>CM061543.1:81992471-83192471 GCA_030864215.1 Capsicum pubescens | reverse complement strand
TTCACAAGTATTGATGAGGATGCAATTATTGAGAAAACGATAGATGAAGATCTTATGTAATTGATTGATTAAAAGATGAGAGCTCGATGTTTCCATGAATATAGCTAATTAGCTTCTAGTGATACTCTTGGTGGTCAAGTTAATAGAAGTGCAGGATGAGGCTTATTTGTATACGAAGAGTCGAAGACAAAAGATTAGGCTGATCAGTCAAGCTACAGGTGGAGGATGGGAACTGATATTTGATAATGCACACTGAGATCAAGTACGCTATCACTTAAACTAAACTTGAGAAGAAACTCTGTATATGCTGAAACAATCACGGAGTAACCTGAAAGTTAAAACTGGTGCATTTTTCGAATCTCAGTTCTGCTGTGAACATTTGAGACCACCAAAAGAGGGAGAGGATTGAAGCTCTTAATTTATTGGAATTTATTTTTTATAGTCTTAAGTAAAAGTAGTCTGTATGCCAGTGATTAAAATATCATCTGTGGAACTGCAGCTTAAAAGTGTGAAGGAAAATCTAATCCAGATTGGGAAGAAACCAACAGCTATGCAGATCAAGGGAACAGCACTTCCAGTGGATGCCGAGGAGATTAAACTCCCAGAAACCAATTCTGTAAAGAATGTTCAGACAGAGTGGACTTGTGTGGTATGTCAAGTGATAACCACCTCAGAGCATGACTTGAAGTGCCATCTTCTAGGAAGGAGACATAGGGAAAGGCGTGAAGAGCTGAAAACTTGCAGGCAAACAGCCAGAACTGAAAGAAACCCACCTTTTGCTTCAAATATGCCAAACAAGCTTAAGCAGGAACACGTAAAACATGCACTTGCAGCACAAAAAAAGAACAACACTAGTAAAAAACCTAAAGACAAGGTCCAACTAGGAGCTACTACTGGTCAACATCAAAGGCAGATGCAAGTGAAGAATGCTGGTGGTGCTACTCATAATTCTAAGCGGTGGTGTAGTTTTTGTGATGTTTGGTGCCCTGACAAGATTGCTATGGCTGCACATCTTAACGGTAGGAAGCACTTGGCAAAACTTCAAGAAGAATCAGTTTTACTGGTGGAACATGGGCTTTGAATTATGCAAATATGCAATTTTATCAGGGTATTTGAAGGTGTTTGGTCCAATTTAGGGATGTGTTGTTGAGGCAACTTTTTTTAATTATCAATACTGAAATTTAGTTGCTTAATCACTGGGAAGGACAAAGGGGAAAATTTATGTCAGACAAATGAAACTTGTGTGTAATCAGTTGGTATGAGGAATCAGAGCTTCTAATTTTAACTTAGCTTTTTGTTTGTTCATGTCTGTTTTTTATAGTTGTTCTTTTGGCTAATTTTACCAGATATAGAGGTTTTGCATTAAATATGGACTCTATTTAGAGTACAAACTGAAGAGCTAAACGTGCATGCACAACAACAACAAACCACCCGATAAACGTACATGAACAACAACAAACAATAACAACAACAAATCCAGTGTATTCCCACAAAGTGGGGTCTGGGAAGGGTAAAATGTACGCAGTTCATACCGCTACTTCCGAAGAAGTAGAGGTTATTTCCGATAGACCCCCGGCTCAAGATAAAGAATAGTACACAAGAGCGTGATGAAACATGAAGCAAGATGTATGACATAACATAAATAACGAATAAGACATAATACAATAGAAATCAGAGCAATACGAAATAAGATAAATAAGCGCAATATAAAATACGAGATAAGAAAAGGATATCTGGAATAGGACAACCACCTAGTAGTAACATACACTCACAGACCAAAGACACCCACCACCTCCAAACCCTTCTGACTAGAGGCTCCTACCTATGGACACAGTCCAAAGTTTTTGTTGTAATGAATCCTTGTAAACTGAAGTGGAAACAAGCACCTGAGCAAGAAATGTAATTGTACTTCAAATGCTCAGTTGTTGCAAAACTTGAATAATATTTGAAATATCATATGATTCCAAATATTTTTTTAGTTTGTCTACCCTAAATTTTGACAAGTTTAACCTTTTAAACTATTTTTTCTATCAAATAACTTCAGCTTACATTTTTCTAGGACAAACTTAAAATACGGGGAATGGGATATGCTGTGCGTTCTCTCTTTCCACGAGCCTTTTCAACCTAAAGTAGGGGTAGTCCTGGACCATGATACAATATTGAAAATTTTGGTTCGATAATCTCAATTTTAAGAATATAATATTATTATCGTATCATTATTTGAAAATTTTTAAGTTCAATTTTGATTTTCTACATAGGGTAAGTCGATAATCATAGTTTGTTTGAATTCGACCTACATATACTATTATAATAGAGAAATATGTCTTAGCTTTACAAAAAACTTCTCTATTATAACATAGCAAAACCTTACACATGCAAAAATATTTAAAAGAAAGTAAAAACATTTATTTTCTTTAATTGACTACACAAAAAAAAGAAAAAGACATTCCAATCGATCCCGCTGTGGGTGCCTTTGTATGTTATGACGGTTGAGCTAGAAAATCCAGGCTAAAGTTTTTAAAGTGCATGTTAAGCCTTGTTCCCTATCCCGACATGTGAAGTATATATGTATATGCATTTGATTATGTGCATTGGTTTTGAAGGATTTTGAACTGTTGATCATGACATTTTATCCTTATCCCTGAGTTACATGCTAGCGTTCACCCTGCTAACCATCTTCGAACGTTGTATCCCCACATAATGTAGGAACTGGTTATTCTTCTACTTCTCCTGCTCAGTGATTAGGATTTTGGTATTAGCTTGTGAAATGACATTGAAGTGGTGAGCTTTCATACATCAAAAGTCTATATTTCATGAAGGTCTCTTATGTCTTAGACTATTTAGACTTGTTTAGCTATAGTCGGGGCCATGCTCCGACACTTTATTGATTTTTAGTTTTGGTAGAGGATTTTTTTGGACTACTGTGGATATTGGGCAGTGTCGATCAATTGTTTGGATGGTTATCGATAGTCGGTTATGGACTTTTTTTGAATTTCCTTAAACTTGTTGCATGTTATCTTGTTATATGTTTGGAATTCATCCGACATTAGGGAATGTTATGATTGGTTTGGTTAGGTGCAGGGGGTGATCTCCGTTTTACGCGAGACTTCAGATACCCGTCATGATCAAGCATTAGTTTGGGTCGTGATAGGTTAATAACCACCTAGGATGCCTTAACCAATCTTGGGTCTCCTATGATTACCTCTATGCTCGGTTTGGGCCCCCAGACAATTTTGATTGCTTTTGGGATGAATTTTATACAACTAAGAAGAATTGGGAGAAACGACATCTTGAAGTCATCACCTTTGCTTTGTTAGGTACCTTAGTGTTCCCATTAGATGAAAGGTGTGTCAATACCCATCTACAATCAGTGGTGATGGCCTTATTCAAGAAAGGGTAAGATGTTACTATTGTACCTGTTATCTTAGTAGAAGTATATAAGGCTTTGACTGAAGTAAAATGGGATGTGATTTTTCCAGGGAAGTAACCTAGTATTGCAACTATGGATGATGGATCATTTGCACACTCCTTCTTTGATTAAATTGGATGTGGTTGACCATTGTTTTCCCAATCGAGTGGAAGCCATGGAACAGAGAATGCACTTTGATAAATTCTCATTGCCTGTAAGAGTCAATGCGTGGATTGAATTTCTCAAATCAAGAACTCCTGACAACATCCTTTGGACCTATTTGTGGCTCCATCAGAAAGAAATCTTGGTTAGATGTCGCATGAAACTTCTTCTAGTTTTAATAGGGCTCAACTACACTAGACCATGAACGCCGAGTAGGGTGATGCACCAATTGGGTAGATTGCAAGGCGTTCCACCAATAATGGATCTTTAAAAAGATATCGAGTACTTTAAGGACCAAGCCTTGGGTGAGAGAAAATATAAGCATTTTTGGTGTAACACAACAAAGATATGTATAGATGCTCTCATAGAAGGTTCGAATAATCTGGGGTATACTTAGAGATATGGGATTTGGCTACAATCCATACCTCAAGGTATCAGTAGGCCATTACCAGCGCAACTTAGAGGGAGGATACGACAAAAAACCATAGTTGATGACAATTAAGATGAAGATGCGAGGGATAAAATGGAGTTATTGAGAGTTCGGTTATCAAGTTTGGTCACAACTGTGGAAGAGTACCAAAAAAATCTTTTTAGGTATACTCTATAAGAGGCAAGGACACGTGCCAGAGGATTCTTTCCAAATATCAAAATCTCGTTACAGGACATGCTACAAAG
This sequence comes from Capsicum pubescens, assembly GCA_030864215.1. Classification (NCBI taxonomy): domain Eukaryota; kingdom Viridiplantae; phylum Streptophyta; class Magnoliopsida; order Solanales; family Solanaceae; genus Capsicum; species Capsicum pubescens. The sequence continues at coordinate 83,188,225 of CM061543.1, read as the reverse complement.
TTTGAGTCCTTCACAAATAGGTCCATCACAGCTGGGGTCGTCACGTGGCAAATAGTTTGAAGGGGCATTTCTTATCTTTTGCTTGGTTGGAGTCCTTTGTTTTTTTGTCGTTCTTATGTCTTTGTAGGTTGGTAGTAAGTTTGTTTTAGTATTGAAGTTGTCATTATTGATGTTACACACGTTGGTCCATCACAGCCAGGGTCGTCACATGGCATAGTAGTTTGAAGGGCATTTTCTATACCTCACAGACAGGTCCATCTCAGCTGGGGTCATCTCATGGCACAACAGTTTGAAGGGGCATTTCCTATCTTTTGCTTGGTTGGAGTCCTTTGTTTTTTCGTCGTTGTTATGTCTTTGTAGGTTGGTATTAAGTTTGTTTTACTGTTGAAGTTGTCATTATTGACGTTACACACGTTGTTTTGCCAGTCTAGAGTGTTGTTTAGTTTTTATGTGATTGTTATCAAAGTTGTTTTAGTCTCGGGGTCTGTTTTGGTTATTTCTTCTATGAAAAAAAATCTCTCTAGTTATGTTTCGTTGGCCTTTCTTTTTTGCTTGTTCTTTGTTCTTAAGTTTTGATTTTTTTTTTTAAATCTTTTGTTTCTGTGGTATTTATGCATAATTCTCTAACTACGCAAGATCTGATTCATGTGCAACATGATACGTAGGCAACCCACTGGTGGGTTCGATCTAATTGTTTTTTTCTTTCATTTCCTTCTCAATTTTCTTCTTTTGAATAAAGAAAAAGCCAGGAAGAATGATGAAAAGAAAAAAATAATGAGATAAGAAACAAAATGAAGAGTGAGAGAAGAAAAAGAGAGGAAAAAATTGGTGAAAAGAAAAAAGATAAGAGGGCGAAAAGTAGAGAAGAGCGAAGTGCAAGTGGGGTGGAAGAGGCAGGATCGGGATGATGTCAATAACAGTGTTACCCTCAAGACCATGTAGAAATGCGAATAAAACTAGGTGCATAACATATAATGTGATTACCATGTTTTTTGTGTGACCTACCCTAACAGGTTTTGTCTTTGATGAGAATGTTCTTTCAGATAAAAGTGTTTGGTTTGTGGAACTCTGGCTAGTCATCCTTATTTCACCAGGTCTAAAGTAAAGCTTGTTATGGATAATAAAGAGGCAGAAACATCTCTCATTGACCTGATTTAGAGTCCCAGGGAAGGGGGTTTGGACCCCAATAAAGAGATATTGAGGCTCAAACAACAGTTAGAAGAAATGCACCAAGCATGGGCTAGTGGCATGCCCCCTATTCCCTACTGATGATCTAAAAAATACTTCCAATTACTTGTCGCTTTCTCAGGCGTAGTTTTCCGTTACAACTGATACACCACAGCATGCACCAGGATTCACTCCGCATCAATTCCATCCCAGTACTTCTAATGTTCCATTTGCAGTTCCTCAACAAAGGCCTACCGCCCATCCAACGTCGCCCACTGCCCCTATGTTCGTGACTTCACCACCTCCCGAATCTCTTACTTTGGTTGCTCTTCCAACAATCATACTCCATCGATCTGCTAGTGAATCAATGTCTAGGATTTCTGATGATCAACATTATGCTCTGGAGTTTACCTCTAAGTTGAATGATTAGTACTATTACAATTAGCCTCATGCATTTCCTTTTGATCTAGAGAAGCCTGTTGTGATAGAAGAATAGGAATACATGACATAAAAATTGAAGAGTAGGGAATAGGCCATGAAAAACTTGAAGGGACTCGGAATTTATACATGTTCCAAAGTATTAATCTCCCTTTGGTTTAAGATGCCAATGTTTGATAAATACGATGGGCACGGGGATTCGGTGGAACATTTGAGGCGTTATTTTAACTAACTAAAGGGCACCATAGGGAAGGAAGAGTTTCTCATGGCTTATTTCAGAGAAAGTCTATCAAGTTTAACTTCTGATAGGATTGTTGATCAAGACATCGATAAGTGGCAAAGTTGGGATAATCTGGCTAATGAATTCGTGCAATAATTCCAATACAATATGGAGTTAATTCCCAATGAAAAATCCCTAACTAACATGAAGAAAAAGAGTACTAAAAGTCTTAGGGAGTATGTAATAAGAGCTTTGCTGCATTGGATCGGGTAATGCGCCAATTCCAATACAAGATGGCGTGAGCAGGACGCTAGGGTGAAACTGCTAATGAAAGAGAGTAAAATGGTAAAGGTTTTACTCTAGTCACAAGATGAAACCTATTTTCAACACTTGCGCTTTCGGTAATGGGTAAACCGTTTGTTGAAGTAATCAACATGGAAGAAATGATAGAAGATGGAATTAGGACTGGGCAAATAGTGAGCTTTGCTGCATTAAAGGTTGCTACCTAAGAAATTAAAAGTGGTTTAGGGACTTTCGGAGGAAAGAATAAAAAGGAAGAGGTAGTTACTATTGTAGCTGGACCACCTGTATATCCAAAAAGACCATCTCGTTATTACCCTACATTTTAAGCCCAAGTTTATCCCCAAGCTCTATATAATCACTTCCAATTTTACTACCCTCCAAAAAACCCATTATACTCCATTCTACCACCTCCATACCCAGTAAATACCGCACAACCAAATGTTCAAACCTTTTCTTGCCCACAATGGCGCACACCAACTCATCAAAATCATCCTCCGACTCCAAACTTACCAAAACCCCTCTAAATACGATTTCGACCTAGGCCTGAGTATAATAAAGAAAAGTCAGTTAAGAATAATTTCACACCTATGAGAGAGTCATACACTAGTTTGTTTCAGAGACCGAGAGCATTGAATGTCTTGAGCCCAATTTAAGGAAAGCTCTCAAATTTACCTCTACGAAATCTTAATTATTGTTTGATATGTGAGTATTATTTTGATAAACTGGGGCATGATATAGAGAAGTGATGGTATTTGAAGAAAGCAATTCAGGATATGATTGACACAAATCAAATTATGGCGCAAGCCCCAAAGGTTCCAAACATCAATAAAAATCCATTGTGGGTCCATGTTGAAATAAATATATTGGAATTGATGTATGATAGTAAAGAGGCTATGATATCTTACAAGTCTATCATTATGATCCCAACTAATAAGGAGAAATTGGTGAATATTGCAGATTCGATGAAAGCAATGTCATTGAGCCAAAAAAAAATAGTAGAAGAGAAAATTTAAGAAAATAAGAAGAAACCAGTGTCGACTATAAAAGAAAGTAGAGAAACTATTGGTCTGAGTTAGGGTAAACCAAATTTAATGGTAGTATGAGCTCCAAACAAACCTATTTTAACTGTGAAAAGAGTACTTGCAATGCCTAGTATCATTAAACCAATGACACAACTCCCATTGGTTGACACCAAAAAAGTCCCTTGAAATTATAAGCAGTCTGTGATGACTTGTCAACGAAAGAAAATTATGGATGAAGCAACAAGAAGGGGGTTTGACTCATTCAGAAAGATGTTTTATTATGAAAGGATTGAGAAAGACTAAACCAATTATGAATAGACAATCGTCTCTCAAAAAACATGTCATTGAGGAAGAAGCTGAAGAGTTCTTGAAAAAGATGAAATTGCTAGAATACTTAATTATAGATTTGTTAAGGAAGACTTCAACTCAAATATCCCTTTTCTCTTTGATATTGCATTCTGATGAACATCGTAATGCTATACTAAAGATGTTGAATGAAGCTTATATGCCTAGAAAAATCACGGTGAATTAGTTGGAGAAAATTATTGGAAAGATCTTTGAGATAATCAACATTAGCTTTTCTGATGATAAATTGCCGGTAGAAGGGACGGGGCATAACAGGGCCTTTACATTACTGTGAAGTGTGAGTATTTCTATGTCACTCGTGCATGATCGATGGGAGTTATGGTGCTAATATTTGTCCTCTGTCTACTTTACAAAAGTTGAATATCAGTATTGAAAGGATCTGACCTAACAATGTATGTGTCAGAGATTTTGATGGATAAAAAATAAATTCCATTAGTGATATAGAGCTAATGCTGACTATAGGGCCTATTGAATTTGCCATTGAATTTCAAGTATTGAATATCAATGCCCCTACAATTTGTTATAGAGAAGATCATGGGTTCACAAAGTTGGGGCAGTCGTATCTACATTACATCAGATGATCAAGTTTGAACACGACAAGTAAGAAGTGATTGTTCATGGTGAAGGGGATTTGACTTTTCCATGGCCTTTATTAAAACAAATAATGCAAAGGAGACATTGGTTTATCAATCTTTTGATGTAGTGTTTATGGATCATATATTTGAAGGACATGTTATGCCAGGACCACAGTTATCTCCTACTTCCATCATGATGGTCAATGAGATGCTGAAATATGGTTTTAAGCCAGGAAAGGTTTTAAGAGTGTTTTCATGGTATAGTTCATCCAATATGCCCATGTGAGAGCCCTGGTACTTTTGGTTTAGGATTCAAACCTACAACAAGCAAAATATGGAAACATGGTTACTTCCCCGTCCAGTGCCACTACTCAATAAGTATTTTGTCAAAACTGGTGTCATCAAGACCATAGAAAAGATGGAAGATAAGTTAGTTGATGGTTTCCAAAACCTGTTCATTGAAGCTGGTATAGTTGAGATGGGAGAAGGTACCACTAAGGTAGAGATGCAGTTCATAGGTCCTGATCTATCTCATCAATTGAGAAGTCACTCATCTCTCCATCAGGAGGGAGTTTTAGTAGTTTGTTTTTCTTTCTGTTTATCCGAGTTATTTAGGGTTGTAATTTGGGATATATCTTGTTTATGTTTCTATTTTTTTTATGTATAAATTTTAATAAAATGCAATGTCCCTTTTGTTTTTGTGTCTAATCTATTTTGTTTGTCTTTTCTTTATATAGTTCTCTTTATGCCTTTTCTAGTGATATGACATACATACAAAATTTTCAACCTGAACTTAAAATCCTATCTAATCAAGATATAATGAAGCAAGAGGTGGAATACGATGAAGAAGAGGCATTGAAAGAAATAAGCAAAGATTTAAAATAATTTAAAGACAAGTTGAATCCTAATTTGAATGAAACTGAGTCAATTAATCTTGGAGATCAAAGAGATGTTAGGGTAACTAAAATAAGTGTACATGCTTCGCCACAATCCAAATAGGAAATAATTCAAGCATTAATTGATATAAAGAAGTTTTTTCTTGGTCTTATGGTGATATGCCTGGTTTAAGCACAGAGTTAGTGACCCATAAGGTACTACCTAACCCTGCATTCCCTCCTGTCAAATAGAAGTTGAGAAAATTTAAAACAGACATAAGCATGAAAATTAAAGAGGAAATCATGAAACATCTTGAAGCCAAAGTCATCTGAGTGGCTGGTTACCCTACTTGGTTGTCCAATATTGTTCCTGTCTCAAAGAAAGATGTCAAGATTCGGGTATGTGTTGATTATCATGAATTGAACAAAGAAAGCCCGAAGGATGATTTTCTGCTACCCAACATCCCTATTCTGTTAGATAATTGTTCTAAATATGAGGTTGCATTATTTGTCGATTATTATGATGGGTACCCACCAAATCATTATGGATAATGATGACACAGAAAAAACATCTTTTATCACACCGTGGGGGACTTATTATTATAGAGTGATGTAGTTTGGTTTAAAAATACTGGAACAACATACATGGGGGAAATGACCACTATATTTCATGATATGATGCATAAGAGAATTGAAGTCTATTTAGATGATGTGATTATTAAGTCAAAAAATCAGGCTAACCATGTTAAAGATCTAAGAAAATTCTTCGAGAGGCTTTGAAGGTATAATATCAAACTCAATCCAACAAAATATGTATTTGGAGTCCCGTCTGAAAAGCTTTGGGGTTTATAGTCAGTATTCGAGGTATTGAATTGGATTCTTCAAAGTTCAAGGCTATTCAGGATTCGCCGCCACCTAAGAATAGAACAAAGGTGATGAGTTTTCTTGGTAGATTGAAATATATAAGTAGGTCTATTGCTTAACACACAACCACTTGTAAATCCATTTTTAAGTTGTTGAATAAAACTACTGCGGTTGAATGGACTGAGGAATGCCAAGAGACATTTGACAAAATTAAAAGATATCTATCAAATCCACCTGTGTTGGTGCCACTTGAGCCTAGTAGGCCTTTGATTTTGTACTTATCGATTATGGAAAATTCCTTTGATTGCATATTAGGTCAATATGATGTCATGGTCAAAGAGGAGCAAGCCATCTATTATCTTAGAAACAAGTTCACAACATATGAAGCCACATACACTCTTCTTTAAAGAATATATTGTGCCCGAAATTTGGTAGCAAAGAAGTTGAAGTATAATATTTACTTCTACACCACTTACCCCATCTCCCGCATGTATCCTTTGAAGTATGTCTTCAAAAGCCTATGCAAATAGATCGACTTTCAAAGTGGAAAATATTTCTTACTAAGTTTGACATTGTATATGTGACTCAAACTGCCATGAAAGACAAAGCTTTAACGGACCATCTTGCTGAGAATCCAATTGATGAAGAGCAGGAACCTTTGAACACATATTTTCTTGATGTAGAAGTGTTGTGTATTGATAAAGTCACTATAGATGCTGATCCAGGTTGAAAACTGCTCTTTGTTGGAGCCGTGAACATAAAAAAAGTTGGGATAGGTGCAGTTATTATCTTTGAATCGAGGCAACATTATCCGGTAACAGAACAACTTTGATTTATTGTACCAACAACATGCCAGAATATGAAGCTTGCATTCTAGGGCTGAGATTAACTATTGACATAGAAGTTTAAGAATTATTAGTGTTGGGGGATTTAGACTTGCTTGTCCATCAGATTCAAGGCGATTGGGAGATGCATGATTTAAAGCTCATACCGTATCGACAATGCTTGCAAGATTTGTGTCGGTAGTTCATGTCGGTGAAGTTTAGGCATATTCCAAGAATTCACAATGAGATTGCTAACGCTTTAGCCACTTTATCTTTAATGTTCCAACATCCTGATAAGACTTACATCGATCCAGTGCATATACAGAGTCATGGTCAACAAGCTTATTGTAATACAGTTGAAGAGAAACTTGATGGAGAACCTTGGTTCTTTGACATCAAACAATATATTCAGTCGGGAGAATATCCAACATATGCCACCAGTGATAAAAAATGGACTATTAGGCATTTGGCTAGTGGATTTTTCTTTAGTGAAAGAATTTTGTACAAGAAAACCCATGATCTAGGACTCTTGAGGTGCGTAGATGCTAAATAAGCTTCTACAATTACAGTTGAAATACATTCTAGAGTATGTGGTCCACATATGAACAGTTATGTATTGTCAAAGAAGATTCTTCGAGCGGGTTATTATTGGCTTACTATAGAAAAAGATTCTATTCATTTTGTTCGAAAATCTCATCAATGTCAGGTACACGGTGATTTGATACATTCTTCTCTTACTGAGTTACACACAATGTCTGCTCCATGTCCTTTTGTTGCTTGGGGGATGGACATGATTGGACCAATTAAATCAAAAATTTCAAATAAGAATAGATTCATTTTGGTATCCATTGATTATTTTATAAAGTAGGTCGAAACGGCAACTTTCAAGTCAGTAACAAAGAAAGCGGTAGTAGATTTTGTTCATGCTAACATTATTTGTTAGATTTGGCATTCCAAAGGTGATCATTATAGATAATTCTATCAATCTCAATAGTCATTTGATGCAAGAGGTATGCCAACGGTTTAAGATTGCACATTGAAATTCCACTCCATATCGTTCGAAGGAAGATAGCGCCGTAGAAGCTGCCAATAAGAATATCAAGAAGATAATGCAGAAAATGGTACAAGGGTATAGACAATAGCATGGGAAGTTGCCTTTTGTATTGTTAGGTTATTGTACAACTGTTCGCACTTCAATAGGGATAACTCCATATTTATTAGTGTACGGATAGAAGCAGTTATACCTATAGAAGTTGAAATTGCGCCTCTCCGAGTCATTCTAGAAGCAGAGATTGAAGATAATCAATGGGTCAAAACCCAATTGAAGCAGTTGAGTTTGATTGATTAAAAAAGGCTGACATCAGTATGTCATGGCTAATTGTATCAAAAGGGAATGTCCCGAGCATATAACAGAAAGGTACGTCCAGGGATTTCAAAGTTGGTCAATTAGTATTGAAGTGCATCATCCCTCATTAGATTGAAGCTAAAGGCAAGTTTTTTCCAAATTGGCAAGGGCCCTTCATTGTGAAGAAAGTGTTGTCCAATTGAGCTTTATATTTGACATATGTAGAAGGCAAAATGACATAAATGGATATCAATGCTAATGCAGTTAAAAGATATTATATATGATCTTTATCCTTCATTAGTTCTATTGCATGTGTAGTACTTGCATTTTAAAAGGTTGATATGATGAATACATTTTATTCCGCTATACCAATACTGTGTCATCCTTTGTTCACCCTTTTGAGCTTTGGTCTTATTTTGTTTCTTTCATATCCCTCTTTTGAAATAAAAAATATAGTCAGAAAAAAATAAAAGTGTAAAAAAAAGAGTTAAAAGAGTACGAAAAATCATCAAGAAAAGAAAATAACAAAAAATCAAGAAAATCAAACCAAAACAAAGAGCAAGTTGCTGGAACTACGTTTGACTTGATTCTCTTCTCTCGGGGGTGAGATACGTAGGCAGCCCTGTTGACACCTAATTTTTGCCCCCTGCAACTAAGTTTAATTTCAAGTTTCTTCGATTTAAAATAAAATTACAACATTTATTTTATTTGAATAAAAACTTTTCAAAGTATTTATCTGGGTGATTTTGTCATTTTAAATAACGATTATATATTTTGTATTTGCATATACGAAATCATGTAATTTTGTTATTTAAATAATTATTTTATGAAAAATTAAATTTTAATCAAGGGTAATTTTAAAAATTGATTCAAATGATTAAAATCTTGATTTTAATATAATTTCTTTTCAAAATAATTTATTTGGAAAATATTTGTTTGATTTTATTTAATCAAGAAGCTCGAGATCAAATTGGTTGTTAATTTATTTCAAATATTATTTTAATTTAGTCAATTTATTAAATTGGATCTTAATTGAAATCAATTCGGCCATAATAGCAATGCAATTGATCAATAAAATTTTAATTAGGCTATAATTTAAATATAATTATCTAAATTTTTATTGACTGACTATTTAATAAATAGTCTAAATTCTTAAATCCCCAATTTCAATCCCCAAAAATAATCTAAATCCTTGAAAAACCCAAATTTAGGCCAACTGTGCAGCCCAACAGCATCAGATGACTCGACCCACTACCAACCCACCCTTTTACCCTCAGCCAGCCTAACAAAACAAATAACAACATCTTCTCCCAGCCCAGATCAAAATCCCAGCCGCCCCAGCCCATTTCATACTGACTCAGCCCAACCTCAGCTTCCTCTTTTCTTCAACAAAACAACGACAACAACAACAGTACACACCACTTCGTAAAGTAAAGCAACGACAACCCCAAAAACCAGAAATTTCAACAACGACAAAACCAATTTAAAACGTAGACAACAACAATTTCAACAGCTTCAGCGTGCAAACCCGATTCCAACCCGTACCCGACGGTGACCCGACCCGCAAACACTGAAAATTGACCAAACAACGACCCTTAAATCATGAAAACCCTTCTCTCTCCATATTATCTATGAATTTTGCAGACCTAGAACCATTGTTGTTGACTTTTGGCTCAAGATTGTATGTCTCCAACCCCAAAATCCAATCCGTATTAGAAAATGTCAATTCGAGTCCGAATTTTAGGATATGTTTTTCCTATTTTGGAGATGAAAACCATTTTTTTGATCTATAAATAGACGTTGAGGGGAAGAAGGCAAAGGGAAATTCTTTGGGAAAAAATGAGGATTCGGGAGGAGCACTCCTCTAATCCTACCCCGAATCCTACGTAACCAAAGAATTCAAGGAGAAATTCCCTTGAAACATTCAATTCCGACAAAAAGTTAATCTCCGACGAATTCATTTAAACTCTAGTGTATTGGTAGTGGGTTCCGACAAGCTGCCCGAAAAAAGGTAAACACCTCCCCTCGTTTAATTTTCCTTTTGTCGTAGCAATTTTCTTTATTAGTGCATAAATTTTTGATAGTATAGTAATGAATGCTGGGATTATTTGTTGTAGAAGTCTCGAAGGCCATAGGTTTTTTGTATTGAAGATTATGGCTCTAGCTTATAGAAATTTTTGTTAAAGTTTGAGTATTGTTCTGATTTGTTGTTAGTAGATGAATGTCTTGTCATTTAATCTTCAGTTTGTAGTTTTATTTTAGGGTCATTTGGTCTTCTATCCATTGTTTCCTTCTAGCCCAATATTGATCGTCACGGTGCTTAAATTCATGTTCTTATTATGGTTTTAGAACACTGACTAGTTTGGATGTTTGCTTATTGAGTTATTGTTAGCTTAATGTTGTAAATGAGGACTGCTGCTTAAGTTTCTTTGATCCTCAATGCTAAAAAGATGACAAGAGTCAGTCCATGGTAAGCCCAAATGTCCGATGACTTCTCAAAGACCATTTTAATTCTTGTTAGCCTATTTTGTGGTTGTCCAAAGAATGGCATGACCTTGCATTTTTTTCAGTTTATTTGATCATGACTCCTTGTAATAACAATAAGTTCAAGTTTTATTGTTTGGGTGTAAGTTAAGTTTGAAACTACCTCCTTGTCTTTCATGATCAAAAGAACCATTCTTAAAAACCTATTCGATTCAATATCAAAACAAGTTTTAATTCAGATTTCCAGAAATCTTACTTGTATGTTCCTCATATGTAAATTATTTCAATGCTGGAATTTTTCCACGTTTTAAGGATTTTTGTTCCAAATGAATGATTGAATCTGCCGAAAAATAGCAAAAAGTGATGTTTAAGATTGTTCTTTCTTAGTTTTCAATCGATTTGTGGACTTATTTGCATTGCTTCATTTTTAGGGTAGCAAGTAACCCTCCCTTTCTCTTTCTTTACCTGGGAAGTTAAAAGCTTTGCTTGCATTTGAGTCTTCTAAAAGCAGGATGCTCAAATAATAGATTTTTTTAATTGCGGGATTACCTTTTAAACTTTGTTCATTTGTATATCCATCGATCTCTTTTATATTTGATAAAATGTAACCATAGTTGTTACCGTGGTTCATGTACTCTTGTCATTTGCCTATGTTCCACAATGTTTATTTTGTTCTTTAATCGAGTAAGATATATATTAATTCTTTTCTTTTTTCCACTTTGCTACATATGAATTTTGGGTCCGTTTGGACCCTCCAACCTATCTTTGCATCTACGAGATCAAGTCCCAAACCTTTCGAGTTGAGCTCCATGCCAAGGTCCCAAAAATGGACCAAAAGACAAGAAACAAGGCTATATACGCCAATATACATTAATATACAAGGGATATGCAGTGAAAAGGGGGAGTGAAGTTGGTGTATAGGTAGAAGAATACTATAATATATGCATATATGACTGATATACAATCGGATATACATCAGATATACAAAAACGTAGGGGGAAATAGCTGCAGTATACCACTGATATACATGAAAAAATGTATTGAAAATCCATGGAGCTTAGGCCCAAAATCTGGGCAACCTATTAATGGTCCAAAAGGGCCCAATTTTAACTCTTTCTTTATTTCCTATTCTTACTTATTTGTATTTACTTGAATACTCCAACTAATTAATCTAGATAAATCCCCTAAGGCGTTACCATTTTATTTTATCACGGCTTTTAGTCAATTCGCAATTTTCTCACCTAATTCATCTCGTCTAAATGAATTAAAGTGGTTCTTTTGATATTTCTTTCTAAAACTAATCTTAAAAGGAAAAATTGTTAAGCAATTTAATTTAAAATGACATTTGTTTTGTTCATATGATTAATAGCCTACTTGGGTGAAAATAATTTCCTTCAAACTAGGAAAACTATTTCCTCGTAAATTCTAACTTTGCATAATTAATAAAATACTTTTAATATGATAGTTCCTTAACATTCTCCAAAGGTGTTATTTGTAGCAATTCAATCTTTTTTTATAATAATAATAATAATAATAATAATAATAGTAGGCGGCGGAAGCGGCGTCAGTAGCATCAGCGGCAGCAGCAGCAGCGGCGGCAGCAGCAGCATCAGCTTACCGTACTGATATACACTGTACATGCAGCGGTATACAAAAAACGCAGGAAATAAGCTGCTGATATACAGAAGATATACAGGGGTAAAAAAATGGGCTAAAGTCCATGGAGTTGGTCCAAAATTGGACATATTTTTAACTTGTATTTACTTGAACACTTTAATTAATTAATGTAAATAAATTTCCCAAAATATCACCATTTTTTTTATCTTCATTTTCTCCTTCGTTAATCATTTGGATTTCCCTTTTTATGATTAAATATTTCTTACTTATTAATTCCTCTTAAAATCTATCATTGTTAAAATCAAGATTTTAAATTAACATTGACCATGAAGAATAATTTTTTCTTAAAAAATAATAATCTCATTTAAAATGAAATAAATTATTATTTTCATTAAAATTATATTGTTAAAAAATGGACTTTGTTTAAAATTTTCTTTAGCTTAAAAACTTGACGAAATAAAATGATTTTCAAAATCGCTCGATTCAAGTTTGATATTCTCATAAAAATTGATACTTTCGTAAAATTAGCCATTTTAAGTTAGTCAAAATACTTTGGTCAACCTTTTTAAAATGGACATCCTAAGTGCCTTAAACTCCTTCTTAGGATGTTAATTGAACCCTTACTCATTTTCTCTAATTTGAAAGGTTTATTCTGTTTTTTAACCTTCAGAATTCATTTAAAGTTTTCTTGATTTTTCTATAAAAGTTAAGTGGAGACTCTATAATTTTTCTTAAGTTATTTCGATATTTTCTAAGTTTTTGAAATGATTTAAGAAGTCGAAAATCATATTCTTATAAATAATTTATCTTCCCTTTCGACAAATCCGAAAAGGGATAAAAAAAGAAACGGCGACTCTGCTAGGAATTAGCTTTTAACTAAAAGAAATTTTCTAACTTGTTGCTAATTATTATGTGTTTATTTTTTCAAATATCATATAAACTGTCATTCCGTTCATACTTCTCCACTCTGGAAAACTGACACTCACACACATTGTACACGCGGATTGTACATTGTACTTTCCCAAAATTCTTTCAAATCACCTTATTTTAGAGAGTTGGCGCATACGTGGGGTGAACAAGAGTTTTACTGCCGGGGGACCACGTGCCTTCTCATATAAGAAATCCAATCTGTGTCTGCCCAAATCTTAGTAAAACTTACGATAGAGGCATGTCGCCCTTTCAATTTAAGTCATGCATGCATATACCTTAGTCGAGTCAATTCTTGGTAACGACTTCGCATTTAGGATATCCACCTATATGTCGATGGATTTTCCCGATCCAACGATCAATGAGCATTTTTGTGTGACATGATATGTTAGACGAATCCTTGTCAATGGCTCGGATCAATCTATCATAATCACGAATATTTGATGTTTAGGCTCACCCCTGGCGTAAAATGGTCACCCAATTTAGGAAATGAATATTTAAGTGCTATCATTTTGCTATTATGTGTTATAATTATTTTATATTCTATGTGTTGCTCTGATTAAAGATAAATGGATCCATTCCTATCTTTTCTAAAACCTTTAGGCAGAAATATAAACTCACTATTTGAAAGTCTGACAGAAAAGAAAATCTAAGTCTTTTAGACTTGTTAGAAATTCTAAAACTTTCCGGAAACCTCTAAACTTTACTTCTATTCAACAGGCAGGTTGACTTTCTAAGATGTCTAAAAGAAGCGTCAATTCACCAATTCTACTTATCAATCTAGTGAGCGATGAGGAGATCAAAGATTCGTTGTTGAAGAAAATTGCTGAAATCGATGAAAAAATAGCTGTAGCAAAGAAGAAATTCGCAGAAATGGAAGAAGAAGAAAAGAGATTATGCGGAGAGCTCATCAAGGTTCAAGCAGAAACAACTTTGGTGAAAAGGCGTATTGCTGATGTCGATCAGGAAATCTTTGACGTCTCTAGGGAGTCTACAAGAGCCCCAAAATTTGAGCATCATGCAAGAGGGTTTGTTAATAATGTTTCAAACCTAACGTTGAAAAATAATGTCCCCACAAAGGGAAAAACCAAAGCAGATGAGGGTCTGAGTGACGAGAGTGTAAGATCGTAACTCGGTCATTGAAAATAACAAAAAACAGCTCGGGTAAAACTTAGCTTTATATCTCAGTTTAGGATGTCTTTGTAATCAATAACTACGCGAGACTTGAGTTTATAAGGGGTACGTAGGAATCTCTTTTTGAGCCATCTCTTTATCTACTTTAGAGAAGGTATAATTAGATTATCTTTATGTAATTCAAACTACGTTGGACTTTATCTTTATGTAATTTGAACTATGATGTAATTCAAACTACTTTAGGATTATCTTTATGTAATTTGAACTACGTTAGGCCTGAATTACCTGGAGGGATACGTAGGCAGCCTACATAAGGCTCGACCCCTATCTTTTAAGTATTTTATTTCCCCATTTATGGTGAAGATTTTAGAATTCAGCAAGCTGAAGAGTAGAAGAATCTATGCTCAACAAAGTCAACCTTCCTGTCATAATCATTTACCAAAACTAAACATACAAAGTTCCATCCAAATCAACACTTAATATGTGGATCAATTTACCTTGGATAAGAGCATCTCTTAAGTGTTTACCTCTCGTCGAATATCTTGTATTTCTTGTTATGAGAGGAAGCTAACATAGTGACCCTTTGAGTTTTTTTTCTTTATTGGGTAATAAGTAGAGACTGATCTGTGTTGAAAACTGTCGGAATATCAATACTTCATTAGATCTAAAGTAATTAAAGTTTCCTCCTTTGACCATTGCTTCGTTACTGAAAAGAAAAGAATGATTAGTAGTAGCGAGGAAAACACTCTCACCAAAATTACTGTTAGGGAAGGTGTGATAATGACATAAGGTGAGATGATCGCCGAATTAACTGGGAGAATGGAAGAACTCTAGAGAAAGTACAACGAGAAAAAGATATGGCTAATCTGGCCATTTTTGCTAATACACCAGCCTGTCATAACCGTGTGCTTCTACTCCGGTTCCCTCTTTTTAGCTCTCCCAACAATGAGAACCAATTAAATGACGTACCCTCCACTTCTATGCCTAGACCTCCTGCTAATCCCGTCAATCCATCATGCCAAACTCATAATACCAACTGCGGCAATAATCCAAATGTTTACCATTCTCCCAACTATACTCCAAATTACCAAAATACCTCCCCAAATGCCTTCATTCCCCAAAACACTCATCTCACTTTTAATTCCAGTGTCAATGTTCCTCAAAACTCATTTCTCACCTATCAAAATTTCGCTCATGCTGCCCAAAACCCTTTGCTAACCTGAAATACCCCTTGCTGCCCTTAATGCCACCGTAGTACCTGCATCTTACCATACGTTCCCCTAAAACCAAGGAAATCGACCATTATGAAGAGATGGAAAATGAGTGTAAGGCGCCTGAAGACAAACATGCTAGGGAGCTACTGCCAATAAAGAAAGAGATCACCAAGATAAAGAGAACACATAGTTTTCCCAATGCAACGGGGTTTGGTTATGATGACCTTTGCATTCACCCCGATTTGAATTTACTCGAAGGATTTTAAATTCCTAAGTTTGAAACATTCAATGGTACTGGAAACCCTACTACTCACTTGAGAGGATATTGTGACCAAATAGTAGGCGCTGGTAGAAATGAAGCATTGCTGATAAGGTTCTTCAGCCATAGACTAAGTGGAGAGACGTTAAAATGGTTTGCTTAGCAAGAGTTGAAAAAATAGCCTGAATGAAGTTCTTTGGCTAGGGATTTTTTTGATAGATTTGCCTACAATATTGAGATGGTTCCTGACCAATATTCTTTGAACCACATCAAGCAAAAGTCTAATGAATTCTTTTGTGAATATACCTATCGCTGGCGGAAAGAGGCAACAAAGGTACGACCTCCTATGACAGAAGAAGAAATAGTTATTGTATTTACCCGAGCTTAGGAGGGAGAATTTTATGATAAGATGATATTAGCGATTCGTGCTAACTTCGTTGATTTGGTTAAGATTGGAGAAACAGTTGAGGAGGGACTCAGGACAGGGAAGATCAGCAAAGCCTCTGCCCAACTTGGATCTTCATGATTCTCAAAGAAAAAGAAAGAAGATGTGTCTTTCGTATCCTCTAGTCTAAACCAAAATTCAAAGAAATTTTTTGGGTCTAATTTCGGGAAAGCATCATCACCATCTGTATACCTCCCAGCCCTCCAAAATCCTCAACATATGTTTTACACCCAACCCAATCCCCAAGTTCCACAACCAAATTTCTCTACCAATCAACAAAATTACCCAGCTTTATTTCCAAATTATCAACCCACTTACTAAGCTCCACTCCTAAATTTTCAAGCCTACCAAAAAGCCCCAATAACCAAAATTACCATCGTTTCCCTCCTTCTACCAACCTAAATGACCATAATCTTCCTGGTCCACATCAAGAAAAGAAAACTACCAGAAGTTTCAATGCTTTGGATGAAACTAGAACTCTATTGTTCGAGAGGTTAAAAGCAGCAAGTCTCGTCCAACCTATCCCACCAAAACCCACCAATATTAATTCCTGATTCTTCCACGTCGATCAACATTGTGCATATCATTCAGAGGGTGTTGGATACACGACTGAGGATTATATTAATTTGAAGCACAATAGTTAAGATTTAATTGATCACAAGGTGATTTCACTTCAAACAGCTCCACCAAATGTTACTACCAACCCGCTCCTAAACCATGAAGGGGAACCCATCAGTATGATAGAAATAAATGTTGGGTCGGTGGTGAACAAGCCTATAGTGAAGGCAAACCCTGAAGAAGTGGACAAAGTGAAAGAAATAAAAAAGGCAGCGGCTGCCTTAAGTGTTACTGAGAAGCCCAAATTTGTGGCATTCATCGCACCTCATCAAGCCTTTACCTTGGTGCCCTCTAGAGAAGAATTTTTAGTGAAAGTTGTTGCTGCACAAAGGATGAATAGATCAGGGAGATGCTATAATACAGAAGAGCTTGCTAACGATGCATACAAAAAGAGTGTTCAAAAAAAGCCAACCACTGAAGGAGAAGCTAAAGAATTTTAGAGAAGAATGCAGCCGAAAGAATACTCTATTGTGAAACATTTGGAGAAGACCCTTGCTCAAATTTCCATTTGGGCATTGCTTAGGAGTTCTCAATACCATAGACAGGCCTTGTTGAAAGTTCTTAAAGCAGCATACGTACCTGTAGACACAAGTACTGAGAATTTGGTGGCCATGATAAGTGAAGCAGTGAGAGACTAACACATTACCTTTGGTAGAGATGAGTTACCCTTGGAAGGAGTAATGCATAACAAGGTGTTACATATTACTGTCAAATGCCAAGATAAGATCGTTAATAGGGTACCAATCGATGATGGATCAGGTCCGAATATTTTTCCATTATCTGTTTTGACTCAGTTGAACTATGATATAAGAAAAAATTATCAGAACACAGTGAGCATAAGAGCTTTCGATGGGGTTCAAAGAAACACCATCGGGGAAGTTAAGTTGTGTCTTCAAGTGGGGCCTGCAGAATTACTAGCTGAGTTTCAAGTGATGGACATTACCACAAGTTACAATCTACTCTTAGGAAGACCTTGGATTCATGTAGAAGGGGCTATTTCTTCAACATTACACCAACTAGTGAATATGTATGGGAAAATAATGAAATGGTCATCCATGGCGAAGGGAGTCATTTGAGTCACCCTAATGGTTATGTTCCTGTGATTGAAGAAGTCCCTAAAAAAGTGATTTTTATACGGTGGAGATCATGAATGCAACTGAGAAAGACCCAACTCCCTACAGGCCAATGCCTTCGGTCTATCGGATATTGAGAAGCAGTTTTTAGATTGAATGCAGCTTAGGAATGAATTTGGATGGAATTATTGAGCCTGTTGTGATTCTAGAAAAATAGTCCAAATATGGGTTAGGTTATATGCCAAATGAAGCAGATGAAAAGGAGACGGAGAAGAAAGGCCCAGAATTGGCGAAAAGGTCACCTCTGCTCTACTAGTCATTTTCTATATCTGTAAAGCCTACAAGCGACGGTCTCGAGGATGAAATAGGGAACTTGTTTGAAGAGTGTGATGATATTTTAGAGGATTCTCCTAAGAATACCGAGAACAAGATAGATGAACCAGGGGAGAAGCTGTCGAACTGGACTTTCACTTCAATCATGACTCCGCAGTTGATGTGGTAGATGAAAGAATGAAACTTTACTTTTACAAAATTGGTGGTAGTCTAAATGAGACCCGAGACCCACCCTTTAAGTTTATTTACCTTATTTTCATATTTTGTGCTTTTCAAAAGGCTCAGACCCGTACTAGTGCAGATTATAGCGAACATTTGTAATTTTCTTAAATTCAATGAAAGCCTCCCTTATTGCGAAAATATTTGCCTTATATTTTTGTTGCATTATCTGATCACTATAATCTAACTTATGTTGTTTATGATTTCAGTAATAATAATATAAACCCTGCCAATGTCATGTCATATTAAGAGCTAAATGAATAAATCACAGCAAATGATGATGAATAAGAAAAGTATGATGAAGAAATAATGTTCCCAGACCAGTTAGTAGAGGAACTAAAAGATATTGAGGATCGGGAAAGGACCAACCTAGAGGAGACTGAGGTAATTAGTCTAGGTGATGAGAGAGAAGTCAAAGAAACCATAATCGTGTGCGTCTGATGGATGACTAGAAAAGAGAACTTATTAGGTTGCTTAAAGAATACTTTGATGTGTTCGCTTGGTCATATGACGACAAGCCAGGATTAAGTACAGATATCATATCACACAAGTTGCCAATTGATCCAGGGTTCAATCATGTGAAGCAAAAGTCTCAAAAATTCAAGCCATATTTGAGTTTGAGAATCAAGGTAGAAGTCACTAAGAAAATCCAGGCCAATGTAGTTGAAGTCACAAATTATCCAACATGGCTAGCCAATATTGTCCTGGTACCAAAGAAGGATGAAAAAATCAAGATTTGTGTCGATTATAGAGATTTGAACAAAGCCAGTCCTAAAGATAACTTTCCATTACCTAACATCCACATTCTCATCGACAACTGTGCAAGGCATGAAATGCAGTCGTTCGTGGATTATTTTGCTGGCTATCATAAAATACCGATGGATGAAGAAGATGCAGAGAAAACAACTTTCATTACACCTGGGGGTGTTTATCACTACAGGGTGATGCCCTTTGGTCTCAAGAATGTCGGTGCTACGTATATGAAATCCATGACCACCATATTGCATGATATGATCCATAAGGAGATAAAGTGTACATAGACGAGGTTATCATCAAGTCCCGCAAGAGTTCAGACCACTTATCCCACTTGAGAAGGTTCTTTGATTGATTGTGGAAGTATAATTTAAAGCTAAATCCTACCAAGTATGCTTTTGGGGTACCAACTTGGAAATTATTGGGTTTCGTAGTTAGCAAAAGGGGCATTGAGCTTGACCCCTAAAAAATTAACGTGATCCAAGAGTTGCTTCCCCCAAAGACAAAGAAAGAAGTCATGAGTTTCTTAGGAAAATTGAATTACATCAGCAGGTTCATAGACCAATCAACAGTTATTTGTGAACCTATCCTCAAGATGTTAAAGAAATATGTGCCAAATAAATGGACCCAAGAATGCCAGAAAGCTTTTGACAAGATCAAGGATTATTTATCTAGTCCACCGGTACTAGTTCCACCAAGAGAAGGAATCCCTCTGTTGCTATATTTATCGATCTCAAACAATGCATTTAGATGCATCTTAGGGCAACGTAATGAAAACGGGAAGAAGGAAAGAGGAATTTATTACTTGAGTAAGAAGTTCAATACATATGAGGCTCGTTACACTCTATTGGAAAGGACGTGTTGTGCGTTGACTTGGGTGGCGCAGAAGCTAAGGCATTACCTAAAGTCATATTCAACGTATCTTATTTCCAGAATGGATCCTTTGAAGTACATATTCCAAAAGGCCATGCCTACGGGGAAATTGGCCAAATGGCAAATGTTGTTGAATGAGTTCGACATTGTATACGTGACTAAAAAAGAAATCAAAGGGCAAGCCCTAGCAGATCACCTAGCAGAGAATCCAGTTGATGAAGAATATAAGACACTTTGAACTTATTTCCCAGATAAAGAGGTATTGTTCGTAGGAGAAGATATTGCTGAAGTATACCCTGGTTGGAGATTGTTCTTCGATGGGGCAGTTAATTTTAAGGGTTCAGGAATTGGAGCGGTCTTGATATCATAAACTAGTCAACATTACCCGGTTACTGCCAAACTACGCTTTCCATGCACCAATAATATGGCTGAATATGAAGCTTGCATTCTCGGTCTCAGATTGGCTATTGATATGAATGTTTGAGATTTGTTAGTCATTGGAGATTCTGATATGTTGGTTCACCAAGTTCGAGGTGAATGGGCCATAAAAAACCCTAAAATCACCCCATATGTAGAATTGGTACATGAGCTATGCAGAAGATTCAAAGAAGTGGAATTCAAGCATGTTCCAAGGATACAAAACGAGTTCACCGAAGTTTTGGCCTCTATATCCTCAATGATTCAACATCCGGATCAGAGTTATATCAATCCATTAGAAATAAATTTAAAGGAGCAACCCGATATCGGGAAGTATCTAGAAGCTGGGGCATACCCTGAAGATGCAACTGCCAATCAGAAAAAAATAATCCGTTGGATGGCCAATAATTTCTTTTTGAATGAGGAATTCCTTTATAGGAGGACCCCTAATTTGGGATTTCTACGATGTGTAGATTCTGTTGAAGCTACTAAATTACTTGAAGAAATCCATGCCGGAATGTGTGGTCTACATATGAATTAGTTTACTCTAGCCAAGAAGATCCTAAGAGTCGAATATTTTTGGATGACCATGGAAAACGACTGTAGCAAGTTTGTGCAAAAATGTCACAAGTATCATATACACGGGGATCTAATTCGGGTGCCCCCATGTGAACTTAATGTTATGAGCTTGCCCTGGCCGTTTGTAGCTTGGGGCATGGATGCCATCGACCCGATTGAGCCACTAGCCTCTAATGGAAACAAGTTCATCTTGGTTGCTATCGATTACTTTACCAAGTAGGTGGAAGCTGCTTCATACAAAGTTGTAACCAAGAAAATAGTGACAGATTTTGTCAAAAACAACTTGATTTGTCGATTCGGGGTACCAGAGTCAATCATCACTGACAATGAAACAAACTTGAATGGTTATTTGATGAAAGAGATATCTGAACGGTTCAAGATCACTCATCGGAATTCAACCGCATATCTCCCTTAAATGAATGAAGCGGTAGAAGCTGTCAACAAAAATATCAAGAAGATCTTAAGAAAGATGGTCGATAGTCACCGGTCGTGGCACGACATGATAACTTATGCCTTGCTGGGATATCGCACGATATTCAAAACTTTGTCTGGGGCAACTCCGTAGCTGTTAGTCTACGGGACAGAGGCAGTAATACCCGCTGAAGTTGAAATACCATCTTTAAGAATCATCCAAGAAATAGGGTTGAGTAATGAAGAATGGGTACGTGCCCGCTATGAACAACTTATGATGATTGATGAAAAGAGGATAAGCGTTGTCTACCATGGCCAATTATATCAACAACGAATGATTCGTGCTTTTAACAAAAAAGTAAGAGCTCGCAAGTTCGAAGTTGGACAATTGGTGCTCAAGCGCATATTCCCTCACCAAGAGGAATATAAGGGAAAGTTCGCTCCAAATTGGCAGGGTCCATATGCAGTCTGCAAAGTATTATCTAGAGGTGCCTTGATTTTGTCTGGGATGGATGGCCAAAGGTGGACCAGGCCAATAAATTCTGATTCAGTAAAGAGATATTATGCCTGATGTGGTATTTCTTTGTGCTTTTTAGTGTATTTGTTTTTCCCAATTGTAATCATTTTTACGCTTTGAAATAGCTTTTGAAAATTCCCTTTCCTTGTATGTATGAACTATGTTTGACCTGAATTCTCAAGAATGAGATACATAGGTGGCTTATGTCAGCTTCGGTCAACCCCTTAGGAGAAAATTCCCATTCCTTCTATGTACGAAATACGTTTGACCTGAATTCTTAAGAATGAGATACGTAGGCGGCCTATGTCGTCTTTGGTCAACCCTTTAGAAAATTTTATTTATTTTCCTTGAACTACATGATGACCTGAATTCCCTAGGACGGGATACGTAGGCGTCCTCTGCCGACTTCGGTAACCCTTATAATTATATCTTTGCTCTTTTTTATGTTGTGGGAACTACGTTTGACCTGATTCCTATTCAACGGGGTACATAGACGCCCCAATGGCTCGATCATATCACCCCAAGAAATAGAAACCGGGGCAAAATTTTGAGAAGGAATCTCAAAAATTCAAAAGAAGAAGATCATCCTCTCACGATCCAGATAAAATTTTGAGAGAAATATCAATAACTGGGGCAGAAATCTTAAGGAAGACCTTAAAATTTCCACCATACCATGCTAAAAAGTTTAAAGACAGGACACCAAAGATTCATCAGCGCCGAAAGAGCAGATTAAATTCATGGACCTTCAGTTATAAAGGCTCATATCCAAAAACTCCCCATCCACAATACTAAAAGATATCCAGAGCTCACTGACAGAATAATGGATGTGTCAGTGCACCAAGCCAAAACTGTTCATTAAAGCTAGTACATAACATGACTTAATTGAGGAAGACCCCTCCCAATCTTATAAAATAATTTTTGAAAATTCATCTATCTGTAAAAATACTACTTTAAATTCATTTATGATTTGATTTTTCCTTACACCCACCAACTCGAGGAGTCAAAAGACAATAAACACCTGAAGAAGAGGAGAACCTGGTGATGACAATGACAAGAGTTGAAGACCAAGGAGGTCAACACAGATCAGTTTTACCCAACAACTAACAACTTTTTTGTGGATGCAGGTTATCCTAAAGCCAACAAAACCCCCCAACAAAAGCACCAGTTATTCAACATATTTCTTTGGTTTAAAGGAATACAACAAGCCAAATATCCAAAGGCTAATAAAAAAGAGCCAGGATGGTCAGAGAGCTGAAAATAGTTGAGTTTCCCAAAACTAACAAGTTTTCTGTGGTTATAGGTATCACCAGACCTGGAAAGAAAAAGATGAATGACTCAAATCCCCAATAAATCAAGGATCATAAAGAACATGTAACATTCAAAAATGGTATATGCAGTAGGAATAATATGCTAATGGATGGTTACGGTGATGTTTTCTACAATCGCTTCACAATTATTTGCATTCATCATATTATGCCAAAAGGGCCATGCCGAAAGGGCCATGCCATGAGTGCCATGTCAGAAGGGCTATGCCAAAAGAGACATGCCATAAAGGTCATGCCGAAAGGGCTATTCCATAAGGGTCATGCCATAAGGGCTATGCCGAGAGGGCCATACCATAAAAGCCATGTCGTAAAGGCTATGTCCCGAAGACCATATTTCCCTCTCTGACTAGTTTCAAAGAGACAACAATCCAAGGGTATCTCTAAATTTCCTTTGATGCCCATGATTGATACAAAGTCTTCTATATCCGTTAATCACACAAAGTCGAAAGAGTCTAGTATTGAAGGATATTTTGAGGCATTTTCACATATATCTGTTAATTACACAAAGGCAAAAGAGTCTAGTGTTGAAGGATAATTTGAAGCATTTTCATATATATATATCCGTCGATCACACAAAGGTGAAGGAGTCTAGTGTTGAAGGATATTTTGAGGCATATCTGATAAAATTTTGCAAAGGCAAAACAGTCTAGCGTTGAGAGATATTCATAAGCTTCAAGTGCATCGATTACCAAAGATCTAATGGCATTCATCACCGGATCTCAAGAACCATATGGTTCAAAGGATGTCTATAAGTCGCTATCCGAAGACATACGCCATACTAGATTTTTAAAAAATTGACAATCCGAGGGTCATTCTGTAGGTCACATTATTTGAGATAAGTTAGTGTGCAGGATTATCCACGAGTTGACAGTCCATGGGTCATCCGTAAGCTGCAACAACGTCCTAACCAGATAGTGTGCAAGGTTACCCAAAGATTGTCAGTTTGAAGGCTATCCATAAGTCACAACTAAATCTTTATCGAAAAATATACAAGATTATCAAATTGATATGTCCAAGGGTTCTCTATAAGCCACATTATATCCAAGATCGATTATGCGCAAGATTACCCAAAGACAGCCAATTTGAGAGAAATCTATAAGTCTTATTATATCCAAGGTCGGATAATGTATAGGAATACCTGAGAGCTAGCGATTCGAGGGATATTTTTAAGTCATCTCTTATCCAAGTTCGGATAATGTGCATGATCACCTAAAATCTAGAAACTCAAAGGATATTTGTAAGCCGCCTTATATCCAATATCAAATAATGTGTAAAATTACCCAAAGACTGACAATTCGAGGGATATCTATAAGTCGTATCGATACAAAAGATGAGGAAAACTCCCCGAGGTCAAATACTAGAAGGATTATAGGTGACCAAAAGGTTTGCCACATCAGCATAGGATTATGCGGTTGCAGGGACCGTTTGTACAAAGTGTCGTCGATGTCCAAGAGGACCACCCCATTTTGAAGAAATTTTCACCCCTCAAAATGACTATTTTTTCCAATAACCAAGAAGGTTATCGTGTCAGTTATCGCAAAAATTACCTCCACACAAGTACAAGAGAGGATGGCATTTTTTTCCAATATCAACTCATACGAAGGTATGGTAAAAGACTATAGACCCCTTAGTGAATATTGTTTATCACTAACAGTTTTGTTTGAGACATTGTCGAGAGCATCCGAAAGGATGAAAATCTCAAACCTAAATCACAGGTATGGACGACTCCACAAAGGACGCAGCACAACGTAGAACTTTTCTTTAGCAGTGAACTAGGACATAGTCCGAAGAGGAATATCAAACTCTTTGGACGTGAGCTAAAAGATGACTTCCACCACTATCAAACCACATCCCTATCAGAAGGCATGTGGGTGCTTAGAATTTTGGTTTCATTTCACTTTTGGAGTATTTCTAAACTCATACCGAAAGTAACTTTCCTTCTCTTGAAAATTGTGTCTTGATAAATTCTTGTCCATGGATGTGAAGAGCTCCACTTTCATAGTTAAGAGGTTACTAGCCTCTTTTCCATAACTCAATTGTCTGTCACTCATCAAGAGCCAAAGGTCATCTTAGCATAAAAGACTATTGTTTCCATCGATCAAGTCGAACTACAGGCAGTTTGATTCTCCGAGTTCCAGGGATATGTAGGCTGAGTTCTACATAGAAAACTCGACTGCATTCCAACCTCTCTCGATTCCCTTATTCCCCAGCTTTTTGGTTACACCAAAATTCCAAAATTGAGATAGCTTGTGAATATTTTAAAAATCGTGCTTAAAGTTAAGCTTTATGAACTACAAGTGGCCTGAGTTCTCATGTAACCTGAGATATGCAGGAAATTCTATACCGAGGTCCGGCCATAACTCCATGAAACTCGTGCAAAAATCAATCCCTTTCAGAAATGAATTTGCAGTCTGACGAAAATTAGAAATGTCAAACTCCCTTTGCCCAGGGTTACTTGCATCCACCTACCCAAAGGGAGGAGACAGTTGTTGACACCTAATTTTTTTGCCTTCCACGACTAGGTTTGATTTCGAGTTTCTTCAATTTTCGAATAAAATTACATCATTTATTATTATCTAAATAAAAAGCTTTTCAAAGTATTTATCTGGGTAAATTCATCATTTTAAGTAGTGGTTATCTATTATCATATTCAATTATACGAAATTATATAATTTTGTTACTTAAGGATTTATTTCACGAAATTATCAGATTTTAATCAAGGCTTATCTTAAAAATAAATTCAAAATTACTAAAATCTTGATTTAAATATAATTTATTCTCAAAATTAATTTATTTGGAGAAATATTTATTGGATTTTAGTAAATCAAGAAGCTCGAAATTAAAAGAGGTATTAATTCGTATCGAATTTTTATTTAATTTAGTCAATCTATTAAATTTGATCGTAATAGGAATCAAATTAACCACAATTACAATGGAATTGACCAATTAGTTTTCAATATGATTAAAATTTAAACAAAATAATCCTAATCTATTATTGGTTATTTTTTAAATAACCCCTAAAGATTGTCAAAAGCCCAACACCTTTTCTCCCTTCAAATCTGATTCCAACAAAACCCTACTGCCCTTGGCAATCCGATTCCAACAAAAACCTACTGCCCTGGCCCAACTCCCTTCCCCTTAACCCGTTTCAACACAACAGCAGCAATACAACACAACAACAAAACCAATGAGACAACGGCAATACCAATGTCGAACAACCCTCAGACCACTGGATAATGAGAAATCCGGTGGATTTTCCACCTCCCCCCTCGTCTGTCTCCTCTTTTCCCTATTCTATTTCCATCTCCATCAACATTACCTCAATCCCTCTCTATTCTTATTTTTTTTTCTGAAAAAATACAGACCCCAAAGAGACTCTTTTTCTCCATTATAGGTGTCTGAAAAGAAAGGTATATGGGAATTCAATAGTTTTTGGGGAGTATTTTTCTTTGGATTTGTGGACAAATAATGGTTCATTTTGAAGAACCGAAATTGTCAAAATCATCAAATCCAAAGTTCCAATCTTTCAGTTTTCTTATAAATAGGTGATTTCCTCCTCCTCAATACTCATTAAATTTTGAATTTTTCAAAGCTTCAGAGAGAAGCTGTTGCAGCCCATAATTTTGCCTATAAAAGGGGGTTTTCCCACCCCTTCAAGGAAAAAAAGAAAGCTTTCTCTGTTTCTCGATGCTCTATTTTTGGTTTCGATCTGCTCTACCCATAACTCTTCAAGCTTGAGGTCGAAGTTAGCGGTAAAATCGCTCTCCGACTCGTTGTCTCCGTCCGCTGCGCAACATCGGATAATTCTCTTTTCCTATCCATTTTGCTAGCCTTTAGTCTGGTTCAAAGTTCGTTCTGTGTCGTTTTGGGTTTAGCTTATTTGATTAACTGTCCGAGTACAATGTGACGCATAAAGTAATAAAATAAAATTTATGATCGTTGAGACGTATCACTGGGCTGCATGGTATCATTCACTTCTATTTAAATCAACTTATAAAGGCAAGGGATGATATGTAACTGTTTATTCGTTTATAAATTATTGAGTTATTTGCTTTAAATATGGTTGATGACGAATTCGAGAATAATATCTAGACTCGTGCAATATCATGCCAACTCATGAGATTGTTGCTTCCGTTTCGGGCTCTAGAAGTGGCTGCCTTCTTTTGCTCTTTAGTAAGAACTTAATTTTTTAGCCAATCCTTGGATTTGTAAAAGAAAGTTGTTAGTTTCTCTTTGCAAAAGCTATACATCTTGTATGAGTTAAACTTGTGTTCAAGTACCACTTTTGGTGCTTGTTTTTTTATGAAAGTTCAGATTGTTAAAGTATTATGCTCTACCTTCTTTGGACAGTTTAGTTAGATTGCTTTGACTAAAAGTATAGCGCGGTAGAGGTGTCTCTGTAGGCATCAAAATGTCCTCTGATTTTATTTTCCTATTTCGTTATGTGCCCTTGAGCCGGGGTCTATCGGAAACAACCTTGCTACTTCTCCGGAGGTAGTGGTATGCGTACATCTTATCCTCCCCTCCCCAGACCTCACGATGTGAGAATACATTGGGTTCCCCAGACCTCACGATGTGAGAATACATTGGGTTTGTTGTTGTTGTTGTTATGTGCCCTTTCTTCTTCCATAATATACTTACCCAAAGCTATCATTATCACCATAATTTTTTAGTCAAAAAGGGGCTCGGATTTAGTCCTAGTTTGTAACCAAATAGTTTTTTCTTTTTTTAAAAAATCCAAATACAATTCATATTTAATAAAGACTCACTTGCCTGTGCTTTCCCTTTCTTTGAATTATTTGACTTCAAATATGTGGGGTATTTACTCTTCTCTCTTTAATTATCTACTCTAATTTATTTATTTGTATTTGCTTGAACACTTTAATTACAACAACAACATATCCAGTGTATTCCCACCTAGTGGAGTCTGGGGAGGGTAGAGTGTACGCAGATCATACCACTACCTCAAGAGAAGTAGAGAGGCTGTTTTCGATAGACCCCCGGCTTTGGACCAATAACAGTATAACTAATACAAAAAGTAAGCGCATATAAACTAGTATGATACACAAAACAAACTAATAGTATAACAAACACAAAAGATAAGTGCATAATAAACTAGTACGGGATGCAAAAAAGCCAACACCACTAGCCCCAAAAACTACAGCCACAACACTACGAACTAGAAACTCAAGACCCAAAGGAGCACTCCCTTATTACTACCGCCGCGCTCCCACCCCCTAACTTTCTACCCTAATCCGCGTCCTCCACACCTTCCTATCAAGGGTCATGTCCTCTATATGCTGTAATTGTTTCATATCATGCCTAATCACCTCCCTCCAATATTTCTTCGGTCTACCTCTAGCTCGCCTAAAACCATCCATTGCCAGAGTCTCACACCTCCGCACTAGAGCATCAGGGGCCCTCCTCATCACATGCCCGAACCAACGTAGCCTCACTTCTCGCAACTTATTCTCTACCGAACTCCCACCTTCTCTCGAATAATCTCATTCCTCACCCTGTCTTTCCTGGTATGTCCACACACCCATCGGAACATTCGCATCTCTGCCACCTTCACCTTTTGGATGTGAGAGTTCTTAACTGGCCAACACTCTGCTCCATACAACATAGCCGTCTGGATTACCACTCTGTAGAACTTACCTTTAAGCTTCGGGGGCACCTTCTTATCATAAAGGACTCCCGAAGCTAGCCTCCACTTCAATCACTCTGCCCCAATACGATGCGTGACATCCTCGTCAATCTCACCATTACCCTGAATTATGGACCCTAGATACTTGAAACTCTCCCTCTTCTGGATGACCTGAGAGTTTAACTTCACAACCACTCCATCTTCTTGCGACATATCACTGAACTTACACTCCAAGTACTCCGTCTTGGTTCTACTTAACCAAAAACCTTTAGATTCAAGCGTCTGTCTCCAAATCTCCAACTTATCATTAACTTCACCCCGAGTCTCGTCGATCAGAACCGCATCATATGCAAATAACATACACCAAGGCACCCCCCCTTGAATATGTCGCGTCAAAACATCCATCACCAAGGCAAATAAAAACGGGCTAAGAGTTGATCCCTGGTGCAACCCTATCAAAACTGTGAAGTGCTCCGAATCTCCACCTACTGTCCTCACATGAGTCTTCGCACCATCATATATATCCTGAATTGACCTAGTATACGCCACGGGTACCCCTCTAGCCTCCAAGCACCTCCATAGAATCTCCCTGGTAACTCTGTCATATGCCTTTTCTAGATTAATAAACACCATGTGCAAGTCCTTTTTCTTCTCTCAAAACTGCTCCACTAATCTCCTCACAAGGTGAATAGCCTTAGTGGTCGAGCGACCAAGCCTAAAACCGAACTGATTCTCAGAGATCGTCACGATCCTCCTCATCCTCAACTCTACCACCCTTTCCCAAACCTTCATAGTATGACTCAACAACTTAATACCTCTATAGTTGTTACAACTCTGAATGTCTCCCTTGTTCTTATACACTGGAATCATCGTGCTCCACCTCCACGCTTCAAGCATCTTAGAAGCTCTAAAAATAATGTTAAACAACCTTGTCAACCACTCCAGACCTGCCCCTCTAGTGCTCTTCCAAAAATCTACTGGAATCTCGTCTGGCCCCGTTGTCCTACCCCGCCGCATCCTGCGAATAGCTCCCTTGAACTCCTCAACCTTGATACGCCTACAAGAACTATAATTGCGACTCTCCTCAGATATCTCTAAGTCTCCCAACACAGAACCTTTGTCCCCCTCGTCGTTCAAAAGTTTATGAAAATAGGACTACCACCTCTCCCTAATGAGGGCATCCTCAACCAACACTATACCATCCTCTCTTTCGATATACTTCACTTGGTCAAGGTCATGAGCCCTTCGCTCCCTGGCCTTGGCCATCCTATACAACTTCCTATCTCCTCCTTTCTCCCCTGAAGCTACATACAAACTCTCAAAAGCTACTATCTTAGCCGTCGTAACCGCTAACTTAGCCTCTCTTCTAGCTACCTTATACTCCTCCTTATTCTTATGCCTTTCCTCATCATCCTTGCTTCCAACCAACTTAGCATAAGCCACCTTCTTAGACTCCACCTTTCTCTTGACCTCTTCGTTCCACCACCAGTCTCTTCGATGTTTGCCATCTCAACCTCTGAAGACACCCAACACCTCTCTAGCGGTCTTCCTAATGCAACTGGCAGTCGTCTGCCACATAGTATCCACACCCCCTCTACTCTTCCAAGCCCCCTACTCTTCAACTTCTCTTCCATATCCAAAGCACTAGCCAAAGTCAAGCTACCCCACTTAATCCTGGGTCGTGCCTCCCCACTTCTCTTCTTTTTTCCCTTATTGATAACCAAGTCCATCACCAACAACCTATGTTGAGTCGAGAGATTATCGCTAGGTATGACTTTACAGTCTTTACATAGTGCTCTATCCCCTTTTCTAAGAAGCAAAAAGTCTATCTGAGTCTTGGCCACTGAACTACAAAACATAATAAGGTGATCCTTCTTCTTCTGAAAGCTCAAATTTGCTATCCACAACCCAAAAGCCCTAGAAAAATCCAACAGAGAAGTTTCTCCTTCATTCCGCTCACTAAAACCGAAACCGCCATGCACATCATCATATCCTCTCGACAAAGACCCAATATGCCCATTGAAATCCCCCTCCATGAAAAGCTTTTTAGTGCTCGGGATGCTCCTCACCACCTCATCTAAAACTTCCCAGAATTCCTTATTCTCCTCTTCGTCCAAACCTACTTGCGGGGTGTAGGCGCTAATAACGTTCACCGTAGACCCTCCCATAACCAACGTAATAGACATCTGTCTATCACTAACTCTTTTTACCTTTACCACCTGCTCCTTAAGATCTTCATCTACTAAGATACATACCCCATTTCTATGTCTCACGCTACCCGAGTACCACAACTTATATCCATCCACATCTCTCGCTTTAGTGCCTACCCATTTAGTTTCCTGAACACACACTATACTAACCCTCCTCTTTCTAAGACCCAACTCGCAACCTAGAAGCTCCCTTATCCCGCCTAACCTTACTACCCCTAGCCTCTAACCCCAAACTCGATCCTAGACCCGACCCAGACCCAACCCCCCCAAACCCCGACCCAGACCCAACACCTCCTAACCCCGACCTCGAGCCCAACCTATGACATGACCCTAGTCTACCATCGCCAATCACAACTACTATACAACAAAGGGGGATCAAGATAAGGTAAAAGGGAACACTAGTTAAAATGAAGTCAATAAAGGAGCAAGGGGCACAGACAACAATCTATAATAGATAGAGAGCAACAAAATCAATAATATAACGCAAATTTTGATAAACACTAGTCAATAGTGGGAAATAATACTACCACAATTAATGTATATGCTAGTATATCAAGTAACAGTAATCAGACAAGGTAATACACTCCAAAACTACTAAGAACAATAAAAAGATTCACACGTAAAACACTATTACAAAGTAACCAATCAACAAGAGATTCGACATCCACAACCAGATAATCAGCCAAGACGCTACGAAATAGGAATCCCAACAAGAATAGTGCAGAACACTACCAGTAGCAAACCCTAAAAATCAAGAAAGCTATACACAACTAGAAAAAATAGATTGCGTGCACCTGATCGAATCTGGGTTGTGTCCATATACTTGATTGAGTCGCTGAATTTTGGTAATTTACGGTAGAAATTGTTTGCCAGAATAGTATCACCGGAATAGTGTCGCCGGAATAGTATTCCTATCACCTGAATATCGCCGGGTGAGTCACTGGAGCGTCTTCTGAGCAATGTCTGGTGCTGCTCACTTACACCATCGCTGGACTCGAGCCAACGAAAACCCTAGTGCCTCCGGCGATAGCAGTGTCCAGAAGAAGAATCGGGGAAGGAAGAGAGAAGGGGATAGAGAGAGAACTCGGGAGAGAGATAATGGGGGGAGAAAGGGAGTAACCCTGACCTGTTTTCGGCGCATCTACATCGTCACCAACATCGGATTCAGCCGGTTAGTCCAAGACGAGTTTGCTGGAGAAAGATCGTCGGAGAGAGCCCCAAGTATACAGTAAAGTTTATTTGATGTTTGTTGATGATGGAGCAAAAGGGCAGAAAGAGAAGAGAGAGAAAGTTATTGATATATCATAAATAACTGCCGTTGTCTCCTTAGCAATGCCTCCAACAAAAAGTTTTCTATCATCATGAAAAATTATCATTATAATTGTAAATTACAAAAGGTGTTTTTTCCATATCTACCAATCCATATTTAACAAAATATAACAATGTATAAAATTAGAACAACGAATAACAAAAATCGTTCTTTGACAAACCTATTTTCTTGTACCGCATAGTATATAGATTTTTTAGAAGAGCATAAATAAATTAATTAATCTAAATAAATTCCCCAAAATATCACCATTTTTTTTTCTTCATTTCCCCTTCGTTACTCATTTGGAATATTATTATTATTATTATTATATTATTATTATTATTACTATTATTATTATTATTATTATTATTATCATTATTATTATTATTATTATTATTAATGAGCCATACAAACGGGATCTGAAGAGGCAGGGGTAAGCCGCTCTGCCTAGCAGACTAACTTATAAGCATCGGATTAAGTCTTAGTCGGAATACCGAACCAAAACACCAACCAAAATATAAAAGAATTTCAAATAGCTTGATGACTGCATGGAAAATATAATCTTTTACCCAAACAAGGAGCCTGTCAGTTGTTTAATATATTTTTGTTGAACCCATGTGTCTAAAAGTTCTTACTGTGCAAAAGGTCGCCCTTTTCTTCAATGTTATCGGGCCAAAGAGGCACAACTTACTAGACGTAGTCACAGAGACAAAGCCAACATAAACCATTTTAAATTTCGATTGTACCACCATTTTGAAACCAAGTCAAGAAACCATAGAAAGATTCATTCATATTTTGATAAAGTCTGGATTTTTCATAATTATCTAGTAAGAGAGGTTAGATTTCCAACATAGGCATGAAAAGTTTTTTTGCCAGACATAGTCACGACTTTTCTGTTAAGGAGGTGGTTCCACTGTCTTCTATCGAGATGAGTTTTTTAATAACCATTTTAGAATATCCATAAACATCTGGAGTTGTTTCACCCATTTGGTGGTGTTCTATTTCAATACTCCCAGTAGACACTAGTATTGATTCATAAAACGCTCTTGTCTTATAAGATTCTCCTGCAAAATAGAGGTTAGTTAACAAGTGTTTTTGGAGGAGCTTCCATGGGTCATTTTTTTTACATATCTGAGAGTTTTCTACGAGAACTATTAATTCTCGATTTTCAAGTTTTTCGTAATTTTGCCTATCGGCAGAGTTTTCTTTGGCAATTGAAGCAAACGAATCGTCTTGCTTAGCAGACATATAAGATTGCAGTTGCTCATATAAGGGATGATCCTTTGGAATGTCTTCTAGATGGATCAAGTGCTCATATGCGTAGTTTTTGATGATTTTGCGATCTACGAAATTCTTGCATTAACTAAACTCATATTTCTCCTTTGCAAAACTGAGAAATTGGATGATGAAGAAGCATATGATGATGAAGGGGAGTTTCTTCCCCTAGAGGAGGAGTATCTCCCTTCTTGGCTTCTGCCACCTTTTCCTCGACCGCTGGCTATCTGCCAAGGTGGATCCATACTGCACTGAAAATTAGTATTTATCAAATGATGAATCAATATCATTCCAATCAATTTCTTCTCTTATGCCTTCAAAATTTGGAAGGAATAAATCTTCTTTTATCATATCATGAATGATTTTTTTTCAGTATAATAAAATGAATATCTTCATTTAGAGGAATAACTTAATTATAGTAATTATTATTTTTTTAGAAAGAAAGTAAGTATAAAAATTCATTTAACCCTTTAAATATTCCCTAGACAAAAAGTCAGGTAAAGAATTTTCACTACCTTTCTTGTATTGTATTTCAAAATCAAAAGGAGCTAATTGAGCTTGCCACCTTGCAAAAATTAATTTTGAAGCATCGTGTTTAAATCTTTGTCAAACATATATTTGACTGATTGGGCATCAGTTCTTACTATAAATATCTGATTATATAGATCATCTTGGAATTTTAAAACACATTTAACAATAGTTAACATTTCATGGGCCATAGTGACATATTTTTTCTGACTTTCAGATCATTTTCCAGAATGAAAACTAATGAGACGTTCAGTATTATTATGGAGATTTACTTATTTAAGTATTCCTTTATAACCAATATTAGAAGCATCAGTGTCGACTATTTTTAACCAAGCAGAATTTGCTAAGGTTAAACAAGGTAAAGTCTTGACACATTTTTTAATCATTTTGACTATATTAGTATGAGAAGTCATCCAAGGATCTTTATGATTCTTTTTTAGTCTATCATACAAAGGAGCTAAATCACGAGACAAGTTTTGATAGAAAGGAGAAATATAATTAAGACTTCCTAAGAATCTTTGTAATTGAGTTTTGTCAGTAATAATATCAAGAAATTTTTTTGCAAAGTCCATAGCCCTTTGAATAGGCTCGATTTCTCCTTGACAAATATTATGTCCTAGAAATCGAACACTGATTTGGAATAAACACATTTTTGATTTAGAAATGACCAAGCCATTTTGCATTACAATTTGTTTGAAAATATTCAGGTGTTTGAAATATAATTCTATTATTTTAGAAAACACAAAGATATCATCAATATATACTATTATAAAATCCATGTATGGATTAAATATATCATTCATAATTTTTTAAAATTCAGAGGAAGCATTTTTTTAGATCAAAGGGCATAACATTCCACTCATATTGACCAAAAGGCACATTAAAAGCAGTTCTATAAGTGTGTTCTTTAAAAATTCAAATTTGTCTGTATTCAGATTTTGAATCAAATTTTGAAAATATATTGGCATCATATAATCTGGATAATAAATCCTTCTTATTGGGAATTGGATATCTAATCCATTTTAAAACTTCATTAAGAGGTTTATAATTAATAACAAGTCTGGGCATACCTCGTTCTTTCTCTGCAACATTATTAACATAAAATGCAGTGCAAGACCAAAGGGATTTTGAAGGTTTTATGAGACCTTTTTGTAAGAGATTGTCAATCTCTTTTTTACAAAATTCTACTAACTCTGTGTTCATTTGGCAGGGTCTGGATTTTGTTGGAATACTATATTCTCTGAAATCATCTTCATAAGGAAAAGTAACAACATGTTCTTTGCGATTCCAGAAAGCATTTGGGTGATCAACACAAATATCCACAATCAATTTGTCAGATATCAATTTTATTTTTTCTTGAATTTTTACAGAATTCAGTGTATTTTGAACATTCATACTCATCATTTCAAGTTTTAAGAAATTCACATGTTTTTTCTTCATATTAATCAAAACATTTATGTCTCTTGTTACTGGATTTGTAACAAAAGGATAAGAAATTTCTTGTTTTTTTTAGGTAGCTTTGAAGCCCTTCGCATCAATATGCGTGTAAGGATAAATTGCATTTATAAGCGGTGTTCCTAAAATAATAGGAGGATATAATTAATTTTCACTAAGAAAAAGAAATGCGGAATGCAAATCTTATTTCTACAGATATGTGCATGAGGTAATTTATAATTAATATCAAGAGAATGACCAGATACAGATTTGACTATATGCATTATTTTTTGAATATATTTGGTTGGAAGTAATCCTTCCTGAATACAACTAACATCAGCACCACTATCAATCATAGCCATATCAGTTACAAAAAATTCATTATTAATTAATATAGTACAATTTATATACCATTTATGGGCAGTAACAATTTACATCATACCCAATTTTTTTTTTACATCAATATCACGAATAATTTGATTGTTAGAATTTTCAACAATTTTTTCTTTTCCTTTGGAACTGGAAATAATATCAATTTGAGAAATATTTTCAATATTTGAAATTCTATGATCAGAAATCATTTGATTTTGTTTCAAAGAAATAATTTCTTTTTTCAAAATTTCAACTTCTATTTTCAAATCATCAAGAGACGTATCTTTACCAGGTATTTGACTGATGGCAAGACGTTTATTGACTTCAGTTAAAGAGTAGGGCATAATATCGATAATAGATTCAGTATTTTTCTTAAAATATTTGCTATTAACAGGCTTTGAAGTGCTAGGTTGTGAAGAAGAAAGATCAATAATTTTTTGATGAAACTTTTCATCAGTCACTTCCTTTAATAATTCTAAAGCACTATCAGCAGTAATTGTTTGAACATTTAAATCTAAATCTTCAAACTGGGATTGCAATTTATAAAAAACATCATCACAATCATAAATTTTATTATTACAATCAGTGCAAGCATAGCATTAGTTTTTTCATGATTCTCATTGTCAGTTGAATCAGGTAATTCAACATCATTTTCAGATTCATATTCATATTCATATTCATAATCAAATTCAGAACCTGAAGTATATAACCAACCATAGACCTTATCATGAATCTCATCAGAAAGTCCTAAGGACTTGACTTTTTGAGGTTTATAATTTGGAGAAATATGACCAAATTGACCACAATTGTAACACTTGATTTTTGCTAAGTCTCTCTTAGACCTATTTTTTTGTAAATCTAGTAGACTTACGATAGTTTTTTCTAACTTCACGTTCTTCTTTGGATCTATGTCTAGATCTCCTTTTTCTATAAGGTTTATCTGGGTCATTAGGTTTTATATGTCTATGACCCCTTTTTCTAGAGGCAGAACCAGGATTTTTCATTTCAAATTATCCACAGAAATCACCTAATTGGGATCTTTCTTTAAGCCTATCAAGCTTAATTTATCGAGACAATTTTAACTCATTATAAATTTTTAGACCTTCTTCGGTACAAGCTGTTATAAGCTGACCATAAGTGAAATCCGTCCAAGGAATGGCACCATATTGAATTTTGATAGATTTTTTAATCCTTTCTACAAAAAGAGGTAAAAGACCATCTATGAATCTAGGCTTCCAATGTTCAAATCTAGATTCGGGTAGATCCATAACTCTGCTAATGAAAGTATCCTTGTACCATCTGAATTCTCCTAAATATTTAGACCTAAGGACACTTATGAGGGTACAAGTATTTTTTATGTTGGTTGGTAAATCTACCTCCAAATTATTGAATAATAGTCAGCATAAGGGTATATACAACATCTTCTCTACCTTCTGGTAATTCTCTACCTAAGTTATTAATACCTGACAACATATTTTTGGCTTCAAAAATTTTATTTCTTTTTTCGTTAGAAAGAAAATTGTCCCACCAGCCACGAAGTTGGCCAGTAAAACCTGCAACAATCATTTTTCATATAGTAGCATCTATTCGAACAGGGTTACCCTCAGTATCTTTAGGGCTAGAGACTTTTGCAATAGTAGAATACATTAGCATGCGATGGACTAAAATAGATAATTGTCTTTCAAATAATCCATCTAAGTTCCATTCATATATATGATCTACACTATATGATGTGTTTGTCAATTACCACTCTCTTTCCTCTATCAGAACATCTTGAGGAGTTGGCCGTGGATAATAGGCAGTTTGCATACGGGGAATATCAGTATATTTTTTCTTCGATTATTTTCTTACCAATCCTTTGAGTTTATTTAAATCTGAGTGGATTTTTGCTCCTATGTTAGAAATTGAAATGGACTTGATATCTTCAAAATTATTAGAAAAAGATTCAATAGCACCAGCAAAATTATTGGACAGATCCATGGGTTTTATATTTAAACTAGCAAATTTCTTTACAAGTAATTTTTCAAGCCGTTCTAAATCAGAGGATTTTTCAAATCCTTGAATATTAGGAGGTCTTTGAACATGAGGCTTAGCTGTCAAATCTTCTATTTTTCATTCTGAGGTAGAAGCAATATCAGATGGCTTTTGACTATCGCTTAGCTTCTTAATCAAATCTGTCATGATATCTAGCTTTTTATCAAGAGAAGAAATATGTTCTCCAAGAACTTTCACATAAAGACTCAAATAATTATTTTGAGCAATTAGACTATTTATTTCTAAAATAGTGATTTTTCCAACTTCAATATCAATGATTTTTTGAAAAGCAGAGAAAGTTATTCCTGTAATATTCGGTAATACGAAAGGTGATTGAGGAGGGTAAATGGCCTTAGTGATGGTGCCATTTGCATCTTGGTACGATCTCTCAATAAGTTTTACATATAACGACAGATATGTAGATATAAATCATGGCACAAAATAAATAATTTGATTATGTAATGCACATATTTCATAGAAATCTTCATAAATATTTTTCATTTCATCAGGACTATAAGTTTCAAAAACCCATGTCCTAAACATGTTCCATTTTTCATAAAAAAATTCCTTTTTAATATAATCACTTGCCTGTGAACCAGGGCTAAAATCAATTAGATGTGAAATCATGATTTAACAAGAAGTAACATCAAACTCCATTTCGGAGGGAGTGGGGTTATCCCTATCTGGATATTGTCATTATCTTGAACTATATTTGTTTTAGGATTGATTTTAATTTTTTTAATATTTTTAAATGGAATATGCAAATCTGCAGAATTTAAAGTATGTAAGGATGCAACACGACTTCTATCTGGACCATATACTGGTTCAACTGGAGAGATATAATGCATAGCAGGTAACATTCTAGGTATATAAAAGGAATTTTGATTATAAACAGTAGAATTATCGTCAAATTAGAGACAAATTCTTCTGTCTGTATTTTGAGTTACATGAGTCAACTCAGAATTTGTCACATCCTTCGCAAGTTGTTTTGGAGAAATGACCGAATTTATAATCCATGTTTGTGGGAAATTAATCTCATCCCATCTAATAGGTCTCCTCATAGTGACCTTGGATTTTGCAAAATTGGTTTCGCTAAGCATAATATAATCAGAAGCATCTTCGATCAATTTACATCGAGGATTTAAAGTAGATGATAAATGATAATAAATACGATAAGACAAACATATAAGTTCATATCCAGGAACATAATTATAGCCATGAGTTTTCACATTTAAAGTTAAAGCATCAAGAATATTCATATCAGTCAAAGATAGTTGTAAATTTGGCTGAGTGTTAAAATATACATGGCCATAAGAAAGAGTGGATTCTATAGATCCCATCAGAGATTGTCTGAAATTTAAATTTCTAGTATCACGTAATGCAGGTATAAATGTTTCTGGAAGACCTTTCAGGGTTAAAGGTTTAAAAACAATTTGCACTAAACCAATATGCATAAAATTATACTGATTTTTAAACGTATCAGTATCTTTTTTATTTAGTAATTTTATGGTTTGTTCGTCAGCATTTAAAGCAATAGATTGTTCAGTTGTTTTTATTATCTGCTTATATTTAAATTTATCAAGAAAGTCATATTCATAAATGTTTTTATATCTACTTTAGGAATAGTCCATTTATTTAATAAATCCATAATTTGAGGTAAATTTACCTCTTCAAGTTTAGTACTTTTCGTATTAACTTCTCCTATATCCATCAATTATAAAACTTCATACCTATGATGAATATTTCACATTTATTATGCGATTACTATGAAATAAACAGGCTGTGATACCATACAAGCAGGATCTGAAGAGGCAGGGGTAAGCTGCTCTACCTAGCAGACTAACTTATAAGCATCAGATTAAGTCTTGGTCGGAATATCGAACCAACATACCAACCAAAATATAATTTTTTTTCAAATAGCTTGATGACTGCATGGAAGATATAATCTTTTACCCAAACAAGGGGCCTGTCAGTTGTTTAATATATTTATGTTGAACCCATGTGTCTAGAAGTTCTTACTGTGCAAAATGTCGTCCTTTTCTTCAATGTTATCGGGCTATAGAGGCACAACTTACTAGATGTAGTCACAGAGACAAAGCCAACATAAACCATATTAAATTTCAACTGTACCACCATTTTGGAACCAAGTGAAGAAACCATAGAAAAATTCGTTCATATTTTGATAAAGTTTGGATTTTTCATAATAATCTGGTAAGAGAGGTTAGATTTCCAACATAGGCATGAGATGTTTTTTAGCCGGACATAGTCACGTCTCGAAAGGAAGAAGAAGTATTAAAAGTACTTCAGAAGAAAAAAAAATACCTTACAAGTAGCCTAGTGCAAGGCCGGAATAGTAAATGTCGGCTAGCTTCCTTCATTTATTAAAGCCTTGAAATTTTATACAAGAGGGGAAGAGAGCAGGGAAAGAAAACTTAGAGAGAGAAAATGAAAGAAAAAATAAAACTGCTATCTGAGATTATTATACTAATTTTCAGTGCAGTATGGATCCACCTTGGCAGATAGCCAGCGGTCGAGGAAAAGATGGCAGAAGCCAAGGAGGGAGATACTCCTCCTCTAGGGGAAAAAACTCCCCTTCATCATCATATGCTTCTTCAAGAATTTTCACATAAAGACTCAAATAATTATTTTGAGCAATTAGACTATTTATTTATGAAATAGTGATTTTTCCAACTTCATTATCAATGAATTTTTGAAAAGCAGCGAAAGTTATTCCTGTATTATTCGGTAATATGAAAGGTGATTGAGGAGGGTAAATGGCCTGAGTGATGGTGCCATTTGCATCTTGGTACGATCTCTCAATAAGTTTTACATATAACGGCAGATACGTAGATATAAACCATGACACAAAACAAATAATTTGATTATGTAATGCACATATTTCATAGAAATCTTTAAAATTTTTTTTCATTTCATCAGGACTATAAGTTTCAAAAAACCATGTCCTAAACATGTTCCATTTTTCACAAAAAATTCCTTTTTAATATAACTCCTTGCCTATGAACTAGGGTTAAAATCAATTAGGTGTGGAATCATGATTTAACAAGAATTAACATCAAACTCAATTTCGAAGGGAGTGGGGTTATTTCTATCTGGGCTATTGTCATTATCTTGAGCTATATTTGTTTTAGGATTGATTGTAATATTTTCAATATTTTTGAATGGAATATGCGAATTTGCAGAATTTAAAGTATGTAAAGATGCAACACGACTTCTAGATGGACCATATACTGGTTCAACTGGAGAGATACGATGCATAGAAGGTAACATTCTAGGTATAGAAAAGGATTTTCAATTATAAACAGTAGAATTATCGTCAAATTGGAGAAAAATTCTTTTGTTTGTATTTTGAGTTACATGAGTTAACTCAGAATTTGTCACATCCTCCACAAGTTGTTTTGGAGAAATGACCAAATTTAAAATCCATGTTTCTGGGAAATTAATCTCATCCCATCTAATAGGTCTCCTCATAGTGACCTTGGATTTTGCAAAATTGGTTTCGATAAGCATAGTATAATCAGAAGCATATTCGATCAATTTACATCGAGGATTTAAAGTAGATAATAAATGATAATAAATACGATAAGACAAACAAGTAAGTTCAGATCCAGGCGCATAATTATAGCCATGAGTTTTCACATTTAAAGTTAAAGCATCAAGAATATTCATATCAATCAAAGATAGTTGTAAGTTTGGTTGAGTGTTAAAATATACAGGCCATAAGCAAGAGTGGATTCTATAGATCCCATCAGTTATTGTCTGAAATTTAAATTTCTAGCATCACGTAATGCAACTAGAAATGTTTCTGGAAGACCTTTCAAGGTTAAAGGTTTAAAAGCAATTTGCACTAAACCAAGATGCATAAAATTATACTGATTTTTAAACGTATCAATATCTTTTTTATTCAGTAATTTTATGGTTTGTTCATCAGTATTTAAAGCAATAGATTGTTCAGTGGTTTTTAGTATCTGCCTATATTTAAATTTATCAAAAAAACCATATTCATAAATGATTTTTATATCTACTTTTAGAATAGTCCATTTATTTAATAAATGTATATTTTGAGGTAAATCTACCTCTTCAAGTTTAGTACTTTTTGTACTAACTTCTCCCATATCCATCGATTATAAAACTTCATACCTATGCTGAATATTTCACATCTATTACTCGATTACTATGAAATAATCAGACTCTGATACCATACAAACAGGATCTGATGAGGCATGGGTAAGCCGCTATGCCTAGCAGACTAACTTATAAGCATCAGATTAAGTCTTAGTCAGAATACCGAACAAGGGGCCTATCAATTGTTTAAATAGCTTCATGATTGGATGGAAGATATAATCTTTTACCCAAACAAGGGGCCTAT
Organism: Capsicum pubescens; assembly: GCA_030864215.1. Taxonomy (NCBI): domain Eukaryota; kingdom Viridiplantae; phylum Streptophyta; class Magnoliopsida; order Solanales; family Solanaceae; genus Capsicum; species Capsicum pubescens. The sequence goes on along the minus strand of CM061543.1, from coordinate 83,145,832 downwards.
CAATTGTTTAATATATTTATGTTGAACCCATGTGTCTAGAAGTTCTTACTGTACAAAAGGTCGCCCTTTTCTTCAATGTTATCATGCTAAAGAGGCACAACTTACTAGACGTAGTCACAGAGACAAAGCCAACATAAACCATATTAAATTTTGACTGTACCACCATTTTGGAACCAAGTGAAGAAACCATAGAAAAATTAGTTCATATTTTGATAAAGTCCTGATTTTTCATAATTATCTAGTAAGAGAGGTTAGATTTCCAACATAGGCATGAGAAGTTTTTTAGCCGGACATAGTCACGGCTGGAAAGGAAGAAGAAGTATTAAAAGTACTTCAGAAGAAAAAAAAATAAATACCTTACAAGTAGCCGAGTGCAAGGCAGGAATAGTAAATGTCGACTAGCTGCCTTCTTTTATTAAAGCCTTAAAATATTATACAAGAGGGGAAGAGAGCAGGGAGAGCAAACTTAGAGAGAGAAAATGAAAGAGAAAATAAAATTCCTGCCTCTCTAACAAATGAGGCGTCTATATATATAGAAAGAAAAAAATCTGCGCACAGTAGCGCATAGTATTTTTATTATTACAAAAGGCCCTACATCCTGGTCCCATACATAGTAAAAATGACTTAGTAGATGGGTCCTTTTTATCACATCTTGTCTTTTCTTTTCATTTGGTAGAAGATTAATTCTTCAATTTTTTAATTTCTTCGTTATTGAGAATATTTTTCTGCGGAAGTGGCTGAGATTCTTGGATATCTTCAGTTTCTTCACTTGTAAGACTATTCATAGAAGTATCCGAACATTGTTCCACAGTTTTTATCAAATTATTTTGGAGTTCTTCTAAATGTTTTTCAATCAATTCAAATTTGTCTCCTTCATGGACAGAGATTCTTCTAGAGATATAACTTAGATTTTTTCCGTCCATCTTTATTTTGTGGAACAACAGAGTATTCGACGATTTTTCTATTAATAGAATTGAGCAAGTCTCATCCATGCGGGATTTTAGTGAGGGGGTCCTTTCTGGTTAGTTTTCCCCCAGAATTGTTATAGAATACCCTATAGAGTCCGGGTATTTGTTCTCTCGTGTAACCAAATTCAACACTCCATTTATGTATCCATGAAATGGAAAATTCTATAAAGAAATACATTTGGTCAATTTTATCCAAGTTGCAGACGTGGTCCGAGTGATATAAATCTGTTAAGAATGGTGATACTTTAGTCCATTCTTTATAAAGATGCAGATATTCTACTGGCAGTATTTTAACGGTAGGGCCATGAAACATGTAAAGTAACACCAAGTTCTTACATTGACACAAGAGGAACTTTACCTCCTCTAAACACCAACGTATCAAGCCAACAATCCAACACGAGTGATTCCACACTTAAGTAGAAACCTAGTTTTGGTTTTGTGCCTCCAAAGGGAGAGGAATTATGTTTCTTTGTGTCTTATGACTTACAACATCATCAAAAAACTAACTAATGAAACCCTACAAGGTTCTATATATAGTGTATTACAAAATAAAGTGTAAAATGACCAAAAGACCCCTTAAAGAGTGGGGCGCCCATCAAGTGTATGGTGTGGACTATTTTGGTTCCCTTTTAAGCCCTCCTTTCACACTTCAATAATGTCTTGGCTCAGGTGGACTCTTGAAACACTCGTACACCTCCATCATCGTAGTCGTGCTTGTATCATTCTCTCCTTCTTGAAAAGGATTCGACCTCAAATCCAAACCTTGAAAAATCAAAGAAGATACAAACAAGCACACATCCTCATGGCATGAGGGTTAGGGTTACCAAAATAAACACATCAACATGTCATGCCGAGGTGGGACAAACTTTTGAGGTATATCCAAGGGGCCTTTGTGTTGAACATGAAAAGCTTAGTACAAATGGAACAAAGGAAGTGACTAGGATAAAAACCAAGAAATAAAGAACATAGCCAAGACTACTCCTACCATACTCTAAGATGGCACCGGGATCAAATGGTAGAAGTAACCAAGGACCTAGGTCTCGGCTACTCTCACTTCCCCTAAGGTGTCGTCCTCAAAATTAGGTACACCCTCTTAATCATTAATGGAAATATCATGAACACAAAGGGGATAGAGAAAGGTGTCACACAAGTCAACTTCAACTATGGTCTCCTTATACCTATACTCACTAGTTTCAAGTCCATCAACACTAGTATGCTTAACATAGGAAACACATAAAGAAGAAGTAGATGGAATTTTTAAGCATGCATTACATTCTCTTTCAAGAGAGTAATCTCCATATAGATATAAATCACCTTGGGAAGCAAAGGGATCACACACAAAAACATTATCACAAGAACAATCACATTTCGGGTTTCCTAAACATTCAAGCGATTCAAGGTCATCTTCACCCGATTGACTATTCCTTTCCAAGACTACACATTCCCTACCCTTAAGAGTACTCTCATCTTCCAAGAAGAGATTTCTATCTTGAGGAGGAATGTTGTCACACCATAGTGGGTTAACATATATGCTATAGCCTTCAAGACAAGCCATATTATTATTCGCACCACTAGGTTCATTACGAGTGAATGTACCGTGTTCAAACAAGATATTATGCCTAAAGAAAGTAAAATGTACCCTAGAGGCAGATTTAGAATACACACATTTACTCTCTAAAGGACAACCATCAAGTTTCAAAGAAGTTTCAAACACATGATCATCTCGACGAGCAAGACAAATATTAGATTCCTTACCATAATACTAGCTCTCATATTCACTCCCATTTTTAATTACATAATTTCTATGAGAAAAACTATCAATCAGGCTTTCATAATATATCATGCTCAAGGAATCATGACCTTCTATACTAGGCAAAACCGCAACTACATCCATTTGGCTACTACTAGCCACATCATAACATTCTAAGTCATCTTGACATGTGTCCGGGCAGCCCACGTGCTCCATTTGGCCTACCATACGATCCAACCTTTTATTTTCCATAGCCAAGTATCGGGAAATAGTGTCAAGGTGGGCCAAAATGGCACTTGTAACATCATTGCCCAAGGTTGGAGAGGTTGAAGCCGAGGGTTCCATTGCAAATTTACATACCAACAAAACAAACTTACGAAATAAAAAAAACAATTAGTTCACAAACTCCTCACCACACTCTCTCCCACATTTTGATCATCTCATACTTGGTTTCAAGAGTGTTCCAAGTCGGCTTGTAGTTCGTGATGAGTCGAGGGGTGAGTCTACTCCTTGGTAGGAATGGATTCCTTGCTTGAAGACTCAAGAAAGTAATGTCCGAACTTGAACCAACAAATACTACGATTCAAAAATAATAAAAGCACAAAAAGTAACGCTAACACGAAGAAACGTATTCAAAAACTAATTTACAACTTAGTAGGTAGTTACTACTTGCCAATTAGTATAAGAATCAACCAAAAAAGAAACTAAAAATCAACAACAAGAAAATAAGAATCCAAGATTTTGAGCCCTAAGTTTCGGTATTATACGAAAATTGGTGATGTGGCGGTCTAGGATTGGTTGCGGTTTTTGCAAGGTTCTTATTTTTCCAACTTTAAAATTTTTGTTCAATTTTCAATTCTTGAAGAAGTGTATTTCGGCCTTGGGGAAGCAAACATCAAGATTGGAGCCCTTTTTCACATTCAAAAGGTTTGACTTGTCTTACACCTTTTGGGCAAGACACATTTTTGAAGGGTTGGTGGCCCTTTCCTCTTTTGGACACCTAGAAAAATGTTCTTTTCCTCTTTTGGTACCAAGTCTTTTGTAGATATTTTTGTCCTTCTTCCCTTTTGGTAGGTCTTTAGGATTTTTTTTCAATAATAACAAAGGCTTCTCTTCTTTCTACTTGGCTTTTGGATCAAACAACACTATTGAAGAGCCTTTTTGCAACTAGACATGAAGATGGTCTAGAACAACAAGAATTTTCAATAGAAATTTGAAAACCTAGCCTCACGTTGAACCTCCAACAATCAACAACACCTTTTTCAAGCTTAATAACCCACAACAAAATACCAACAACACGAGTTCAAATCATACCCTCAAGTTTCAGTCCACACAACAACACCAACAATGTTCAAATTCTTGAACCCACCAACAACAATACCACATAAACGTTCAAGCTCACTTGGATCTAGACTCAAGGTGTTAGAGAAGAAGAAAACTAACACAATAAATGATAAAAACAATCAAAAGAGACCTAGATATAGACACACAACATTCTGCCAAGACAACACAACAACAAGGACTCACTTCTCGGCCAAGAACACCAACACGTAGAACACTTTTTTTTTGAATTTTCTGTCAAACGAGCCCAAGATTGGTCTTGAGGGAACAAAACCAGACTTAGATCTGATACCAAAAGATACCAAGTGGTCCAAAGATGTCTCAAAACATCCCACAAAATGTCACAAAACAGCCCACTAGAACTAGGCACAAAATGTCAACAAGAAAGCAAAACTAACTTAAGAGATAATGAATATATAACTTGACATAAAGAGAACATGTAAGATAGAAACTAAAGAGTATATTAAACTCAAAACCCCCTACAAATATGTAAACTAATACCAAGTTCTTACATTGACACAAGAGGGATCTTACCTCCTCGAAACACCAACATATCAATCCAACACGAGTGATTCCACACTCAAGTTGAAACCTAGTTTTGATTTTGTGCATCCAAATGGAGAGGACTTGTGTTTGTTTGTGTGTTATGACTTACAACATCATCAAAAAACTAACTAATGAAACCCTACAAGGTTCTATTTATAGTTTATTATAAAATAAAGTGTAAAATGACCGAAAGGCCTCTCAAAGAGTGAGGTGCCCATCAAGTGTATGGTGTGGATTATTTTGGCTCCCTGTTAAGCCCTCTTTTCACACTTCAACAATGTCTTAGCTCAGGTGGAATCTTGACACACTCGTACACATCCATCATCGTGGTCGTGCTTGAATCACCACTGATGACTGTCCTGCTCTGAAGGCTAGAATTTGTAACATGATCTGCAATGGTCAAATAAATAATTTGTAGGGACCACAAACCATTCTCTGTTGTGATCGGGTTGATCCAGGCATAACCATCACCAATGACGTGCAGATTTACAAATATGACTTCACAAGGTTTGACTATACTTACCATGAAATCTACTCAAAGCTCATCCATGCAAAAATTCTGGAACCAGTGGAAAAAAGCCTAATACAATGTCTAAGGCTTGGAAGAAATTCAAAGAGGTTTGTCACTATCATGGAGGGATCGAAGGGCACAACTTAGAGACTTGCCACCCTTTTAAGATGGATTTGGAGAGCCTACTGGATACAAGAAGGGTCGAGCTGGAATTTCCACCATGCCACCCGTAGAGGATCAAGATGTGGAATAAGCTGAATGAAGTGAAAATGCCTGCCTCTATCTAAGACTTAGTCATTTAAGTCCGTTCCTTTCTGTTGTTATTTTTCTTTCATGTGTTGCATGATGTAATGAACTCTAACAAGATCTTAATGAACTGAAGTTTTATCTTTGCCCAGTTGAACTACGTCTGTCCTGATTTCTCCTTTGTGAGATACGTAGGCAGCCTTTGGCCTGGCCTCTATCCTTTAAAATCATTATGTCTCATTTCTTCAAATAAAGTCATATGAGCCCAAAATCAAAAGAATTGGCAAAATCCTGACAAGACCCATTTATCCAAAAATCAATGGACAAGGTCTTTCCCATTAATTTCTTTTGAGTCAAGACCTATCCATGGATAAATTTACCTTAGATGAAAGCAACTTTATGTGTTTACCTGTTGTCGGATATCTTGCATTATTTACCACTAAGAGAATCTAACATATTTGCCTTTGAAGTTGTTTTATATCAGGTATCAAGTAAGTAGAAATTTATTTGTATTGACAAAAATGGCTGAACATTAATATTTTACTAGGTCTAAGGCAAATAAAAAATTCTCCCTTGACCACTGCCTAGCTGAATAAGAAAGAATGACTGGTAGTAGCGATGATACACTCTCACTGAAATTACTGTTAGGGACGGTGTGATAATAGCACAAGAAGAGATGATCGTTGAACTAACTAGGAGAATGGAGGAGCTTCAAGAAGAAGTACAACGAGCAAAAGATATGGCTAATTTGGCCATTGCCGCTAATATGTCAGTCTTGGATAACTATGCTCTTCCACTCTGATTCCCTTCTCTTAGCTCTCCTAACAATGAAAACTATCCAAATGACATACCCTCTACTTCTATGCCTAGACCTTCCGTTAATCCCATCAATCCATCATGCCAAATCCATACCCCTCCTACTTACAATACCAACCGAGAAAATAATCCAAATGCTTACTACCTTTAAAGCTTCACTCCAAATTACCAAAATACCTCCACAAATGTCTTCACTTCCCAAAATGCTTGCCCCACTTTCAGTCCCAATGCCAACTCTCCCCAAAATCTTGTTCCCACATACCAAAACTTTGCTTATGCTACTCAAAATATGCCTCCCGCCACCATTTATGCTACTGTAGTACCTACATTCCAATAAAATCTAGAAATTGAACACTGTGAGGAGATGAAAAAGGAGTGTAAGGTTCCTGAAGAAAAACATGCTAGGGAGATACTGCTGATAAAGGAAGAGATCGCTAGGATAAAGAAAACACATGGTTAGCCCAATGCAATAGGTTTTAGTTATGATAACCTTTGAATTCACCCTGACTTGAACTTGCTCGAAGGATTTAAAGTCCCTATGTTTGAAATGTTCAATGGTACTGGAAACCTACTGCCCATTTGAGGGGATATTATGACCAAATGGTAAGTGCTGGTAGAAATGAAGCATTATTAATGAGGCTCTTCAGTCGAAGCCTGAGTGGAGAGGCGTTAGAATGGTTTACTTCATAAGAACTGAAGAAGTGGCCCAAATAGAGTGCTTTAGCCAGGGATTTTGTTGATAGATTTTCTTATAATATAGAGATAATTCCTGATCGATATTCTTTGAACAACATCAAGCAAAAATATAACGAATTCTTTCATGTATATGCATATCATTGGTGGAAATAGGCAGCAAAGGTACAACCTCCAATGACAGAAGAAGAAATAGTCATTGTGTTTACTCGAGCTCAAGAGAAAAAAGTTTTATGATAAAATGATATCGGTAGTTCATGCTACCTTCGCCGATTTGGTTAAGATCGGTGAAATATTTGAGGAAGGACTCAGGACAGGAAAAATCAACAAGACCTCTGCATAACTTGGATCTTCAGGATTCCCAAAGAAAAAGAGAGAAGATCTGTCTTTCGTATCCTTTAGTCCAAACCCAAAGTCAAAGAAATCTCGCAGGTCCAATTTCAGGAAAATACCATCACCGTTTATATACCCTTCAGCTCCACAAAATCATCAATCTGTGTTCAATAGCCAATCCAGTCCCAAAGTTCCATAACCAAATTTCTCTACCAATCAATTGAATTACCCAACTCCATTGCCAAATTATTAACCCACTTAACAAGCTCCACTCCCAAATTTCAAAGCCTACTAAAAAGTATCAGTTAGCAAGAAGTACCATCAAGTCCATCCTCCTACTTACCAAAATGACCATAATCTTCCTTGTACAAATAATGAAAAGAAAGTTACTAGGAGTTTCACTGCTTTGGATAAAACTAGAACTCAACTGTTCGGAAGGCTAAAAACAGCAATTCTCATCAACCTATCCCGCTAAAATCTGCCAATACCAATTCTCGATTTTTTCATGCCAATCAAAATTGTGCATATCGTTTAGGAGGTGCTGGACACACAATTGAGGATTGTATTAATTTGAAGCATAAGATTCAATATTTGATTGATTAAAGGGTAATTTTGCTTCAAACAACGTCGTCAAATATTACTACCAACCCACTCCCAAACCATGAGGAGGAAACCATCAGTATGAAAGAAATAGATAATGAGTGGGTGGTGAGAAAGTCTATAATGCAGGCTAGTCCAAAAGAGATGGATAAAGTGAAAGATATAGAAAAGAAATTAGTTTCCTTAAGTGTTACCGAGAAGCCCAAGTTAGTTGCATCGCACCTCATCAAGACTTTGCCTTAGTACCCATAAGAGAAGAATTTATGGTGGAAGTCACCGCCTCGCAAGGAATGACAAGATCAAGGAGATACTACACTCAGGAGGAGTTGGACAATAATGCATAAAGGAAGAGTGCCCAGAAGAGGCCAATCACGAAAGAGGAAGCCAAAAGAGTACTCTATTGTGAAATATTTAGAGAAGAACCCTGATCAAATTTCTATTTGGGCATTGCTTATGAGTGACCAAAATCATAGACAAGCTCTGCTAAAAGTTCTCGAAGAAGCCTACATTCCCGCAGGCAAAGTACCGAGAATTTGGTGGCCATGATTGTCACACCCCCTTTTTGCTCGGAGGGTCGAGTCGAAGGGTTTTCCCAATTAAAGTGACGGTTTTGAATAGGGATTATTTTATTTACAGAGTCTCCACTTGAAATTGAGTTATGGTGTTTCAAGTCACCTTTTTGAATCCCTAATCAAAAGAAAATGACTCTTTACTATGGTCTGCAAAAATAGAAGATTGGGTAAGGAATTTTGTTGACCGAGGGGAAGGTGTGAGGCACCCCTCGAATCCCGTGGTTCTAGCACGACCGTTTTTATTGACTATTACTTGACTTAAACTATTTTGGAAAAACTATGTTTGCAGGCCTGATTCGCTCATTTTTAATTATACCGAAAATGTCCTTCCATACCTCTTGTATTAAGTTGGTGAAAATTAAATTTTAGGGAGAATCTTTGTTGAGGTGCAACGTTGCATCCTTGAATTATTTTTAAACATCTCATAAAGATGCGTATGCCGCATTCTTAATAGAGACATATGTTAAACGTGTCTAAAGTTTATCTAGCGTTAAAAGATATGAATTCGTCTTTTGAAGATGCGAGACAACTTTCTTATTCATTCTTACTCTCTTCACTCTTTTTTCAAATTTACAACAAGTTTTGGATTAACCCGCAACTCGCGTCGCATCCTTACAATTGGTTTTTCCTCTCTTCTCTTTCTTTTACGCGATGAAGTTTAGAATAAATCTGTAGTTTCATCAGTCTCATCTTCACACTATTTGACAGTAAATATTAGTTAAAGCCAAATTTCTTTCTAATATATATTTTCACACTATGTGTTACTTGACAAACATGTAAAAAGTAATTATAATATTAAAACCAAAATTCCGTAAAAGCAAAAAAAATACTACAAAACAAAAAATACTAAAGTCAAAAACGAAAAAGAAGTTTTTTAATTGAGGAAGATTTGTAGCTATTTTTTTTAATTAATCTAAAATAAAAAAGTCAGTAGTTAACTTTGACTTAAACTCTAAGATGATATATTGGCCTTATTCCGTTTTTTAACTTCCTAGTTCTAATAAAACACCATTATCAGTACATTAACTCAAATTAACCGTGGCTTAAATACACAAAATAATATATATAAAAATAAATTAAATTAACAGTATTCACAAATGATCTAATTAGGATATTCATCAGCCTTACTTTTTGTCAACAATCATTTTAACTAACTCTCAAATTTCGAAACAAATAAATAAGCTTGAAAAGTTAAGACACAGAACTTACAATACTATCATGTAAATAATTAATTCTACTTACTACATGATGCATGAAAATGCTCAGATTGTTTTATTCATATTTTAGTTCACAAATAATAATAATAATCATAATGAAGAATCGAATAGGAGCCTACGTAATAGTCAACGAAAACTTAGATTAAGAACGTAAAATTCAAACTTTATACCACAACCTTTAAAAATGCTAGTTTTCTGCATATATAATTATTTTTAAAACTATATTTTTTTTTATATTACTTGTTTCCACTATTTCACCTTCTGTTTCTAAGCCTTTCACTTCTTTAGCCCCCCTTTTTTTTAATATCGTTTCTCTTTGTTTTTATTATGTAAATCTATGTCTGCATGATTTCCTTTAGTGTGTGTGCATGTGCCTTTTTTTATAACTCTTGAACCACTATTTTTAATTATACAATGAAACTTTCATAATCCACTAAAAACAAAATTAAAAATGACAAAATGATAAGTTGATATATTTTTTTAAAAAAGGAAACGATGCATTTTTTTTATCCAAAAAAAAAAGAGGAAAGAAAAAGAAACACTGTAATGTTTATAATTAACAAAACCAACAACAAAACATAGTAAGCAAGCAAATCACAACATAGCAATTGAAAATCACTTACAAACTAATTATGATTATATTTTTTAAACTAACTTTGATCATGATTTTGGTTCACAATACAACTTATAAAATAAATAGTACTAGATCGAACAAGAACCTGTATGGTAGAATAACTAAAGTAGAAACAAGGATGCCTTCACCGAAAAACTCAACGGAAATCTGAAACTCGATTTGCCACTCTTGCTTTTCTTTGTTTTCTTTTCTGGTTTTTACTCTATTTTCTCTCTGGTTTTTCTATTTGTTTCTTTCTGATAAATGTACGTAGTTTTTTTTTTTGTAGTTTTTTTTTGTTTTGTGATGCAGTATCTGATGATCTAGTCTCTGTTATCTGATCAGGGTGTGATGCAGTATGTGTAGAATAGTGTACGTATGATAGGAAAAGTCCATAAATAGGGGGATGTCTGGGGGGGACAGTTGGGTAGAGATCAGATAAGGGTCTTTTTTTTTTTCTCTAGAAGATAGTAATAATAACAAATATAAATAATAAATAAATAATAATAATAAAAATAATATAATGATAACTAATTAATTTTTATATTTAAGAAAATACATTAAAAGTTAAAAATAAATATAATTAGGATAGTACTAAAACTACTAACTTGTTTGTTTAAAATTTAAAAAGAAAATATTTTTTTAAATATTTTGTATTATTTTTAAAAAATTAGAATAAAATAAACATAAAACATCTAGAAATTAACTTTATTTTTTAACTACAAATTCATTGAAATAAAATAATAATTTAAATAATATTAGACCAAATATAAATATTTAATATCAAAAAATATATATATTAAACTCGGGGAGGGTCAAAATCATGTGTCTACATTTTTCCCTCTTTGTTTGAAATCTCGAAGAGTATTCATACAAAGAAGTAGACAAAGAGATGACTTTTGACCCTCCGATTATTCTAAAAGTAAAGATAAAATAAAATAAAATAAAATAAAAGATGTGACCGAGTCCAGATTTTGGACCGCCTACACATCCCGAGTTTTAAGGAAATCAGGTCACATGTAGTTCAGTGTGGGGTAAAATGATGTGGTAGTGAGTTAGAGATCGAGTTAGGTTCCATCTAGTTTCTGGTTCACGACATTCTGCTTTTACATTGAAATGAATAACAACAAAAAAATAAAATGAAGATACAAGTGAGAAATCCTATCTATGCTGTTTTTTTTGGAATCATGACTTGAATCTTCATGACTTCTCAAATGATGAGATAGTTATTATTCTGAGTTGAACTTGATACACAAAATGTTCCTCCTCGTTGGCTTTTGGTATTAGAAGGGAACTTGACAATTGGTTTATTCTTCAAATTTTCTTCTAGCTTGGACTTGAAAATCTTTACCCTATTCTTTAGGCGGGCTCCAATGCCGCTTGAATTACCAAAATAAGGAAGTACATCTCAATGCCACTTGAATTACCAAACCAAGGAAGTGCGTCTCCTTACCAATGTCGCTTGAATTACCAAAACAAGAAAGTGCGTTTCCTTATCGATGCTGCTTGAATTACCCAAACAAGGAAGTGCGTCTCCTTATAAATACCTCTTGAATTACCCAAAATAAGGAAATAAGACTCCTAACAAATGTCTCTTTAATTACCCAAACAAGAAAGTGCGTCTCCTTACAAATATTGCTTGAATTGTCCAATTAAGGAAGTGCGTCTCCTTACAAATGTCGCTTGAATTACCCAAACAAGGAAGTGCATCTCCTTATCGATGCCGCTTGAATTACCCAAATTAGAAAGTGCGTTTCCTTACAAATGTCGCTTGAATTACCCAAATCAGGAAGTGCGTCTCCTTACAAATGTTGCTTGAATTGTCCAAACAAAGAAGTGTGTCTCCTTACAAATATCGCTTGAATTACCAAACAAGGAAATGCGTCTCCCCACAAATGTTTCTTGAATTACCAAGTAAGGAAGTGCGTCTCCTTACAAATGTTGCTTGAACTACCAAACAAAGAAGTGCGTCTCCCCACGAATGTTGCTTAAATTACCAAACAAGGAAGTGCGTCTCCTTACAAATATCGCTTGAATTACCAAACAAGGAAATGCGTCTCCCCAAAAATGTTGCTTGAATTACCAAACAAGAAAGTGCGTCTCCTTACAAATGTTACTTGAATTACCAAACAAGAAAGTGCGTCTCCTGGATTTCCTTTTCTGATTTTTTAAAATATGTTCTTGAACTCAAAATAAAAGGTGAAACAGAAAAATACATCCCATTCTTCAGGAGGGTCCCGGACATAAAATAAATTTTCATTCTTTAGGAGGATCCTGTCCCATTCTTCAGGAGGATCCTGATCATAAAAAATAAATTTCCATTCTTCAGGAGGGTCCTGTCCCATTCTTCAGGAGAGTCTTGAGCAGAAGTAAAATTCAAATAAACATGAACAAAATTTTTTCCCCAGTTTATACTAGAAAATTTTGTGAGCATCATCTGATTACAGTTTTTGAAAAGTACAGAAAGAGTGTGAATCAAAGCCCTGCTCAAGAAATGCGTCTCGTCAGAGTAAAACTGATGACCAAAATTAGGAAGTGTGTCTCCTAAGAGTTAAATTGAAGGACTAGACTGGAAAGTGCGTCTTCTAGGAGTGTTTCAAGTTAGGAAGTGTTTCACCTAACAAATGAAAACTGACTTATTCAGACTAAGAAGTGTGTCTCCTAGAGATTAAATGAAATGACTTAACTAGAAAGTGCGTCTTCTAGTGATGATGGTTCAAGTTAGGAAGTGCGTCATCTAAAAAATAAAACTTGAATTATCCAGGCTAGGAAGTGCGTCTTTTAGGGGTTAAATGAAATGACTCAACTAGAAAGTGCTTCTTTTAGGAATGAATGGTTCAAGTTAGGAAGTGCATCACCTAACAAATGAGACTTGAATTATCCAGATTAGGAAGTGCGTCTCCTATGGGTTGAATTTTTACCATAATTTAATTATCAAACCTGTGCAGCAACATTGCTTCCTGTATTTGTGGAAATGAGGCATTGCAACCCTTGATATTTATGCTCTGAAGTCCTTAATTTGAAGGTAACATGTTTCCTGTTTCATCAAAGAAAACTTGTGAGTTCAAAAAACATGTTGGCAGGTTTGTGGCTTTAGCTTCCGTGGAAATCACTCTTGCTCTCATCACATTTAACTTTGCTTCCAACCATTAGCATCTGTCACCAACTTGCTACATCGTTGATCCAAACTCAGATTATTAGATGTGACATTAAAACAAACACGGTATCTTTGCTTTGCCATGCTCCTCAAATAAACCCTTTAAATCTTGGTATTTCCATGAGTTTCCAGACTCGTCTGTTGATAAAACTTTTTTGCATGCCTTATTTCGACTCACAATCATGTCTCTTTCATGTGTTGGCTTTTTGTCTTGCTTTGTGCAATTGAAGAAGTTGGTAGCCAGTTTTGAAATCTTTTCTCACTTGTTATGACAAAGACTCGACTCAGAGACACAAGAAAAATGACAATAATTTTTATTTGATGATAAAGATGCCAAAAAATCAAAAATACAAAAATAAAAAAGAAAAGAAAAAAACAATAGGTATCTTTTTTTTTTGTAAAACGATAGAAGAAAATTTATTTGGGTGTGGTAGCCGATTCCAGCAATCATGATATACATTTTGAATTAAACAACTTGATCTACCCACACTAATTATTACAACTCTTGTCCACTTATTGAGTTTGAAATGGAATCAATCTTGAATATGCTCTCTCTAGATCACAATCCTTCTTCGGCTAGTGACACCTCAATGGGTTTTTGTCAACGCCTATCTCATTTTTATTTCTTTTTCAGCTCATTGTCGCCTTATGGTGCCCAAAAGGGTTTTCACCAGTAAGACTCTCTCATTTTTACTCATTCATTTTTTTTCATTCATTTTTTTTTTGAAAATAATGCCCAATATACAAAACATCATGCACCCATAACATGTTTAGCCTTGACATTCTCAAAGATCGATCTGAAGGTCTTTCTTTGGTTGTAACTTGGCTTTTGGAAAAGGTTAGAAAGAAAGTGAGGCATGAGGTTAAAAAATTTACATAATATTGGGTGAAACATACAACTTTTGGAATCGACTCTTTTAAAGAAATAAACTTTGCCCCAGTTTCATTTCATTCTGGGTAATTTAATTTTTTTTTTGGTTGGACCTAACCCCAAAGTAGGGCTGCCTACGTATCTTGTCATAGCAAGAATTAGGTCAAACGTAGTTCAGACAACTTGTTCTTTTGCTTGATTTTTTTTCTTTTCTTGTCTTTTCTCTCTTTTTCTTCTTCTTCTTCTTCCTCTTCTTCTTCTTCTTCTTCTTCTTCTTTTCTTTTTTTTGAGAGAGAGATATTTTTCCCAACTCAATTTTTTTTTATACTTTTCTGACTCTATTCTTTTTTTTCTTAACACTTATCTAACTCTATTTTTTCTTGACACTTTTTTTTTGCAGACTCTATTTTGATTCCAAAAGAGGGATATAAAAGATATAAAACAAAAGTTCAAAAGGAATAACAAAGGATGACACAACATTTGGATAGCATAATGAAATGCCTTCATCATATCAATCCTTAAAAATGCAAGTACATAACATGCAATCTAGGAATGAAACATGAAAATCATACACATCTTTTCAATATTGATCATGACTAAGCACATGCACGTGTGCCACTTCTTTTAAGCTTGTGAAACATACATGTCCACTTGTATTGTTGATAACGCTCAATCTACAGCTCTCGTTTGAGTGTAAAGCGGTCGTTAGCAAATATAGAACCCAACCTGGGTTGGGTGTCGATCCCACAGGGAATAGCTTGGCCAACAAGTAAGTAAAATTACTAAACTTTTGGTGCAAGTCTCGTAAGAAGGGGGGATTCTTGTTTTGCAAGTAATGTAAACAAAAGCTGAAAATAATAAAGTAAAAAGAGAGAGATTGTTACGTTGGTTGTAAACAATGAGAATTGAAGCGTTGGGGTTATGTCCACCTTCTGAGGTATACGTCTCTATTGGCTATGAGTGTGTAGAATTCTAACATGCAATTGCTTATAGAGGATTGTAGTCGATGGTAAATCCAAGCGTCTCTCGACCTAAACAAGGACTATTTCACTTTAACTCTCTCGAGCTTAAAGCGTATCTAACGGTACGAATTCTCCAAGAGGTTAGTCCAGTTACGGCACTAGCTTTTTAATAGGAAAGGGTGTCCTACTACCTTGACATTATCTTTTTTTCAGACAAATAACTTTTCTCTCGAACAAGTTAAATGTTAGACTGGCGTATTCTTGCGTTTGCAACCGCAAAGAATGTAGATTAAGATGAAGAGAATAATGATATAAGCAATATACGTGCCTCGAACTCACAAACTCACAGCAATAGATAGTAACTCATTCGGCTTCCATAACCCCAACAGAGAAGTTTAGTTACCCATGAATGCGAAGGAAATCACGATTGACATTGTTATTATATCACGATATTGAGTAATGGCGTGTAGATCAAGTGATAGGCGTGAGGCGTGATTTCCTAGGCAAAGTAACGATTCTCTTGTTGTGGAATTTAAGAATAGAAGAGTAGAAGAAGAAAAATAGAATTGAATTGTAAGATGAGAAGTTAAGAAGATGTTAGAAGATGTAAAAAGATGATAGAGGATGTAAGAAGATTGTCTAAAATCTCTAGCATGATAGGGTATTTATAATACCCATATCCTACTCCTACTAAGCTAATGAAATAAATAACCAAATCCTACTAGACTAATGAAATCCTTAACTCAAATGTACTAGGTTAAGGTAACATTATCATAATCCTCATAAAATAATGAAATACATAACCTAATTGCACTAGGTTAATGTATCATTGTCAAAATCCAGCTTTGTGTCTGTAAGTCCCCAAAGTCTTCAGAAATGCTGTTTTAGCCCGGGACAGATTTTCCATGCAGCAGTTTTGGTCCTTAGGCATGTAAACTTTCTTCCCTTCCTTTGTGAGCTTTCTTTTGCGTCAAGTAAGCCATAAAATGCTGATTTTTGCATCATTTATACCTGAAACTTTACTAATCATGTTCGTTAGCTCTCTTACAGGAAAAAAGACTAAAAGTGCATGAAATATATAATTTGTTCTCAAAACTAGGCTAAAATATGGGAAAAATATATTGATATAGGCGTGTAAATCCGCTTATCATCAATTGTACTTTTTCTCTCGATGGATGACTCATGCCATTTTGGAGCTAACTTCCTTTTGCTTTTCTTGATAGTGGATACTATATTTTCTCTGATCGACCCCATTCAAAATTCTCGAATTGAATCTTCTAAGCGATGATCAGGTTATTTTCTGATTCACAAAGTGATTGCCTCAATACATTTAAGTGAGGTTGTACCTATGTCCCCAAATACCTAAACACTTAACTTATTTTTCTTACATTTTTTTTCTACTCTAGGTTCTTGATCAAATGTTTCGGCATTAGATTGGGTTTTAAGTTCTGGCTGAAAATTCAACATGCATATCATATCACTAGAATTACCACAGAAGAAAAAATATGTATAGAGAGAAAAAAAATAATATATATTTAAATAAGAAAATAAAAAGGACACATATTTTGTTAACAGAAAAGATAGAAAGATTTTGAACACAATAATAAGACAATAAGACAATATAGATCCCGAACTACAATCCTTAAATTATTCGGGTAACAGAAGGAAAAGAAAATAGACTACCAAAACTCCTTCCAAGTAAGGGAAGAGAAGTGACTTCCAAATTGTCAAGCTTGACATCTTCGCCACTGGTTTGAATATCAACATGACTAGAGCTTTCCTCACTGTCAATGTTCTGTACCATAATTTATCTATCTTGAATCACCTTTTCAATTTCTCTTTTCAAATCTCGACAATCTTCAATACTATGACCTCCAGCATCCGAATGATATGGACATCGTGTATTAGGATCAAAATTTCTTGAATGGGGATTAAAAGTGTGCCCAAGGAGAGGAGTAATAATGCCCTCCTGTACCAATCTCTGAAATAAACTGGCATATGACTCTCCAATTGGTGCGAATCTATCTCTTAACTTCTGCCTCATTTCATTATTTGGCTTGGATAAAAAATTAGTCCTAGAAGGGCTTTGGTATATTTGTGGAATTAAAGGATAACTCTGAGGAGTTGGTGTGTGCCATTGTGGATAAGTAAACGGATGAGCATACAACTGTGCATTATTTAAAGGATATTGAGGAGGTGGAATGAAATATCTTGGATTTTGCAAAGAGGAACCTTGTTGCATGTAAGCATATGAATTTGATGTGCAAGCTCGAGATTTAGACTGAAAATATTGCTAAGTTGGACCTCTTGAGCTCTGCTTTTCCCCTGTAACGACAATAGGTACGTTTTTTTTTTCTTTCCTTTTGTCCTTCTCAATTGATGGCAATATCGTCCCAAGTGTTTCACAGAATCCTCGTACCTATCATGTTTCTCTAATTTTAATATCTCAAGGCTTGGAGGAAGGTTAACATTTAAAGACACGTCCCCATCTTTATATGCAACATCTTCATAATTTGTAATTCCCTAAGAATTTTTTGTAGCCTTTTCTGTGTTCTTCATTTTCCTAGCCATTTTCTCTTGCTCTTCTGTCATGTCAGACTTCTTAGTAAGAAATTTTGGTGGTCCAACTAACATAGATGTGGGCTCAGGAGTATAATAGTGATCATCAAGAGTGTTGAACATCGACTTACTAGCAGATTGGGAAGGCACAATCGCCGGATCAAAAACTAAGGTGGAAACCTCAGTGGAGGGTGGAGCAACATAAACAGAGACTATAGGTGGTGCTATCGATGTGCTAGATTTATACTGAAGATCTAGAGAATGAGTGATTGAAACATTGAGATTCTTTTGGCTTGGAATAGATTCTGGGGCATGTTGTGGCACATAAACAACAACAGAAAACTGACCTTGCAATTTTGATGAAAAACTCAAGGTATTTGTAGGGTCAATAGTGAAAAATGGCGGAGGAGGCATCCCACTGGCCCAAGCTCGATACATTTCCAATATTTGTTTCCTCAAACTCACAATCTCTTGTTTTAACCTCTCATTTTCCTGACTCTTTGTCTGATCCATGATCTCACTTTCTATATTCTTGCTGGGCATGACTCTTTTTCCTGAATTTGGAGTAATATGAGGGACCAGCCAAAATACCATAAACCAACCACCTTAAATTAACTATGTAAGAAATAACAAAGGCATCATAATGCAATATTTTTTTCAAAAACTCTTTTTCTTTTATCTTCTTTTTTTAAAAGATCACCGAACCCCAGAAGGGATGCCTACGTATCTCAATAAGATGAGAATCAGGTGTGCGTAGTTCTTGAATCTGGAGATATGAAGAAACAAAATTTTCTTTTAATTTGAGAAATAAGAAATATTTTTTGTTTTTGAATTCATTAATAATGATAAAACACATTTTATTTTCGAAAGTAAATTAATTTATTTTATATATAGATAAAAAACCTCTCTTCTTTATTTATTTAGAAGGAAACAAAAATATATTTTTTCTTTAAAATCACCGAATCCACGAAGGACTGCCTACGTATCTCAATAAAATGAGAATCAGGTGTGCGTAGTTCTTGAAGCTTATGTCGTACAAAATTTGGCCTCAAGACCCCTAATTCAGGGCTATTAAGATTTATATTTTTTGTAAAAACTTAGCCTCATGATCCTTAAAGATTCAGGGCTATTAAGATTTATATATATATATATATTTTATTTTGTAAAACTTAGCCTCATGATCCCTAAAGATTCTGGGCTATTAAGATTAATATATATAAATTGAACTTGAGAATAAGAAAAATAATTATGAAAGTAATCATATTTTCAAAACATTCCCCAATAAATCTATGAATATTTTTTTCAAAATATAGGGTTGTACCCCGAAAAAGGGCTTCCTACGTATCTCAATTAAAAGTGAGAATCAGACCCTCGTAGTTCATGAAGATCGTAAAACTATGTTACTCAAATTTTTCCTTTCTTTTTAAAAATAAATTTTTTTCTTTGAAAAATGATTCACTAAATATGAGGATAATTTAATCTCTTGCATTTTAAAGTTGTTTAAAGCCGGTCAACAAACAAACAACCTTCCAAAGAAATTTGAAAGAGCACGTAGGATGCACATGTTGGTCTTTATAAAGTAGGTCACCTGTCCTAGACAGACCCGACCCCTGTGTCGAGTCCCGCTAAATCAAATGCATATGATGCAAATAAAGCGGCACATAATAGGGATAACTAGATTCTGAGTTTTCAGTTCTTCTAAGTTTAAGCCTAATAGGGATAGGTGTCTAAACTGGCTTACCCGAGCGGACACTCGAGCCGGGGAGGGACAACTTGGTCGGTAGCAGGGCAACACCGCCTTCGTTAACGATCCGAACCCCGCCTAATATATGTGACTATAATCCTTCACCAGGTGCCTTGACACTCCGGCTATCTCAAAAAGAAAGTAAGATGCATACACTACATTCCTTCTATCCTATTTCAGAGACTCAGAGGGGGTGCGCAAGATAAGACAGTATGTAATACAGTTCAATCAATATCAAAGCTGTAAATAAGCACAAGTAGCACATAAGGCCAACAAACACAATATCAACAATAATTAAAGCAAGTATAAGTCAATGTAAAAAGCTCAAATTCTTATTAGTCCCCAACAGAGTCGCCAGAGATGCCACACTCCTTTTTCGCTCGGAGGGTCGACTCGAAGGGTTTTTCCAATTAAAGTGACGGTTTTGAATAGGGATTATTTTATTTACAGAGTCGCCACTTGAAATTGAGTTGTGGTGTTTCAAGTCACCTTTTTGAACCCCTAATCAAAAGAAAATGACTCTTTATTATGGCCTGCAAAAACAGAAGACTGGGTAAGGAATTCTGTTGACCGAGGGGAAGATGTAAGGCACCCCTCGAATCCCGTGGTTCTAGCACGATCGCTTTTATTGACTATTACTTGACTTAAACTATTTTGGATAAACTATGTTCGCAGGCCTGATTCGCTCATTTTTAATTATACCAAAAATGTCTGTCCATACCTCTTGTATTAAGTTGGTGAAAATTAAATTTTAGGGAGGATCTTTGTTGAGGTGCAACGTTGCATCCTTGAATTATTTTTAAACATCTCATAAAGATGCGTATGCCGCATTCTTAATAAAGACATATGTTAAACGTGTCTAAAGTTTATCTAGCGTTAAAAGATATGGATTCGTCTTTTGAAGATGCGAGACAATTTTCTTATTCATTCTTACTCTCCACTCTTTTTTCAAATTTACAAGAAGTTACAACAAGTTTTGGATTAACCTGCAACTCGCCTCGCATCCTTACAATTAGTTTTTCCTCTCTTCTCTTATTTTACGCGATGAAGTTTAGAATAAATCTGCAGTTTCATCAGTCTTATCTTCACACTATTTGACAGTAAATATTAGCTAAAGCCAAGTTTTTTTCTAATATATATTTTCACACTATGTGTTACTTGACAAACATGTAAAAAGTAATTATAATATTAAAACCAAAATTCCGTAAAAGCAAAAAAAATACTACAAAACAAAAAATACTAAAGTCAAAAACGAAAAAGAAGTTTTTTAATTGAGGAAGATTTGTAGCTATTTTTTTTAATTAATCTAAAATCAAAAAGTCAATAGTTAACTTTGACTTAAACTCTAAGATGATATATTGGCCTTATTCCGTTTTTTAACTTCCTAGTTCTAATAAAACACCATTATCAGTACATTAACTCAAATTAACCGTGGCTTAAATACACAAAATAATATATATATATATATATAAATAAATTAAATTAACAGTATTCACAAATGATCTAATTAGGATATTCATCAGCCTTACTTTTTGTCAACAATCATTTTAACTAACTCTCAAATTTCGAAACAAATAAATAAGCTTAAACAGTTAAGACACAGAACTTACAATACTATCATGTAAATAATTAATTCTACTTACTACATGATATATGAAAATGCTCAGATTATTTTATTCATATTTTAGTTCACAAATAATAATAATAATAATAATAATGAAGAAGAATCGAATAGGAGCCTACGTAATAGTCAACGAAAACTTAGATTAAGAACGTAATATTCAAACTTTATACCACAATCTTTAAAAATGCTAGTTTTCTGCATATATAATTATTTTTAAAACTATATTTTTTTTTATATTACTTGTTTCCACTATTTCACCTTCTGTTTCTAAGCCTTTCACTTCTTTAGCCCCCCTTTTTTTTAATATCGTTTCTCTTTGTTTTTATTATGTAAATCTATGTCTGCATGATTTCCTTTAGTGTGTGTGCATGTGCCTTTTTTTATAACTCTTCAGCCACTATTTTTAATTATACAATGAAACTTTCATAATCCACTAAAAACAAAATTAAAAATGACAAAATGATAAGTTGATATATTTTTTTTAAAAAGGAAACGATGCATTTTTTTTTATCCAAAAAAAAAAAAAGAAACACTGTAATGTTTATAATTAACAAAACCAACTACAAAACACAGTAAGCAAGCAAATCACAACATAGCAATTGAAAATCACTTACAAACTAATTATGATTATATTTTTTAAACTAACTTTGATCATGATTTTGGTTCACAATACAACTTATAAAATAAATAGTACTAGATCGAACAAGAACCTGTATGATAGAATAACTAAAGTAGAAACAAGGATGCCTTCACCGAAAAACTCAACGGAGATCTGAAACTCGATTTGCCACTCTTGCTTTTCTTTGTTTTCTTTTCTGATTTTTACTCTATTTTCTCTCTGGTTTTTCTATTTGTTTCTTTCTGTTCAATGTACGTAGTTTTTTTTTTTGTTTTCTGATGCAGTATCTGATGATCTAGTCTCTGTTATCTGATCAGGCTGTGACGCAGTATGTGTAGAATAATGTACGTATGATAGGAAAAGTCCATAAATAGGGGATGTCTGGGGGGAACAGTTGGGTAGAGATCAGATAAGGGAAAATTTAAAATTTAACTATTTTTCTTTTTCTTTCTTTCTTTTGTTTTCTCTTTTTTTTTCTTTTCTAGAAGATAGTAACAATAACAAATATAAACAATAAATAAATAGAAATAATAAAAATAATATAATGATAACTAATTAATTTTTATATTTAAGAAAATACATTAAAAGTTAAAAAAAATTAAAAATAAATATAATTAAGATAGTACTAAAATTACTAACTTGTTTGTTTAAAATTTAAAAAGAAAATATTTTTTAAAATTTTTTGTATTATTTTTAAAAAATTAGAATAAAATAAACATAAAACATCTAAAAATTAAATTTATTTTTTAACTACAAATTTATTGAAATAAAATAATAATTTAAATAATATTATACCAAATATAAATATTTAATATCGAAAAATATATATATTAAATTCGAGGAGGGTCAAAATCACGTGTCTACATTTTCCCCTCTTTGTTTGAAATCTCGAAGAGTTTTCATACAAAGAAGTAGACAAAGAGATGACTTTTGACCCTCCGATTATTCTAAAAGTAAAGATAAAATAAAATAAAATAAAAGATGTGACCGAGTCCTGATTTTGGACCGCCTACACATCTCGGGTTTTAAGGAAATCAGGTCACATGTAGTTCAGTATGGGGTAAAATGATGTGGTAGTGAGTTAGAGATCGAGTTAGGTTCCGTCGAGTTTTCGGTTCACGACATTCTGCTTTTACATTGAAATGAATAACAACAAAAAAATAAAATGAAGATACAAGTGAGAAATCCTATCTATGCTATTTTTTTTTTTGAAATCTTGACTTGAATCTTCATGACTTCTCAAATGGTGAGATAGTCATTATTCTGAGTTGAACTTGATACACGAAATGTTCCTCCTCGTTGGCTTTTGGCATTAGAAGGGAACTTGACAGTTGGTTTATTCTTTAAATTTTCTTCTGGCTTGGACTTGAAAATCTTTACCCTATTCTTTAGGAGGGCTCCAATGCCGCTTGAATTACCAAAATAAGGAAGTACATCTCAATGCCACTTGAATTACCAAACCAAGGAAGTGCGTCTCCTTACTAATGTCGCTTGAATTACCAAAACAAGGAAGTGTGTTTCCTTATCGATGCTGCTTGAATTACCCAAACAAGAAAGTGCGTCTCCTTACAAATACCTCTTGAATTACCCAAAATAAGGAAATACGTCTCCTAACAAATGTCTCTTTAATTACCCAAACAAGGAAGTGCGTCTCCTTACAAATGTTGCTTGAATTTTCCAATCAAGGAAGTGCGTCTCCT
The DNA here is from genome assembly GCA_030864215.1 of Capsicum pubescens. Lineage (NCBI taxonomy): Eukaryota > Viridiplantae > Streptophyta > Magnoliopsida > Solanales > Solanaceae > Capsicum > Capsicum pubescens. The sequence goes on along the minus strand of CM061543.1, from coordinate 83,122,390 downwards.
TACAAATGTCGCTTGAATTATCCAAACAAGGAAGTGCATCTCCTTATCGATGCTGCTTGAATTACCCAAATTAGGAAGTGTGTCTCCTTACAAATGTCGCCTGAATTATCCAAATCAAGAAGTGCGTCTCCTTACAAATGTTGCTTGAATTGTCCAAATAAAGAAGTGTGTCTCCTTACAAATGTCGCTTGAATTACCAAACAAGAAAATGTGTCTCCCCACAAATGTTGCTTGAATTACCAAACAAGGAAGTGCGTCTCCTTACAAATGTTGCTTGAATTACAAAACAAAGAAGTGCGTCTCCCCACGAATGTTGCTTGAATTACCAAACAAGAAAGTGCGTCTGCTTACAAATGTCGCTTGAATTACCAAACAAGAAAATGCGTCTCCCCAAAAATGTTGCTTGAATTACCAAACAAGAAAGTGCGTCTCCTTACAAATGTTACTTGAATTACCAAACAAGGAAGTGTGTATCCTCACAAATATTGCTTGAATTACTAAACAAGGAAGTGCATCTCCTTACAAATGTTGCTTGAATTACCAAACAAGGAAGTGTGTCTCGACACGAATGTCGCTTTGAGAAATTACGGCCTTTGATGTTTAGGCTTTGAAATCATTGATTTGAAGGTAACATGTGTTCCTGAATAATGAACTAACTACAAGAAGCATGATCGACGTCACCGAAAACTCGAACATAAATTTACTTCAACACTCGATTTACAACTCTTTCTTTTCTTCAACTTGTTCTTCAGGCGAGCTCCTGGATTTTCTTTTCTGATTTTTTAAAATATGTACCTGAACTCAAAATAAAAGGTGAAACAGAAAAATACATCCCATTCTTCAGGAGGGTCCCGGACATAAAATAAATTTTCATTCTTCAGGAGGATCCTGTCCCATTCTTCAGGAGGATCCTGATCATAAAAAATAAATTTCCATTCTTCAGGAGGGTCCTGTCCCATTCTTCAGGAGAGTCCTGAGCAGAAGTAAAATTCAAATAAACATGAACAAAATTTTTTCCCCAGTTTATACTAGAAAATTTTGTGAGCATCATCTGATTACAGTTTTTGAAAAGTACAGAAAGAGTGTGAATCAAAGCCCTGCTCAAGAAATGCGTCTCGTCAGAGTAAAACTGATGACCAAAATTAGGAAGTGTGTCTCCTAAGAGTTAAATTGAAGGACTTGACTGGAAAGTGCGTCTTCTAGGAGTGAATGTTCAAGTTAGGAAGTGTTTCACCTAACAAATGAAAACTGACTTATTCAGACTAAGAAGTGTGTCTCCTAGAGATTAAATGAAATGACTTAACTAGAAAGTGCGTCTTCTAGGAATGATGATTCAAGTTAGGAAGTGCGTCATCTAAAAAATGAAACTTGAATTATCCAGGCTAGGAAGTGCGTCTTTTAGGGGTTAAATAAAATGACTCAAATAGAAAGTGCATCTTTTAGGAGTGAATGGTTCAAGTTAGGAAGTGCATCACCTAACAAATGAGACTTGAATTATCCAGATTAGGAAGTGCGTCTCCTAAGGGTTGAATTTTTACCATAATTTGATTATCAAACCTGTGCAGCAACATTGCTTCCTGCATCTGTGGAAATGAAGCATTTCAACCCTTGATATTTATGCTCTGAAGTCCTTAATTTGAAGGTAACATATTTTCTATTTCATCAAAGAAAACTTGTGAGTTCAAAAAACATGGTGGCAGGTTTATGGCTTTAGCTTCCGTGGCAATCACTCTTGCTCTCATCACATTTAACTTTGCTTCCAACCATTAGCATCTGTCACCGACTTGCTACATCGTTGACCCAAACTCAGATTATTAGAAGTGACTTTGAAACAAACACGATATCTTTTCTTTGCCATGCTCCTCAAATAAACCCTTTAAACCTTGGTATTTCCATGAGTTTCCAGACTCGTCTGTTGATAAAACTTTTTTGCATGCCTTATTTCGACTCACAATCATGTCTCTTTCATGTGTTGGCTTTTTGTCTTGCTTTGTGCAATTGAAGAAGCTGGTAGCCAGTTTTGAGATCTTTTCTCACTTGTTATGACACAGACTCGACTCAGAGACACAAGAAAAATGACAATAATTTTTATTTGATGATAAAGATGCCAAAAAATCAAAAATAGAAAAAGAAAAAAAAGGAAAAAATAATAGGCATTTTTAAAAAAAAACGATAGAAGAAAATTTATTTGGGCGTGGTAGCTGATTCCAGCAATCATGACATACATTTTGAATTAAACAACTTGATCTATCCACACTAATTATTATAACTCTTGTCCACTTATTGAGTTTGAAATGGAATCAATCTTGAATATGCTTTCTCTAGATCACAATCCTCCTTCGGCTAGTGATACCTCAATGGGTTTTTGTCAACGCCTATCTCATTTTCATTTCTTTTTCAGCTCACTGTCGCCTTATGGTGCCCAAAAGGGTTTTCACCAATAAGACTCTCTCATTTTTACTCATTCATTTTCTTTCATTCATTTTTTTTTGAAAATAATGCCCAATATACGAAACATCATGCACCCATAACATGTTTAGCCTTGACATTCTCAAAGATTGATCTGAAGGTCTTTCTTTGATTGTAACTTGGCTTTTGAAAAAGTTTAGAAAGAAAGGGAGGCATGAGGCTAAAAAATTTACATAATATTGGGTGAAACATACAACTTTTGGAATCGACTCTTTTAAAGAAATAAACTTTTTCCCAGTTTCATTTCATTTTGGGTAATTTAAATTTTCTTTTGGTTGGACCTAACCCCAAAGTAGGGTTGCCTACGTATCTTGTCGTAGCAAGAATCAGGTCAAACGTAGTTCAGACAACTTGTTCTTTTGCTTGATTTTTTTTTCTTTTCTTGACTTTTCTCTCTTTTTCTTCTTCTTCTTCTTCTTCTTCTTCTTGTTCTTCTTCTTCTTCTTCTTCTTCTTCTTCTTCTTCTTCTTCTTCTTCTTCTTCTTCTTCTTCTTCTTCTTCTTCTTCTTCTTCTTCTTCTTTTTTTGAGAGAGAGAGAGGGAGATTTTTCTCGACTCCATTTTTTTTTTGTACTTTTCTGACTCTATTCTTTTTTTCTTGACACTTTTCTAACTCTATTTTTTCTTGATACTTTTTTTTTGCAGACTCTATTTTGATACCAAAAGAGGGATATAAAATAAATAAAACAAAAGTTCAAAAGGGATAACAAAGGATGACACAACATTTGGATAGCAGAATGAAATGCCTTCGTCATATCAATGCTTAAAAACACAAGTACATAACATGCAATCTAGGAATGGAACATGAACATCATACACATCTTTTCAATATTAATCATGACTAAGCACATGCACGAGTGTCACTTCTTTTAAGCTTGTGAAACATACAAGTCCACTTGTATTGTACTTTTTCTCTCGATGGATGACTCATACCCTTTTGGAGCTAACTTCCTCTTACTTTTCTTGATAGTGGATACTATATTTTCTCTGATCGACCCCATTCAAAATTCTCAAATTGAATCTTCTAAGCGATGATCAAGTTATTTTCTGATTCACAAAGTGACTGCCTCAATACATTCAAGTGTGGCTGTAACTATGTCCCCAAATACCTAAACACTTAACTTATTTTTCTTACAATTTTTTTCTACTCTAGGTTCTTGATGAAATGTTTCAGCATTAGATTGGGTTTTAAGTTCTGGATGAAAATTCAACATGCATATCATATCACTGGAATTACCACAGAAGAAAAAATATGTATAGAGAAAATAATAATAATATATATTTAAATAAGAAAAATAAAAGGGACATAAATTTTGTTAACAGAAAAGATAGAAAGATTTTGAACACAATAATAAGACAATAAGACAACATAGATCCCGGACTACAATCCTTAAATTATTCGGGTAACAGAAGAAAAACAAAATAGACTATCAAAACTTCTTCCAAGTAAGGGAAGAGGAGTGACTTCCAAATTGTCAAGCTTGACATCTTCGCCACTGGTTTGAATATCAACATGACTAGAGCTTTCCTTACTATCAATGTTCTGTACCATAATTGATCTATCTTGAATCACCTTTTCAATTTCTCTTTTCAAATCTCGACAATCTTCAATACTATGACCTCGAGCATCAGAATGATATGGACATCGTGTATTAGGATTAAAATTTCTTAAACGGGGATTAAAAGTGTGCCCAAGGAGAGGAGTAATCATTCCCTCCTGTACCAATCTCTGAAATAAACTGGCATATGACTTTCCATTCGGTGTGAAGCTATCTCTCAACTTCTACCTCATTTCATTATTTGTCTTGGATAAAAAATTGGGCCTAGACGGGCTTTGGTATATTTGTGGAATTAAAGGATAACTCTGAGGAGTTGGTGTGTGCCGTTATGGATAAGAAAATGGATGAGCATACAACTGTGCATTATTTAAAGGATATTGAGGAAGTGGAATAAAATATCTTGGATTTTGCAAAGAGGAACCTTGTTGCATGTGAGCATATGAATTTGATGTGCAAGCTCGGGATTGATAATGACAATATTGCTAAGTTGGACCTCTTGAGCTCTGCTTTTCCCCTGTAACGACAATAGGTATATTTTCCTTTTTCTTCCCTTTTGTCCTTCTCAATTGATGGCAATATCGTCCCAAGTGTTTCACAAAATCATCGTACACATCATGTTTCTCAAATTTTGATATATCAAGGCTTGGAGGAAGGTTAACACTTGAAGACACGTCCCTGTCTTTATATATAACATCTTCATAATTCGCAATTCTCTAAGAATTTTTTGTAACCTTTTCTGTGTTCTTCATTTTCCTAGCCATTTTCTCTTGCTCTTCTGTCATGTCAGACTTCTTAGTAAGAAATTTTGGTGGTCCAACTAACATAGATGTGGGGTCAGGAGTATAATAGTGATCATCAAGAGTGTTGAACATCGACTTACTAGCAGATTGGGGAGTGTTGAACATCGACTTATTTATATATAGATAAAAAAACTCTCTTCTTTATTTATTTAGAAGGAAACACAAATATATTTTTTCTTTAAAATCACCGAATCCACGAAGGACTGCCTACGTATCTCAATAAAATGAGAATCAGGTGTGCGTAGTTCTTGAAGCTTATGTCGTACAAAATTTAGCCTCAAGACTCCTAAAGGTTCAGGGCTATTAAGATTTATATTTTTTGTAAAAACTTAGCCTCATGATCCCTAAAGATTCAGGGCTATTAAGATTTATATATATTTTTTATTTTGTAAAACTTAGCATCATGATCCCTAAAGATTCTGGGCTATTAAGATTTATATATATAAATTGAAATTGAGAATAAGAAAAATAATTATGAAAGGAATCATATTTTCAAAACATTCTCCAGTAAATCTATGAATAATTTTTCAAAAGATAGGGTCGTACCCCGAAAAAGGGTTCCCTACGTATCTCAATTAAGAGTGAGAATCAGACTCTCGTAGTTCATGAAGATCGTAAAACTATGTTACTAAAATTTTTCCTTTCTTTTTAAAAATAAATATTTTCTTTGAAAAATGATTCACTAAATATGAGGATAATTTAATCTCATGCATTTTAAAGTTGCTTAAAGCCGATCAACAAACAAACAACCTTCCAAACAAATTTTAAAGAGCACGTAGGATGCACATATTGGTCTTTATAAAGTAGGTCACCTGTCCTAGACAGACCCAGCCCCTGTAAGGAGTCCCGCTAAATCAAATGCATATCATGCAAATAAAGCGGCACCTAATAGGGATAACCAGATTCTGTGTTTTCAGTTCTTCTAAGTTTAAGCCAAATAGGGATAGGTGTCTAAACTGGCTTACCCGAGCGGACACTCGAGCCGGGGAGGGACAACTTGGTCGGTAGCAGGGCAACATCGCTTTCGTTGTCGATCCGAACCCTGCCTAATATATGCGACTATAATCCTTCACCAGGTGTCTTGACACTCCGGCTATCTCAAAAAGAAAGTAGGATGCATACGCTACATTCCTTCTATCCTATTTCAGAGACTCAGAGGGGGTGCGTAAGAGAAGACAGTATGTAATATAGTTCAATCAATATCAAAGCTGTAAATAAGCACAAGTAGCACATAAGGCCAACAAACACAATATCAACAATAATTAAAACAAGTATAAGTCAATATAAAAAGCTCAAATTCTTAATAGTCCCTAGCAGAGTCGCCAGAGATGTCATACCCTTTTTTTCGCTCGGAGGGTCGACTCGAAGGGGTTTTCCAATTAAAGTGACGATTTTGAATAGGGATTATTTTATTTACAGAGTCGCCACTTGAAATTGAGTTGTGGTGTTCCAAGTCACCTTTATGAACCACTAATCAAAAGAAAATGACTCTTTATTATGGTCTGCGAAAACAGAAGACTGGGTAAGGAATTCTATTGACCGAGGGGAAGATGTAAGGCACCCCTCGAATCCCGTGGTTTTAGCACGGTCACTTTTATTGACTATTACTTGAATTAAACTATTTTGGATAAACTATGTTTGCAGGCCTGATTCGTTCATTTTTAATTATACCAAAAATGTCCTTCCATACCTCTTGTATTAAGTTGGTGAAAATTAAATTTTAGGGAGGATCTTTGTTGAGGTGCAACGTTGCATCCTTGAATTATTTTTAAACATCTCATAAAGATGCGTATACCGCATTCTTAATAGAGACATATGTTAAACGTGTCTAAAGTTTATCTAGCGTTAAAAGATATGGATTCGTCTTTTGAAGATGCGAGACAATTTTCTTATTCATTCTTACTCTCTTCACTCTTTTTTCAAATTTACAACAAGTTACAATAAATTTTGGATTAACCCGCAACTCGCCTCGCATCCTTACAATTGGTTTTTCCTCTCCTCTTTTTTTACGCGATGAAGTTTAGAATAAATCTGCAGTTTCATCAGTCTTATCTTCACACTATTTGACAGTAAATATTAGTTAAAGCCAAATTTCTTTCTAATATATATTTTCACACTATGTGTTACTTGACAAACATATAAAAAGTAATTATAATATTAAAACCAAAATTCCGTAAAAGCAAAAAAAACACTACAAAACAAAAAATACTAAAGTCAAAAACGAAAAAGAAGTTTTTTAATTGAGGAAGATTTGTAGCTATTTTTTTTAGTTAATCTATAATCAAAAAGTCAATAGTTAACTTTGACTTAAACTCTATGATGATATATTAGCCTTATTCCGTTTTTTAACTTCCTAGTTCTAATAAAACACCATTATCAGTACATTAACTCAAATTAATTCTACTTACTACATGATGCATGAAAATGCTCAGATAGTTTTATTCATATTTTAGTTCACAAATAATAATAATAATAATAATAATAATAATAATAATAATAATAATAATAATAATAATAATGAACAATAGAATAGGAGCCTACGTAACAGTTAACGGAAACTTAGATTAAGAACGTAATATTCAAACTTTATACCATAATCTTTAAAAATGCTAGTTTTCTGCATATATAATAATTTTAAAACTATATTTTTTTTTATATTACTGGTTTCCACTATTTCACCTTCTGTTTCTAAGTCTTTCACTTCTTTAGCCCTTTTTTTAATCTCCTTTCTCTTTGTTTTTATTATGTAAATCTATGTCTGCATGATTTCCTTTAGCATGTGTGCATGTGCCTTTTTTTATAACTCTTGAACCACTATTTTTAATTATACAATGAAACTTTCATAATCCACTAAAAACAAAATTAAAAATGACAAAATGATAAGTTGATATATTTTTTTTAAAAAGGAAACGATGCATTTTTTTTATCCAAAAAAAAAAAAGAAACACTGTAATGTTTATAATTAACAAAACCAACCACAAAACACAGTAAGCAAACAAATCACAACATAGCAATTGAAAATCACTTACAAACTAATTATGATTATATTTTTTAAACTAACTTTGATCATGATTTTGGTTCACAATACAACTTATAAAATAAATAGTACTAGATCGAACAAGAACCTGTAAGATAGAATAACTAAAGTAGAAACAAAGATGCCTTTAATAGACTACATATATAATTATTAAATACATCTGGGTTATTCTGTAATTAGTTATTCTTCAGTTCTCTATATATACAGCTGTAACCCCTTCAATATTAAGAGATCAATTAATTATTAAATCTGTATCATGGTATCAAAGCTAGGGTTTCTTCTTCCGCCCAAACCCTAATCTCTCCTCTTTTCCGACGTGTGTGCGCCGCCGCCACCGTCTACACCACGCCGCACGGCCTCCCTCTTCCGCCGTAGGTCGGCGCCATGGACAAGGTTATTGATCCTCTGTCAAAATTACCGTCTGGAGTAAAATTACTGCTCAGGAATCTCCACAATCTCATCCCCGAAAAATTATCTGACAACAACTACCCGGCCTGGGCACTTAACGTCCGCACCGCCCTCGCAGCCAACTTGCTGCTCGGATGGATTGACGGTGCGGAGAAGCCGCAGCCCGAGACAGCCGAGAAGGACGGCGTCAAGCTCCCAAATCCCGACTACCTTCCGTGGATGATCGTAGACACTCAGATCCGAGCCTGTCTTCTCGCAGTTATTAGCCCCTCTGTGCACAAACACGCCCGGGGTTTTCTCACATCGGCTTCACTTTGGGACGCACTAGCCACAAGGTACAACTCTGTGTCCACGGCTCATATTTTTCAGTTGCGTGACAAATTGCATACTCTTCGGAAGGGAACGAAGACGATGACTCAATACCTTGATGATGTGGCCTCTATTCTGTCTGACCTAGATGCTGTGAACGAGACTATTCCTGAACGAGACGTGGTGAATGCCGTGATACGTGGTCTTCCGGCTGGCTATTCCTCTCTCAAACAGCATATTCGCCTCTCGCCTGTCGAAATCACTCTGAATCAACTGTCTGGATGGCTTAATGCAGAAGAATTGAATCTAGACATGGAACACAAATTACTGCTCGGAGAAGCCAGTTCCACCCCTGGCGTCACGGCTCTTTACTCGGCTGGCAGCGGAGGCTCGGCCAGGGGTCGCGGTGACGATCGCCGTAACCAAGGGCGAGGCAGCGGCGGCGGTGACCGTCGAAACACCGGGCAGCAAGGCAGAGGCGGGCCTCCACCGAGGGACGGCTTCCAGTCAGGCCGCGGACAGGGACGAGGAAACCAGCGGATGCCCACACGAGATCTTCCGACGTGCCAAATTTGTGCTAAACGGGGCCATTCTGCGGCTAATTGCTGGTATCGTTATGATGACTCGCAGAATGTAAATAGCCAGTCCGGAGGATCAAGGGCGATGCATGCGTCCACAAACGCTCAATCTGGCGATTGGTATCTAGACACAGGTGCTAACACCCATGCGACGTCGGATTATTCACAACTTCAAGCTCCTCATCCGTATCATGGCTCAGAAACTATTACAGTAGGCAATGGTCAATCCCTTCCCATCACAAACACCGGCTCTGGGTATGTCTATACCCCAAATGGTAAATTTCATCTCTCAACCCTTCACCACGTCCCTTCCCTCACATCCAATCTTTTATCTGTTTATCGCTTTACTAAAGAAAATAACTGCACCCTCATTTTTAATGACACCAATTTCCAGATAGTGGACAATACCACGAACCGGGTGCGGTACACGGGCCGCTGTGAGCATGGGCTATACACTCTTCCATCCAGGTCTCCGTCTGTTGTGAGTCAAGCCATTCTCTCGTCAACCTGGCATCGCCGGCTTGGGCACCCATCATCCGCCATCACCAAATCCATTTTATCTTCCTTAGGTTTTAATTTTTCAGAAAAATTACATTGCGAGTCCTGTTCAGTGTCTAAATCTTGTCGTTTACCTTTTTCACTGTCTGAACACAAGGCCACTGCGCCATTTCAATTAATTCATTCTGATGTTTGGGGTCCAACCTCAGTTCCTTCTGTTCAAGGTTTTCGTTATTATATCTGTTTTGTTGATGATTACAGTAAATTCACTTGGCTTTATCCTCTGAAATTTAAATCCGAAGCTTATACTATTTTTGTAAACTTTGACCGAATGGTTCAAAATCAATTTAATGCCAAAATCAAAATTTTTCGAAGTGACAATGGCAAAGAATTTGTCAACAATGCATTTGGTGTTTTTCTTCAAAATCTAGGGGCTCTTCATCACACTTCATGTCCATATACCCCTGAACAAAATGGCGTTGCTGAGCGCAAACACCGTCACCTAATAGAAACAGTTGTTGCGCTCCTCCATGATTCCACCTTACCTGTTTCCTTTTGGGTTGATGCCCTTGCTACTGCCAACTACCTCATAAATCGCATGCCCACTCACACTCTCTCCAACTCCACTCCATATGCCCGTCTCTACAATCATCCACCCGACTATATCCATCTCCGCCCGTTTGGGTGTCTAGTTTATCCCTGGTTGCGTCCGCACACTCAACATAAACTTCAACCTCGGTCCACCCCTTGTGTCTTTCTAGGCTATCATCCCACTATCAAAGGTTACAAATGTTTCGATCCTGTATCTCAGAAAACATATGTTTCCCGTCATGTTCGTTTTGTGGAGGAACAATTTCCTTACACAAGTCTTTCCTCTACTCCATACTCCCCCAATCCACTTGGCGTTGTGCCATTATTTCCGTCCTTTTCTCACGCTCATGCTCCGGCTCACTCGGCACCTAACCCGGTACCCCACTACACCACTACCCACCCGAAACCCCAAACCTCCCACCCGAACACCCAGCCGACTGCCACACAACCCACCACTTCCCTACATCATACTCCTAACACACATACAGCCACCCCATCCACCGCTGCACATCCCAGCTCCCACGGCAGCCCCACCCAACCCCCGCCCACGCATCATACAACTCCACCACCCCTTCCTAATCACCCTCCACTCAACACTCATCCTATGACAACCCGAGCCAAGGCCGGTACCTTCAAACCCAAAGCCTACCACACTCAAATACCCTTTGATGCACATCCCACAACTGAGCCTACTACCTACAACCAAGCCTCCAAAAATAGTTTCTGGTGCCAAGCTATGGATGAGGAATTTCAGGCTCTGAATGAACAACGTACATGGGATTTGGTACCTCTGCCTAGTAACCGAAAGTCTATTGGGTGCAAATGGGTGTTTCGCATCAAACGAAATTCAGATGGATCTCTTTCTCGCTATAAAGCACGTCTGGTTGCAAAAGGGTATCATCAGGAGTATGGTGTGGATTATAAGGAGACCTTCAGCCCTGTTGTTAAGCAACAGACTATTCGTCTGGTCTTGTCTCTTGCTCTTCACTATGATTGGCCGCTTCATCAGCTAGACGTCAGCAATGCCTTTCTTCATGGTCATCTTGAGGAAGAAATCTATATGGTTCAGCCACCGGGATATGTTAATCCCAACCGTCCTCACTATGTTTGCAAGCTTCGCAAATCACTGTATGGCCTGAAACAGGCCCCTCGTGCCTGGTACACACGTCTCTCTACTTTTCTGCAGGGTCTTGGTTTTCGCACCTACCATCATGACAACAGCCTCTTCACCCTTCACTGTTCTCGAGGGACAGTCATCATTCTTATCTATGTGGATGATATTGTTATTACAGGCAGCTCGTCATCACTCATCACTGAAATTACTGAAGCTATGCATCGTGACTTCAAACTTAAGGACCTCGGTCCTCTGGAGTTCTTTCTTGGCCTCGAACTCATCCGCAAATCGGGAACCATATTGATGCATCAGACAAAATATACCCTTGAACTTCTAAATCGGGCTGGAATGACAGACTGCAAACCCGCGGTCACTCCCATGGCAGTCCGCCAATCCCCAGGGCCGAATACTCCCTTTGCCGATCCTACACTATATCGGAGCCTCGTCGGTGGACTTCATTATCTTGCTGTTACTCGTCCGGACATCCAATATGCAGTCAATCGAGTCTCCCAATCAATGCATGCTCCCACAGAACAACACTTTCAGGCCTTGAAACGCATTCTGCGCTATCTTCAAGGTACTCTTCACTGTGGAATTTTATTTCAAAAGGGCTCGTTTGATATATCTGTTTTTTCTGATTCGGATTGGGCTAACGACAAAGATGATCGAAAGTCCACTACTGGATATATTGTTATGATGGGACCGAATCTGATTTCCTGGTGCACCAAGAAGCAAACGCGAGTGTCCCGTTCCTCCACAGAAGCAGAATATCGTGCCATGGCTGCGGGTGTTGCTGAAGCCATGTGGTTACGATACCTTACGGATGCACTTGGCATTCCCCCGACGAAACCACAGATTTATTGTGACAATCAGTCCACTATTTGTGTTACCAAAAATCCAGTCCTTCATGATCGTATGAAGCATGTTGGGTCTGACTGTCACTTTGTTCGCGATGAGGTACTTGCAGGAGCGATGGCCACGCACTATGTCCCATCTACTGATCAGCTTGCTGATATTCTCACCAAGCCTCTTCCGTTACAGCCTTTTCAGTCTCTCTGCTCCAAGCTGCCCCTCGTTACCGCTGATCAGCTTGCGGGGGGATAATAGACTACATATATAATTATTAAATACATCTGGGTTATTCTGTAATTAGTTATTCTTCAGTTCTCTATATATACAGCTGTAACCCCTTCAATATTAAGAGATCAATTAATTATTAAATCTGTATCAGCCTTCACCGGAAAACTCAAGGGAGATCTGAAACTCGATTTGCCACTCTTACTTTTCTTTGTTTTCTTTTCTGATTTTTACTCTATTTTCTCTCTGGTTTTTCTATTTGTTTCTTTCTTATCAATGTACGTGTTTTTTATTTGTTTTCTGATGTCGTATCTGATGATCTAGTCTCTGTTATCTGATTAGGGTGTGATGCAGTATGTGTAGAATAGTGTATGTATGATAGGAAGAGTCCATAAATAGGGGGAAGTCTGGGGGAACAGTTGGGTAGAGATCAGATAAGGGGAGACTTAAAATTTTAAAAAAAAAAATTTATCTTTTTTTTCTAGAAGATAGTAATAATAACAAATATAAACAGTAAATAAATAATAATAATATAATGATAACTAATTAATTTTATATTTAAGAAAACACATTAAAAGTTAAAAAATAGTTAAAAATAAGTATAATTAAGATAGTACTAAAACTACTAACTTGTTTGTTTAAAATTTAAAAAGAAACTATTTTTTAAAAATTTTTGTATTATTTTTATAAAATTAGAATAAAATAAACATAAAACATCTAAAAATTATCTTTATTTTTTAACTACAAATTTATTGAAATAAAAATAATAATTTAACTAATATTAGACCAAATATAAATATTTAATATCGAAAAATATATATATATTAAACTCGAGGAGGGTCAAAATCACGTGTCTACAATGATTCGTAGAGTGTTGAGAGCCCATTGCATTAGCTTTGGTTTAGATGAGTTACCCTTTACAAGAGTGATGCATAATAAGGCATTACATATCACTGTCAAATGCCACTATTAGATCATCAATAGGGTATTAATTGATGATGTATCAGGTATGAATATCTGCCCATTATCTGTTCTGACTCAATTAAACTATGATATAGGGATAATCCGTCAGAACACAGTAAATGTAAAAGCTTTTAATGGGGGTAAGAAAAACACCATCGGGGAAGTCAAGTTGCGTCTTCAAATGGGGCCTGCAGAGTTCTTAGTTAAGTTTTAAGTGATGGACATTTCCACAAGTTACAATCTGCTCTTAGGAAGGCCTTGGAGTTATGCAGCGGGGTGGGGGGTGTTTCTTCAACATTACACCAATCGGTAAAATTTGTGTGGGAAAATAATGAAGTAGCCATTTATGGTGAAGGAAGCCATCTAAGTCACCCTAATGGTTATGTTTTTATGATTAAAGAATTCCCCAAAGGGAGTGACTTTTATACGGTGGAGATCGTGAATGCAGCTGAGAAAGACCCAACTCCTTACAAGCCAATATCCGAAATCTACAAGATGCTAACCACTGTTATGTTGAGAAGCAATTTTGAGCCCAGACGTGACTTGGGAAAGAATTAGGATAGAATCATTAATATTGTCATAATCCCAGAGAAGTTTTTCAAATTTTGGTTAGGGTATCTGCCAAGTAAAGAAGATGAAAGAGAGACAGAGAAGGAACGCCCGAAATAGGCAAAGATTTTACGGCCACTCTACTAGTCATTTCCTGTATCTGTAAAGGATACAAGAGATGGTCTCGAGGATGGAATAGGGAACTTGTTTAAAGAGTCTGACTCTATTATATAAGACTTCCATGAGAAGACTAACATCAAGAAAGATGAACCAGGAGAGAAGCTATCGAACTAGATTTCCACTCCAATCTTGCCTCCCCGGTTGATGTGGTAGATGAAAGGATAAAATTTAACTTTTGCAAAATTGGCGGTAGCTTTAATGAGGCTCGAGAACCACCTTTTAAGATTTAATTACCTCATTTTTTCTTTTTATGTTTTTCAAAAGGCTCAGACCTGCACTAGTGCGGATCATAGCCAGTGTCTGTAATGTTTCTAATCTCAATGAAAGCCTCTCTTATTGAAAAGATATTTTACTTATTTTTTGCATTATTCGATCATTATAATCTAACTTATGTTGTTTATAATTCCAGTAATAATAATAATTTAAAATCTGCCAATGTCATGTCATGTCAAAAGCTAAATGAAAAAATCGAAGCAAATGATGATGAATGGAAGGACTATGATGAAGAAAAAATAGCCCCAGAACAATTAACAAGGGAACTAAAAAATTTTGAGAATCGAGAGAAGCCCAACCTAGAGAAAACTGAGGTAGTTAATCTAGGTGATGATAGAGAAGTCAAAGAAACAGAATCAGTGTTCATCTTACAGAAGCACAAAAAATAAAACTCGTTGTGTTTCCTAAAAAATACATTGATGTATTTGCTTGATCCTATGATGACATTCAAGAATTGAGTAAAGATATTGTATCGCATAAGTTGCCAATTAATATGGGATTCAATCCTGTAAATCTAAAGTTGTGAAATTCAAGTCAGATCTCAGTCCAAAAATCAAGGAAGAAGTCACTAAGTAAATCCAGGCCAATGTGGTTGAAGTCACGAAATATTCAACATGGCTAGCCAATATTGTGCCAGTATCAAAGAAGGATGGAAAGGTTAAGATTTATGTCGATTACAGAGACTTGAAAAAGCCAGTCCAAAATATAAATTTTCATTGCCCAACATCCATATTCTTATTGGCAACTGTGCAAGGCATGAAATACAGTTATTCGTGGATTGCTTTGCCGAGTATCATCAAATACTAATGGATGAAGAAGATGCAGAGAAAACAGTTTTCATCACACCTTGGGGTGTTTATCACTATAGGGCGATGCCCTTCGGACTCAAGAATACTGATGCTACGTATATGAGATCCATGACAACCATATTTCATGATATAATCCATAAAGAGATTAAAGTGTATGTGGATGATTTGATCATCAAATCTTGCAAAAGCTTGGACTACTTGGCTCATTTGGAAAAGTTCTTTGATCGATTGCAAAAGTATAATTTAAAGCTGAATCCTACAAAGTATGCTTTTGGGGTACCAACCGAGAAACAGTTGGGTTTCATAGTTAGCAGAAGGGGCATTGAGCTCGACCGCTCTAAAATTAAGGTGATCCAGAAACTGCCTCCTCCGAAAACAAAAAAAAAATCATGAGTTTCTTAGGAAGATTGAATTACATCAGCAGGTTCAAAGACAGTCAATGGTTATTTGCGAACCAATCCTCAAGATGTTAAAGAAAGATGTGGCAAATAAATGGACTGAGGAATGCTAGCAAGCTTTTGATCGGATCAAAGATTATTTATCCAGTCCACCAGTGCTAGTTCCTCCAAGAGAAGGAAGACCTATATTATTGTATTTTTCGGTCTCAGATAATGAATTTGGATGTGTCTTAGGGTAACATGATGAGACTATAAAGAAAGAATGTAACACCCCGTATTTTTGGGCTAGACTTTGAAGCATCGTTCTTATGTGTGTAAACTCTAATCCCATGATTTCTTTTGAATGCATATGTAATGATCTTTATCATAATATGTGAAGTGATTGTGAGGTGAAAGATTTTCATAAGAATTACTTAGAACAAAGTTAAGCTAAGAGCCTTTGATTCGTCTAAAGTTTGGTATTCGATTCTAAAAGGGTCTACTTTGAATATGTATAACTTTAGATATATATAGAATTTTGTGGTTTGGGACCCAAAAACTTGTAGATAATTGAGTTAGCTTTACAACGATATCAATTTTGCCTTAATTAGATACCCAAGCGAAAAGTTATAACCATTTTCGTAAGAGAGGCAGTGAGGGCGCGCAATTAGCCCGCGGCACACTCTCTATTGTCCGCCCCTATTTTACAGCTGTTTGTTCCACGTCTTAAAGGGAAAATGGGTATTTTTCCCTTCACCCAAGGGGTCCATAACATGGGATTGAGGGTCCTAAAAGGCAAAATTGGCCAATTTATTCACAAATCCTCTCAAAAGAAACCATTCTCTCTCAAGAAAAAACCCTAGCCTCTCCAAGATTCAAGCTCAAGCTTAAAAAAAATACCAAGAAATTTTACAAATTCATCAATTAAGGTATGTGTGATGTTCATTCATAGGTCATTTTCACCCATGGAGTCCAAGAATCCGTTTTCAAGTTTAAAATTATGATCTTTACATGCTATTATGAATTATATATATGAACTTTCATGAATTTCGATTTTTATATCATGTTTACAAATTGTTTCCGTTGGAATTAGCCCTACATTTGAAGGATGATATTCGTATATTAAATCCTTAACCCATGATTTTCACATTGCAATTATGTTATTATCACATGATTTTACTATTCTCATGCTTTAACTCATGACGCTCATGTGTTTGATGAAATGACTAAATAATTGGATTTTGAACAATGACTACTTATTATATATTTACAATGAAATTACATGTTTACAATGAATTACCTCCATGAAACTCTTATGAATTTCGATCATGTATTACGTTTCCAAGACTTTTGATAGAAAGAGCCCTTACACGTTTGAAAGTTAAAGTATGTTTATCTATATCTTGGTAATTTGATTTTAAGTTATGATTTCAATTGTTTTCACATGGAATGCATTATAGTATGTTTTAAATATTGTGGTTTCCATATCATGTTCATGCGAATTTAGAATGACACCCCCAGTTTATGATTTGGTCATGTGATCGTGCTATCTTATCATGTTTAAAAGCACCCCCATGTTAAAGTCCTGATCCTCATGTGTTTGATGAAATGCTTAATTGAATAATTGTGAACAGTGATTCTTTCCATAGTTTCATATATTTCATATGTCCTTGTTGTTATTGTTATCGAGTCCTGGAGTTATGAATACCTGAAATTTAGTTGTTTACCTAGTTTTCAGTACCTACAGAATGATTTCAGAAAACACCATGAGCATTCTCTTTCAGTCAGTTATTATGATCAGTTGTTAGTTCAGTTAAACTGAGTTCAGTCCAATAATTAGTGTAGTTCAGTTGGGAGTAGAATTCAACACTGAGCGAATCTAGGGATGGGGGCTCACCCATCAATTAGGACTGGGTCCTTAGAAGCAATCCCTATGTTCCAAAACTACGTAGCCAGCAGAGGTTATGAGATATCACCCGACAGTTTAGGACTGACACTCTTAGGGATCACCCGCCAGTTTAGGACTGATCTCAGGGGTCATCCGATAGATTAGGACTAACTCCACAACCATTGTTAGTACCCGTGGCACGGTACGATCACCCTTCCAACTGGGTCACAGGTTGGACCCCGATTAGCTCAGACTGGGCATATTGGTTAGATGATATCTCCCATAATTTCAGTTTCAGTATTCAGTACAGAATTTAGTTCAGTTTTACTTGACCATAGCATACAGTTTATCAGTATTCAGTTACCAGATTTTAGTATCTTAGTTTACAAACTATTCCAGAATCGCGTTATATGCTTGGTCATGCATACTCAAAATTTACACTTTTCATGTATCTATGCATCAGTTATCTCATACTATTCATCCAGTTACTTATTAGACTTGTTCAGCCAGATTTCAGTATTTCCACGTATGTCTATTATTACTATTTTCATGCACAGTTAGCCCATGCATATCAGTCTAACCTCATCTCGCATATCAGTACATTCAAAGTACTGGTCGTATACTTATTTCTTGCGCTATGATGTTTAAATCATAGGTTTGGATGCTTAATTTCTTAACCGTGCTTGGACAGATCAGATTATCAGCAGCAGCAGTGGTGAGTCCTTATATTTTGAGGACATGATTTCTTTATTACAATTTATCTTAGAAGTTCAGTATTTCTATTCAATCAAAGTTATAGGGGGTCTGTCCCATCAGCTCCACAGTTAGTTTTAGAGGCTTTCAGACATACAGATGGTTAGTCGATTTATCAGTTATTTTAAATAGTCTTTTCAGTATGTCATTATGTATTCAGATTCGTGATTCAGTATGTTAAAACCTTATGGCATTTTCAATAAATTTCTGCACATGTCTTATGCTATTAGTTTTATTCAGTGCTCACAACAGGTACCAGATCATGGGTTAGCTTGTGATCTTTCAGGAATGTAAGCACCGTGTGGTGACCAAGGTGTATTTCTGGGTCATTATAAACTTGGTATCAGATCCTAAAGTTTTAAAGTATCCTAGGGAGTCTGAAAGTCGCGCTGAGTAGAGTCTTATGCATGGGTGTAAAGCACACCACACTTATAGACAAGAGGCTACAAGATATTTCTAGGAAATGTTTCCCTTCTTTTAGTACTTATGTCATGCGAAAGAGCATGATGCTCTATTTAAACTCTCTTTGTAATTCATCCTTCCTTTCATATACAAAAAATGCTCGATTACAGTATCCCAAAAAATCACTTTAGTTGATAGCAAAAATAGAGTCATTCAATTTTAGTTTCCCAATGAATTGGTCATCAAATATAGGGGTAGGACCTCAGTGCTTAGGGGTCAGATGTGTTTTCAGATCCCTTCTCAGAATCCTATGGTAGCATATGACCTAGAGTTAAAAGCATAAACCCAGAAATTTAGCAGCAGTAGAGTTGGGATGGTGTTATCTGAATTTGAGTAGATTATATTTCATGGGGCTAGTTGGATGAAAGGTGAATCAGTAGGATTGAAGAAGTGTACGCAAGAATTTAAGTTTTTTAATTTGAAACATATGTTATGGATGTGATATTTTAGGCTATGATGAAAGTAGTTGATTATTAAAGATTTAGGGATATCCATGTTATGTGTTAGAATCTAAGTTTGAATATTTAAAGGTTGAGCTAATAGAAAGTAGAGTTGAAGCACTGGATGGTGCGAACTCATGGTATGGTGATACTTTTGAGAATTCTAAGTTAATCAGTGTTTAAGTTATTATATGATGATTGTTGGGGCGATAGAAAAGCTAAGAGTTGTATCTCAAAATAAAATACTATCAGTGGATTTTACATTATCAGGCATAGTTATTAGGGTGGGTTTATCAATTATGCAATTATTATACCCCAAATTCTAGAGTAAAGTGGTGGAAGTTCAGTTTAGAGTCGTTGATTAAGTGGTTCCCAGAGAATGTTGGCTCTAAGCTAAGAGGGAGATGATAGAACCAGTAACCAAGTCAGGTTCTCAGATTCTAGTAGTGATGTCATTATATTATAGAACAACAGTAAGGGAGGATGATGCCCAACCCATTCTCATCTCAGTTCAAAGTTCGTACTTCAGTTATCACGATATCTACTCATGCCTTATATGTCATATCTACGATCATAGCCCACATTCGTGTACCTTATAGAAAATTATGTACTCTCCCAGTTACTAGTATGAGGAGTTCCAGTTCACTCAGCAGTACGAATCCTGTTTCATAAATTTAGAAACTCTAAACTCAGGTCATGCAGTTCATGACTCATGTACTCATGTTGTATGGATGTCCAGTTCCAATACTCATGCTACACTCCTAATGATTAGCGAAATTCAGAGCATGTCATGTATATCCTCAGTTTTAGATCTTTTTGATGGATCCATAAGATTGATACTCTATTCCTTAGGCCTTAGTTATGTGTCAAAGCTATTCTTTCATGCTTCAGGTCCTCATGTTTTAACCTTTTAGTGACCTCTCCTTATGAAATAATAGTAGTGATGAGCAATTGCTTAGATGGGAGAGAGTAGGCATTTCTTATTGATGAAAGATTATTGTATACTTGTTTTAGCTAAGGTTGTAAGTGTGAAGTAAGATTGAGTCCAATTTTTGATATATGTCATGGTTAGTTGAATTTTTAGTGTGTGTTCTCTTGGGTTAGTGTGTGGAAGTTGTTAATGATAGAGGTTTGAAGGATACGAGGAAGATGCTTTTATGAGTGTTTATTTAGAAGGGCATATGTGTTTATGAAGATAGGCTTGAATGTCATGTTTGTATATATGCAGATGAATGCATTGCACGTTAGGGAATATCTAGTAAGAGGTTGAATGTAGTTGATAAAGTAGTGATAATAATTATTCATGAAATGAGAAGTTGTGAAAATGCAAGGTGTATTGAATTCATGACTCAAACTAGTATTAAGGTGTTATGGGTACACTTTGTAGATTCGAATAGTCTTGAACATGGTGAGAGAATTCAGTTCAACTCAGACTTCAGTAGGTAGAGTTATCAGTGCCCATGTGAATACTTTCAGTAGCCTCAAGTGAAATGCAGTTTTGAAATGGAATGTATAGTTGAGTATAAGCCTTTAGTATAATTCAGTTCGTTTAGCCAGCAGTTTAGTTAAAAGTGAGACAGACAAGTTCCAATGGTTTTCCATCTTTCGATCTAGTCTTACTATCCGGTGTTTCAAGAATATGGCCGTTATTAGAGATAGTTTATCCACATCCATGTAAATTATTAATCCAGTTCAGTCCTTGCATTATGTTTCAGATTCCAGATATTCAGTCACGATTCAGTTCGTAAGTACCCCGTGCATCACCTCAGTCTTTCATTAGTATTTCAGCCAAGTTAGTATCAATTGAGGGACGAACTATCCCAAGGGGGAGATGTTGAAATACCCCAATTTTTCATGTACTAAACCTCTCAATTTTTTTTTACAAAACAAGATCCATCTTGAAGTAATGGGTACTCATAAGTTGACTCTTTCATTTCTATCTTAGACTTATAACCATTCTCATGTCATTACATGTATTCAAGAAATCAGTTCAGTTCATGATAATCAGTTTAGTCATTCATCATGTTTCAGACTCAGTCATGTAATCAACTTTTCAGTTATGCAAATTTAGTATGTGATCTTAGCACCTCGGTATTCTCAGCTTAATCGGTCTCATTCGAGGACGAATGTTCCCATGGGGGAGATAATGTAACACCCCATATTTTCGGGCTAGACTTTAAAGCGTCGGTCTTACGTGTGTAAACTCTAATCCAATGAATTTATTTTGATTACATGTATACTTATCTTTATCCTAGTGTGTGAAATAATTTTGAGGTAAAAGATATTCATAAGAATCACTTAGAACAAAGTTGAGCTAAGAGTCTTTGGTGCGTCCAAAATTTGGTATTCGATTCTACACGAGTCTACTTTGAATCTGTATAACTTTTGATATACATAGAATTTTGAAGCTTAAGACCCACCAAATTGTAGATAATTGAGCCATCTTTCCAACGATACCAATTTCGCCTTAATCTGATACTCTGGCAAAATATTATAGTTATTTTTGTGAGAGAGGCATTGAGGGCGCGCGATTAGCCCGCGGTGCATGCTCCATCGCCCGCCCCTATTTTACAGTTGTTGGTTCCAAATCTTAAAAGGCAAATGAGTTTTCTTCCCTTCACCTAAGGGGTCCATAACATGTGATTGAGGGTCCCAAATGGCAAAATTGGCCGATTTATTCACAAATCCTCTCAAAAGAAACCATTCTCTCTCAAGAAAAAAACTTAGCCTCTCCAAGATTCAAGCTCAAGCTTCAAGAAAACCACCAAGAACTTTCACAAATTCATCAA
Source organism: Capsicum pubescens (assembly GCA_030864215.1). NCBI lineage: Eukaryota > Viridiplantae > Streptophyta > Magnoliopsida > Solanales > Solanaceae > Capsicum > Capsicum pubescens. The sequence continues at coordinate 83,100,468 of CM061543.1, read as the reverse complement.
TTAAGGTATGTGTGATGTTAATTCATGGGTACTTTTCACCCATGGTGTCCAAGAATCCATTTTCAAGTTTAAATTATGTTCTTTACATGTTATTATGAATTATATCCATGAACTTTCATGAATTTCAATTTTTATATCACGTTTATAAATTATTTCCGTTAGAATTAGCCCTTGACAGGTTTGAAAGATGATATTCACATGTTAAATCCTTAACCCGTGATTTTCATATTATAATTATGTTATTATCACATGATTTAACTATTTCCAAGTTTTAACTCATGACCCCCATGTGTTTGATGAAATGCCTAAATGATTGGGTTTTGAACAATAACTACTTATTACATGTTTACAATGAATTACCTCCATGAAACTCTTATGAATTTCGATCATGTATTACATTTCTAAGAGTTTTGATAGAAAGAGCCCTTACATGTTTGAAAGTTGAATTATGTTTATCTATATCTTGGTAATTTGATTTCAAGTTATAACTTCAATTGATTTCACGTGGAATGCATTAGAGTAGTTTTAAATATTGTCTTTTCCATATCATTTTCATGCAAATTCAGAATAAAACCCTCAGTTTATGATTTGATCATGTGATCGTGCTATCTTATCATGTTTAAAAGCACCCCCATGTTAAAGTCTTGGTCCTCATGTGTTTGATGAAATGCTTAAGTGAATAATGATGAACAATGATTTTCTTTCATAGTTTCAAAGATTTCATGTATCCTTGTTGTTATTGTTATTGAGTACTGGGGGTTATGAATACCCAAAATTTAGTTGTTTACCTAGTTTCAGTAAACACAGAATGATTTCAAATACACCATGAGCATTCTCTTTCAATCAGATATTATGATTAGTTGTTAGTTCAGTCCAGTAATCAATGCCAATTCAGTTGGGAGTAGGATTCAGCACTAAGTGAACTTAAGGATGGGGGCTCACCCGTTAGTTCGGACGGGGACCTTAGAAGCAATCCCTAAGTTTCAAAACTACGTAGAAAACGTAGGTTATGAGATGTCACCCGCCAGTTTAGGACTGGCACTCTCAGGGATCACCCGCCAGTTTAGGGTTGATCTCAGGGGTCACCCACTAGATTAGGACTGACTCTACAACCATTGTTAGTACCCGTGGCACGGTACTAGCACCCTTCCAACTGGGTCATAGGTTGGACCCCAATCAGCTCAGACTGGGGCATGTTGGTTAGATGGTACCTCCCACAATTTAAGTTTCAGTATTCAGTACAGTATTCAGTTCAGTTTTGCTTGACCAAATCATATAATTTATGAATATTTAGTTACCAAATTTTAGTATCTCAGTTTACAAACTATTCTAGAATCACGTTATATGATTGGTCATGCATACTCAGACTTTACAGTTTTCATGTATCTATGCATCAGTTATCTCATGTTATTTAACCAGTTAGTTATTAGTCTTGTTCAGTCAGATTTTAGTATTTCCACGCATGTCTGTTATTACTATTTCCAAGCACAATTAGCCCATGCATATCAACCTAACCTCATCTTGCATGCCAGTACATTCAAAGTACCGATCGCATACTCATTTATTGCGCTATGGTATTTAATATCATAGGTTCGGGCGCTCAGTTTCCTAGCCACACTTAGACAGATCCGATTATCAGTAGCAACAGTAGTGGGTCCTCATATTTCTAGGACATAATTTCCTTATTTCAGTTTATCTTAGTAGTTCAGTATTTCTATTCAGCCGAAGTTAGTTGGAGGTTTGTCCCACAGCTTCACAGTCAGTCAGTTTTAGAGGTTTTCAGACATACAGACAGTTAGTCGATTTATCAGTTGTTTTAAATAGTATTTTCAGTATGTCATTAGGCATTTAGATTCATGATTCAGTATGTTAAAACCTTATGGTATTTTCAATAAATTTCCACACATGTCTTATGCTATCAGTTTTATTCAGTGCTCACAGCTGGTACCAGATCATGGGTTAGCTCATGGTCTTTCAGGACCGTAAGCACCATGTGGCTACCAGGGTGTATTTCTGGGTTGTTACAAAGAAAGAGCAATTTGTTACTTGAGTAAGAAGTTCAGTCCATATGAGGCCCGTTACACACTATTAGAAAGGATGTGTTGTGCATTAACCTCGGTTGCCCAGAAGATGAGGCATTACTTGATGTCTTATACAATTTATCTCATCTATAGAATGGATACTTTAAAGTACATATTCCAAAAGGCCATACCCATGGGGAAATTGGCCAAATGACAAATGTTGTTGAGTGAGTTTGACATTGTATACATGACTCAAAAGGTGATCAAAGGGAAAGCCCTAGCAGATCATCTAGTGAGAATCCAGTTGATGAAGAATATAAGCCTTTACAAACTTATTTCCCAGATGAAAAGGTATTATTTGTAGGAGAAGACATTGTTGAATTATACCCGGGTTGGAGATTGTTCTTTGATGGGGTGGTTAATTTCAAGGGCTTGGGAATTGGAGCAGTCTTAATATAAAAAACTGGTCAACATTATCTGATTACCTCCAAACTAAGTTTTCCATGCACCAATAATATGGTTGAATATGAGGCTTGCATTCTCGGTCTCAGGTTAGCTAGGGCTATGAACGTTCGAGAACTACTAGACATTGGAGATTCTGATTTATTGGTTCACCAAGTTTGGGATGAATGGGTTGTAAAAACCCTAAGATGGAATTGGTACATGAGTTATGCAGAAGATTCAAGGATGTGAAATTCAAGCATGTTCCAAGGATACAAAATGAGTTTGGCGATGTTTTGGCCACCATATCCTCCATGATTCAACATCCGGATTAAAGTTACATTAATCCGTTGGAGATAAGTTTAAAGGAACAACATGTACATTATACACAAGTTGAGGCTGAATCAGATAGAAAGCCATGGTACTTCGATATCATAAGGTATTTAAAAGTTGGGGTGTATCCCAAAGATGCAACCATCAATAAAAAAAACAATTCGTTATTTTTTAATGGGGAAGTCCTTTACAGGAGGACCCCAGATTTGGGATTTCTGTGATATGTAGATTCCAGTGAAGCTACAAAATTACTTGAAGAAATTCATGCCTAAACGTGTGGACCTCATATGAATGGGTTCACCCTGGCCAAGAAGATCCTAAGAGCCGAATATTTTTGGATGACCACAGAAAGTGAGTGTAGCAAGTTTGTGCAAAAATATCATAAGTGTCAGATACACAGAGATCTAATTCGGGTGCCCCCATATAAACTCAACGTTATGAGTTTGCTCTGGCCGTTTGTAGCTTGGGGCATGGATGTCATCGACCCGATTGAGCCACCAGCTTCTAATGGACACAGATTCATCTTGGTTGCTATTGACACTACAAAATTTTTGGCATAAGGCCACACTAAATCTGGACAATACTTGTAGTGTTGCCAAAAATATTTTTGGGCACGCTTTTAAAATGTAGCCTTAGTTTTTAACTTTAAGCCACAATAATTTTAACAATGCTTGTAAAGTGTGCTCTTTAATGATATATGCTATACTTTATAAGTGTTTCCATATCGTTATATAATTGGCAATGCATTTTATAAATATGGTTACACTTTTAAAATGTGCTATTTTTATTATTTTAAAACAACAATTTATAAGTATTGCGTTATAACTTTTCAAAAAGTTTATACCAAAATATGATATTCCCTCCAACATCTTAACACTAAAATATTACATTCCCTTCAATTTTTAATCACCCCAAAAAAAATCTAAAACCCTATCATCGCCAAAAAAAATCAAAACTCAATCATCAAAATATCATCGAAAGGTTCACACACCGGCGTCGAATAGTGACATCAAAAGTTTTCTCTAATTTTGACATCAAAAGATTCACTACGCATCGAATAGTGAAGCAAAAGGATACTGTCGAAGTCAACTTTGTCCGACGAAGAAGACGAAGACGCCGTTGGCGAGGAAGGGAAATTACCGGTGAGGAATAGTCAACCAAAAGGTGATTTCTTTCAATCTCCTTTTTTCGACCAAAAGGATTTTCTGCTATTTTTATACACTAATTTTGGATCTGAATGTGTTGTTCTTGTATGTTTTCTGTTAAATTTCTTGATTGATGAATTTCTGATCAAAATTTGTGGGTTTTCTTTTTCAACTTTGGTATTATTCTAAGGTTTTGCGAATCATATCCATGTGTTCTTCATAATTTAGAAGAAAGGAAACATATGTTTTACTCAATTTCAAGACTAAAATATTTTTAATTTGGATGTAGGGAAAAAATTGTAAAGTTCATTTGATTTCATGACTGAAATATTTTCAGTTTGGATGTAGGGAAAAATTGTAAAGTTCATTTGAGTGTTCTTTAGAGTAATTTTTGTATGAATTGTAGTACCCTTAATGTCATTTTTTCTTTTAATTTTACTCTAAAAGGGAAACATATATTTGTTACTCGATCTCAGGATTTTAAAATATTTTTTTGTTTCTTTTCAGTTTGGATGTAGGGGGAAAATGGAAAAGTTCATTTTATTGTTCTTTAGTTATTATTTTTCTATGAAGTATTGTGGGGTAGACATGCAGTACACTTATTGTCATTTTTACTTTTAACTGTCCCCACTTCCCTTTTCTCCAGAACTCTAAAATTCAAATGTAAAAATAGTGAAGTGGTAATCTTATTAAGTTGAACACTTGAACCTATTTCTACGAGTGACGGATAGCCTATTGGAAAAGAATCTTTCATTCTCATTTTACTTATTTTTTGAAATATATCATTTTCTATATTTTTCTATTATCTTCAGCACGATTTGGTGGTACCAAGGGAGGAAAGAGTGAAAGGGCTACTGATGACTCCCGAGAGGAGCAGGTTAATCACTTAAATGAAAAATAACTTGAATTTGTATATGAAATCTAGTATAATCAATGGATCCATGTCTTCTTTCCTAAGTTTGTAGTTTTTTGGCTACTCTGGGAGTTTGGATTATGCTGGGTGTCAGAAGAGATTAAATGAGTTGTCATATAGAATTGTTGATTAGATTTGAGACTTCAATAAAACTAGATGTGTTATCATATTTACTTTTGACCCTTTATTGCCCCATGGTAATTAGCTGACTTTCTAGTGATCCTGAATGCTAAGAGGGGATTTCATGAATTTGCTCACTTCAGATTGCACAATCAGTCTCTTACTAATTTGTACAGGATAATTTGGTATTGTGATGTTATTTCATCTAGCTTCATTCATCCCTTATGAGCTTATAATTGAATTTGCTAATTCACTAATAATAGTTGTTAGAAATGGAGGAAGCGAATTAGGGTAGAAGGTTAGTCTTAGTTCGGATGTTATATGTTTTGTTGTGTACTTAGAGTATCTTGCATTTGGTAATATTTGAATATGTCAGTTTCTATTGTATCTTGTTCTATTACTATTCCTTATCTAATCTTAGATTGCTTTATTTTAAATTGGGGGTCTATTGGAAACAATCTCTCTATCTCACTTTTGAGGTAGTGGTATGGACTGCGTACACTTACCTTCTCCAAACCCCACTTGGTAGGAATATACTGGGTATGTTGTTGCTGTTGTAATTATTTCATCTAATCCTGAATTCAAGTCATCTATTTTCTTAGAAATGGGTCACAGAGGAAACTTCTCCACCAGTAATTCTGTTGTTTGAAGAGGTGTTTCAGCCTTTGATGCTTCTAGTTCATTCAATCTCCCTTCAATATTTAGATTCTCTCCTACCACCGACTCTATAGATATTGGTTCTCCATATGTCTCATCTTATTTAACTATAGGATGACTAGCATCAACCCCACATAGAAGAGTGGTATTCATACTTTCAGAGATGATCTCAGCAGAATCTAAACCTTGTGCACTGGTACTTTAATGCTCGAAATATAGGTTGTTAAGTAAGTCAGATTTACCAAAGATTTCATTTTCTTTGGTTGTCTCATAGTCACCAACCATTTGTTCATTGAGCATCTCATGGTCAGCTCTATTAATCCCACTAGAATGTCATACCTCATCCATGTTTTTTTTATGATCACAATCAGAATCAATCATGTAAGATTCATCAGATTATTCAATTATCTCAGAAATATTACTAGTGTTAGTCTATATTCCATCTTCTGCAACCTTCACTTCATCTATATCAAACTATCGATTCACACCAAAATCATTTTCTTCACTTTTATCCATGTAATGGTTGGGTGCAAAACTTGACATAACATGGGTCTCACAAGATAAAAATAAACTTTGTTGTTTAGTTGATATGGATCCCAGTGGATATTGTTCTTCAAACATAATATTGTTCTTCTCTTCAGGGGATAACTTAGATGGACCTAGAATTTTATTTTCCTAAATTATCTTACAAACTATTTCTCATACTGTGTAGAAAGAGCCACCAACTTCCTTGTGCGTCAAATTAAGTGATGGAAAATTTGCGTCATTTGACTTCTAATATTTCTTTATGAAAGTTTCAACCATAGTCTTCCTCTCTTCATTAGAATGCCTAATCCTAGTCTTCCAGCCACCAGAGTCATTGTAAGTAGCAAGGGCAAAAATTTGCCCGACCCAACCGCCCTTAATTATTTGCATGTTTAACTTTCAGGTACTCCTGTAAAGATGGATGTTTCTGGAAGATTTCAAGGAAAAAGGGAGAGAAAAAATAAAGGCTTTTGGAGAATGTGATAAACCCTACACAGTGAGTACTGAGGCACTACTTTCACTATTTTATTTTTATTGATCATACCTTCCAGTATCTTCACAACTCAAATGTCAGACTGGTTTAAAGTTATTGAGCCCTAATTTCTCACCATTTGTGGTGACATGCTGGGTTAAAATTTGAGTGTACTATGGAATGCAAAGTGTAACGAGAATACTTTCTGTAAGTGTAAGTCAACTCATTCTTTTTACTAATCAGTTCATCATTTAGTAGTTGGCTCCCCATTTGTTCTTATACTCACTGTAAGTGTTTTCTAGATTTTTTTGTTTCTAAAATCCTTGAAACTAAGTAGTATTGAGATCCTTAAGTGCTTGTTTGACCTTTTTCAGCTCAGTCCATACCTTACACATAGATTAAGTATCTGAACACTGTCTACTGTCCTACTACTATAGAAATAAACTACTCATGATCAGCTAAGTAATTAAAGAACCTAAAATGTCTGGCCCATTATGTCTGTCCTCCATGTTTGAGCACAAGTCATCTGGCTTATGGATTTTGGCTTATAAGCCCATCCAAATGGGTTCTAATCATGGGCAAAGTTGAAATCAAGTTTAGAATGAGAGAAAAATAAGATAACCAACTGCAATACTGATTGCATAAGAAATGTCATATGCTGAATTTTTGTTCTTTGTATTATGATGTAACGTAGTTAATATACTTAGTATTTGTTTCGTGTCTCTTTAATTGACTATTGTGCTTTGTTTTGTATACTTGCAAATGAAAGTATACACTAACTATAGATGGTCATGAATAAGATCAAGGACCAAGGATTTGTTCTGTTCTTGAAAAAAGTTATGTTTCTATATCTTCAGTTTAGTATCTAGTACTTTCCAGCTTTCTGTGAAAGTAATTTTAGCATCCATATAGAGGGCTAAAGTATTTTGGCATTAGAGCAAACACATGCACGATATGTAGGGGCTACAATGATTTTCTAGTTTTGATGAGGCTGCTTAGGCTTCAAGATAAGGTTTAGTTGTATGAATATCTAAGAAATCATATTTGAAATATTTCCAAAATTGCAGCAGATGAGTAACAAAGAGGTGAAAGAAGAGAAACATTAGGAATATTTCCTTGAGTTCTTTCTTAAGTTATTTCCAGATGTTGCAGCAATAGAAATTGATGTTATTAAATCTTAGAACATATTTCCAAGAATAAGCAATTTGACTTATATGCTTCGTTGCGCTTCGTCCTATCTCCTTAAGTTAACTGTGCCGTTTTAAAACCTTCATGAATGTTTTTAAACATAATCAGTCCTCCAATTTGAGTTGCCGACAAGTAACTTGGTAAACCACTAAACCAAGTACTGGAATAACTTGCATCACAAGCTACACAACGCTATAATAATAGAGGATGCTTGAACCAATAAGCTCCTATAAAGATATAATTGCTTTTGAATGTCCACAACAACTATGCTATTTTATGTTTAGGGTCGAAATTTTTCTTATGAAGAAATATAGATTATTTCTACCTTAAGAGACCTCAATTTTTTGTAGCTAAAGAGTCGTGAAAATCTGATTTGCCTTTAATTTACCTTTGCTTTCAAATAGAGTGTCTATCGAACAGTTCGATAGTAAGTCAGAATTTTGTTTTTGAAAATTGTTGGAGCATTGAATGAAACCTTGCGGGTGACTTGATTTCATTATTATCTAGCAGTATGTTATCCTATTTTAGTTGTGTGCTTTTATGTTTTCTGTCTGTGTGTTTGCTATACTGTTATCTGTCTTGAGCGGGAGGCGATCGAAAATAGCCTCTCTACTTTATTTTAGGTAGTGGTATGGACTGTGTACATTTTACCCTCCCCAGAGCCCACTTTGTGGGAATACACTGGGTATGTTGTTATTGTTGCATTTATGCATGATAAATATTCTATTGATTTTGGGGGTCCTTTATCTGATTCCAACAAAGGAGTTTTTGCATTTTCACGTGATGGCAATTGACTAAAATGAATCTTAATTTAAGGTTGGATGTATAATTGTCAAGGATGGGAAGATTGTGAGTGAATGGTTTCACCCAAAAGATGGCCAGCCATATGTTGAGATGATTTGAATTTGGTTCATTCTCCATATATGTCCATTTACTCCTTTGTTAATTGAACTGTATTTTGTATGGCTTTCCGAGGTTGCTATTTTAGAATCTTCTTTGAGTTCCCAACTTGTTGATGTGCTAATCACATTTAAGAAACTATTGCTAAGAATGCCATTTAGTTTTTACATTTACTCAAGTAGTTTTGAGATATCAATAACAATATACTACACATGAATATCTAATTATTCTTCTATCTATGAAAAATATAAATTAAACTATTCTTTAGATTAACCGTCTGATTGTGAGATATTTTGAGAGTCAAGGAGGAGATAAACTGCACAGTTCATTTATGTAGTGTCTATTGTAGTAATATCTTTTTGCAGACTCTCAATCAGAATAACACTTATGACAGTTACTAAATTGCATCTTTTTTCAACAGATCTTAGCGATTATCATAGGATGATAGTTCTGGGATGTCAGGCCTTTACTTATGATGCTTTACTTTACTTATTCACCGATAGTTGTTCGATTCTTGGATAAGTATTACTCATTTTTATTGTTCTCATTTTTAATGACTGTTATTATCAAGATTGAAAAAATATTTGTATATTTGTTGAGCATAATTTTACTTCTAATTGTTTGTTTCATTTTGAATGTGTAGGAACAATGCGGGGGATCAAATTTGAATGGTGGGTGCCACAACTCAACTTGATCTAGATTGAAGTGAATGATGAAATTTTTTTGAAATATTTTGATGTACGTTTATATACATTTGGTTTTGTGTGGAACTTGGTATAAATTTTTATTATTTTGTTTTCTAATTAGTATGTAAAAGATATGTTTTTGAAGTTCATTGTAAATCTATGCACTTCAATTATTTATTAGCTAATTGGTGTGCGAGATTATATATAAATATGTATGTTTATGTAATGTGCTTAGTGATGTATACATTTTGATCAAAATAATTATTTTTCAATTAGAAATTACGTACTAACATTTTATATGCCTAATGATATTTTGTAAAATGGGGCTTGAACTATCAAATTTTAGGCAATATTGCTACACTTCAAAAGTGTGGCTTTTTAATTAAATTGTGGCTAAAACATGCTTACACTTTACAAGTGTTGTCATAGAGGATGTATAAAAGGCTACGATTTTAAAGTGTGGTTAGTAATAAAGAAAAGGACACCTTTTTTAAGTGTTGTTATAGAAGTGTTACAAAAGGCTATGCTTGTGAAGAGTGCCCAATAGCAAAAGAAAGGCCACATTTTTTAAGTGTTGTTATAAAGGTGCTACGAAAAGCTACGCTTGTAAAGCGTGCTCAATAGCAAAACAAAGGCAACACTTGTAAGTGTAGCCTTATCAAATAAAAGTGTTGCCAATGAAAAGCTGTAAAGTGTGGCCTTTATACCTTAATGGCCACATTTTTTAAATGCAGCTGATATGGCAACACTTGAAAAGTGTGGCCTTTGATCAAAGGTTACGCCTATTTAGGCCACCCTCCAAAAAGTGTTGCCTAAAGTCTGAAAGTGTATCCTTTGATCAAAGGCCATACTTTCTGCTATTTTAGGCCACACTTTACAAGAGTGGCAATAGGACTAAAATGTTATAGTGTGATTAATTTACCAAGTGGGTAGAAGTTCCATCATACGAAGTTGTAACCAAGAAGAGTAGCGGATTTTGTCAAGAACAACTTGATTTGTTGATTTGGGATACCCGAGTTGATCATCACAGATAATAGAGCAAACTTGAATAGTCATTTGATGAAAGAGATATGTGAACAATTTAAGATCACTCATCGAAATTCAACCGCATATCGCCCTTAAATGAACAGAGCAGTGGAAGCTGCCAACAAGAATATCATAAAGATCTTTAAAAAGATGGTTGATAGTCACCGATCGTGGCACGACATGCTACCTTATGCCTTGCTAGGATATCGTACAACAGTCAGAACTTTGATTGGGTCAACCCTTACTTTTTAGTCTATGGGACAGAAACAGTAATACCCACTGAAGTTGAAATACCATCTTTAAGAATCATCCAAGAAGTAGGGTTGAGTAATGAAAAATAGGTCCGTGCCCTCCACGAACAACTTATGATGATTGAGCATCGTATTCCATGGACAATTATATCAATGATGAATGATTCTTGCTTTCAGCAAAAGAGTAAGATCTCGCACATTTGAAATCGCACAGTTAGTGCTCAAACGCATTTTTCCTCACTAAGAGGAGTATAAGGGAAAGTTTGCTCCAAATTGTCAAGTCCCATATGTAGTCTGCAAAGTGTTATCAGGAGGAGCCTCGATTTTGTCTGAAATGTATGGCCACAGGTGGACCAAGCCAGTCAATTCTGATGCAGTAAAGAGATACTACGTCTGATGTGGGGTTTCTTTGTGCTTATTTCCTTGTAATTGCTTTCTTATTTGTAATCGTTTTTATGTTATGTAGTAGCTTAAAAATCCTTTTTCCTTTTATGTACGAACTATTTTTGACCTAAATTCTCAAGAATGAGATACGTAAGCAGCCTATGTCGTCTTCGGTCAACCCCTCAAGAAACTTTATTTATATTCTCTACGAACTACGTTTGACCTGAATTCTCAAGAATGAGATACGTAGGCGGCCTATGTCAGCTTCGATAAACCCCTTAAGAAACTTTATTTATATTATCTTGAACTATGTGATGACCTGAATTCCCAAGGATGGGATACGTAGGCAGACTTTGTTGGCTTCGGTCACCCTTTTAACTATAATTTATTCTCTTTTATGTTGTGAGAACTATGTTTGACCTGATTCCTATCCAACAAGATACGTAGGCGCCACAACGACTAGGTCATATCACCCTAGAAAATGAAAACTGGGACAAAATTTTTGAGAAGGAATCTCAAAAATTCAAAAGAAGAAGATTATCCTCTGGCAAACCAAATTAAATTTTGAGAGAGATATTAGTAACAAAAGAGTTCAAAAATGACAACAAAACTTTTGGTGTAGAAAGAGAAGAGTCAACTTCATGAACCTTCAGCTACGAAGGCTTGACGCCTCGAGCCAAGAATGTTCATTAAAGATCGTACATGACATGACTTAATTGACAGATACTCTTCCTGATCTTATAAAAGGATTTTTGAAAATTCAATTATTTGCAAAGTACTTATTAAATTAATTTATGCTATGATTTTGCCTTACACCCACCAACTCTTTGAGTCAAATCAAAGTCAAAAGATGACTAACACTTGAAGAAGATAAGAACACGGAGATGACAATAACAGGATTTGAAGACCGAGGAAGTCAACACAGATCAGTTTTATAAAAAACTAACAGTTTTTCTGTAGATGCAGGTTATCTCGAAGACAACAAAAACCAACAAAAGAGTCGATTATTCACCATATTCCTTTAGTTTAAAGGAATACAAGAAAGCCAAATATCCCAAGGCCGATAAGAAAGAGCAAGGATGGTCAGAAAGCTGAAAACAGTTGAGTTTCTCAAAACTAGTAGGTTTTTTTGTGGTTGTAGGTGTCATTAGAAGTGAAAAGCAGATAATAACGTACTCGCATCCCCAGCAAATCAAGGATGCGATGTTCGAAAGAGCACATGTAGAAGGTCCAACATGCTAGTGAAATGGTCAAGGTGATGTTTTCTACAATCATTGTACGATTACTTACATTCATCCTCATCTTCCTACTATATCACATCATGCCGAGAGGACCATGCCAAGAGGATCATGCTATAAGGGCCATGCCATAAGACTCATGCCGAGAGGGCCATGCCAAAAGGGCTATGCCATAAGGTCCATGTTGTAAAGACAATGTCCCAAATACCATATTGCCTTCTCTGACTAGTTTCGAAGAGATAATAGACCAAGGGCATCTCCAAATTGCATTTGATGCCCATGAGTGGTTCAAAGTCTTCTATGTCGGTTAATCACACAAAGGCGAAAGAGTCTGGTGTTGAAGGATACTTTGAAGTATCTCCATGTATATCCATGAATCTCGCAAAGACAAAACAGTCTGCGTTGAAGGATATTTTGAAGCATTCATACCTAATCAAATCACGCAGAGGCAAAGTAGTCTGGCATTGGGAGATATTCATTGTCTTCAAGTGCATCAATTACCAAAGATCTAATGGTATTCACTATTGTATCTTAAGAAGTATATGGTTCGAAAGATGTCTAAAAGTAGTTATCCAAAGACATACGATGTACTAGATTTTTTTAGAATTGACAATCTGAGGGTCATCTATAGGTCACATAATTTGAGACGTGATAGCATGCAAGATTATCCACGAATTGATAGTCCATGGGTCATCTGTAAGTCGAAACAACATCCTAACCGGATAGTGTGCAAGGTTACCCGAAGATCGATAGCTTGAAGGCTATCTGCAAGTCACAACTAAATCTTTACTGGAAAATATGCAAGATTATCGAAATTTATGAGTCTAAGGGTTCTCTATAAGCTGCATCATATCCAAGATTGATTATGCGCAGGATTACCCAAAGACTATCAGTTTGAGAGATATTTATAAGTCATATTGTATCCAAGATCGGATAATGTGAAGGAATACCTGAGAGCTAGCGATTTGAGGGATGTTTGTAAGTCATATCATATCCAAGGTCAGATAATGTGCAGGATTACCCAAAATCTATCAACTCAAAGGATATTTGTAAGTCGCCTCGTATCCAACATCAAATGATACGCAAGATTACCAAAAGATTTAAAATTCAAGGGATCTCTATAAAATGTATCGATACAAAAGATGTGCAACACTCTCTGGAGGCACATATAAGAAGCATTATAGGTGACCAAAAGGGTTGCTGCCTCAGCATAGAGTTGTACGGTTGCAGGGATCATTCTATACAAAGTGTCGCCAACGCCCAAGAAGAACACCCCACTTTGAAGAAATTTTCAATCGTCAAAACAACTATTATCCAACGACGAAAGAGTTGTTGTGTTGATTATCGCAAGAATTGTCACCCTCCTAACAGGTACATGGGAGGATAACGTCTTTTCTGGTAACAACTACGTGAAAATATGGTAAAAGACTATAGATACCTTAGTGAAATATATTTATCACTAACAGTTTTGTTTGAGATGTTGTCGACAGCATCCAAAAAGGATGAAAATCTCAAACCAAAATCATAGGTGCGGTCAACTCCAAAAGGACGCAGCACAACGTGACACTTTTTCTTAGCAGGGAATTGGGACATAGTCCGAAGAGGAATATCAAACTCTTTGGACGTGAGCTAAAAGATGACTTCCAACACCATCAAACCATATCAATATAAGAATTCATGTAGGTATTTTGGGATTTTGGTTTCAGTTTTACTTTCAGAGTATTTCTAAACTCACGCCGAAAGTAACTTTTATTTTCCTTCAAATCCGGATAACATACACCTAGAGCTTTGAGAATTAAGTCCATGTAGATCATATTTACATATGTGAGGGTCCCACATTTTGTAATTGAGATAATCACGAGCCTCTAGTCCCTAGCTCGATTGTTTGTTGCTCATCTTGAGCCAAAGGTTGTCTTAGCATAAAAGACTATATTTTCTGCCGATCGAGTCAAACTACAAGCAGTCTGATTTCCTGAGTCTCAGGGATATGTAGGTTGATCTTTGTATAGAAAACTCAACTGCATTCCAACCTCCCCCAATCATCTTATTCCTCAGCTATTCAATTTTACCAAAATTTAAAAATCGAGGTAGCTTGTGAATTCTTTACAAAAATCGTGCTTTAAAATCAAGTTTCATGAACTACAAGTGGCCTGAATTCTCATGTAACCTGAGATATGTAGGAAACCCAAAACTGGGGTCCATCCATAACTCCATGAAGCTTGTGCGAAAGCCAACCTCCTGTAGAAATAATTTATGATCGGACAAAATAGGAACAAAAAACTCTCTTTGCCCAGGGTTACTTGCATCCACCCTACCCAAAGAGAGGGGGCAGTTGTTGACACCTAATTTTTATCCCTCGGAACTAAGTTTAATTCCAAGTTTCTTCGATTTAAACCAAAATTACAACATTTATTTTATTCGAATAAAAGTTTTTCAAAGTATTTATCTGGGTGATTTTGTCATTTTAAGTAACCATTATATATTTTGTATTTGCATATACGAAATCATGTAATTTTGTTATTTAAATAATTATTTTATGAAAAAATAGATATTAATCAAGGGTTTGATAATTGATTCAAATGATTAAAATCTTGATTTTTGAATATAATTTCTTTTCAAAATAATTTATTTAGAAAATATTTATTTGATTTTATTTAATCAAGAAGCTCGGGATTGAATTGGTTGTTAATTTATTTCAAATGTTGTTTAATTTAATCAATTTATTAAATTGGACCTTAATTGAATCCATTCGACCATAATTGCAATGCAATTGGTCAATAAAATTTTAATTAGGCTATGATTTAAATACAATTGTCTAAATTTTCATTGACTTCCTAATTAATAAATAGTCTAAATTCTTAAATTCCCAATTTCAATCCCAAAAAGTAATCTAAATCCTTGAAAAAACCCAAATTTGGGTCAGTTGTGCAGCCCAACAGCTTTAGCTGACCCGACTCACTAACAACCCTCCCTTTTACCCTCAGCCAACCTAACAAAACAAATAATAACATCCCCTCCCAGCCCAAAACAAAACTAGCTGCTCCAACCCATCTCACACTTACCCGGCCCAACTCCAACTTTTCTTCAACAAAACAGAGACAATGACACAGCAACTGCAATACACACCACCGCATACAGCAAAGCAACGACAACCCCAACAACCAGAAATTTCAACAACGGCAAAACTAATTTACAATGTCGACAACAATAATTTCAACAGCTTCAGCATACAAACCCAATTCCAACCCATACCCGACGACGACCCAACCCATAAACACTAAACATTCGACCAAAAATGACCCTTGAATCACGAAAACCTCTATCTCTCTCTATCTTATCTTTAAATTCCGCAGATCTAGAGCCATCATTGTTGACTTTTGGCTCAAGATTGTATCTCCAACCCCAAATTCCAATCTGAATCAGAAGATGTCAATTCGAGTCTGGATTTTAGGGATATATTTTTCCTATTTTGGAGATCAAAAACCATTTTTCATCTATAAATAGATGTTGAGGGGAAGAAGGCAAAGAGGGAGTTTCGTTGGGGAAAAATTGAGGATTCGGGAGGAGCACTCCTCTAATCCTACGTAACCAAAGGAGAAATTTTCTTGAAACATTCAATCCTGACAAAAGTTAATCTTCGACGAATTCATTTAAACTCCGGTGAATTAGCAGTGATTTTCGGCAGTGGTGAAACCCTTTTAATTTAAGCTCGTTTGTCCCGGCTAGCTGCCTGAAAAAATATAAACACCTCTCCTCGTTTAATTTTTCTTTTGTTGTAGCAATTTTCTTTATTAACGCATAAATTTTTGATAGTATAGTAATGAATGTTGGTATTATTTGTTGTAGAAGCCTCGAAGGCCATAGGTTTTTTATAATGATGATTATGGCTCTGGCATATCAAAATTTTTGTTAAAGTTTGAGTATTGTTCTGATTTGTTGTTCGTAGATGAATGTCTTGTCATTTAATCTTCAGTTTGTAGTTTTATTTTAGGGTCATTTGGTCTTCTATCCATTGTTTTCTTCTAGCCCAATATTGCTCGTCACGGTGCTTAAATTCATGTTCTTATTATGGTATTAGAACACTGACTAGTTTGGATGTTTGCTTATTGAGTTATTGTTAGCTTAATGTTGTAAATGAGGACTGTTGCTTGAGTTTCTTTGATCCTCAATGCTAAAAAGATGTCAAGAGTCAGTCCATGGTAAGCCCAAATGTCCGATGACTTCTCAAAGACCATTTTAGTTCTTGTTAGCCTATTTTGTGGTTGTCCAGAGAATGGCATGACCTTGCATTTTTTTCAGTTTATTTGATCATGCCTCCTTGTAGTAACAATAAGTTCAAGTTTTGTTGTTTGGGTATAAGTTAAATTTGAAACTAACTCATTGTCTTGCATGATCAAAAGAAACCATTCTTAAAAACCTATTCAATTCAGTATCAAAACAAGTTTTAATTCGGATTTCCAGAAAGCTTACTTGTATGTTCCTCATATGTAAATTATTTCAATGCTGAAATTTTTCCACGTTTTAAGAATGTTTGTTCCAAATGAATGATTGAATCTGCCGAAAAATAGCAAAAAGTGATGTTTAAGATTGTTCTTTCTTTGTTTCCAATCAATTTGTGGACTTATTTGCATTGCTTCATTTTTAGGGCAGCAAGTAACCCTCCATTTCTCTTTTCTTTACCTATGAAGTTAAAAGCTTTGCTTGCATTTGAGTCTTCTAAAAGCGGGATGCTCAAATAATAGATTTTACTAGTTGCGGGATTACCTTTTAAACTTTGTTCATCTGTATATCCGTCGCTCTCTTTTATATTTGATAAAGTGTAACCATAGTTGTTACCGTGGTTATGTACTCTTGCCATTTGCCTATGTTCCACAATGTTTATTTTGTTCTTTAATCGAGTAAGATATATATCAATTTTTTTCTTTTTTCCACTGTGCTACATATGAATTTTGGGTCCGTTTGGGCCTTTCAACCTATCTTTGCATCTACGGGACCAAGTCCCAAACCCTTCGAGTCGAGCTCTACGCCAAGGTCCCAAAGATGGACCAAAAGACAAGAAACAAGGTTGTATATGCCAATATACAGAGGATATACAGTGAAAAACGGGGAGGTGAAGTTGGTGTATAGGTGGAAGACTAAAATATATGCATATATGACTGATATACAGTAAGATATACATCAGATATACAAAAACGCAGGGGGGAAATAGCTGCAGTATACAACTGATATACATGAAAAAATGGATTGAAAAGGGCCAAAAGCTGGGTAGCCCATTTATGGTCCAAAAGGGCCCAATTTTAACTCTTTCTTTATTTCCTATTCTTACTTATTTGTATTTACTTGAATACTCCAACTAATTAATCTAGATAAATCCTAAGGCGTTACCATTTTATTTTATCGCGGCTTTTAATCAATTCACAATTTTCTCACCTACTTCATCTTGTCTAAATGAATTAAAGTGGTTCTATCGATCTTTCTTCCTAAAACTAATCTTAAAAGGAAAAATTGTTAAGTAATTTAATTTAAAATGTTATTTGTCTTGTTCATATAACTAATAGCCTACTTGGGTGAAAATAATTTCCTTCAAATCAGGAAAACTATTTCCTCATAAATTCTAACTTTCTATTTAATAAGATACTTTTAACATGATATTCCCTTAACATTCTCCAAAGGTGTTATTTATAGCAAAATCGATCTTTTTTTCACATTAATAATAACAATGAAAATAATTATGTAATTTCTTTTTTATCATAAAAAAACACAAACTTAGTTCTTTCTTAAATCCAAGTGTGTCATTTAGTTTAAATAGGTTTTTCTTTAATTCAAGTAGAATATTTCATATGAAATAAGTAGAATTTTCTCAATTAGAATGTTTCTTGGCTTTTTTCTCAACTTTTAACTTTTCGCGATTAATTATGAATTAAGTAACATATTTCTCAAGTAGAATATTTAGTAATGTTTTCTCAAAAATTAATCATGAATTAAGCGAAATATTTCATATTTTTTCTTCGAAATTGATAATGGATTAAGTAAAACATGATGTAACTTTTTCTAATACAAGTAGAATATTTTGAATAAACAAATGTCAATTTTAAATATAAAAATAAATGATTTTATGAAAGCAACTCTTTCGCAAAGTTAGTCACCCTTTTAAGTTAGTCAAAAAAATGATCTTTTAGCGAACCTTTTTAAAACAGACGCGCATAAGTGCCGTAAAAACCTTTTTAGGGCATTAATTGAATCCTTACTCAGTTTTTTTAATTTCAAAGATTTATTTCTGTTTTTGAATCTTTGAAATTTCTTTAAGTTTGTTTTTGATATTTTTCTATAAAAAATCAAGTGGCAACTCTGTGAATTCATAAAATAATTATTTTGAAATTTCTTGAATTTTTTTTTTTGAAATAGTTTTAAAAAGATCAAAATCATTTTCTTTTTTGAATGAAATCTAAAAAGGGATAAAACAAGCCCTACTCTGGGTTTTGTCCAACCAAATAAACAATTTAGAATTACCCAGTTAGAAGAAACTGGGGCAAGTGTTAATCTTCATTGTTTGAGTCGATTTCAAAAGTTTTAAATTTCACCCCACTTTAAGTGTCGTTTCAGCCCATGCCATTCTTTCTTCCTATCCCTATCCAAAAGCTACGTTACAACCAAAGAAAATCTTTAGATCAATCTTTGAGAATGTTAAGGCTAAACATGCGATGGGTAGATGACAATATATTTTGGGCACTACTTTTCTACATCATCACGGGGAAATATAAGAAAAATAAGATGAGAGGGTCTTATTGGTGAAAACCCTCACGGGCACTATAAGGCGATGGTAAGCTGAGAGAAATGAAAATAAGAGAGTCTTATCGGTGAAAACCCTTAATGGCACTGTAAGGTGATGATAAGTTGAGAATAATAAAAATGAGAGAGCGTTAGTGGTGAAAACCCTTACGGACACCATAAGGCGATGGTGAGTTAAGAGAAATAAAAAATGAGAGAGGTTTAGTTGCAAAAATCCTTTAGGGAGTCACTAGTCGAATGAGGAATACGAGTCCAATGGGTTTGAAGAAGCAACATAGTTTCAGGGTCATTAAGTCAGCAACAACTGATGAATGTTTGGATGGAAAGATCAGGCAGCTTAATCCAAAATGCATGTCATAATCAGTGGAGTTGGCTGTCGTATTCATATAAGTTTTTATTTTCTCCATTTTTCAAAAGGGACATTCATGGTCTTTTTCTTTCTTTTACATATTATACTTTTGTTTTCTTATGTCATTTATCAAAATAAGAAGATTATCATCATTTTTTCATATGTTTGAGTTAAATGTGTCAAAACGAGTGAGAAACGACTTCAAAATTTGCTACTAGATTCCTCAATTACATAAAACAAATCCAAGGACCATCAGATGAAAGAAACATGATCATAAGTCAAAACAAGGCATGAAGAAAGTTTATCAACAGACAGGTTTCTGGATTTATGAAAGTATAGAGCCCAAAAGGTGTATCTCAGAGACATGATAAAATAGAAATTTGATGTTTCAATTAGAGGTACTCCCTTTAATTTGAGTTTGGGTCAATAATGAAATGAGGCAAGGAAAAATATTAGCAGTCTAAAACAAAGACGACTGGGATGAGCGCTGGAGGTGCCAGGAAAGTCAAGTACCGCAAGCCACTACCAAGTTTTTAACTAACAAATTTTTCTTTGTTGAAACAAAGGCAAAATTCTGTTCACTGAGTTTAGTACCTTTGGAAAATCATATCTGTGAGTTGTCTTCGTACTCAAGACCCTCCTAAAAAATAGGACTTTACTTTCTATCCAAGATCCTCCTGGAAAATAAAACTTTACTTTCTGTTTAGGATCCTTCTAAAAAATGGAACTTTATTTTTAGTCCAAGACCCTCCTGGAGAATGGGACATTAGGTTCGAAAACATGGAATCTTTCTTTATTATAACTCTTTAAGATCATTTTTATTCTAGTTATGACTTTGATTTCAGGAGCCCTCCTGGAGACTAGGGTGAAGAAATCGAAAGTCAGGAGCCCGCATGGAGAACATGGTGAAGAAATTGCAAGTCAGAAGCCCACCTGGAGAATAGGGTAAAGAAATAGCAAGTAAGGAGCTCACCTAGAGAATAGGGTGAAGAAATAGTAAGTTAGGAGCCTTCTTGGAGAATAGGGTGAAGAAATTGAAAGTCAGGAGCCCTCCTGAAGAATAGGATGATTAAATAGCAAGTCAGGAGCCCACCTGGAGAATTGGGTGATAAAATAGCAAGTTAGGAGCCTGTCTGAAGAATGGCTTGAAAAATAGCAAGTCAAGATCCCGCTTGAAGAATAAAGTAAAGAAAGAGCAAGTTAAGAACCCGCCTGAAGAATAGGGTGATGAAATTGTAATTCAGGATCCCACCTGGAGAATAGGGTGATAAAATAGCAAGTCAGGAGCTCACCTGAAAAATAAGGTGATGAAATCACAAGTCAGGAGACCGCCTGGAGAATAGGGTGATGAAATAGAAAGTCAAGAGCCTGCTTGGAGAACATGGTGAATAAATAGCAAGTCAGTAGCCCACCCGTAGAATAGGGTGAAGAAATTGAAAGTTGGGAGCCTGCTTGGAGAACAGGGTGAAGCAATTTTAAGTTAGGAGCCCGCCTAAAGAATAGGGTAAAAAAATAGCAAGTCAGGTGCCCTTCTGGAGAATAGGGTGATGAAATAGCAATTTAGGAGCCCGCCTAAAGAATAGGGTGAAGAAAGAGCTTATCAGGAGCTCGCCTGGAGAATAAAGTGATGAAATTTTCAGTCAGGAGCCCACCTGGAGAATAGGTGATGAAATTTCAAGTCAAGATCCCGCCTGGAGAATAGAGTGATGAAATAGCAAGTCAGGAGCCCGCTTGGAGAATAGAGTGATGAAATTATAAGTCATGAGCACGCTTGGAGAATAGAGTGATAAAATAGTAAGTTAGGATCCCGCATGGAGAACAGGATGAAGAAATAGAAAGTCAGGAGCCCACCTGGAGAATAGGGTGAAAAAATTAAAAGTCAGGAGCCTGCATGGAGAACAGGGTAAAGAAATAGTAAGTCAGGAGCCCGTCTGAAGAATAGGGTGAAGAAATAGTAAGTTGGGAGCCCTCCTGGAGAACAAGGTGGAGAAATTGATAGTCAGGAGCCCTCCTGGAGTATAGGGTGATGAAATCACCAGTCAAGATCCCGCCTGCAGAATAGGATGATGAAATAGCAAGTCAAGAGTCTGCCTGAATAATAGGATGAAGAATAGAAGGTTAGGAGCCCTCTTAAAGAATAGGATGAAGAAAGAGCAAGCCAGTAGCCCACTTGAAGAATAGGGTGATAAAATTGCAAGTCAAGAGCCTGTCGGGAAAATAGGGTGATGACATTTTAAGTCAGGAGATCGCTTGGAGAATAGGGTGATGAAATTGCAAGTCAGCAGCTCGCCTGAAAAATAGGATGATGAAATAGCCAATCGGGCACCCGTTTGGAGAATGGGGTGATGAAATATTAAGTCAGAAGCCTGCCTGGAGAATAGGGTGATTAAATAGCAAGTCAGGAGCCTGCCTAGAGAACAGGGTGAAGAAGTAGCAAGTCAGGAGTCTGCCTGACGAACAAGGTGAAGAAATAACAAGTCAAGAGCTCGTCTAGATAACAAGGTGAAAAAATTGAAAGTCTAGAGCCCAACTAGAGAACAGGGTGAAGAAATTGCAAGACAGGAGCCCACTTGGAGAATAGGGTGAAGAAATTAAAAGTCAGGAGACTGCCTGAAAAATAGGGTGAAGATTTTCAAGTTCAAATTTAGAAATACCACTTGCAGAACATGGTCAATTTTTGAGTTCATCCCCAATATCAAATTTTGCATGGAGAAAGAATCTATTTTCAAGTTTAACCCGAAGAAAAGTAGACATTTTATCAATTGAGAAAGCATTGAGAATTCAAGTCAAGAATCAAGAGAAGTTGCATAGATATGACTTTAGTACTCCATTTATCTTTTTAACTTGTAATTTTCATTTTGATGTAGTGACAAAGCCGAAGACTGAAACCTCGGCAAGACCTCACGCGACTCTCTAACTCGGTATAGTCCCTCTCTTGTTTAATCCTAGGAACTACATGTGACCACCTAACCTGGGATAGGTAAGATACCCAAAATCAAGACTCGGTTGCACTCTATCTTTTTTTCCTTCCTTTTGAATAATGGACAGGTGAAATTCTGTCTCGTTGTCTACTTTTTTGTCTGAAAACACTTTGTGTTTATAATAAAAAAAAAAAGGCATGATGTCGACACAAAAAATTGACCCTCGTGAAAGTCAAATCAACTCAACTCACTCACCTTACCATGCTCCCAACCCATTGGATAATTTCCCCCAATAGAAAATAAAAGAAATAATAACTCCAATCTATCTACCCTTATCCAAAAAAAATCCAATAAAATAACACCTCACCACCCCCACCCTAATCCCACATACCCCCTCCACAATTCCCCTACTCATTTTTTATTGTTTTTTCCATAACAAATTTACACCTCACACATACCTCATGAATTATTTACAAACATACACTATAAACTCATACTTCACACATACAGATTAACATACACACACACACCAATCGATATATACACCTACACCAGCGTGAATAGCAGAAAAATAGCATAAACAGTGAGAGAAATAAGAGGAGGATAATGCCATCGAGAGAGAGAAAATGAAAGAGAGAGAGAGAGAGAAAAGGGTGAACGGAGTAAGTGAAAAACAAGTGTTGGTCCAACTTTTCCGGCGAAATCATAGCTGGAATTACCTAATGGTTACTGTTATGACATAAATTCACTGAAAACCCACCAAAAAAATTCCCAACTAGCTCTCCATCATCGGATCCAACCACTCATAGCCACAAAATCTCTCAAATTCTCCTCCGTTCTGATTTTTTGGCAAAATCTCATCGAGAAACGTTATTTTCCAGAATACTAGGGTCCATCATAGCTCCGACAAAGTGAGCCACCATCCAAAAACCGTGACCAGTTTCTTCCAGCTCCAAAACACATTGGGAAAAAACATCGGGTTTGGGTAAAACAGAGTTTGAGGTCAAAATCTGTGATTTGGGGTTCGCATTGAGGTTTTTCGTCTGTTTTAAATCAGTTCGAGTTGCGATTATCGATACTAAATTGGATTTGTTTGTTGTTGAAGTTCTCCATTCGAGGATTTCGAGTTAGGCTTCATTAACTCCCTATTATCAACAAAATCGGTTCTTCTGAGGTCCATTTCTTAACTCTATCTTTTTTTTTTATGTTATATCAACGTGATTGATGATGTGATTTGGTGGTATGTGTTGAATGCATTTGAGCAATTTTGATTGTCGTGGCCTTGATTGTTTGATTTTTATATTAAAATTAATTAACCGTATGATTGGAAATTAAATTGGGGCGAGAATTGAAAAATTGATAAAAGTGAATATGATTGGGTTGCATTGATTTATTGGTCGTTGTTTGATTGGAAATGGATGTTAATTTTGTCGAACTCGATAGTATCATGTTTAGCTCAAGAATTAATAGGCAAATATTAGGTTTTTGGGTAGGCAAACCATAGGATTCTATATTATCAAATGTGTGAATGCTTGTTTTGAACAATTTTTATATCTATATCTCATTTTATCAAATGTATTTATTCATCGAGGAATGATCCGAGGTCACATATATATATTTATCGGGGAATGCCCCGTGAAATTCTGTATTAAAAAGACCATTCGTCATCAAGGCTCGAGGCATCGGGTAAAGCATAATTTAGGGTAGTTAGATTAGGTGAAGTTTTCATTTCAGCACCTTTTTTTTTCATTTTGGTCTGTATTAATTGGACTGGACATTGTTTTGTTTGGAATTTCAATTGTTTGTTTGTTTGTTTGTTGCGTATATGTTCTTTGTGAGTCTACCATTTCATAGTGTCATATTAGCCGATATACTCAATGAAGCGATCATGGTCGAACCACAAGATCAAAGGGTGCCTAACACCTTCATCGAAATCTCTGTTCGTGGATCAGTTTTAAGAGTCAAACTGTCTTGAAAAAAAGATTTTCTAAAGTTGACTCGGCACACCAGATTTTTGTCAAGTGGTAACTTTGAGTTTAAATTTTTAAAATCCTTTTTGAAATACATTTTTCATCTACTTTGTCACTTTTAATAATTAAACCCTTTTCAAACATAAAAAATAATTTTTTTCGGTGAAAAAAGGGGTGTGACAGTCAATGATTTTCTTTTCTTAAAAAAGGACTCTCTTATGTACTAATTGTTCCACTTTAGCAAATTTTAGGGAAGGATCATAACAATGAAGACAGTTTAACTCATACAAGTGTTACCTATTGCTTCCACGGTTCAAACATATAACCTATTGGCTACATTGTCCATATAGCACATCGAATGATCAATAGCCTATTTGAAGAAAATTTAAATGAATTATTTTTAATGATAGATAAAATTGCAACAAACATCCACTATTTATAGCAACTATAAATGATGTTGTGTCTAAAACTTTTCAAGATGAACACCTCAAATATAATGAATGTCCCCGTGGACATTGGAATTGTAAGCGTCGTAATAATTCCGCAAGGCCTTAATAACAGTTGTTGGCTTTGGGTAGTTGCAGCATTGTCCAAATTAAATATACAAGCTTCGAACCATTTATCTCCTACAAATATCACCATGATATCTTTCCATGTAGCTTAAAATCCTGCAACACCAACTCCATTCCAACCTAACATTAACCAAATACACTTTTTCAACTTTTAACTTCAAATACGAATCTTTTCAAATCTAAACCAACTCACTAAGTTGCTCGAATTTTTCAAAATGTCAATGGATATGTATAGAATTCATAAAAAATAGTATATTTTTGGAGAATTCGACACGAGTGCGATATCAAAAGTAAAAACTCCACGCAACTTAGCCATGTCCAAATGCTTACTAAGAGAGTATCATATTATTCCAATTAGCTTATTTGTTACACTCAAATTTTAAATTTACGCTAGCATTCCTACAGGATCTTAACTCTGCCTACGCGAAAAGCAGCTGTCCTCAAGCTAGGACATAGAAGAACGCTTGTAGTAAGCTAACAACCAACATTCTAGGACAGTTGCAGTATCCTCAAACAATACAAAAACCATATCATCTAATTAGGGATTAAGTACATATACACATGTGCACACATAAACAAACACCAAAGAAGCTCACGTATACCGCAATATGCATTCAAAATCTATCTATATACACTAAAAAATACCTCCAATATACCGCACAATTTTTTGTCAAGGGGTTCAGGTGAACATCGCGCCTGTCCCTCATAAATCCATCCTGGATACAACAATAAACAAGATAATAGCCACCTCCAAGAAATTGAAATTTCGTGCGTGCAGTGATACCATTAATCTTTAAAGCAATTAAGTAATAGAAATAAAGAAAGGCGGAAAGAATGAGGATAATGAATGCAAGAGGACGACTTGAATCAAAATCATAATAAGAGGAAAATGTAGGAAAAAATCCCTAATGAGAACAACAGGCCATACAACAGTGGATATGACATTTGAAATTTGCGAGAATGAAATTAAATAGGAGTGTAATAGACAAGATTGGGAGCATGCCCATGAACATGTATAAATAGCATAGAAAGCTGTAATTAGTTAAAGGTGTACTTAAGGTACTCTTGTCTGGCTAAAATTCATGTAAAGTAAATCTTAAACCCAAATAAACAAAAGTTGTATTCAACACAAATAGAAAAATTAATAAACTGAAACAAACATACCAAAATAATGGTTATGCAAAAATTTAAAAAAAAAAATGAAGGAAAGAAACAATTGAACAATTTGATGTCTCTTGATTGTGGAACAAGATATACTAATATTTCTTCAAAGAAGAGAGAAGAAAATACGTAGAAGATTATTATTATGAGCATGAGTATATATAGTTAATTAGAATTCAATTTTAATTTGAATATCCAAAATCCATGTTAATTAGAATTTATTTCTAGTTCTTCCTAAATTTAAAGCCATGTTAATTAATCAGCACTACGACAACCGTGTTAATTAGATGGAATTTTATTTCTAGTTAAAGACCCAGATTTACAAGAATTATCAATTAAAGTAAAGTTAATTTTAATACATTATTATAGTCAATATCAATATTTAATATCACAAAAATAATTGAAAGGATGAAAAGACGATTTTGTATAAAACAGAAACCTTTAATGAAAGACAAAAAATTCAAACAATATTTCTAAGACACTTCACATTTTTAATATATACTAGTCTATGGGAACGTGTATTAAACGTTTGTCCTTTCTTATGTTTAGATAACAATATTAATTTTACCACTTGTCGACCTATTAATGGACTTGTGAACCTTTGTTGGTCCTAGAAAGAGAGGACAGTAATACTTTTGTCTGGTCATATAGCGACAAACTTCCCGTACATCTCTTAAGAAATAATAAATGAAGTGAATATTTTACTATAATATTCTTAGTAATTGATTTATAGTCTTTAATAGACCTTAAAATAAGTAGTTAATGCCAAAGGTAAATTAAGAAAAAGAAATTATCTTTCTTCAAAACTGTCAGTTGCAATTTTAGAATTCAGTTGGAAAAAAGTATCTTGATCCATATCATCTTGAAACACATACTTTATATGAAGTTCAGAGATAAAAGGGACACTTTTTCAGACTTGGGAGTCAAAACGAATAGTATATTAATTTATGTTACAAAACGGACAGTTTGCCTATTTTTGGACAAACTACAACTAATGGTATTTGCTAAACGTTTGGGGGTGAAAAGATTGTTAATATGATTTGCCCAAAAATGGGCAAACTACATTTCAAACTTTTTTTGTAATGTGAATTGCCTACAGAGATTCACTAAGAGATTCCTGAAAAAATTCTTATATGGTGTATGTTTTGTCACTTTAATACAATTTTTCACCTATAAATATGTTGTTAATCCACTTCATTTAGTCTCATTCATCTATCATATTATTCTACTAATATATCTCTTTGGGGCTTTGGAAATTCCTTCATAATTATGTCTCAACAATTCGAAATGTCTTTATTTTCAATTCAACCGGATGTATATAAATATAATGGATATTGTAAAATGAAAACATCAAGGACTCAAAGAAATCCTGACTGTAAGTTTTGAAGTTGTGCACGTTCGAAGGTAAAATTGTTAAATTGTTCAATTAAAAATATGTGTATGTTAACCTTGTTCCTTATTTTGTTGTTTTAGGAAAATGGTGAATGTGACTATTTTCGGTGGGTATAAAGTATGTCAATAAATGAAATGAACATCATTCTGTCACGACTGAAGAGACCCACATGCAATGGTGATACCGCGACTTTACAGAACAGTATGAAGTTTGACACACTATTTAATCTCAATGAAGTCATACAAGATAGAGATTTTTTTGGGACATTGCTAAAAGAATTCGAAGAAAAATAAAATCATTTGAAGGATATGCTTAATGAAACTGAGCAGGAGAATCGTGTTTTGAAAAGAAAATGGAATGAAGAACAAAAAAAAAGAATTTATTGGAAGTTTTTATGCGTTACATTGATTTGTTGTTTGATTTGAAATTTTTTACCATTGATTAGTGATCAGGCAGTAAGAGTGTCAACCGGGTCGGTCCGATTCAAACCGGCACCGGCCCACTTTTTTTTACCGATTCCTGGGCATGTCTGGGTTAGGGTCATTTTTAATGGGCCGGTCCAGTCCGGGCCCAAACAGTAAAATATGTTGAAATTGATTGGGACCGGCCCACTTAGGGTGAATTAAGTTTTGACCGGTCAAAATGGGTCAAAATGTAAAAAAAAAATTAAAATTCGAATTTACATGTTTTTTTCAATATATATTATATATACAAACCTATATACATTTTAAATATGTTAAACTATATACATACAACACATATACATTAAATATATACTACTTTAGAAAATATAAACACATGTATACATTAAATATATACTAGTTTAGAGTCAATAGAAAATATATACATATATATATGTACAATATAATATATATACTACTTAAAATACTACTTGAAATAATATACATACAACATATATACACTAAATACGTACTACTTTTGAAAACATATACACGTGTATACATTAAATATATACTAGTTTAGAGTCTATAAAAAATATATACACATATATACGGACAATATAATATATATACTACTTGAAGTAATATACATACAACATATATACACTAAATACATACTACTTTAGAAAATATATACACGTGTATACATTTAATATATACTAGTTTAGAGTCTATAGAAAATATATACACATATATATGTACAATATAATATATATACTACTTAAAAATACTACTTGAAATAATATACATAGAACATATATACACTTTATATATACAACTTTAAAAAATACATACACATGTATACATTAAATATATACTAGTTTAGAGTTTATAGAAAATATATACACAAATATACGTACAATATAATATATATATATATACTACTTAAAATACTACTTTAAACAACATACATACAACATATATACACTTTATATATACAATTTTAGAAAACATATATACATGTATACGTTAAATATATACAACTTTAAAAAATATATACACATGTATACGTTAAATATATACTACTTTAGAGTATAGAGAAAATATATACACATATATCGGTACAATATAATATATATACTACTTAAAATACTATTTGAAACAATATACATACAGCATATATACACTTTATATATACAGCTTTAAAAAAAATATACACATGTATACGTTAAATATATACTACTTTAGAGTATATAGAAAATATATAAACATATATACGTACAATATAATATATATACTACTTAAAATACTACTTGAAACAATATACATACAACATATATACACTTTATATATACAACTTTAGAAAACATAAACACATGTATACGTTAAATATATACTACTTTAGAGTATATAGAAAATATATACACATATAACATATATACATTACATATTATACTACTTTAGAAATATATACACATGTATACACTAAATATATACTATTTTAGTCTATAGAAAATATATACACTTATATGTAGAATATATCTACAATCTATATTAAAAGTGTGAACACCCTTAGAAAAGTGATTTGACCTTCTTACCCTTCATTTAAATACTATGCAATAGGCAAAATCATCTTTTTACTTTTTTCCTTCAATTATTATATTATTAAATTAAGGACTCCTAAAATATATAAAAAGAATCCTGATACAATAAATATATGAAAAGAAATTAAGAATCTTAAATTGTGTAAAATATATCAATCCTAAAATATATATGAGTCCTTAAATATATGAAAAGAAATTAACAGTCTCAAAATATATGAAAAGAATCTCATTTTATTTTAATTAAATATATAGGCTTGACATATACTTCTCCAAATTCGACTTTACCTTTTTCTCTCTAGGGTTTTTATGTTGCCCATTTAAAAAAAAAAATAAATTTATCTTCAAAATAAGTTCTTTTTTTGTTGTTGTTGTTGTTGGTTTAAATTAGGCTTGGCAAAATTAAAGAACCTTTGACTTTTAAGATGATTTTTTTTATATTTTAAAATTATTTGTATTTGCCTTTGTAAATAAATCATTATTGATTGATTTTTAATATATTTGTGCAGATGAAGAAAGATTTATGTGAAGCGTGTGAACGACACTTCGTGTCGATTATGAGTGAATTTAAAGTATGTTTTTTCTGTTCTAAATTTTATTTCTTATTCATGTTAGCTCTATTTCTTATTAAGGCGTAATTCAAGTTAGTAGTCTTTTATCGGAATCATACTTACATGAAAAACGTTGGAGAGAAAAATAAAGTGAGAAGTGTGATTTGTCATGATAACAAACAAATCATAGTGTCAAACAAGTATTAAACAAAGTCATTAGTTGACTAGAATATAAAAAAGAATGGGAATTAGAGATTTCATGAATTAGCAAATCAAATTTATAATCAATTTTGATCTTCCGTCAGGTTCTTAGAGATAGACGCTAGGAACAGTTTGCATCGCTCGATTTATGTTTTAAGTGTTGATAATTGATATTTCAACATATCTTTTTTAAAAAAAAAAATTATTCATATATTTATTTCACAATTTATAATTATTAGCGTTGGATGAAAAGACGCATGACATGAAATGTGATTTTACTTGTCCTGATGTGAGTGGTATGAAAAAAAGAGAAATGAGAGTCTTTTGAAGGATGAGCTTTTTTCTATCAAGAAATTAGCCTTAAGAGAATTTAAGTGGATGCGATTCATAATAGTGAAACTTTTGAAGGCGGATCAAGTATATTGTTCTATATAAATGATAGTAATTTATTTTTTTATATACACTTATTATTATCGTCATATACACGTGTGAAACACGTACACTTAACTAGTACTTAAAATGCCACTTCAAATAATATACATACAACATATATACACTATATATATACTGCTTTTTAGAAAACATATACACATGTATTCGTTAAACATATATGTAGAATATATACTACTTCAAATAACACTTGAAAGTTGAAAGATATATACATTACATGTTATCGTACTTTAGAAAATATACACACATATATACATACAAGATTACAATGTATACAGTATACTACTTAATATAATAATACTTGAAGTTTTGAACATATATTCATTATATGTTTTAATTATATTTGAACTTAAAATCTATTTATTTTTTCATTATATATATAACGAAAAGTATTTAATTCAAACTAGAAATTCAATTTAAATGAAAATAATAATAATTAAGGAGTGAATGAATGTTGCATTTTATTGGTTGCAAAATGATCCAAAACTTATAATTTATATGAATGAAAAATCTATAAATTTTGCATCATTTTTTTTCAACTCGTGCAGGTTAATATTAACGAGAACTGCCATAGGAAAGCCAAAATCAATTGGGGCAAAACCATGCATTGGACTTGATTATGCTGAGTTCTCTCTTGAAGTCATAATTTCTTCAAGATTCGGTTAGTCTTTTGGCTCCTCCTCCATTCCTTGATTTCTTCGTTCCTCTCTAATCCAATCTTTAAGGCAAACTAGAATATTTGTAGCATTGCTTCTCAATGAGTGTCGGTTGTTTTCAAGTTATTGTCATCCCTGACAAAAAGCACTCTCCGATGCAACGGTTGATATTGAAACATTCAATATATCTCTAGCTAATCTTGAAAGTACAGGATATTGTCTTTCATTATTCTTCCACCAATTCAACGTGTTGATCCTTGCTCTACGATCCTCCATCGGCTATCGAAGATAATACTTAAGCTCTTTCCGAGAACTTGATATGTGTGTTGAAGTCGCAACCCTGTCCCAAACATTTAAAACAAAAAAGTAATTAGGAAAACTACTATGTGTCTTCCTTTTAGAAGATGATGGCTCTTCGGGAGCTTGAGGAGCGAAAGATGGAGTGATATTTTCCGGTACGACTTCATCAAGTAAATCGGCATAATGGTTATATAATGCTTCCATGTAACTGTTCGCATCACTCATAACCGTAAACAAAGAAGGTTCTTCTTCAGGCTCTATCTCTAAAGCATTATAAATAATACTACTAAATTCGGACATAGTATTATATTTCATACATGGATTTAGTATAACACCAACCAAGTAAATTAGGGGAAGCGGATAAAAATATTTTTAAATTTAGCAAACATAACACTAACAGCTTCTTTGTAACCTTCTTTATTCTTACATTCTTTAAGCAAACAAGAAATGTCGGCTAAATAAGCTAAAATATTACAAACAATAGGATAATAAGCACCAGAAAATTCAACCGTAGCTTTAAAAAAAAATTCCAAAAACTTAACAAGATCAGCAATTGCAGTCCAATCAAAATCATGTAGCATACACTCAGAAAAAGAACCAAAATAATGATTAAAAGTCATTGTAATAGAAACTTTATAAGCAGGACAAGTTTTTAAATAAGTATAAGTAGCATTCCATCTAGTATCACATTCTTCAGGAATAAATATCGATCTAAGTCCATTTTATTCACATTTAGATTTAAATGCTCTCACTCTATATTTTCGACTATTTCCTTGAATAAAATCAACAGCAAGCCGGACCTTTTCAATATAAAGCTCAAAAAATTCAAGATCATCTTTTACAATTAAATTATATATATGAAAAGCACGCTTAACATGAAATATTTTAGGTAACGACGGAAAAAGGTCAACTTTTAACTTGTTAATAGCAGTCTTGTTGTTAGATGCATTATCAAAAGCAATACATAAAAATTTTATTTCAATACCGTAATATTCTGCAACTTTAGTAATAGATTCAGAAATAATTTTTTCAGTATGTTTACGGTTTTCATCATACAAAAAAGCTAGAATACGTTTTTGCATAACAAAATTGTTATTTATCTAGTGACAAGTAATTGTTAAATAATCATTTTTATTAATAGCACGATCAAGATCAGAAGTTAGATCAATTCTACATGGAATATTTTTTTAATAATGTAGGTGAATAATAAACATATTGTGCATGGAGTCTAGAAATATCGACCCGACAAGTACTTCTAGGAATACCATTAAATATAAAATTATAAATTGTTTGAATTTAATGAATAAAAGCATCCGAAGAAGCAAAAGTGAAAGGCAAACAACCCACAGCTATCATTTTTGCTATTTCTTTCCGGTCCTTCATTTTATTATAATTCTTAATTAATTAACTGGTTGTTGGGTTCAATCTAGTTTGTCCTGGTCCACCAACATCCTCACCACCTTGTGCAATACTTAACTCTCTTGTGTGCTTTTCTCTTAAATGTCTCATCAATGAATCTGTACCCCCTTTATTGCATCCGGTTTTATGCTCATATACAAGTTCATAAATATTGCATTGCACCTTAGTTTCTCCTTTTATTTTCAAAAAAAATCTCATGCAATAATAATTCTTCTACGAGTTTTTGCAGGGGCACGGAGAGGAAGATTAACCGATTCAAATCTAACATTAGCATTTTCTACTCCGGGTGTCTCACCAATATTTTCATCATCTACTTCTAAATTAACCGCATCTACTTCATTTTCTTCTTTTATACTATAATTTTTCTAAGCTTCTACATAATCCATATTATGAGCACCTACACCTATTTCTTCCTCAAAAGGTTGACTAATCGATACCGGAAGCACACGGGCATATCTATTACTTGAACTATCTCTACCGAAACTGCCATCAATTCATTTTTTACTACCACTACCACTTTCGGGATAAAAAAGTTTGACACTTTTACCGAGGTTTCTTATTTTATCCATATTATAAAATAAATTAAAAAATATTCAAAATACACAAAAATAATAAAAATAGATATTCAAAAATTAATACACTAATTAAAAATTAAAAGTAAGAGATGGAACGACAATATCAAATTTTAAAAGTATCCGAAAGTTGCTATTTTAGAAAACTTTCACTTGATATTTGTAATCGCAAAATTTAAAAATAAAATTGAGCACTTTAGAAGATAATTAGAATATTTGAGAGAGATTAAGACTTGAGAGATCAATTTGTTTGTATGAAAAATGATTTGAAGTTGTAAGGTATTTATAGAAAAAAATTTGAATCAATTTTTTTTTTAAAAAAAAAAAATAATGAAAAATTGGTCAAATGGTCGTTGAACTCCCAAACGACATTGTAGCCGTTGTGCCAACGGTCCATTTGACCGTTGGAGTGACCCAGTCAGCAAGCACCACTAATTTAATTTTTTAAACCGGTCCGGGCCGGGTAACCGGTGGGCCTGATCCAATTTTGTTACTGAACCGGACCACCGGGCCTGTCAATTGAGACGGTCCAGCCCGGGACCGGCGGCCCAATAACTCGGAGGCCTACCGGGTTGGGTCAAATTGGGTCGGGCCATCTAAATGGGTCGGGCTTATCGGGCCGGACCGGACCGGACCGGGCCAGCCCAACCCAATTGACAGGTTTATCAGGTAGTCTTTCATTAAGTTTAGTATCCATGCAGTATGTTTTTATGTTTTTTATGATTTTAGTAGTTTGAATTGTCATGTAATATGTTTTTCAATTTAAATTCAAATAAAATCGGTTCCTATTTAGTAATTGTTGCTCATTTACTTCATCTAAGTAATTACTCCCTCCGTCCCATTTTACTCGTCCCAAATTTTCTAATTTGATTTCTCATTTTACTTGTCATTTTTCATTAATCAAGACAAGACAATTTCTTTTTTCCCTTTTTACCCTTAGTATTAATTATTTTTTCTCCAAATTAAAATGTAAACATCATTTAATCGGGCTACTATGATAAAGTAGTCATGTTATTAATTATTTTTTTAATCAACTTGCAATATCAAATTGGAACGAGTAAAATATGACGGAGGGAGTATTTGCTATTCATTTTTTATTACAAGTTTTAATTTTTATAAATTATATTTTTTGTTAACAACAACACATTTATAAGTGAAAAAATTGTATTGAAGTGGTACACTATATAGGAATATTTTCAGGAATCTCTTACTGAATCACTTCAAGTAATTCACATTACAAAAAAAGTTTATGAAATGTAGTTTGTCCATTTTTGGGCAAATCATACTAACAATGTTTTCACCCCAAATGTCTAACAAACACCGTTAGTTGTAGTTTGCCCCAAAATGGGCAAACTGTCCGTTCTATAACATAAATTAAAGTACTGTCCATATTTACTCCTAAATCTAAAAAATTGTTCCTTTTAGCTCCGAACTCTTACAAATACCTAACCACAAACCATAATATATAAGCATTAAAATTATAGACACATGTTCTCAGTACTATAAATGTCAAAGGTCTGATCTTCCAGCCATACCACGTAAATAATTAATCCCTCTGTTTCGTATTAGTTGACCCCTATAGACTTGGCATGCCTATTAAAAACTATATTTATTAAGAGTTTATTTTACCGAATTAGCCTTATTAATTATGCTTTGAAAATATAAATTTGAATATATACAAATTGTTTAGTCATTTAATGATACAGTTATTATTCGAAGAATATATTAAAATCCTCTTGATTTCATCAATGGGATAACTAACTTGAAACAAATATTTTTAGAAAGAAGGTCAACTAAAATGAAATAGATGGAGTAGTAAATACTAAGGTCTCTTTGACTGTGACACCAAATTGTATTTTTTTTCTATCACAAACTGTGTTGATAAGCATTTATTCACATTCGATATTTAAAATTTGTGTGCGAGCAAAAGTACAGCGGTGAAAAAAAGAATCTTGCGCCTTAATCAATCCAAAAAAAAAGTGAGTGATGTGAAATAAAAGAATAAAAGTCAAATAGAAATTAAAAATAAAACTAAAGAAAGATAGACACAATTAAATAAAGGTCAAACCCATCGATAGGACCTTAAACTTGTCCTGAAAATTCACTTAGACCCCTCAACTAAGGCCTGTACCTATCAGGCCCCTCAAGCGCTAAAATTGGTACCTATCAGGCACAAAATGCTGATTTGGCAAAGAAAGTGTGTTACACTCTCCTTGAGCGCGTGAACAGTAGATTAAATAATATTTTAATTTTATTTTAATTAAAAACTTACATTTAAATTATTTTATTAATATTATTTTTAAGTATTATAATTTCTTAATAAAAAAAAAAAAACACCCCCTCCCCCTTCATCATCTTCTTCACCGCCCTCCCTTCATCATCTTCTTCGCAACCCCCGCCCCCCATTCATCATCTTCTTCACAATCCTCCATCATCAGTGTCTTCCTTTGCAAACCATGACTTCAGTCATCATCTTCTTTAGTCATTTTTGAATGCATTTTCCGGCGAGACTCGCCGAAAAATTAACTTCAAAATTTCAAGATTGTTCGAAAGTACATGTTTATGAACTTAAATAACTCAAATTCAATATAATGGGGAATCATTTTCTTGCAAAAAATGAAGAAATTGGTATCCTTGATGAAGAAAGTGTCATGAGAACTTTACTTTTATTTTTTTTAAGTTCTGCAAGATTTTTTTTTTTCAAAGTTTTGCTTCCTTCTTGCATAACAATGGAGAAGAAGAATGGAAAAGCGGAGGGGGGGGGGGGCAGCGGGTGAACTAGTGTTTTTTTATTTTTATTTTTCTTTTTTAAGTTCATCTTTATGGAGAAAAGAATGGAAGAGGTGGCGTGGGGGGACGGGGTTTGAAGGGGACTGGTGGGTTGGAGGGGGGGGGGGCTTGAAGGAATATTTTTTTTTAAATTATAATTATTTTTTAATAATTATTGGACCCACAATGCCACGTGTCAGCTTCTAATTAACCTTTCTTGCCACATCATCGTGTGTGTATTACACACACTTGAGATTTTAGTTGATTGGGCAAAAAATGCCCAATTGGAACTAAATTGGGGGGGGGGGGGGGGGTTAGGGTTAATAGGTACATGCCTTAGTTTAGGAGTCTAAGTGAATTTTAGGGACAAGTTTGAGGGGCTATCGATGGGTTTGGCATTAAATTTATATACTATACATTCATATACCCTCTGGTCAAGAACATATTTTTGGATTTTGTATTAATCATTGACGTTACTTTTTCTAGTTAGTATGTAATTCAGTCCCCCCAAAAAAGTCACTATTTATTTTTTAGAGTCCATATATATAAATTATATATTAGGGGCATTGATGTGTTTGACCAATTAATTATATATGAATCGTATATATATATATATGTATGAATATATATATATATATATACTAGTTTAGATTACGTGCGTTGCACGTGTATCAAACATTAATTAAGAATAAATATATATAATAAAAAATTATTAGTTGTATGTTATTTTATTAAGTTCAAAAAATTTTAAAATATGACGTAAAATTTTGAAGATAAAAAAGTATCGTTAATTAAAGAGAAACACAATAAATTACCGTCATACAAATAACTAAGGAGAAAAATTACATGTATACAAAAATGTCTGAACTAATGACTATCATAGTTCAGGCACTCTAAATAGTATTATACTTTTTGTTTATTCTAAAAGTACTTTGTGTTTAACGGAGAGTTATTTTTATTCTTAGGATTACATTTTTATCAAAATTAAAGGCAATTTAGATGATTATACATGTA
Organism: Capsicum pubescens; assembly: GCA_030864215.1. Lineage (NCBI taxonomy): Eukaryota > Viridiplantae > Streptophyta > Magnoliopsida > Solanales > Solanaceae > Capsicum > Capsicum pubescens. The sequence continues at coordinate 83,063,079 of CM061543.1, read as the reverse complement.
TAACTTAAACTATGTATAAGTTATACAACGTTTGATAGGTGGATTGGGTATCTAAATGCCTTCTATTTATATGTCTGAACCATCTCAATTTTGCCTCTCACCTTGATCATCACAGGAGCCACTCTCACCTTCTCTGAAATATCCTTGTTCCTAACTCTATCTCTCTTACTGTGCCCACACATACATCTTAATATCCTCATTTTAGCTATACTTTGATATTTTAAACACGCGAGCTCTTGATCATTACAACATAACTGGTCTGATCATTACTTTATAGATCTTACCTTCAAGTCTTGGTAACACATATCATACAATTACCTCCATTATCAATAAAAATACATGGTTGCTAAGAAGTGCATAAATTTAGCTTCACATTTAGTTCTATAAAAACAGTCAAATTAATTAGTGTATGTACTTTGCACATGTGTCTCATATCAATCAATAAAAATATATCTAAGAGAATAAAATTATTTTAAAAATTATAATTAATATTAGTTAATTTCAAACACTAAATAAAATCTTTTTCTACGTTTGTGAACTTTGAAACTCATCTTAGCTCTTCAGTTTAATGACCATATCTAATAGTAGCATATTTTATCATTCGTTAAATATGATAAATATTTGTGAAGCCCAAGCTTCATCCAGGTCGTGGATAGATCACCCAGGTTCGGATTCATAAGCAATGACAATTGCCTTATGAAAATTTGCTTTTGCTAGGCTCCGATGGATTCTCTTAACCAAGCCACTGCCTATGAATCACCAACTCATTCTTCAACAGGCACGCGATCAGAGCCCTAGCTCCTCCCACTGCTTGGGAGCTTACACTTTTATGTTCTATTTCACTCTGGGGGGTTCTTTACCCTCAAGGTACTACTTCACTATCGGTCATCCAGGAGTATTTAGACTTGCAAGGTGGTCCTTGCTGATTCACATGGGACTCCACGTACCTCATGCTACTCGAGTCAGAGCCTAAGCTAGTGATGCTTTCAACTACTGAACTTTCGCCATCTAGGGTACAACATTCGGGTTGCTTCCTCCTTAATAATATAAATAGGACCAATATGAATGAGAACAAAACTAAGAAAAGACATTTCTTCAAATGCATTATAATCGATGTGAAGTCTCAGTCACATGCTCCACATGAATCTGCCTTCACATGCATTCACCTACACAAGAATATTATTGTGAAGAAGGTAAGAAGCTTTAATAACTTTATAAAGACAATAAAAAAGAATGCTCTATTTTGAAAAAGGTAATAAACTTTAATAACTTTACAAAGACAATAAAAAAGAATGCTCTACTTTGAAAAGTTAGATATATCAAAAAATTAAAAAAATTTGACATAAAATCTTTAGGACTTTATTCACGCCAAAATACAATATTGTTACGATTAACTATTTAAAAAGAGTTGTTTAATCCTAAATCAACAATACAAATTTTAGGAGTTTAGATTTAGGAGATAATTTTTTTCTTTGGGTTACCTTTAAATACTATTATTTTTAATAATTTAAGAGGAAATCATTAATCTAGAGCAAGAAGACCTGATTTTAATACTAATTCTTATTCTCATATATTTTAAACACAATGGTCTCCACCTCCTCTTTGATTTTAGTACACTTTTATTCATCTTTTAATTTGAACATGTTATTGGGATTGAGATATTGTGTGAAAAATAAAGGAACCTTCTCGATAACAAAGAGAAATTATTAAATAATTTAAAAACTACCTAGTCGAATGCTAGTATATTGTTGTAAACATAAAGGATTTTCAATTTATAAAATTCTAAGGCTTTTCCTCCAAAAAAGAAGTACCTAAACATGGTAGATTTTTATTTTTTCTCCATAAATTATTTACAAAAATTAAATAAAATAAAATAATTGGAATAAGGGTTTTATCCTTTGTTTTTTCTTCTTCTTTCATACTTTTATATTTACCTTTTCTTAGTTCAATTGGATCACCAAATCATGAAATTTTCCTTCTACCAAACAAACTTTTACTAATTAATTAATTCTCACTACATATGGAATGTAAATTCAGATTTTAACTTTTTAATAATTTTATTTTCTTATTTAAATAAAGCTATGTGATACTCTAACGTGAATTATGATGTATTAAAATTCAACCCTCATATATTATTACTATTAGTTTTAAATAAATTTTGTTATTTCTAAAGATAGAATCAGAATATTAAAAAATAATAATAAAAAAGGAGTGAGGGTGGGGGGTGGGTCTTCTAAAACAAAGACACTCAGACAATAATATAATTATGAAAAAATAGTAGCAAACGTGCAACTTTAACTACTAATACTTGACGTTTTCAAAAGTCTTAGGAGTAATAGTTATGATAATTTTGTGGGAGGATAGGTTGTCGAATATGTATATATGGTAAATTTTTATTTAAAGTTTCAAATATTAAAAATATTTTATTGCTTGAAATCAAGCAACCAAACAGTGAATTCCTTAAAATCATTTTTAGAATTTTTACCATTTATATATTTTAGCACACTCCTAATGAAAATTGAAGACCTAAAATCTAAAAATATAATTTTTTAAATGTTTTTAGAATTTTTACCCCATGTATATTTTAGCACACTCCTAATTTAATCAAAAGTCTTACCATATTTAATTTGATCCTATATATTTTATGTGTCAAATATTATGAAATTAATTAAATAATAAATTGAGAAAAATAATGAAAAGGCAATTTTGTCTAAAGCGAGGTCTTTTAATGAAGGACAAAAAGTTTAAATCATTTATTTAAGGGTCTTTACACTTTTAATATATTATAGATTATATATATATATATATACCCATCCACTGTATTCCTTTTATTTGATGAGAAGTTGAAAAATGTGAGAAAGAAATTAAATTAAAAAAATGTGAGAAAAAATTTCAAAAAAAGTGCCATAATTTTTTTTGAAAGGCCAAAGGTACAAATATACCCTCGAACTTTGATAAATGGTGCAAATATACCCTCCGTCATACTTTGGGTACAAATATGCCCTTGCCGTTAATGAAAAGGTACAAATATACCCTTATCACTAACGGCGGGACACGTGTCACGATCGTGTTCCTCCATTAGTGATAAGGGTATATTTGTACCATTTATCAAAGTTCGAGGGTATATTTGTACCTTTTCAATTTTATAATTTACTTTCTCCATTCCATATTAGTTGATCATTTTGTTAAAAATAATTATTTTATATTAATTGTTCATTATATTAAATAAAAAAAGCATTAATTAAATTTAAATTATATTATTATCCTTGTAGTTAATTCATTCTGAAAGTCTTCACATTTGTTTATAAAGTTTTCAAGAATTTTTTTTATGGTGTGAATTTGTAAAAGAAAAACTTACCAAAATATACTATATTTAAAAACTTTTACCATTTATAGATGTATAATTTTAATATATGCATAATCTTAGTATCTAATAAGAGGGAAAGGCCACGGAAGCCGGCAACTCTCCGTCAGCAAGCCTGCTATTCCTGCCTGCCTCATCAGCTACTTGCTTCATGATTTTACTATATCATCTCTAATTAATTATTACAAGTCATTTATGTATTAAAAATTAATAATATTTAATAAAAAATAAAGTATATATTTTTATTTTTAATATATATATATATATATAAAATTTTACAAAGATTAATTAATTCGATAAATTAATAATTGTAATAACTAACTATTCTTTGATGACAATATTTTCACTTCAAACTTGAGTCTATTATCGAATTAATTAATCTTTGTAAAATTATATATATATATATATATATATATATATATATATATCAAAAAATAAAAATATATAATTTATTTTTTATTAAATATTATTAAATTTTAATACACAAATGACTTGTAATAATTAATTAAAGATGATATAGTAAAATCATGAAGCAAGTAGCTGATGAAGCAGGCAGGAGTAGCAGGCTTGCTGACGGAGAGTTGCCTGCTTCCGTGGCCTTTCCCTCTTATTAGATAGTAAGATTATGCATATATTAAAATTATACAGCTATAAATGGTAAAAGCTTTTAAATATAGTATATTTTGGTAAGTTTTTCTTTTACGAATTCACACCATAAAAAATTTCTTGAAAACTTTATAAACAAATGTGAAGACTTTCAGAATGAATTAACTACAAAGATAATATAATTTAAATTTAATCAATGCTTTTTTTATTTAGTATAATGGACAATTAATATAAAATAATTATTTTTAACAAAATGATTAACTAATATGGAACGGAGAAAGTAAATTATAAAATTGGAAAAGGTACAAATATACCCTCGAACTTTGATAAATGGTACAAATATACCCTTATCACTAATGGAGGAACACGATCGTGACACGTGTCCCACCGTTAGTGATAAAGGTATATTTGTACCTTTTCATTAATGGTAAGGGTATATTTGTACCCAAAGTATAACGGAGGGTATATTTGTACCATTTATCAAAGTTCAAGGGTATATTTGTACCTTTGCCCTTTTTGAAATAACATTTATGAAACACCACTTTCTATACCATGTTTATATTATAATTTTTGAATATAATTAAATAATCTTTATAGGACACTAATTTCTATATCAATTTCATATTATATTTACTGGAATACCATTTTATATATCATTTTTATATCATTATTTTAGAAGGTAATTATACCTCATAGAAATATACCATATTCAAATGTCATAAGGTTTTTGACATACCCTTTATGGAACACCAATTTCTATACCATATTTATAATATATTTTTAGAATGTAATTAAATAATTTTTAGATGACACCAAAATCTATATCAATTGCATATCATGTTTATAGAAACACCAATTTCTATACCATTTACAGAATAAATAACCATTATGAAGCACCAATTTCTATATCATATTTATATCATGTTTATAAGAACATCAGTTTCTACCTTATTTTTATAACATTTATAAAAATATGTAAATAATCGGAGAAGATATAACAGCCACTTACGTCTGTCGCTACAAATCGGATATCACCGGTAACAATTACGTATTTGCCGCAGCATGAAAAACAAGAAAAAAACGCACCTAATTCCCACGCTACCGGTCTGTTTCGTTTGTCCCCCGGTGGATTTCGCCAGCAACTGAAATGAGGAGTCGGTTTTGGGGTGTTTCAGATGAATTTTCTGGTGGGGGTGTTTCGGCGATGATTTTTTACTCCAATTAATTCAAAAAGCATGAAAAATAAGAAAAATTCCACCAAATATTTAATTATGGGGTTGAAGTTGTTGGGATCTCGCCGGAGATGCGGCGAGATTAAGCGGCGGACGCCCAAAAACTTTCGTAGACTAAACAGAACAGACAATGTATGTCAATCCTCACATTGTAATGCCTAGTCAATAATATCTTCAGATGACATACATATAATAAGATAGAGATTGGTAAACAGACGTTTTTGTTCTGAACTCCTTTGAGCAGTAGACAGGTTTTATTTTACGTAATAACAGGCTTTATTTAATTCTCTAAAACAAATTTCTCCTATTTAATAGATTTTGTAAATTTTGTATTGGTATATTTTGTAAAATAGAATCTCCTGGTAGATTTTGTAATATAAGCTCTAACTTTGTATATTTATGTGATTTTTCCTTAATTAATTCGTGAGTGTAACAAAGGGGAATTACTCAATTATTTGTAATTTGTCTATTCCAAAGGGGGCGTTAAAAAAAATGATTTGATTCTGTCTCTCTCTATATATGGATTATTTTGGTCTTTAATTTGTTCCATACCAAATGAACCATAAACGTTGTTGTCATCTATAAATTTCTTGTCTTTATATCTATATCTATAATCTGTATCTATAATATATTAAAAGTGATTTGAACTTTTTGTGCTTCATTAAAACACTCTCCTTTAGATAAAACTGTCTTTTCACTATTTGATTCAATTTATTATTTAATTATTTTTTATTATATTAAACTCCTAAAATATATGAGACTCTAAAATATATGAAAGGATAATCAATTAATATTTTCATTTGTAGTGGTCAACTAGAAAAATACTCCTAAAATAAAATTCTATTAAGGAAATACTTCTATAAATATTGAGATCTAGAGAATAATTATTTATACTAATTTATGCACACAATATGCTTAGGTCTTTCAATAACATATACGCGTGCCCATTTTTTACGTTTTTCTTTAAATGTTTTTTATTCTCTCTTCTTCTTCCTTTGTCTTTTAAGTTAGCTATTGATTCACTTGTATTTCTTAGATGTTAGGTAGTTGGTTTTTTAATTTTGCAAAGTATTACCTTCTCAGTTTTTCGATCAATGTATGAAATACATACAAGCCATCAGGCTTTGTATAAAAAATTCAATAAATATTTTTATGGAAAAAGGTACAAATATACCCTCGAACTTTGATAAATGGTACAAATATACCCTCCGTCATTCTTTGGGTACAAATATACTCTTACCGTTAATCAAAAGGTACAAATATACTCTTATCACTAACGGTGGGACACGTGTCACAATAGTGTTCCTCCATTAGTGATAAGGGTATATTTGTACCATTTATCAAAGTTCGAGGGTATATTTGTACCTTTTCCAATTTTATAATTTACTTTCTCCGTTTCATATTAGTTGATCATTTTGTTAAAAATAATTATTTTATATTAATTGTCCATTATACTAAATAAAAAAAGCATTGATTAAATTTAAATTATATTATCCTTGTAGTTAATTCATTCTAAAAGTCTTCACATTTGATTATAAAGTTTTCAAGAAATTTTTTATGGTGTGAATTCGTAAAAGAAAAACTTACCAAAATATACTATATTTAAAAACTTTTACCATTTATAGCTGTATAATTTTAATATATGTATAATCTTACTATCTAATAAGAGGGAAAGGCCACGAAAGCAGGCAACTCTCCGTCAGCAAGCCTGCTACTCCTACCTGCTTCATCAGCTACTTGCTTCATGATTTTACTATATCATCTCTAATTAATTATTACAAGTCATTTGTGTATTAAAAATTAATAATATTTAATAAAAATAAATTATATATTTTTATTTTTTAATAAATATATATATATATATATATATATATATAATTTTACAAAGATTAATTAATTTGATAAATTAATAATAGTAATAACTAACTATTCTTTGATGACAATATTTTCACTTCAAACTTGAGTCTATTATCGAATTAATTAATCTTTGTAAAATTATATATATATATATATATATATATATTAAAAATAAAAATATATAATTTATTTTTTATTAAATATTATTAATTTTTTAATACATAAATGACTTGTAATAATTAATTAGAGATGATATAGTAAAATCATGAAGCAAGTAGCTGATGAAGCAGGCAGGAATAGCAGGCTTGCTGACGGAGAGTTGCCTGCTTTCGTGGCCTTTCCCTCTTATTAGATAGTAAGATTATGCATATATTAAAATTATACATCTATAAATGGTAAAAGTATTTAAATATAGTATATTTTGGTAAGTTTTTCTTTTACGAATTCACACCATAAAAAATTTCTTGAAAACTTTATAAACAAATGTGAAGATTTTCAGAATGAATTAACTACAAAGATAATATAATTTAAATTTAATCAAAGCTTTTTTTATTTAGTGTAATGGACAATTAATATAAAATAATTATTTTTAACAAAATGATTAACTAATATGGAACGGAGAAAGTAAATTATAAAATTGGAAAAGGTACAAATATACCCTCGAACTTTGATAAATGGTACAAATATACCCTTATCACTAATGGAGGAACACGATCATGACACGTGTCCCGCCGTTAGTGATAAGGGTATATTTGTACCTTTTCATTAACGGCAAGGGCATATTTGTACCCAAAGTATGACGGAGGGTATATTTGCACCATTTATCAAAGTTTGAGGGTATATTTGTACCTTTGCCCTATTTTTATTATCAGTTTGTATAATAATTATATTGTCTTAATATCTCTATGAGTTTATTATTTTGTGATAGTTTACAGGTTGTAGACGAATATCGATCGGGTTTGAGGAATTTTTGTTTGTAAAGTTTAAATTTAATTGTATTCTTTTGATATTTTTTTTATCGTATTATTTTGTTGTAGTTTGCAAGTGGTAGATAAATGTCGGTCGACTTTGAAGAATTTTTTTAGGAAAGGGTTAAGTTTAATTGTATTGCTTTGATATCTCCGACTTGAGAATTTTTTTTGTGTAAAGATTAGGTATAGTTATATTATTTTGATATCTCTATTATCGTATTATTTTGTTATAGTTAACAGGTGATAGATGAGTGTCAGGCGCTTTGACGAAATTTTAGTGTAAAAGTTAGATTTAATTGTATCATTTGATGTCTCTATTATCGTATTGTTTTATTGCAGTTTACAGGTGGTAGATGAATGTCGATCATTTTTGGGAATCGTTTTCGGTAAAGGTTAGATTTAATTAAATAAATTCTCCATCTTTACATATTCAAAAGATGTTGAATTTAATTATTGTATTCATCTTTATTATTTAAATATTTTTTTTATTTAGTGTAATGTTTAAACTCATTAAAGTGAGGTACACGCACGAGGCGCGTACACCTAAACTAGTATAGCTCATATGAAGGAAGGGTAAATAAATTATATAAACATGGACAACCGGAATGGGAAGTAATCTCTCCAGCAAAAAAATTGGCAATCCACTCTGCTACAAATTAGTTATTGCCATCTCATGATCAATATTCGATACGGAAATTTTCTATTTTACTTTAGAGATAATACATAAATATGACCCTAAACTTGACATCAAATGATAACTTTGACCTTAAACTTTGACAGTGCACAAATATGATCTTTAACTATTCAAAATTGCACAAATATGACCTCCGATGTTGCGTGGCAAAACGCGTGTTCAACACGCAAAACTGAGCGAGTCCAGCTTAAAATCTAAGGACATAATACATAAATATGACCCTAAGTTTGCTACTAAATTATAACTTTGACCTTAAACTTTGACAGTGCACAAATATGACCTTTAACTATTCAATATTGTACAAATATGACATTTAAATGACTTTTCACTATTATTTTTTCATTATTTTCGGCTCAAAGATTAAAATGGCATCTAATTTCTTTTATCATTGCAGAAAAAGAGCAAAATTGAAGATTTATTAATTAGGTGGGTCAGCCTCATACGAAAAAATCGCGTGGATATGTATATATATTATAAAGCAGAGGGTGAATTTAAGTCATATAATATATCTAAATATAATTTATTTAAATATTAAATTAAAGATGAAACTATACTAATAATAAAAAAAATTATAGTTTTAATAAAATGTTATTAAATTAACATTATTAAGGATAGTAGTAGTAGTATATTAAATTAATGTTATTAAATGTTATTAAATTAACGTTATTAAAACGTTATTAAATTAACACAGGGGCGGACCTACGTGGTTGCCATGGGGTTCACCTGAACCCCCTCAGTAAAAAAATTAAGTTGTATATATAAGGTAGAACATCTATATTTATGTATGTATATTAATGTTGAACCACATGAAACAAGGCACTTAGATAGCCCAGTGATGTTATTTGCTCTTCTTGGGCGCTTCCTTCAGCCTACTGCGCGGGTTCGATCCCTAAATAAATAAAAAAATTATAATAATAATAATAAAAAAAAAAAAACGACGCCGTTTTAATACAAAAAATAAAACTTTGACATTGCGCAAATATGACCTTTAACTATTGAAAACTACACAAATGTGACCTCTCTCCAAGTCAGCCCTTTTAACGATGTGGCACCGTGTGATTGGATTACCTTTCCACATAGGTGCGAGTGAAACTCACGCATGGAGGTTGCAAAATCGGAGGTCATATTTGTTCAGGTTTTGAATAGTTAAAGGTCCTATTTGTGCACTATCAAAGTTTAAGGTTAAAGTTATAATTTGGTGTCAAGTTTAGGGTCATATTTATGTATTATCTCTTTACTTTAACTAATTTAAGTATCAATTATATTATGAAGTACTTTGTTAATTATTGTGTACTTTTTCACCCACCTTAAGAAAAAGGTTGAGTTTGACTTTATGATTTCCTTTAATTCATAGCGATCCAAAAGACTTAAATATTCTGTGTTTGAAGAATAGTTACGTTGATGAAACTATATTAAGAAGGCATAATAAATAAATAGGATCTTTAATTTGACATCAAATTATAATTATGACCTTCAACTTTACCAATGCACAAGTAGGCCCTTTAACTCTACAAAAGCTGAACAAAAAAACAATCTACCTGGCAAAATGCGTGTATATACTCAAAACCACGCGCGTCAGAGTTAAAATTGAAGTGTTTTTTGTTCAGATTTTGTATAGTTAAAGGACCTATTTGTGTACTGACAAAGTTAAAAGTCATACTTATAATGTATTTTTTATTAGGTGGCAGCATCTGAGTGGATTACTAATCCACGTAGGAGTGATTGAGTTTCACGCATGTAAGCTGCAGAATTGGAGGGGTTTTTTGTTCAGCTTTTATATAGTTAAAAGGGTCTACTTGTGCACTGACAAAGTTAAAGGTCATAATTATAATTCGATGTCAAGTTAAAGATTATGTTTATGTATTATGCCTATTAACAACTATACTTACTTAACTAGTGGAATTGGTCGCGCTTCGCGCGGTAATAAACTATTTTATTGAATAAAAATGTAATTTTTACTATTATTCAAGTGCAATGAATGCGTTAAGATTTCTTTTAGTTTTCAAATTCAAGAAATGAAAGTTAATACTTTAAATTCATAACATTATTTATAATTAGTTGTGTAGTTTATTCAAAAGTTTTCACTCTTTGAAAATTTATGATCTTTTAGTTATACTTGATTTTATCTATCTCTATGTAGATGATATAAATTTATATTTTTTACTAAAAATTTTATTTAACATATATAAATAATATATCAAAACACAATAAATATAAGAATTGTAATTAAAAGTTCATAAATTAAAAATATTATTTCAATTTTGTATTTGCGTATATACAACAACAACAACAACAAACCCACTGTATTACCACAAAGTGGGGTCAGGATCTTTAGTTATTATTAGGATTCACATTCTTTGAATTTCAAAAAATATATTAAATTTATATTTGGAAACTCAAACTTTCGATCCTCACCATCAATACATATATGAGTCCGGAACCAAAATATGTCCTACAACTAAACAAAGAACCATTCTATGCCATCTAAAAAAAAAGCACTAAAATAGGCTTTGTGTACTTATTAAGTGCACAATGCCTTTCTTTTTTAACGGTAAATCCATTCACGGCGTCAGAGAAAATCAAACTTAGATTGTGTACTTTTTAAGTGCACAATCCATTTTTTTATGGATTGTACACTTATTAAGTGCACAATTCATTTTTTTATGAATTGTGCACTAAATAAGTGCACAATCTCTATTCACTTTTTACGCATGACATTTTTTTTTTTTTTTTTTTTTCGATTGTGTACTTTTTTAGTGCACAATCCATTTATTTATATTGTTTACTTTTTTTGCACAATCAATGGATTGTTGTGATTTTGGGCTTGTTGAAGAAGACTAATAAACAACAAAAGGAGTTGAAGGCCAAAAGGATCTTAAAGCTAATTTTGAGCAGGAAATTGCATGTCATAGACCCAATTATGGGTGGCTTTAGATATTTGACCTCAATAAAAAATGTCTTTAAATAATATTCTTCCTTACTTTTTAAGTATAGTACAAGTACTATTTTGCCCCTTTACACCTCAAATATATTTTTTTAACTTTCCATACCTATTTGTCTCTCAAATTTTATTTTTTATTATTTTTACTTTTTATTTTTTCTTTTAATTTTATTATTTTTACTTTTTATTTTTTCTTTTAATTTTATTATTTTTACTTTTTATTTTTTTCTTTAATTTTATTATTCTATTTTTATATTATTTTGACTTTTTATTTTTTTTCTTTAATTTTATTTTCATGTTTTAATTCATTTGTCTCAACCTTTATTTTTTTCTCTTTTTTCTTTTTTCTCAAGCATTATCTATTTCTTTTTTTTTTTTCCTTTTTTTAATTCATTTGTCTTTAACCTTTATTTTTCTTTTATTTTTGTTTTTTATCAGTTTTTTTTTTCCCCTCATTTTTCTCAAACTTTATTTTTATTTTTTCCTCTCATTTTTTATTTTCTCAATTTTTTTAATTCTTTATTTTTTTCTTAATCTTTATTTTTTTCTTGCCTTTTTTTTCTCACTCTTTTTTTTTATTTCTCTATTTTGTTTGATCGTTTTTTTCTTTTTTCAGTTCTCTTTTTTCCCTCATTTTTCTCAAACTTTATTTTTATTTTTCCTCATTTTTATTTTTCTTTATTTTTAAATTCTTCGCTTTTTTCATGATCTTTTTTTTCCTTTCCTTTTTTTCTCAATTTTTTTATTTCTCTATTTTGTTTGATCGCTTTTTTTTTTTTTCTCAATTTCTATTATATTTTGCTAATAAATAAAAAATTAAATAATCCGCAAAGGTATCTTCTTTTTTTGCTATCAAAACAAATTTAAGGGCATGAATTGTTGTTACGAAGTTCTTTGAAAATTCTTAAGATAAGTCGTGTCTCTAAGGAGAGAGTTGTAGAATATCTCATAAATAAAGACATAATGTGGTAGTGTCAACTCTTGCCCATGGGGCATAATTTATTATTTGAAAGTCCTTGAGCTAAGTCTTGACTCTAAGGCAAGAGTTGTAGAACATCCAATAAATAAAGACATAACGTGGTAGTGTCAACTCTTGCCCGTGGGGCATAATTTGTAGTTTGAAAGTCTTTGAGCTAAGTCTTGCCTCTAAGGCAAGAGTTGTAGAACATCTCATAAATGAAAGACATAACGTGGTAGTGTCAACTCTTGCCCGTGGGGCATAATTTGTAGTTTGAAAGTCCTTAAGCTAAGTCTTGCCTCTAAGGCAATAGTTGTAGAACATTTCATAAATGAAAACATAACATGGTAGAGTCAACTTTTGCCCGTAGGGCATAATTTATAGTTTGAAAGTCTTTGACCTAATTAAGTCTTGTCTCTAAGGCAAGAGTTGTAGAACATCTCATAAATGAAAACATAATGTGGTAGAGTCAACTCTTACCTGTGGAGCATAATTTGTTGTTTGAAAGTCCTTGAGTTAAGTCTTGCCTGTAAGGCAATAGTTGTAGAACATCTCATAAATAAAAATATAATGTGGTAGAGTCAACTCTTGCCCGTGGAGCATAATTTGTTGTTTGAAAGTCCTTGAGCTAACTCTTGCCTCTAAGGCAATAGTTGTAGAACATTTCATAAATGAAAACATAACGTGGTAGAGTCAACTCTTGCCCGTGGGGCATAATTTGTTGTTTGAAAGTCCCTGAGCTAAGTTTTGCCTCTAAGACAATAGTTGTAGAATATCTCATAAATCAAAATACAATGTGGTGGTGTTGACTCTTGCCCATGAAACAAAATTTGTTGTTTGAAAGTCCTTAAGCTAAGTCTTGCCTCTAAGACAATAGTTGTAGAACATCTCATAAATGAAAACATAACATGGTAGAATCAACTCTTGTCCGTGGGGTATAGTTTGTAGGTTAAAAGTCCCTGAGCTAAGTCTTTCCTTTAATGTAAGAGTTATAAAATATCTCATAAATCAAAATACAATGTGGTAGTGTCGAATCTTACCCATGAAACATAACTTGTTGTTTGAAAGTCATAAGTCTTGCCTCTACAATGTAGTAGTGTCAACTCTTGCCCATGAAACATAGCTTGTTGTTCGAAAGTCGTAAGTCTTGCCTTTATTATGTGATAGTGTCAACTCTTGCTCATGAGATGTAACTTGAATGGAAGAAATCGAAGAAAAGAACAAAAATAATAAAAATTATGGAAAAAGAAGAAAAATATTAAAAAAAATAAAAATCAAAGAAAATGTAGAAGTTGAGAGAGAATAGAAAAAAAATAAAGGTTGATAAAAAAAATTAAATAAAAATAAAGATCGAGAAAAAATTAAAAAGAAAAAAATCAAAGTTTTTTTTTTATAAAAGTAGACGTTGAAAGGTGTAAAGAAAAAAAAAGTAAGGGTTGAGAAAAACTAAAAAGAACAAAAAAAAAGAGAAAAGAAAAAATAAAAATAAAAATAATATAAAAGAAAAAAGAAAGAAGTTGAGAGGAAAAAAGGAAAAAAGTAAGGGTTGAGAAAAAAAAAAGAAAAAAAAAATCAAAGTAAAATTAAAAAGAGAAAAAAAAAAAAGTTGAAAGATATACATATGGAGTTGTTATCCACTATGAGGGTCATTTATGTAATTTACTCCATTGATCAGGGGCAATTTTATCCAAAAAATATTAATTAATAGGTAAAGACTATTTTAAGAAAGCTTTTTTATTTGGGGCTAAAATTTGAAAGTCACTCCAATTTGGGTCTATTTTTGAGATTCACCCAATTTTGAGCATTAGTGTGATATGTAATCTGATGATGTTCATTTACTTTTTGTGTCGTTGAAAGAGAATCATCTATGTATGATGTTGTATTTTGACGAATATAATAGTATTTCTCTGTTAAAGTACAAATACTCTTAACACGAAATATTTTATGGTGGATGAGGTGCGCCATGTCATATTTGTGTGAGGCTTTTCATTATTTGACAAGTGCACATTGTGGGTTCCGTGTAATTATTATCCTTTTCACTTTTTATTGGAATGTCATACTTTTTATTTTTTAATTTATTTACACAAAATCAAATAACATGAATAAAATAGGGTGAAAAATTATCATACAATTTTATTTTTATTTTTTTATTAATATAAATTATCTAACTTTAAAGTTTATCACACATAAATCACTCTTTTATTTATTTATCATATAAAAAGTCATCCACTTTTAAATTATCACAAAAATCTTTTTTTTCTATTTTTTAAAAGGCAATGAAATGATATAATAAAATTATTTATCATTATTTTATTCAATAAGATTATTTAGATTAATAGATTTATCTTACAAAGCAACAATAGAATTAAAAACCACACTTAGAAAATAGGATAGTTTGTAATTAGCATCCTTAATATATGTGCATTTTTTTTAATTACACTTTATTTTATTTTTTATGTCTTGGACCTTAAAATATCATTAAATTCTTACAAAATTATAATTAATCTCATTTTAATTGTTACAAAGACAAAAAAAAAAAAGGGAAAAATAGAATTAAGAAGAAAAAAAATAATAATAGCCTTTCAATATTGATTCATACCTCTAGTGAATTTATCTTGAATGACTTTCAAGCTGTCTTTGCTACTTTAAATAATCAAATTTAATATTTGAAAAGTATATTTATTGAAATTAGTTATTAGTTTAGTTTGGTTTACATTAAAATCATGTGTTTTTATTTTTAATTTTTCATCCGGTGTTCGGTACCCGCATTGGAGTCCGACTAGTCCTGATTCGCGCCGCTTAGGGTCCCATTCGGGGGAAAGCGCTCCCTACCAAGAATTTTTTTCATACCTAGGGCTCAAACCCGAGACCTCTGGTTAAAGGAAGAGCAGCCCCATCCGCTGTACCACATCATTTGGTGGTATTAAAATCATGTGGTTGTATTATGGTGAAACTGTTTAGTTTGAAAGCTTATAGCAATTATTATTATTATTATTATTATTATTATTATTATTATTATTAGTTATGCTTTTTATTTTATTTTATGTTTTTAAAGGGTAATTTATTTTATTATTATTATTATTGTTGTTTTTTAAATAGATTACCCTTTAAAAACATAAAATAAAATAAAACCATATATGCTTATAAGAAATTATCATATTCATACTATAATTTTTTTTATATACAAATACATATATATAATAATAAATATTTTAAATGCCAACCATAAAAAGTGAATAGAGATTGTGCACTTAATAAGTGCACAATCTATTTAAAAAATGTTGTGCACTTAATAAGTGCACAATCTATTTTAAAAAGAATTGTGCACTTATTTAGTGCACAATTCATAAAATAGTAAATAAATTGTGCACTTAATAAGTACACAATCCATAAAGAAATGGATTGTGTACTTAAAAAGTGCACAATCTAAGTGTGACCTTCTCTGACGTCGTGAATGGATTTTCCGTTAAAATAGAAAGGCATTGTGCACTTAATAAGTGCACAAAGCCTATTTTGGTGTTTTTTTTTATATGACATAGAATGATACTTTTTTTTAGTTTTAGGGCGTACTTTGGTTCCGGACTCTACATATATGAAGCTAGGCACAAGAAAAGTGATGTGACACCACTATTTGGCCAAAAAAATTATTTTATTTTTCTTTTTTTTTTTGGATAAGTCCTTCAAATTTAATTTACTTATTATTATTATCTTACAAAAATAAATATGTCAATTACCATTTCCTCTAGTCATTTACATTTCTCAGCAATTATACTAAAATTACGAGAATTGCATTATTTTACATGGATAAGAAACTGCCATAATTGATATGTGAAAAGGTGGTAGCATTAATTTCTAACTAATTTCAAAATTGAAAAATAATTAAAACTTTAAAACTTCATCAATTAACTAATAATGAAATTTAAGGGATACAAAAATATATGCTTGCACTAATGCTTTATCATAAAGAATTTGAAGGGGTGGGCCACATGATCACAATATACATCAACTTAATTGTAAGTACATCTTTTAATGTTGAGTTGTAACTACCAATAATTATAATAGAAATATGAAAAGGATAGTAAATTACTAATTTTAATAATTAAGGAATCAATTTTTACATTAATTACTTAGAAAATAGAAAAAGCCAAAAAATAGAGGAAAAAATAAATTAGGTATTGTATTATAATGTAAAAATAAATAATAATTATCTGAACTAAAAGAGATGCTTTTTATATAACTTTAAAGAGGTTATATAATTACGTAAATATAAATTTATGGCCTTATATGCTATTTGCCTTCTTCTTTTCTTTTCAAAACAAAAAATTGTGAATAATATTTTAATTTTTTTCACTCAAATACTCTATTTTATTGTCAATTTTTTAAATTTCATGCTTGAACAAAGAGGGTGTTGGATTTTTTTAGTTTTTTTTTTAAATAAACAATAAACTAAGTGCTAAAGTTATAAGTTGGACATATTCATTTTTCTTTACTTTTAGCTTATTTTTATACTTTTCTAACCTAAAAGTAAATGTTTAAAAATAATTTTTTTCTTTAAACACAAAAAAAGGAGCTTAAAAGCTAAAAAAAATGTAAAATAAATTAATTCAAAAACTCTTGAAGTTCTTGAAGTTATTAAATTTTCGTTCTTCAAATGCTTCTAACGATAGTTTTTAACCTCAATATCGAATTTAGAAATTAGGAATGCACTAACATGCAAAAAAACAATAACATCAAGCACATAATGTTCATTTTAGAATGTTGCAAAAAATATCACAATAAAAATTTACAAAATCTAATCACAACTTAACATAATGAAATATGTGTGTACAACTATAGTCATATGAAAGAAAACAAAAAATAAAAGGAGGTCATTTCTGTTTTTCAACATTCTATTTTGTCTTATCTACCATCCTATTCTTGTCATCATTACGTTTCTAAAATATAATTTTAAGAAGTAAGAGGAAAAAGTATCACAATAAAAATTGACAAAATCTAATTATAACTTAACATAATGAAGTAAGCGAAAAAAAATAAAAGGAGGTCATTAATTTTACAATTACAACTACATAATACATAAAAAAAAATTAATTATCATTAAGATTAGAGAAAATGGTCTATTACCCCTCCAACCTTTAGTCGAAATCTCAACTACACACTCAACCTTTACTGGAGTCCCATTACCCCCCTAAACAATTTTTTTTGGTATTTAGTAAACCCCCAATTGCTGACATGGCATAGGAGGTGAGAACACCCCCAATAGGCGCGTCAGTTGAAGCATTAACAGTTCAAAAGCAATATTTTAAATGTCACGTGTATAATACACGTCATTATTTTTAATTATTAAATAATATTATCTTTTTTATTTTTGTTGGTTCTTGTTGGAAAATAAGAGGAAGGGCCTGACCTTCTCTCTGTTAGTCTCTCCTTCATCTCCAAACGATAATTCTTCATCTCCAACGCCAAATTAAATTTCGACCTCGAAGCAATCTCACAATGAACAAACCAGGCTCTTGTGTACACCTATTTCTATTCTTCAATAACCCATGCCTAAACCCACGAAATCAAGAACAAATCGTATCGAATTTCACACTCGAATAGATCTGTTCCATTTGTTTTTCGATGAATTTTGATGGAACTGGTGGATTTATGGTGAGATGGGTTTGTTTCGAACGTTTTTATCGTTATTTTGGTATTTTCGATCATTTTTTGGTGTGATTTGATAAAAAATATAGAAAAAAGAAACTGGTCGTGATTTGAATTTAAAAGGTAGTTTCGTCGGAGTTATTCCAGCGACGTTTTCATCGCTATTTTAGTGTTTTCGATCATTTTCTGGCGTGATTTGGCCGAAAAAAGATGGGAAAAAAAAGTTGGTGGTGATTTGAATTTGGTGCTATTGTGTTGTTGGTTAGCTGCAGTGGGAGCTGGTTTACTCAAGTCTGAGAAAATTTTAGTGGGTGTAGCAAGGCTTAGTTTAGCAAATGATATTGAATTTGAAGTGCAAAATTTCATTGCATTGATGAATGAAGCAAGAGAGAAGAGAGCAAAATTGGGAGCTCCGATACCTAAAATCCCCATGGAAATTCGAGCTGAGAAAGCTCTGGACGCTATACATGTGTGTTGCTTTGGAAGGGATCTGATTGAAGAAGAAGATGAAAAACTGCTAATTAATTACCATGCTTAAATGATGTTAAGTACCATGTCCTGGTGTAGTTCTACAACTTTTCAAATGATTAATGTTAAAAAAAATGGAGTGGGCCCCGGCGCGTGTATACACGCATGGCTTCTTATTTGGTTTATATTTCCATGTCAGCAATTGTGGGTTTACTAATACCGAAAAAAATATTTAGGGGGGTAATGGGACTCCAGTAAAGGTTGAGTGTGTAGTTGAGATTTCGACTAAAGGTTGGGGGAGTAATAGACCATTTTCTCTTAAGATTATGTTATATTAATTTCTCTTATGTGGGTTGTCTCAAACAAATGGTGAATTGGGTTCTATTGCAAAAGATCTATTTTAAGGATAATTTTAATTTATTTTATGAAATTTTTAATAATCTATTTATTTAGTGGATTATGTAAAGAAATAAAAAAAATTAAGGTGTCACATTATCTTATCTATATTTCTTCTTTATATCTATTTTTAGTATAACGACAATTAAAAGTGAACAAATTATGTAGTAATTTAAACTATTTAGAGAAAGCAAAAAAAATATGTATAATTTTTTTTTAAAAAAAACATTCATCTCAAGTGGTTCTTATGTCCTTCTCCTCAAATCTTTACATAGTCATCATTTCATCTTTACTTCATTAGTTCACTATATGATCTTCTTCTTATCCCTGTAAAAAATAATACATCATAAAAATTAATATATTATGAAAAAATTATAAGAAAATAGATTTAAATTATACAAGTTCTTGCTTAAAAGTTACAAACAATATAGAGAAAAGACATATTCCCCCCCCCCCCCCCCCCCAAACTTGTCCTCCAAACTCACTTTAGCACTTAAACTTAACTTTCGTTTATTTACCCCCCTTAATATCTTTGAAGTGTATTAATTGCATCCTCCAAATCAAAATCCCACTCTCACTATGGAGAGTGCACTACACACGCGCCATGTCAGTGCCAAATCAGTGCCACATCAGTGGCAGGTCATTGCCACGTAAGAAAATAGAATTTTAAAAAAAATAATCTCACAAACATATGATTTTTATATATATTTATATATATATATATATATATATATAATAAAAAAGAAAATTCATTTCTTCTTCACACACCCCACCCCACCTCCTCTTTCTTCAGATCACATCCCCCCTTTCCCAGTGCTCTTCCATCCCCTCCTCCCCCTCTACGCCCTTTCAGCCCCTTCCCCCGCGCTCTTCCAACCCCTCCCTCCGCCCCTCTCTTTCTTCCCTTCCAATTTCTACCCTTGCAATGCCTTTCCCTCCAATTTTTTTCATTTTCTCCATTACTAAAGAGGGAGTATCTATTTGGTTTGTTAATTGTTGTTAAGAGTGAATTGCACAAATCATTACCACAACACTGCAAAATTAACATAATCATAGCCAACATCCTAAATCTCTAACAAATTAATCGCTCTATCTCCATCTCTCTGTAAAACCAAATCTCCGCAAAATTGATAGTATTTATATTAAGTGCCTCATCAGAGCAACAACAGAGACAAGCAGAGAAGTAGCAACCAAAGCACCCGACTGAGCCAGAGAGAATCTAGCTCCGGCATCAGTGGTGGTGTAAGATAATTGATGATGATGGTGGTTTGGGGTGGGGGGAATGGGGGCGGGTAAAAGAAGAAGATGAAGTGGGTTTTTGATTTTTTTTAATTATATATATATATATATATATATATAATAATAATAATAATAATAAAGTGGGCCTTTTAAAAAAAAAATTCACTCACTCCTTTTTTTTTGCCACGTCAGCTTAAGGGGTGAAATTAATTCACTTTAAAGATGTTAAGGGGGGTAAATAAGCGGAAGTTAAGTTTAAGTGCTAAAGTGAGTTTGGAGGACAAGTTCAGGGGGGGAAATATGTCTTTTCTCAACAATATAAGATAACAATAACAACAAATTTAATGTAATCTCATGTATGAGTTTAGCAAATCAATTAAAATGTCAAAGGAACAATACATGTAGAAGAAGAAGAAGAAGCAATAGCATACCCAAAAGAAAACAATAAGGAGGACATTTTAGAAGGTATACAAATGATTTTTTTTAAAAGAATATATGAAAGTTCAAAAAATATATAGTGAATGAAATATCCTTAATTTTGATGATGGGGAAAAAAGACTTATAATACTTCTATTTATAAGGCACAATATGAAATATCAAAGATATCATGAACATGACTATTAATATAATTTAGGAGTTATGATCATCAAAAGTCATGAGAGTAATGATAAAGAAATATTAAATTTCTATATTAAAGAATAAAAATAAATGAAGGAGTAGTAACTGATCCATTTATTTTGATTATTAAAAAAATTGATTGATTAATAAAAAAAAAGAAAAAAAAGTTAAAAAAAAACACAAAAAAGATAAATAGCATTTGAGGCCTCTAAGATATGCCATATAGGATTGACTAAAGTTCTCATTTATATATATACTAGTATGGTTGGCCCAGGCCAGACCTGGGCCCAAGAAAGATTCAAAGACTGCACCAGAATGAAGTGTATAGCTTCAACACTTAAAGCTCCCAAATGCACTTGTGTCCTATAAGTTTCGCTGATCTTACATAAGTAGCAGCAGAGAATATGTCTGACTTGTTTTCCAACTATTCGAATTTTCAAATTACTGATGTAAAACACTTTTATGTGGAGTGTTATTACCAGTAGTAATTTTAGTAATTACAATTGTCTTTGAAAATGTATAAAGCTAAAGATGGTATGTGGAGAGTGTTTTTGTGAGTGAACAAATTCTCTTAGAGCTTATGCAATTATTTCTCTTAGAACTTATGCAATGCTTGTTGTTTTTAATATATCAAATTAACCCGTGAATAAGAAAATAATATTAACATAAGTAATTCATATATTATTAATCTCAACATTACTAATTATACAGCCTATCAAACTATCCTAATTGTAAATATATATGAAATGATAGTTATTTGACTATTAAAGTATTATATGGAAAGACACAAAAATGAAATTCTAGTTCTATAAGGTCGGCAATTGATAAACAAACTTAAACATGGACTTAAAATCATTATCTGTTGGAAAATATCATACATCAATAGGTCTATTTCATTTTTTAGTATAACATAAGTGTAACTTTAAAAAGAACTCAGCTAGAATTTCGGAACTGACTCCGAAATCAACTACTCTATAAGGAGTAACAAAAGACAAAGAAGCTCAACCACTAAGAGCTATGTTGCTTGGAATTTTCAAAAATGTCAAATAGGCATGTGTCAGCTACTCCAAAAATAGTGCATGTTGAAGAATTCGACACACCTTGTCTTTTAAGTACAAATTGTAGGAAGTTTACATATCTCGGGAGCTAGTAATATAATTTAAACCAGACAATACATACTATGTGCAGTTTGAGGAACTAAGTTAGATTATAATATAGGATTATCAAGTTGTGCGCTGGTATACAAAAACAAATTTACAATGAGCAAGGCTACACAACTATCAAGTTGTGCGCTATTGGACAAAAACAAATTTACAATGCACAAGACTACAGTGCGCTAGTGGACAAAATAAATTTACAATGCCTAATACTACAGGACACTAAAGTTTTGCGCTACTGGCCAAAAACACATTTACAATACGAAAGTTTAAACGTTGTAAGCACCAATAGTCCTGTATAATTTAAGTATTAAGTACTGATCCATAAGCATCTGGTCCATCAAAATCTTGGCATGTAGAAGCCAACAAAAGACACATATACAAGGCAGGCACATAGCTGAGTGAGCTGTGATAAGAAGGTGAATTTATTATTAGTATCAAATGTAAATAACTTAAATCGATAGAAGATAAAATTGATTTCAATCAAATTTTTGAAGGTGATGTTAAAGTTTACTAACCTTCACTTTATCTTAGCTGGAGTGATTGGCTCAGTAGCCTCTCTTTTGCTGGAAGAGAAACTCTTTTTTGATGGAGTTGTGCGCTCAAGCTGTTGTCTCTTGCTAGATGAGGTACTTCCAATAGTTGGCTTTTCTGGTTCATCTGCCGACGACGCATTGTCAAGTTCTCTTTTACTGCTTTCTCCAATATCTAGAGAAGCTGATGATGTTGGTAACCGAAGAGCATCCTGCTTCTCTACAAATGATGAAACAAATAGTTTCGCTGGTGCATCATCAAAGTTCCTAGAGTATGATTTTCTTAACTGTATTTTAACTACTTTGTTGGAAAAATCTTTCTCGATACACTGGAGGGGCAGTGGATCCTTCTGCATTTAAAAAGAATGTCATCAGTTGTAAGATATCAGTTGAAGTCAGAATTCAATTGAATTATAATTCTTCTTTGTACCTTTATGTTAATTGTTTCATAGATTTGTTCAGCTCTCATTGAAAGAAGATTCTCCCTAAGTTCACCAAGTAGTGTTGCAGTTGTTGATCCACTTCTATCTGTAATTTAAACTTGTAAACGACACCTGTCATATAAAGTTAACAATCAAGATACAGGAATGTAACTTGTATATAACCTATCCACATCTATCAATAAGTACAATACACTATATATCTAGTTACAATGAGTTAACTGAACTACCTACCTTTCGGTTTTCAGAAAAAATCAGAGCATAATTGATTATTCCTATTTGTTAACCCTAGAGCAACCATCTTACTTAATCAAGCTTAAGAGAACCAGCTATGTTTCCTGATCTCAAATCTAAGAATCATAACTCAAAGCTGTCATCATTTACATGTAAATAAAAGAACATTAATATGCTGATAGTCTCCTGAAATTCATAAAAGGAGTAAAATTCGTTGATAAAATAATACATTGATCAAATTCAAAACCAAAAGTCATAACAGGTACCAGAAGTCCAACAACAGGCTAATCCTTGATAATAGTAAAGTAATGTAATGTTCAACGCAGCTAAAATGATCAATAACTACTACATAAGGAGTATATTTTGCTGATAAAAGCATAACATTGATCAAGTTCCAAACAGGAAGTCTTAACAAAAGGCGAATTGATAATAACAGTAAGACAATCTAGGTGACTAAGTATATTTCCTTGAAACAGTTGTAATATTGATCAAATTCAAAACGGATAATAAAAGTGATGTAACCTAAATGTCGTTGTATCTGAATTTTGACTAAAACCTGCTACACAAGAATATATTATAGAAACAATTCTAACATTGATCAAATTCCAAATCTAAAACCGTTTACAAAGAAAAAGTGAATCGATATCAAAAACGGTAAAATGTACGCGTTGTTGTTGTAGTTTCATTGAAATGATTTAATCAAATTCCAAACCAAAAACGTTTATGGAAGAAACATAAAATGATAAACAAAATAACATAATCTAGAACTCATTGGTTCTAAGCAGATCAAAATCAACTACATGAAGAATATATTTCATCAACACTGTGTAAAGCTAATCAAATTCCAATCCTAAAACCCTCTACAAACAAACGATAACAAAACTAACATAATCTAGAAAATAAAATATGTTATTTTGGATCAAAACTAAAAAACGGACGAGCTTTTGTTGTTTCTGTTTAGTAGAAGTTTGTTGTTTCCGAGTATACTTTTGAGTCAAGGTAGGTCGGAATGTCACAATACTTTTATTTTTGGGAAGTTTTTTGGTCTAGTTCTTCTTGTTGTTTTTCTTTTTTGATGTCTCCCTAAGTTCATTTTGAGTTTATGGTATATCACCACAAATAGTATTCAGATTGCCAATAGTATTTTTATATACTTTACTTTCTTTTTTCTTTAGAATAGCTTTCTCTTTTTGTTGTTCTTTGAAGAGATTATGTTTCCTGATAAAGTAGTTGAGAAGGGGCAGAGTAATAAAAGGGTTCTGATCTCAGCAACTTACTATTTTTGTGTAGATGAAGTTAGTTTCTTAGTATGTTAAAAATCTAATATTTTTTGTATTACTTCACTAAAGAGTTATTTATGATTATGTAAGGTCATGTGATCCTTAATAGAAAATCGGCTAGTCTAGATATACTATACCAAACAGCTGGAGAAATAAAAACAAACTACTTAAAGAAAGTAGGGATCGAGGAGGGTTAAATTCAACAAAAGAGAAGTCAAAAAACCTAGATATGAAAGTCAATATGACCTTTCTCCCTAAAAGTAGTTGTTGGTGGCTGGGAAGTATCTGTATGGATGCTACAGAATCTTAGACATTGTTGAAGCAAGTGCACGAATAATACATTTATTGTTCGGGGAGAGTTTATAGTAGAAAAACTGTATTCTATATATCACTATATTCTTTTTGGATGTCTCCCCAACTTCATGTTTTGGTCTTAGAATATCTTTCTCCTTTTGAACAATTGGTTCAACAATCTGAGAATTTTCAATTTTCTTAGCTGTCATATTATTATTTCCATCAACACTATCAACCTTACACTTTCCACCAGTAGAAACCATATAATTCTTCCTTTATAGGACTCTACAGTTCATAATATTGTGTCCTCGTTTGCCTCTTCTTTATAATACTTAGATATGCATTCATATTCACTTTTTTGTACATAGCCTTTTAGAAGATCAACTTCGACCCTAATTTTAGCCACACACTCATCCACAGTAAAAGTAATTGTTAGTGCCTGGGAAGTATCTTACTGGTGTATATGACATGCTTTAAAGACCAACAAGCCAGCTAAAGTTGTGCTAAAACAGACATCCAGCTGTTCTGATCATAGTTAGTACAAGCCCTAACACGTAAGAGTAATATAGTAAAATTACTGTTGAAGCAGTGAAATAGACATCTTAAACACTCAATGAAGGTTTGAAGCAATCCATCAATGGAGACAAATAGCCAAAAGAGACGGTTAATGTAACCACGAAGTACAATACACTTGTAGGCTAGAATTTAATTGGCAGACACATCATCATGTCACACAAAATTGCTTCATAATTAATCAATGTAGGAGTTCAATCGACCTCAAATGTTTTTGATTTTACACAAGCAAACTTTTCAATGAGATCACAATACACCTGTAGGCTGGAATTCAATTGGCACACACAACATCATGTCACAGAGAAGCAAAACACAATTAATCATGAGAAGTTCGTTATACCTGGGTGTTAACATGGTATATTCTTGTCAATTGCCGCAGTCACTACCCTTTATTATCTTAGTTCTGACAATGTTCTTGCATTTTGCACACATTAACTCATAAAATATCTGCTCTTCATCATTCAAGAATAATATTTTACCTTCAACATGAAAGGATTGCATCTATTCAGAAAGAAAAATAGAAAAGATGAGTTATTATTAATCTGTTAATATATTATTGAATTGAAACATATAATATGTCGAGATACATACCGCAGATTGTGTTTTGATGTTTTCTATAGGTATAATGTCATCATGTAGCGACATTCCAGCAGAGCTTCTTTGTGTATATGTGTTCAACATTTCTTCATTGTCTTTCACCCTATGTACATATATTTATATCATTTTGGATCATGCACAATTAATCTTATACTTGATTATAGTTCTATTATTTTAGCTTTATTTCATACCAGTTTATCAGTTCTGCAACTTGTGGGTACACAAGATTTATCAATATTGTAGAATTATATCTTGTTGTCAGAGATATCCCTGTGTCATAAAGTTGTAAGTTACGAAAAATTAACATTGTTAAAAAACATACATATAGCAAGAAAAATTAAAATTTTGTTCATACCAGCATATGAAGATCGTGCAATTCATTTTGCTAGGATTACTGGGTGATTTTCAATTTGTGCAGCTAGCTCACTTCCATCAATCTCAGCAAAGTCTTCCCATAAAGTAAAAATACAATGGTGCATGCTGTAAGAAATAAATAATTAGTAATATAATGATGCAAATAAATGTTTACAATTTGGTAGAAATAAAATTTCAATAAGTTAGATTCAATAAGCATGACATTTTAATCTTATTGTGATATTAATAGAAAATCAGCTAGTCTAGATATCGAAAATCGAATGTTAATTAACTTACTTTGTATCCATGATAACGATTTGTCGACATTTATTTCCATGGATGCCAGCAAACTTAACAACACCACAACTCACAACAACAACGAGCATATCTGTTTATAGAAATGTTTTAGATAATATTTTATAAAATAAAATCTGAGTATAGCTTGAAATATATATAAAGTATTGCTTACCAAATTCTACATGTTGTGGTTCTTGCTTTAAATTTACCAAAGATATGGTGTTTAATCTTGTTGGAGCTGACAGTGGTGGATCATCTGTGTTGTCTTCTTTGATTTGTTCAACAACAATGAATCTATCTATAACCCACTCAAATGTATTGATAAAAAGTTCATAGGGCAGTGGTGCTCTAACTTTTGTGGTTGATATCAAGTATGTGCTGAAAGGAGTAAGCTTGTTTTGATATTTATCTATGTTGTCCCCATACAAAACAATCACAATTTGTTCTTCCTACATTTGCAAATGTTAAGTTATTCAGTAGTCTAAATTATAAAATTATGAGCTATCCTACAATGCATCGACTATAAATATGGTAATAAAAGGTTAAAAAAATGAAAGTTAAAAACACAGTACAAATAGAGAGGTGGAAATTTAAGGAGTACATTGAATAAAAAATTACCGTTTCATCTTGTGCAATTGCGATTTGAAATCGTGTTCACCCGTCCTTACTCTTTCTTTCTCTTGCTTTTTTAATAAGTTGGACTTTACAAGTCCACTCTTTTGTTTGCGGAGTTATCCTACTAATATTAAGTCTATATTCCATATCCTGTAATAGATATTGCACAAGAGAAGAAGAGGGAAAAAGAAGATATGGTTAGTATTATATTGAACAATAAAAACAATTAAAGAAAAACTTGAACAAGAAAAGGATAAAGCAGTACATGTTTATGTTATGTTATGTTTGAAAAATAGCCTTTTAAATGATTTCATCGTAAACTAAATTGTATGTTGAGTGATCGTCATGATTAGTAGCTACTGGGGGTCGAATCAATATTTTCACACATTTTGAACCTTTTGCTCTTGATAAAGCAACATAAAGTTAACCATGTGAAAAGACAGGCTCGCGTAAATAAATTCTAACAAAATTTAATGTTTGACCTTCTGCTTTATTAATGGTCATTGCAAAATATAATCGTATAGGAAATTGGATCCTTTTAAAAGGAACATGCATTTTTTCATCTTGAGATGCTATTAACGGTATTCTTGGAATAAAGATATGTGTATCTTTGACGTTACCAGATGAGATCTTAGCACTTATAACAAGTGTTTTAAAGTCACAACAAGTTAATCGTGCACCATTACATAAGCCATCGCATGGATTTAAATTTCTTAATAATATTATTGGACAATTCTCTTTCAAAGATAACTTAATGGTGGCAAACCAGCAAGATTAAGAGTATGTAACAAGTCCTCAAATTGTGCTTGATCATTAGGTTCAATGGTTTCATCAATACCAATGAATGTTTTTTATAGCCCTGCAAATTTAGTGATAAGCATGTCATTTATTTCATTTACAAAATTATTTTTTGTTGTCAAAATGACGTGTGAATCTGTGGAAGATGATGTTGACAAAAATGTGTACATATTAGGATATGCCATTGTAAACAATTTATCTAATGATTATTTTTCAGTTGTGAAGGGAATAGTAAAACATTTTGAAATTTTAATCTTATTTGCGGAATTAACTTTTTCCTGTCCATTTCCTATTCTCATTAAATAATCACAGAATGAAGGATCTACTTTTGCTCGCATATTTTTGAAAAAATGAATCTTTCAAGTTCTTCACAAATGTCCGAATATAATAAACTATCATTGATGAAATCTTTTTTTTTTCATTACTAACAACAGAAAGCGTTTGTCTAAAATCACCTCAAAAAATGACCATTTTCCCACCAAAACGTATATTTGTATTCATAAGATCTTTTAGTAGCAAGTCAAAAGCTTCAATTAATTTTTTTTGGTCATTGACACTTCGTCCCAGACAATCAATTTTGCATCTCTAATTAAGCATGAAAGCGTACTTTGTTTGCTAATATTGCAACTGAAAGTGTCATCAACATTGATAGGAATTTTAAAGCGTGAATGTGCAATTCATCCACCAGGAAGAATTGAAGCAGCAACACCAGAAGTAGTTGTCGCCAATGCTATATAACCTTTCGATCGTATAGTTGCAAGTAAAGCACGATATAAGAATGTTTTCCCTATTCCTCCTGGGCCATCGATAAAAATGCCCCAGCTCTATGTGAGAATATTCTCTCCATAATAGTGTTATACGCCTTAAATTGATCTTTATTTAGCTTTTTATATAGTAAAGTATCTTCTTCACTAACAATGATTGTTCTCTCAAAATGAACTTCTTTTGCTTCTTTTGCTGTTTTGGAAGGCCTGATTATTTATTGCACAAGCTTATATTCATTTATGTCGGCTCCCATAGAATGTAATATGTCGTTAATATGATTCTGAACTTAAAATTGAATATCTTTTCTTCCAATATTTGGTATTATCTTGAAATCTTCAGACATGGTCTCTTCAAATTGTTTCCACAATTCTTTAGGGTTCACTAGATTACAATATACTAATAATGTTGCAAACAAACTCCTTAAACTATGTGGCATTTAATAACTTGTTGCTTCTAACATGCGTCCAATCAAATCGTTATTAGAATGTAGAAGACCTTGTTTTCAACAGATTCTCTGAAAGTACTACATAGTTGTCCTTCAATAGTTCGTAAATCTTTATAAGATTTTGGACCTGTAATATTCATCAGCAATAGTCTTAGGTAATAACGTTCTCCTTCTGTAGGATGACACGTTATAATACGTCCAATTGTACGCCCTTTTTTTTGACGTGACCATATTTTGTCTTTGGCAGACCATACAAAATATTCAGGAAATTCTCGATACAATAAATTAAGTTCTATAGCATCTTCATTAGCACTATTCATATGAAAGAATTCAGTTAGCATGGTTCTTCTGATCATCGGATTGTTTAAAATCGAGTGTATATTAACATTGCTTCTAAATAAAACAAATTGTTGTCCTTCAAGATGAATTTGAAGGGAACATACACTTGGGGACATTTCACTAATCGGAAAACCAAACAAGCGCTATGTAGCTTCTGGTGGTGATACACATCTAGCGGATTGATATTCTTTTATTTCATCTATTTCTACATTTTTTTCATTAGCATGAACAAAAAAAGCAATTTTATCATGTCCTTTACAAATATATTTATAAAGATACTTAACAACTTTAATGTCAGAAAACACTTCAATATTCATATGGCAATCAAATTTTTCAAGCAAAAATGGATTGTATGGAACAACCCAAGAATTGTTCAAGTAGTGTCCTCGTATTTCTATTGCTACTCCTGTATTTCGTCTTTTATAAATTGGATAGGAATTAGCTCCTTTCAAGGTATGATTTGCGAAGATTTTTAGATAGTTGAATTTGCAACAACCATATTTCTTCGTGCAAGGACTTGTAGGATTAAGATTGTCACAAGGACCATGCATCATGTGTTTAAGAACACGTGAATATAAATATGGTTCTGCATCTTTGTCAGGTATTTTAGCATTAATAATATTATCATAAGCTTTCGGTGTTAGAACCTTATGTTCAGCAGTTAGTATAATAAGAAAATGAGCATGAGGTAAGCCTCATTTTTTAAACTCTACAGTATACATAAAGGCTGTGACTTTTCCAAAAATAGTTCGTTTAAGGATATCTATTTTCAGCTCTTCAATTTTTGCTCTAAATACTCTACTAATAAGATCAGGTCTATTTTGTGCTTCATCTACAGATGCTAAATGCTCCTTTATTTCAGACCAAGATGGGTTGCACGTCATAGTTATAAATAAATCAGGCTTACCAAAATGTTGAACTAATGCAATAGCATCCATGTATCATTGACGCATATCTCTGGGCCCTCCAGTAAAAGAATTTGAAAGAACTCTTTTTTTTTTCAATATTAGAAACATCTCTTTCACCTAATCTCAAAATATCAATAACTCCTTGCGACACATCCATTCTAAACAAATCTTGATTACATAAATAAAAATCCAATCGTTGAGTTTCAAGTTTTATATATTCATCAACAGTATATTGTTGAAATATTCTTCCCGTGTGTAAAATTTCATCTCCCTCATCATCTCTCATTTATATCTTATAACAATAATATTCACGAACAGATATTGTATTTCATTTCTGTTTTCCTTTATCTAGAATATCATGTTCCATTTCAAGATATCCTTCGAGAGAACAAATATTTCATATATTTGGCATCTTATCAATTTCAAAAGTTTTAGGATGTCTAGAAACATTTTCTATTTCAAAAACTTTTTTAATACCACAATGCCATCCACTTTGAGCATATGGAAATAACAGTGGATACTATAAGGCATCATGGCATCCATACTAATAATTTACGCTTCTTGTACAATTACTGCGAGTATACATTTGAATATGAGGTGCTTGAATAACATTCCCATCATTTTCCTTAACCCATATTGCTGTAATAACAGATGAGATAGATAAATTATATACTTGTTGGTCTAAACTTGAGTCAAATCTAAGAGCAATGTGAAAGTCTTCCAAGTTAGAAATGTTCACCAAGGATCGAAGAAAAATAGAATATGGATTATTTGATAATATATCCATTAGTTTCTTCACTACTGATTCATGAACTTTATTGGAACAAACCATCCTATATGCTAACTCGTTATTATTAACGTAGCAGTACAATTATAGATTTTTTGGTTTTTCATTTTATGGATACAAATAATTTATAAAATGATACATTTGTCCTTGAACTTTGAATGTGTATACACCACAATCTCTTTTAGCCAATTTTTTTTATCATACTTTGCACCAAGTGATGTAAATGCATATAGATTATTATATGTCCTTATGTATGTTCGAAAGTGTAAAGATTCTTCATCTTCTCCAAAATATAAATTTCGTAATTTCATTGGCATTTTATGTGAAGTCAACTTGAGGGTACCGTTGGTACAATAAAATCTGGGTGGTTCATATTGAAATCTCTTTGCAGAACAAAATTTAAAGTTTGGTACTCTTTTGAGTCAAACATAATTTGTTTGAGGGTGTTGATCAAATACATTTGAAGTTGAACCTAGAATGAAAAAAACTAATATTAACCAAGACCTACAAGCCATTGGTAAAACTAAAACAAGACTATGTACTCACCTTTTTCATATGTGTATGGTACCATTTTAGTTGGTCTGGAGGAAGTGTTTTCAGAAAGTTGACGTCTCTTTGATTCTTGATATTTACATTTGCGGTGCACCAATAGAGCTTGTTTTTCTTCACTTGTCAAGTTATTATATTTTTTCATGTCGCTTCATGTTTCTATTTATTATTGAAAGTGATTTTTTATTTTTATTTTCACGATCCATTAGAATTTATTATTTCAATAGATGTCAGTCAAATTATGCTCAAGCTATATTCTGTCATCATATGAGAAACACAGTAAACACTACTTCACATAGAAAAAAATAAATTATGCTAAACGTATATACTTACATGTACAATGGTAAATCGTTATCTGAAAGGCCTTTGTTATTTCTTTTGTTTTGTTCCTCTAAAAACAGCAGTAACAGTCCTTAAAATATAAAATAACTTATATCAAATTTAGTAGTCAAACACCCAATAGAAAAATTAAAAAATCTATCACATTTACAAATTCAATTTGAATGGATAATACTCCAAACAACAAAAGCCAATACATCCCTAACCAGATTCTCAAAATTATTCATATACTCACAAAAATCACCAAACACGACTAAAATTTATACGAAACAAGCATAAAAATAGTATATCGAGAATTTCTGGTGGTCTGTTATGTTGAAGATGCTTCTGGATTTACATAAAAAGCTTAGGGATTTGTGTGGAATACACCCTGCTTTTGCTGCCAACAAAGAGTAGTTTATGGCTTCGAGAGCCAGTGATGTTACATGTTAGTGAGCTTTGTGTCGTGTTGTGTAAAATTGGAGTACCATGTTTTTATCAGTAGTGTTATTGTTGCTACATCTAAGACATAATCTCATGTACTCTTTCACCCTGTGGCAAACTACTCCAAACCTTTTGATACCTAGAACCTACAACCAAACATTACACATTTGCTCCCTTTAAATTCTTCCTTGCATATATTTACTAAAATTCTTATACAATCTTCTCAAAGCTCGCTTGAGGAATCTTCAAACTTTGAAGTTATGCACAAACAGGCCATGTCTTGCTCAACAGACACTTCAATTCAAGCATCAAAGACCTAAGTCGACCGTTCATCACTTTCAGTCCCTACCTCGAAGAGGACACCACACACAAAAAAAAAACTACATCACTTAATTTGGATTTGTTTAATTCTTTTATCGCATAGCAGTTTTTGCATTTGCGGGTATTAGCCTTAAACTAGATATGTAGTTTTTATATTCTTTTTCTTCTTTTATTGAAATCACACTTTTTTGCATTTTTTGCTTAAAGCTCCAATAGGTAGAACTTTGTTCTCCTTTGTTGACATCTGTAATGCCTCGATTTACTGAACCAGAACGCTACACGGTGCTCATGACCCCGAAGGACCACAAGCTAATCCATGACAAATATCTGTACCTGTGCACTGCATAATATGACATAATAATATGGAAACATGCACTAAAAGGGCATAAGGTTCAATACTGAACATAATCTGAATGATATAACATCTGTGTGAGTAATAGAATACCCAAAACAAAATTGAAAATACTGAAGTCTGAAATATGATAGTCTAGAAAGCCTCTAACTGGCTGAACTGTCTAAGTAAGGAGCTGATGGTACATCTCCCCAACTAACTCCAACTAATAAACTAATTAATGAGATAATAAGAAATAATCATGTCCTCAAATGATGATGACTCACTTCTAACTCTGACTACTGAAATTGGAATCTACTGCTGGTCTAGAACTCGTGTCTCTGAACCTATGGTAGAAGACAACATAGCGCAAATGCGTCAGTACTTTGAATGTATTGGTATGCATGTGAGGTAGGCTGAATGCATGGGTTTTATATGCATGAACAATGATAATAACTGACTAACTATCATGAGCGTGAGAATACATGCATGAGACATATAAACTGACACTAATACTGTGATTACATGATTACTGAATCTGAATATAACTGATAACATGAGTGACCATATCTAACAGTCCTGCATCTGATGGAACTATATGAGTTCTATACTGTATCTGACAGTCCTAAATCTGATGGAACTATCAGAATTCCATACTGTATCTGAGTTAACTTTATCTGGTAGTCTTAATTCTTTAACATGAAACTGTGGTAAGTAGTTATCTAACCGACATGCCCCTGTTATGCCATTATGGTGGAGTTGGGGTCCAATCTGTAACCCCAATTGGAAGGGTATCAATACCACGCCACCGGTAAGGACAAGCTGTGGGCGACCATTATCTGATAGTATCACCTATACGAGAATGGTAGGGCCCTTATCTGACAGTGCTTATCCACCTCATCAACCCTCATCGACAGTATTGATGTCTCAACCAATGCTGGATACATAGTTCTAGAATGCAAGGATGACTGCTAAGGATCACACCCTCATCTGATAGTGTGTGTCCCGATCCTTGGGTTCACTCGGTGCTAATTTCTACTCCCATCTGAATGGACACTGAACATGATTTACTGAACTGAACATGGGCTGAGTTACTGAATTCCGTTGACTGACGGAATACTACTGATATCTGACAACTGACTAAGTTCATGAGATCATGGAGATTTCCTAAGTCATAAGACTGTCTGAAGTCTAAGGATCATGGATTAACTGAGAGTATCGTGAAAACATGACATGGCTCTAAGCACATAACTAATGTTCCGGGTACAAGTACCCCCAGGACTCGATGGAAGGAAACTGACCAAGCATAACTTACTTGAACATATAACTAACATCATAATCCATAATACATTTATAGAAGCATTCCATCAAAACATGTGATATGCATAACTTGTACATACATGGGGATTTTATGATATCATACTAGTTGGGCATTGTTCCTTCATCTAGGCATTTAATCAAACACATGGTACGCATAGCACATGTAGAAAACATTATACAATAATTAATCATCATGATTCATCTCTAATTTCATCATCCTAGGCTTTATTCATAGGTTCACATGAATATACATCTATACAAATCAATTCCACATAAAATTGATCACCCAACATGGATTTAAATTCAATTGATCATTCTCAACATAAACAAAACTAACCCAACATGAAATTCATAAACTTAAACTTAGAAAAGAGATTCTTGGGTTTCATGGACGAAAGGAGTCCATGAATGAGCACTACGCATACCTTAGTTCATGGTTTTGTGAAGATTGACGGTGAAACTTTCATGAAATTGGATCTTCTATGAAAACCCTAGCTTTTTCTTGAGAGAAAAGAGTGTATTTTGGGTGAAAAATGGTTGAATCATGTGTTAAAGGGCTTAAATTAGGGTGGAAAATTGACTCTTTTAACCCTGGACGTGTCTTGTAATTTTAGTAAAATTTTCCCGAATTGAACGCCTGGCGCGACGCAGTGCTATCGTTCCATTTCAATAGAATTTGAAAATTGGAAAACTGAGGGATGGCGCGATGCGGAGCCATCGCATTGCCCCTTCTTTTACAACCTGGAACTTTGGCGCGACGCAGAGGAAATCGCGCAAAGACATTGGAAAAAGACAATTCTAAATTTGGTCCCTGGAGCGATGCGCCATAATTGCGGACCCCTACTGGAATTTTCCAAATGCCATTTCCTCTTGTGGCGTGGTGCGCCACTGACTAATATGGCATTGTTTTACGATGGAAACTTGAAATAGTCATAACTTCTGACCCGGTTATCGGATTTGGGCGAATCTTATATCGATGGAAAGCTTATTGAATTTCCCACATGACAAAACGTGAAAGAAAATAGTGAAAATTCCTCATGAAATAATCATCATTCAATTTAGAAGCTAATACTAGACATTCTTGAGATGAAATCTGCTAGGAAAAGTACGGGGTATTATAATAGCTCCCCCTTAAGAACATTCATCCTCGAATGAGACTGTTTGAGAGGTAAGAAAAGACAACTGACGTACATAATGAACATGTATAACTGGAACATGATCTCATGACTGACATGACTGACAAACTGAACATATAATACTGAACTTGCATATCTGATGTATTTGTAACTGATTCATGAATGCATGTCTGAGTGTTCTGAAGATCAAAGTTTCTCACAATGAGAATGCATGTTTAATGCATAATTACATAACTGAACTAATACATGAGTGCATGATTGAATATGCAATGGTACTTGATACCAAGTTTATAATGTGAATATGAACATTAAACTTCATACCAAGTTTATGATGAACACTAAACATGAAACTGAGTAAGATTACGGAGAGCTATTACATTAAGCTTGATCTGAGTTGGTGAAAAAGAGGTGAGGATAATTGGTACGCATGTCTGCTTCTACTTCCCAAGTATCTCTCTCGACATACTAATTTCACCAAAGAACTTTAACGAGAGGGACTTCATTGTTCCTCAATCTACGAGTCTGATAGTCTAACATTTCGACCAGAATCTCTTCATAAGAGAGAGTGTTCTGAACATCAATGCTCTGAATAGGGACTACAACTGAGGGGTCACCTTTGCACTTCTTGAGGAAAGTGACATGAAAGACTGGATGAACTGAGGCTACATCTGAAGGCAATTCGAGCTCATAAGCTACCTTGCCGAAACGATTGAGAATCTTGAAGGGACTGATATATCGAGGACTAAGCTTTCCCTTCTTGTCGAATCTCTTCACTCCCTTCATGGGAGATATCTTTAGATAGACATTATCATAAACCTCAAACTTGAGATCTTTTCTACGAACATCTACATAAGACTTTTGTCGGCTCTGAGCATCCCAGAGTCTTTCTATGATTAACTAGTATTTTTCTAAGGCATCGAATACTAAGCCAGGACCTATGACTGAGGCCTCACTAACTTCGAACCAATCAAGTGGAGATCTACATCTCCTACCATAGAGAGCTTCGAATGGATCCATCCGAATACTGGAATGATAGCTGTTATTGTATGCAAATTCAATCAAAGGCAAGTGGTCATCCCAACTTTCCTTGAAATCGATTGAACATGCCCTTAGCATATCTTCTAATGTCTGAATAATCCTTTCTTCTTGACCATCTGTCTGAGGATGAAAGGTTGTACTGAGATGAACTTGGGTACCAAGACCCTTTTGGAAAGCTTTCCAAAAATAAGAGGTGAACTGGGTACCTCTATCTGAGATAATGGACAACAGAACACCGTGTAATCTAACCAGCTCCTTGATGTAGAGCTTGGAATAATCATCGGTTGAATAAGAGGTATGAACTGGAAGGAAATAAGTTGATTTGTTCATTCTTTCTACAATGACCCTGACTGAATCGTGCTGATGATGGTTCGAGGCAAACCGGTTACGAAGTCCATGTTCACAACTTCCCACTTCTAAGTAGAAATACTAAACTCCTGCATGGACCCACTAGACTTCTGATGCTCTATCTTAACTTGCTGACATGTAGAGCACTTAGCCATAAACTCTGCAATGTCTCTTCTTATCCCACTCCACCAACAAATTTCCCGCAAGTCGCGGTACATCTTTGTGGCCCCTGGATAAATAGAGTAGTGCGCACCATTCGCTTCTGCAAGAATTTGCTGCCTTAAGTCATCTACAACTGGAACACAGAGACGACCCTGACAACACAAAACACCATCTCCCCCTTGGGAGAAAACCTCTACTAGATGCGGCTTTCAGACTTCCTAAGACTCTATTGAACCTTAGGCTTTCATACAAAGTTTGTAATGCCCTGATTTGCTGAACCGAAATGCTACACAGTGCTCATGACCCCGAAGGACCACAAACTAACCCATTACTGATATTTGTACCTGTACACTGCAAAATATGACATAATAATGTAGAAATATGCACTGAAAGTCCATAAGGTTCAATACTAAACATAATCTGATTGATATAACATCTGTGTGGGGTAATAGAATACCCAAAACTAATTAATGAGATAATAAACTAATTAATGAGATAATAGGGAATAATCATGTCCTCAAATGATGAGGACTCACTTCTAACTATGACTTTTGAAACTGGAATCTACTGCTGATCTGGAGCTCGTGTCTCTGAACCTATGGTAGAGGACACCATAGCGCAAATACGTCAGTACTTTGAATGTAATAGTATGCATGTGAGGTAGGCTGAATGCATGGGGTTCATATGTATGAACAATGATAATAACTGACTAACTATCATGAGCATGAGAATACAGGCATGAGACATAACAACTAACACTACTATTGTGATAACATGATTACTGAATCTGAATATAACTTATAACATGAGTGACCGTATCTGATAGTCCTGCATCTGATGGAACTATCTGAGTTTCATACTGTATCTGATAGTCCTGACTCTGATGGAACTATCTAAGTTCCGTACTGTATCTGAGTTCACTGTATCCGACAGTCCTGATTCTATAATATAAAATTGTGGGAAGTAGTTATCTAACCGATATGCCCCTGATACGCCATTATGGCTGAGTTGGGGTTCAATCTGTAACCCCAATTGCAAGGGTGTCAGTACCTCACCATCGGTAAGGACAAGCTGTGGGCGACACTCATTTGATAGTGTCCCCTGTATGATAATGGTGGGGCCCTTATTTGACAGTGCTTATCTACCTCATCAACCCTCATCGACAGTGTTGATGTCTCAATCTATGCTGGCTATATTATTCTAAAATGCAAAGATGACTGCTAAGGATCACACCCTCATCTGATAGTGTGTTTCCCCATCCTTGGGTTCACTAGGTGCTAATTTCTACTCCCATCTGAATGGACACTGACTATGATTTACTGGGAGTATCGTGAAAACATGACATGGCGCTAAGCACACAACTAATGTTTCGGGTACAAGTACCCCCATGACTCGATGGAAGAAAACTGACCAAGCATTACTTACTTGAACATATAATTAACATCATAATCCATAATACATTTATAGAAGCATTCCATCAAAACATGTGATAGGCATAACTTGTACATACATGGGGATTTCATGATATCATACTAGTTGGGCATTGTTCCTTCATCTAGTCATTTAATCAAACATATGGTAGGCATAGCACATGTAAACGATATTATACAACAATTAATCATCATGATTCATCTCTAATTTCATCATCCTAGGGTTTATTCATAGGTTCACATAAATATACATCTATACAAATCAATTCCATATAAAATTAATCACCCAACATGGATTTAAATTCAATTGTCATTCTCAACATAAACAAAACTAACCCAACATGAAATTCATAAAGAAATCCATAAATATAAACTTAGAAAAGAGATTCTTAGGCTTCATGGACGAAAGGAGTCCATGAATGAACACTACGCACACCTTAGTTCGTGGTTTCGTGAAGATTGACGGTGAAACTTTCTTGAAAGTGAATCTTCTATGAAAACCCTAGCTTGTTCTTAAGAGAGATTTGAGAGAAGAGAGTGTATTTTGGGTAAAAAATGGCTGAATCACGTATTAAAGGGATTAAATAGGGGTGGGAAATGGACCCTTTTAACCCTGGACGCGTCTTGTAATTTCAGTAAAAAATTCCCGAATTAAACCCCTAGCGCGATGCGGCGCTATCGCGCCGTGTCACTGGAATTTGATAATTGGGAAACTGAGGGATGGCGCGATGCGGATCCATCATGTTTCCCCTTCGTTTACGACCTGTAACTTTGGCGCGACGCAGAGGAAATCGCGCTAAGACACTGGAAAAGGATAATTTTGAATTTAGGCCCTGGCGCGACGCGCTATAATTGCGGACCCCTACCGAAATTTTCCAAATGCCATTTCCTCTTGTGGCACGGTGCTCCACTGACTAATATGACGTTGTTTTATGATGGGAACTTAAAATAGTCATAATTTCTGACCCGGTTATCGAATTTGGGCGAATCTTATATCGATGGAAAGCTTATTGAATTTTCCATATGACAAAAAGTGAAAATCATGAAAATTCCTCATGTAATAATTATCGTTCAATTTAGAAGCTAATACTAGACATTCTTGATATGAAATTTTCTAGAAAAAGTATGGGGTATTACAATATCAGTTTTTTATTTGTTG
Source organism: Capsicum pubescens (assembly GCA_030864215.1). Lineage (NCBI taxonomy): Eukaryota > Viridiplantae > Streptophyta > Magnoliopsida > Solanales > Solanaceae > Capsicum > Capsicum pubescens. The sequence goes on along the minus strand of CM061543.1, from coordinate 83,023,120 downwards.
TATTTAGCCCCTTCGGGAGCAAACATTCTGGTATTTTACAGAAAAGTTGCTACAACATAAAAATTCCTGTAGTAGTGTTAAATCTCATCAACTGTCATAGTAGTTGCTCCTTTACTCCAACAAGGCATTAACATGATTTCAAATTGTTGAATCCACTTCAAATTGTTCAACTTTCAACAATATAGAGCTGTCAGATCTATTGACAGAACACATAACCAGTGAATATGATTTTGACATTAATGTTTTGTGAGATAGCACCGCAGGATGATACTCACTGGGAGAGGATAAAGGATAATTGTAGAAGTTGTGAGATAAGCCATGGAAGTCATGGTCATTTGGATCAGCCCAAGGAGAATGCGATCCCGGTGAGTGAGGATCACTTGGATATATTAGTTGCAGCAGGAGATTAACAATTGCAATTTTGATGCATCTGCTGATAAGGTTGACAGCAAAACAACTCAATTATAGTTATCTCAAACTCTTTACTAATTTAATTTTTGCTATGTACAGATCACCATTTATTTCGTTATTTTGATTCTCTTGTTAGATTGTGATCCATATAGACAACTAAATTATCAGTCAGAGATGAAACTCACTTAGACAAATGCTTCAAAATTGAGGTACTGATCTGCCAGTGTCGCTTAATTCGCATCTATGTAACCTCTATATATGCAATTATTGTGTAAATCATTAAATCTGCTGTATTTAATTCATATTTCCGCTTTATTCTCAATCATATCTATTAAATATTGAATAACAATTTGGCCGCCAATGATCTAAGAAATAAACAAAGTTTTACGAATTTAGGCAGACAACCATTGGAACCCTGAATGTAGTTCAAAAGTTCCAAGGCATATACAAGATGGAACATATGAAGATTTGATTAGGATCTCAAGAAAGTATGGGTGATGATACCAACAGTTATTTTTTGGTGTTTGGAGACTCCAGTGAATCGGATACATTTTGAAATCTCCCCACTAATTACATTGACCATTTTTAGGATTCTGTTAATTCCTACCGACACATTGTGAAGGAGCTAATAATTCTGTACTTTGGTCTTTTGCAATTTGCATCTCTTTGATGCGTTTCTAGTGAATAGTCTGTTTGATCAAGCTTCCAAAATCTGCTAATTTTAAAAAGTACTTCACAAGTACATTTTGAAAAAATAATTTCAGAGAGTAGATGCTTGACCAAGCTTTTAGAAGGTGCTTTAGAAGAAAACCCACTTTTTTCAGCTTTCTGAACAACTTCTGTTGTTACTCAAACACGCTGAAACAGTCGGCCACCCACTGTTCTTCCATTTCCTCAATCCTTTTTAAAAAGTTTAAAGTTGCTAGGAGTACCCACTAAGTGAAGTTCAAGCTTTCAACTTCTTCATCAAATAGAACTTACATATGTAGAAACTACATATAAAAAGAGCAACAACACCATTTCTAATAACTTCGTTAGTGCATCCTATCTCTCTACAACAACATTTTACTATAACGGTCGAGTTCCATATTATGTTATATTTATTGTTTTATGTACAGCCTAGAAATACTTCATTCAACTCCTAATTTTGGGAAAAATTACATAAATGTGCAGATAAGCAGAGCTGTGAAGATGGTTGCTATGGGTTGGGGAAGGAGTACTACTAGTTTCCCTTCTCTTAGAACATCCCGCCTCCGTGTTGCTACGGTAAATCTATTAGTACTCAAATACATAAAAATATATCAATAAGGCATAGCTTTTGACACAGATATGCAACAGAAACACCCACAATACATGGATTTTACTTGAATGTTTTGATAACTATGTTCTGATAACTAAGAAGGTTAAGAAAACCCTAAATTCCATTAATTTTTGGGTTTGAGGATTGTTAAAAACTTTGGTTCAGCAATACAACAACAAACAATGAACTTGGCAACCGGTGTGTAAATTATTTGATTGTATACTCAAAACAATAATTAGCACCTCATGATTCAAGATTTAGAATTTAAAACAATCAATTTTTACTCATCAATTTATGCCAAAAAAAAACTTACCTCAGCAAGATGAACAAGACTGATAAGGAAAATACAGCTTCAAAGCTCTGAAAGAAGAAACCATCGACCTATTGGGAGCTTTATAGAGAGTTAATCACCGACTTTTTTATGATAAATTGATGAGTCATACATAATTATGGCTTATTCCTGATTTACAGTGATGAGTCATGTAGTAAGTACAAGATATTCCACATTTATAGTGATGAATCATGCAACAAAGTACAAGATAAGATAAGAATAAAAATACATCTGTGATGATCTGTGAATAGATTTTGTACACTGCAGAATGATAGGCAGTAGTTTCAAAAGAAAGGTTTTGGAAAGAAGGGTGAATAATGTAGAAAATCACATGCTGTCACACGTGGTTAGAACTCATGGGCCTCACAATTAATTTCAAAGATGTGGACACAATATTTAAAATTTTTATGAATTCATTAATCTTTTTACAATTCGTGGGGCCCATAACTAATTGTCCATATGTGGTGTGAGGACGACCAAACTTGGTCATCCTTCCTTATAACATATTTGCAATTAATTGTGAGGCCCATGAATTCTAACCACGTGTGACAGCATGTGATTTTCTACATTATTCACCTTTCTTTCCAAAACCTTTCTTTTGAAACTACTGCCTATCATTCTGCAGTGTACAAAATCTATTCACAGATCATCACAGATGTATTTCTATTCTTATCTTATCTTGTACTTTGTTGCATGATTCATCACTATAAATGTGGAATATCTTGTACTTACTACATGACTCATCACTGTAACTCAGGAATAAGTCATACTTCCACATTTATAACACTCGTTTGGTGATTCCTTCTCAAGTATTCAAATGAAAATAATTGAATTTTAATTATTTTACATGCTATAAATTCAAGGAAACAATAATGTAAGAAAAAATTATGGGGTATCCTATTTAGACATCAATATTTAACATGTATTCAATTTTTAAAATTTGTAGCATATAATTCACACAAAAATAGTTGAAGTCAGCATCATAAAAATGAATGAACCTTATTCATCATGTAGAATGCCTGACATTTAATCATATGAAATTTCATACATTTTGTCTGAAGTTAGCTTTGTCAAGACTAATACAGTCAACATGTTTCTAAACTTATTTTGCAAAGAATATACGTGCGGAAAAACTATAAATTTGGGACATTAACTTAGAAAGTGACACCAAGAACTTCACTAGGTATTTTTGAGACTAATGAAATACTCCGTCAAAATTAATCTATTTGTCCTTTTAGCAGGACTAGCTCAAGAGTGAAGTTAATAAAAGTAAAATTGACATAAATTTCAACAAGTATATCTCTATTTATTTCTTATTCCTTCTTTTAACAAAATTACGTAAAATTCTTGAACTTGTCATTTTCAGATACATTTTTAATTATTCGACACATCTAGTTTATGATATACCCGCTTCGAAATATGCACATTTAAAAAGGAAAGTAAGATAAATTTATTTAATTAATAGAGCAAATTATGGGACGTTCATTTAATTCTCTTTCGAGTATTTTCAAAATTAGGTAATTAATTCAAAATTTAGAATTCAAAAAAAATTACAATTTTTTGTGTGTTCAAAATTTTAGTAGAAATCACTCAATTCACGCTTAGGGATCGTTTGGTAGAGTGTATAAGAATAATGTTAAACAAGGTGTATTAGTAATGCTTGTATTATTAATGCAAGTATTAGTAATGCTGGTATTAGTTACAAATACATTATTTTTTACACAGTTTTTGGTTTGATGTATTAAAGATAATATATATTTAAATAATTTTTATAAAAGAATGTTTCTTACTGAATTGTCCTTCCTTAACCTTCCTTCAACCCTTCCTTGTACAATCTATTTTCAAGGCGTACAAGCAACAAAGCTCGAACAAACCCCTGTGCAATATAGTTTTCTACAAAATTTATGGAATTCATGTGATTAGCATCCTCTCTTTGGCCTATGGATGAATATTTCCCAAGTTAATTCTGGATTGTCTATCAGCAGGATGATGTAACGACCTAAAAATTTGATCAAATATGAGAAATTTGTGATTTTATATGATTTGACTATTTTATCTCTCCTCGTAGTTGCATTATGATATTTATGGGTATGGGAGTGATTGACATAATTTTTGATGCATTTTGGTATCATTTATGCAATATTATGATTTTTTATGGCTTCGAGAGCATTGTTTATGTGGATATCTTTTGATTCGTGCGACGGATGACCGAACGGACTGCGTTAGTAGCTCTGAAATATCAATTTTAGGCTAGGTAGACCTTTGGTTCGGGTCCCGATGCACCCGAGCTCATTCCGACCTATTGGTCGGAAAGATAAAAAATTGGAAATTTGGGTATGGGACCCACATTTGGTCGAAACAATCTCGGATGGAAAATCCGACTTTGCCAGAAGATTCAGAATATCGAGTTTAGGGTGTTAGCATATTTGGTATGATTTTACGGCTTTTAAATCTCATTTCGATCTCCGGTTTGGCAAATTGTGATTTCGGGTTTCAGGAGTCAATTTTATAAAAACGATATTTTTTTTAAAATATGATATCGTCGTCGCGTCCGAAATATTTAATTTAGTATGGTTGCATAGTTCGTTTGTGTATATTGGACTCCAAACAAATCCTGGACACCCCGTCGAAATCCATTGACTTAAAGAAAAAAAAAACAGCAGTTATATATTGCAGAAAAACTGCAATATAAACAGCTTTTTCACCAATTTTTGGCCCATTTTGCACATTTTCATCTTGCCTCTTGAGAGTTAAACCCTAAAATAGTGTAGGAGCTTAAAAGTAAAGTTTGTGGGATCTTGAGAAGCTAGATTAACATCTATTTCTTGGTTTTATTACGGATTTAAGGTAAGAATTCACGCCTTTTCTTATTAATTTCTTGATTAATTTCTCAAAACCTCAAAAATCTTAGGGCTTGATTTAAGCCCCAATTTCACTTCTTTTCACTTGAATAATGTTATTATCTTATAATTACTAGTTTTTCATCAATTTAAACTTCAAAACAACTCTGATTCTTGATTTTAACTCGGATTTCAAAGATTTTACTCGGTAAAGCTCAAAAATGACTTTTTTTTATTTGAACCTCATTTTTTACTCGATTTAACTAGGGTTTTCAGTTGTAGGTTTCTAAAAATGTGGGGAACATGTTTTTGAAGTAAAGTTTCGATTTTGCCCTTTTCGAAAATCCATTTTGGGAGTTAGTTTTGATCCCGAATCAAAAGTAGTCAATATGAGTGTCGTTGATTTTATTTTGATGCGTAGATTTCATATTTGATATTTTTAGTAAAATTCGAGATTGTTCGTGGAAAGTAAGGTCACGAGTTCAAGTGTAGCGGACCGGTATCGACTTTCGAGATAGGTTATGGCTTAACTTTTTCAGACTGGGATGAGTAGTAAATGATGGTACAAAATGCATGCTAAGGGTGGGAACTAATCATGAAAAATAGTTATCTATGTGTTGTGCCCGTGTGGAGGCTTATATGTGATGTAATTATCGAAAATGAGATAATATGTGATATGTGTGACCGTGTGGGGTCCTATGTGATATTGATAGCCTTGAATATATATTTATAATTATATTGTGTTGTTAAAATGCTTAATGTGGTATCATTGGTGTATTGTGATTATATTCATACTTTATTGGCAAATGAGACATGTGAAAACTTATGGATGATATGAAAATAATGAGTGGATATTGGCTCATGTGGTTGTGAAAAAGTATCATTGTGGTTGGTTGTGGAAATATAACATGTGGTTATTTGTGGAAATACTCATTGTGATTGGTTGTGAACATTACATCTTCATATCATACTCATTCATGAAATATTGGTACCACCGTGGCAACATCTGAAAAACACTGGAAACACCTTTTTAAAAGATATTGTAACACATAATAAAACCCTTTTTAAGGAATATGTCAGAAAGGAGATATGAGATATGTGGATTATATATGGGTTGACAAACCCCCCATGGGTCCTATGTTGAGAAGCTTTAGCTCCGTAGATGTATACGGGGATTGTGCGATGATTCCGGAGATTGTGCGACGACCTCATGAATCATCATCATCGTCATCATATACATTGCACTTACTCAATTGTGTTTATGTTGTGTTGTATTGCCTTATTGACTTGTCAACTATGTATTTGTCTTACCTTTCTTTACTTATATTTGATGATCTTGTATCTATATGTTCTCTCTTATTCTATTAATATGTGACATAATGTATACTTGTGTTCTATAGCTTGGTGTGTTGTTGTAATATATGTGAGATATATTAAAACTGTTAGTGCAAGCAGTGTGGGCTACCGTTGTGGGACATTTTCTGATTGCAGGTGACGTGCCCTTAGTGTAATTTTGTATGCTTTATTTACTACTTTGCTTAATCGGCCTATGATACCTACTGAGTACAAGTGGACCGTACTCATGCCTACTGTGCCCTTTCGGTGCAGGCCCTAGCTCGAGTGCGACTCAGCTTGATTGACTCAGGCGATTGTTGGAGCTTCCAAGGTAGCAGTTGGACATTCATGCGTGCAAAGTTCACCTTTATCTTTCTATAGTAGTTATGTTTTTATTAGTATTCGGAGACAGTTGTTATTCCTTTGTGGTTATCTTTTCGATGTATTTGACTCTTGGATTGTATAGTAGTTCTTACATTATTGACACCTGGTTTTGGGCATGATTGGTATTTTGGATAAGTTCTTTCCGCATTGTTATAATTACTTATATAGTTCAGCTTCATTCTAGAATCTTACCTTGGGATATTTCTTTCTTTTTTTCTTTTTGTATCAGTTTGGGTGATAGGCTTACTTGTCAAGGTACGTCGCAACAAGTGCCATCATGACCCTCGTTTTTGGGTCTTGACAAATTGGTATCAAAGCAGCCAGGTTTCATTGGTCGCAACGGTGTAAGAATGAGATGTCTAATAGAGTCTCGCAGATCGGTACATAGACGTCCATATTTATTTTCTACACGCTATAGGATGTCTTTAGGAAACTTTTCTCATTTTATTCCTTATCATGCAAATTCTTTCATAACCTGTATTCTGAGTTGTGTTTCACTCTTTCTGTGCGAATGGAGTTGCTTATACCTTTTATCAGTTGAGAGATACAACGAGAGATTGGTGGAGGACACTTGTCAGTTGTAGACCCCATGATTCTCCTAAGATGACTTGGGATCAGTTCACTGAGGCTACCCTAGAAAGATTTATGTCTTTCAATTTGAGAGACTATTTATGGGACGAGTTTGATCATTTGGAGCAAGGCTCTATGATAATTGTTAAGTATGAGGCAAGCTTCAATGCCTTGTCCAGATATTCCTATGATAGTATTTCCACCGAGTTTTCGCAGATACAAAAGTTTGTAAAGGGTTTGGATGTCTCTCTTCAGTTGGCTACGTCTCATATGGTTGTGTTTGAGGCTTCTTTTCAGAGTATTTTGGATTATGCTAAGATGACATAGGGTATTCTTAGTGCATCTCGGGAAAACGCCAAGAAGGCGCAGTGTTTTGGTGAGTTTAGGAGTCAGACCTCTCGAGGTAGAGATTTTAGAGGTTCTCGTGGATACCATAGTAGGCCAGTGTAGGTGATTTTATAAAGTTCAGGTGGTGGATCTTCTAGTTCAGTAGTTCAGGTGGTGGATCTTCTAGTTCAGTAGTTCAGGTGGTGGATCTTCTAGTTCAGTAGTTCAGGGTGGCCATTCGGGCTCAGTTGTACTTTCTCTTGTTGAGACTGGTCGTAAAAGTTGCTAGGTATGTGATGAGATTGGCCATATGGCCAAGGACTGTTCTCGTCGTGTGTTTAGAGTTACTCTTATTTCAACTGTCAGGGGTAGGGGTTCTACCAAAGGTACAAGAGGTAGAGATAGTAGAGTTTGTGTTGGTGGTCGTAGGGCTACTCAGCTAGTTGGCAGTCGTGGATAGTGTTATGCTATACCAGCCAGACCTGAGGCAGAGACTGCTGATGTTGTGATTACAGGTACCTTCCTCATTTGTTTCAGACCTGCATTTATATTATTTGATCCCGAATAGACTTTCACCTATGTTTCTGTATATTTTGCTATGGGTTTTGATTTTGTTAGTGAGCCTCTTTCCATACCTATTCACATATCTACCTTGGTAGGTGATTCTTTAGTGGTGGATCGAGTGTACCGATATTGTGTTATGAATTTTGTTGGGCATGAAACTTTGGTAGACTTTCTTGTGTTAGATATGGTAGATTTTGATGATTATTTTGGGTATGGATTGGTTGGATCCTTATCATGTTGTCTTAGATTATTTTGCTAAGACTGTGAATTTAGCTTCGCCTGGTATGCCAAGGATAGCTTGGAAGGGTACACTTATTCGGGTCCTAAGAGAATTATATCTTATGTTCAGGCTCGTAAATTGATTGAGAGGGGGGTGTTTATCTTACTTGGCCCATATTCCTGACACCAGTATTGTTTTGCTTCCTTTTTTAGACTCCGTATTGTCCGCGAGTTTATGAATGTGTTCCCTATAGACTTATCTGGTATGCCTCCGGATCGAGATATTGATTTCAGTATTGATGTTGAGTCGGGCACCAAGCCTATTTTCATTCCTCCTTATAGGATGGCCCCAACAGAGTTGAAGGAACTGAAGGATCAGTTGCAGGAGTTATTGGATAAGGGATTTATTCGACCTAGTGTTTCACCTTGGAGTGATCCTGTCTTGTTTGTGAAGAAAAAGAATCAGTCTATGCGGATGTGTATTGATTATCGACAGTTGAATAAGGTGACAGTTTGTAACGCCCCAAATCTGGTACCCAAAATGTTACACGGTGCTCATGACCCCGAAGGACCACAAGCTAACCCATGACTAATATCTGTAACTGAGCACTGAATAATATACTAAAATATGCGGAATATAAGTTGTAAGGCCGTAAGGTTCAAAACTGTAACACAACTGATAAAACAATATCTAGACGAGGTATAGAAATACCCAAAACTGAAATAACTGTCTGAACATACTATAGTCTAAAAGCCTCTAAACTGTCTAAATAAGGAGTTGATGGGACATGTCCCCAACTAACTCCAACTACTGAAATAAACTAAGTAATGAAATAATAAAGTAATGATCATGTCCTCGAAGGATAAGGACTCACTGCTGACTCTGGCTGCTGGAATTGGAATGCTACTGATGCTCTGAAGCTCATGCTTCTAAACCTATGGTATAAAACACCATAGCATAAATATGTCAGTATGTTAAATATACTGGTATGCAAGTGAGACAGGCTAAATGCAAAGGGTTTATATGCATGAACAATACTAACTGACTGAATAACATGATCGTGAGAATACATGCATGAATACGTAACTGTAACTGAGATCGTGATAACACTGACTCATGAATTCTGATAACGTGGATTTTTTGATATCCGAGTACTAATACTGGGTTACTGAATGACTAAGTCTATTGAGTACTGAGGAACTGATGTCGTATTACTGATAAAGAAATGATTGTTTCTAATAGTTCTGATTATGAAGAACTGATCTGACTGACTGTATCTGACATTCCTGAAATCTGAATATTGGTAACATGAATTTCGTATAATTAATATACTATTAACTAGGTGACTGTGTCTGACAGTCCTGAAATCTGATGAAACTAGCTGAGTTCCATACTGTACTGAGTGACTGTATCTGATAGTCCGAATATCTGAAAAACTATCTAAGTTCTATTACTAAGACTGAGTGACTTTGTTTGACAGTCCTAATTTCTATAGAACAGGACTGAGTTCTATTATGAAGACTGAATCTAAAACTGAAACTATGGGAGGTAATCATCTAACCGACATGCCCTAAATCTGAACTGGTGGAGTTCAACCTGTAATCCCAGCTAGAAGGATATCAGTACCGTACCATGAGTAAAGACAAGCTGTGAGTAAACCCTCTATGATAAGGAGCTCTTCCGTCAACCCCTCATGTAAGAAAAACTCAAATGAGATGTATAGTCCTTAGCTCGTAGGGGTACATCTCAACCTACACTGGCTACATAGTTCTGGAACGCAAGGATTGCTACTAAGGATCACACCCTCTACTGACTGACAGTGTGCGTCCTCATCCCTGGGTTCACTCAGTGCTGAATCCTACTCCCAACTGAATAGACACAGAACTAATTTCCTAGTTCATACTAGGCTGGACTGATCTGTTACTGATTTTACTGATTAACTAGATCGAACTGAGTTCACTGGATTTTTGTTAACTGACGGACTACTACTGAATTCTGTTAACTGACAGAATGATAATGAATTTACTAAAGTCTGAATTGAATACTACTGAGACATTATGACTGACTGAGATCACTGAGATTACTGAGATTACTGAATAGGACTGGACTGATACTGAGTTTACTGAGTTTTTCTAAGTCACATGACTGACTGAATTCTACTGATTATGGCTTGACTGAGAGTATCGTGAAAACATGACACTGGCTCTAGGTACACAGCTAAATTGTCGGGTATTTAATACCCCCAGGACTCGATAGCATAAAAGTAAATCATGGCACAAACTTGAAAGCACAACAATGGCTACATATATCCGTAATTCATTGACTAAGACATTTCATCAAACACTTTACATGCACTAACTTGTACATGAATGGGAATTTCATAATAACATGCTATGAAGGCACTATTTTCTTCACATAGGCATTTTATCAAACACATGGGGAGCATGCTTTGGTTATACAATAATCAATAAATCAAATTATCTTGGTTACATAATTCAACTTGCAAATTGAAGGTTTTCTCATGAATATTATGCAAAATATCACATACTAGGATCAATCATTGGAACATGTAATTTGAAACATGAATCGAAACCCAACAACAACATGAACATGAATTTTAATTCAACTAAATCATGAACATTCATAAATACAAAATCTTTGGATTTTGAAAAGAGATTCTTGAGCTTCATGGGTGAAAGGGACCCATGAATCAACACTTGACATACCTTGATTGTGAGTTTCGTGAAGTTCTTGAAGGAATTCTTGAGATTTGCTTTTGAAACTTGGGGCTAAGGTTTTCTATCTTTGAGAGAGAGTGATTTATTTCTTGAGATATGTGGGTAAACAATGAGATAATAGGTCTTTTTAGGGTTTAATATCGTGTATAGGCTGATTTGGAGTTTTTGGAATTTACCAAACAACCCCTGAAATTAAATAACGGAACCTAAAAAATCTCAATTTTACATGCTGGTGCGACGCGGTGAAATCGTGCCAGCTTACTGAAAGCTGGACAATTGGGAAACTAGTTTGTGGCATGACGCGGAGCTTTCGCGTTGCCACTTTGTTTGCGACCTGGAAGTTTGGTGCGACGCAGAGACATCATAGAGATTCACTGAAAAAAGGATAATTCTGAATTTGAGCCTTGGCACGATATGCCATAATTGCGGAGGCTCACTGGATTTTGATGATTGTCATTTTGGCATGCTCTGCGACGCGTTGATGGCTCAGGTGATACACTGTCTCACTAAAAAGGCTCTAACTCTTCGCCCGGGTGTCGGATTTGGGAAAATTTGGTATTGATGGAAAGTTTATTCAATTTCCCACACAACAAAAAGTAAAATTTTTGAAAATTCCATATGTATAAAAGTGGATTCATCTTTTAAAGTAAGTCTTTAACATTTTTAGACGATTTTAAGCTAGGTAGAAGTACGGGGTATTACACAGTTAAGAATAAGTATCCTCTTTCTCGCATTGATGATTTATTTGATCAGCTTCAGTATGCTGTGGTGTTTTCGAAGATTGATTTGAGGTCCGATTATCCCCAGTTGAGGATTAGAGCTTTGGATATTTTAAAAATTGTTTTTCAGACTCGATATGGTCATTATGAGTTCTTGGTCATGTCTTATGGATTCACTAATTATCCTACCATGTTCATGGAGTTGATGAATTGGGTGTTTCGACCGTATCTCAACTCCTTTGTTATTGTGTTTATAGATTATATCTTGGTTTATTCCAAAAGTGAGGTTGAGCATCAGGAGCATTTATGAATTGTGCTTCAGAGATTGAGGGATGAGAAGTTGTATGCTAAGTTCTCTAAGTATGAGTTTTGGTTGGAGTCTGTTTCTTTCTTGGGTCATGTGGTGACTAAAGAAGGTATGGTTGATCCAACCAAGGTTGTAGCGGTTCGTGATTGGGCTAGACCTACTTCGTCAACCGAGATTCGAAGTTTTATTGGCTTGGCCAGGTATTATCGGTGTTTTGTTGAGGGTTTCTCTTTCATTGCAGCTCCTTTGACTAAGTTGACTCAGAAAAAAATTCCATCTAGTGGTCTGATACTTGTGAGGCGAGATTCTAAAAGCTCAAGGACTTGTTGACTTCAGCTCCTATATTGGTTTTGTTCAAGGAGGGAGTGGTATTTACCGTGTTTTATGATGCTTTCGGTATTGGATCGGGTGTTATGTTGATATAGAAGGACAAGGTGATTACGTATGCGTCTCTTCAGTTGAAGCCTCATGAGAGAAATTATCCTACCTATGATTTGGAGATGTGCATAGTTTTGTTTGCCTTGAAATTGTGGAGGCACTACTTATATGGAGTCCATTGTGAGATCTTCTCAGATCATCATAGCCTTCAGTACTTCTTTACCAGTGAGATCTTCATATGAGGTAGCACTATTGGCTTGAGTTGCTTAAGGATTATGACTTGACTATTCTCTATCATTCAGGCAAGGCTAATGTGGTTGTGGATGCCTTGAGATGGAAGTTGACTAGCATGGGTATCTTGGTGTATCTTTTGACCCAAGAGAGGCTTTTGGCTTAGAGATTCAGTGTTTAGCTAACCAAATGGTTAGACTTAATATTTCGACATCGGGGTGTCTTTTGGCATTTGTGGATGCTAGATCTTCTTTGATGGAGTAGATTCGAGCTCATTGGTTTGATGATATTGAATTGAGGTTGATTCAAGATGAGGTGTTGAGTGGGGAGGATAGGGAAGCTTCACTTGATTCAAATGGACTTTTAAGGATTGGGGGTTGAGTTTGTGTGCCGAGAGTGGTGATTGCATTAGGTTGATCTTGGAGGAGGCCCATTGTTCCAGATATTCTATCCATCCAAGTGTGACTAAGTTGTATCGTGATTTGAGATAACACTACTATTGGGGTAATATGAGGTGAGATATAATAGATTTTATAGCTCATTGCCTTTATTGCCAACAGGTGAAGTCCAAACATATGAGACCCGGTGGGTTGCTTCAAAGGTTACCCTGTAATATTCTGAACTTTTTTTAAGTCGAGTTTCATCCTTAAGAAGAGTAAGGACTGACTTCCCAAGTGAGAAATATTTTAAACCGTGTAGAATTTTTCTAATATCAACTTTTTTTCATGTGGAGAATTGAATAAGCTTTCCGTCGATAGCAAATTCATCAAAATCTGATATCGGGATAAAAAGTTCTGGATGTTTTACAGAAAGCTGTCTGAACTGCCCAGGTGCGATGGGCAGGCTGACGGACCGTTGCCCATAGCTGTCGCCATGAGGCAGTAGTCCCATTCACTGGACAAGTGCGATGGTCAGGACTAACGGACTGTCGAGCTAGCGATAGACTGTCGCCCTAGGCCATCGCGATCAGGCAGTAAGTCCCAGTTCTGGTCCAGGTGCGACGGTCAGTCAGATGGGCCGTCGACCCAGCGACGGACCATCGTACCCCACCGTCACATATCCCCATCAATAATTTTAAGTAGCTTTTAAAAGGGCTTTTAGATCTTTTTCCACCCCTTTTAACACCTATTTATATCATATCGAGGCTCCTAACTCTATTATTCATCTATAACATCAAAAGCTAGGGTTTCTTTCAAGATAAAAAACCCAAGAACAAGATCAAAACTCTTCTTCAAGAAAACTCAAGAAACCAAGAATCTCTCCAAGAAACTTTAAGAAAGAGACTCCTAAGGTATGTTAGATGTTGATTCTTGGGTTTCTTCCACCCAAGAAGTCCAAAAATCCTTTTTAAAATTACAAAGTTTATGTATTTATGAGATTTCATGATTTATGTGTATTGTAGTTCATGATTATGTGTGTTGAGTTTTAATTCATGATTTAGACTACTGGTATTAAGAATTGATTCTAGCATGTGATTAATTGTGTGATGTTCATGATAAACCCTCTTCAAGTTGCATGTTGGCTGAGGAAATCATAACACATGGGTGTAGTATTTGTTGTATAACTAAAGCATGCTCCCTATATGTTTGACAAAATACTTATGTGAAGGAAATCGAATCAATATAACATAGTTAGCAAGAAATCCCCAATTATGTATAAGTTCATGTAAGCCAAGTGTTTGTTGAAAAGCCTTATTCAGTGATTTATGATATGTTGTATACATTCCCATTCACGTGTATTCCTTATTGAGTGAACTTTGAGATATTGGTATGCACTCCTATACTATTACATGTTCATGATATTTAAGTGATTGGCGAGATGTCACATTGATTATGTTGTGGATGATAGCCTATTGTCATGTCATGTACGAGTTATCCTATTTTATGATATTTATGTTATCGAGTCCTGGGGGTATCTAATACCCAAAATTTAGCTGTTTGTCTAGAGCTGAGTCAGTCTCAAGATAATCTCAGTTGTGCAATGTTCAGTAGAATTCAAACAGTTACAAAACTTAAGGAAATTCAGTGATCTCAGTATAAGTGTAATCCAGTCTCAGTATCAGTCTAATTCGACTAAGTATTCAGTTCTGACTCAGTAGTATTCAGAAGTAATCAGTATTCAATAGTACTCAGTAGTATTCAGTATTCATCTCAGACTTCAGTAAGACTCAGTAGGCTAATAAGAATTTAGTAACATTTAGCCAGATAGTAGAATCCAAGTAGCATTCCATTAGATAACTGAGCCAAGTGAACTCAGGTAGATCAATCAAGAAATATGAACAGTAATAGATTCAGCTCCGTCTAAGTTCAGTTAAGAATCAGTTCAGAGTCCTTCAGTTGGGAGTAGGAACTAGCACCGAGCGAGTGCAGGGATGACGACTTCCCCATTAGAGAGATAGAGTCATTAGTAACAGTCCCTGAACTCCAGAACTGTGTATCCAGCGCAGGACCAGGAGTCACTCATTAGATTAAGGCTTGAAAATCATACTGCCTTAGGCTTGACTTCCTGTTCAGGGTCACCCGTTAGAGAGGCTTGACCATAGTAGAGGTCTTTACCCGTGGCACGGTATTGACACCCTTTTAGCTGGGGTTATAGGTTGGACTCTACTAGCTTAGATTTGGGGCATGTCGGTTAAGTGAGAACTCCCACAGTTGCAGTTTCAGTATCAGTCTTCAGAGTAGAACTCAGAAATCAGGACTGTCAGATACAATCATCCATCTCAGCAAGGAACTTAGATAGTTCCACAGATTCATGGACCACCCACTAGATAGGACTGGTCTCACATAAAGTAAATCAGTATCAGTACTAATAGATCCAGAGATCACCCATTAGATAGGCCTGATCTCAAACTCAGTCTATCATTTCTATTATTAAAAGATTCAGAGATCTTTCGCTATATAGGTCTGATCTCAGATACAATCATTTCTTATCATTATTAGTAGATTCAGAGATCATCCGTTAGAGAGGTTTGATCTCAGATTTAGTCAGTAGATAGTAGCAAGCTCAGAAATCAGTTATCGATATGAGTAGATTCAGTTATTCAGTATTCCATAGTTAGTAAACTCAGATATCAGTATTAGTAGACCTAGTCATCAGTAAGTCAGTATTCAGAAACCAGTATTCAGAGTTATATTCAGTGTTAGTATTCAGAGTTAGTATTCAGTGTTACTGCGATTCCAGTTTTGGTTTGTGCGTTCATGCATATATCCTCATTCAGTAGTCTCATGATATTCAGTTAAGTAATGTTCATGCATAAGCCCTTACATACAGCCTTACCTCATCTAGCATACTAGTGCATTCAAAGTACTGACGCATACTTTCCTGTGCTATGGTCTCTTATACCATAGGTTCAGATGTACGGGATCCAGAGCACCCTTAGCAGTCCAGACCCAGTCAGCAGCAGTAAACGTAGCAGTGAGTCTTCTTCATTCGAGGATGATCCGTATTTTATTATTGCACTAGATTCAGTTTATTTTTAGTAGATGGAGTTAGTTGGGGACATATCCCATCAACTCCACAGTTCAGACAGTTTAGAGGCTTTTCGGACAGATGCATCAGTATTCCGTTTTCAGTTTTGAGTATTTTAGACGTTTGAACCTTATGGAAAGATTCCTCTAGTTTTCCATATTTATTTTAGTATATTATTCAGTGCTCAGTTACAGGTACCAATAGAGGGTTAGCTTGTGGTTGTTCGAGATCATGAGCATCGTGTGGCATTTTGGTTCCAGAAAATTAGGGCGTTACATACCCATTTCCTAGTGGAAATGAGAATGGATTACTATGGACTTTGTGACTGGTTTTTCTCGTATAGATCATAGTTCTGAGAGTGTTTGGATCATCGTGGATTGATTGACCAAGTCAGCTCATTTTACTCTGATTTAGGTCTCATTCAGTGCTGAGAGGTTAGCCCATATCTTTATTTGTGAGATTATGCGTCTGCATGGTGTGCCGGTGTCAATTATTTCAGATGGAGATCCCATATTCACATCTCACTTTTGGAAGACTTTTCAGGATAAGTTGGGTACTCAAGTTGATCTTAGCATAGCATTTCAACCCCAGACTGATGGTTGGTCAGATCGAACTATCCAGGTTTTGAAAGATATGCTTCACGCATGCGCGATGGATTTTGGCGGCCAATGGGAGCAATATTTCGCTTTAGCAGAGTTTAGATATAGTAATAGCTACCATTTCAGTATTGATATGGGTTCTTTTAAGGCATTGTCGCTTCTCAGTAGGTTGGTTTGATATTTCAAAGGATACTTGTTTTGTGAGTCGTTGGATAGAGTCTGAGTCATTCAGGATAGACTTAGAGCGGTTCAGGGTAGGAAGAAGTATTATGTTGATAGTACACTTCGTGCCTTGAGATTTGATGTTGGTGATGATAGGCGAATTTACACGCCTATATCAATATATTTTGCCCATATTTTAGCCTAGTTTTGAGAACAAAGTATATATTTCATGCACTTTTAGTCCTTTTTACTGTAAATGAGCTAACGAACATGATTAGTAAAGTTTCAGGTATAAATGATGCAGAATTCAGCATTTTATGGCTTACTTGACGCAAAAGAAAGCTCACGAAGGAAGGGAAGGGAGTTTACACGCCTAAGGACAAAAACTGCTGCATGGAAAATCTGTCCCGGGCTAAAACAGCATTTCTGAAGACTTTGGGGATTTGCAGTAACTTAGTTGGATTTGGACAATGATACATTAACCTAGTACAATTGGGTTATGTATTTCATTAGTTTATTTGGATTATGATAATGTTACATTAACCTAGTATAATTGGGTTAAGTATTACATTAGCCTAGTAGAATTTGGTTAGATATTTTATTTATCTAGTAGGATTAGGATATGGGTATTATAAATACCCTATCATGCTAGAGATTTGGAAGGAATTTGGGTGGGGAGACCACAATACTTTCTTCCATCCCTCTCATCTTCCACTACAAACAATTCTACAACTCTTCTAATCTTTCCATTAATTCTATTTTTCTTCTTCTACTCTTCTATTCTTAAATTCCACAACAAGAGAATCGTTACTTTGCCTAGGAATTCACGCCTCACGCCTACCACCTAAGCTACACGAAATTACTCAATTTTGTGGTATAACAACAATGTCAATCGTGATCTCCTTCGCATTCATGGGTAACTAAACTTCTCTGTTGGGGTTATGGAAGCCGTATGAGATACTATCTATTGCTGTGAGGTTGTGAGTTCGCGACACGTATACTGCTTATATCATTATTCTCTTCATCTTAGTCTACATTCTTTGTGGTTGCAAATGCAAGAATACGCCAGTATAACATTTAACTTGTTCGAAAGAAAGGTTATTTGTCTGGAAAAGAGATAATGTCAAGGTAGTAAGGTCACCCCCTAAAATTCCCTACTAAAAAGCTAGTGCCGTAACTGGACTAACCTCTTGGAGAATTCGTACTGTTAGACACGCTTTAAGCTCGAAAGAGTTAAAGTGAAATAATCCTCGAATAGGTCGAAATACGCCTGGATTTACCATCGAATACAATTCTCTATAAGCAGTTGCATGTCAGAATTCTACACACTCATAGCCAATAGAGACGTATACCTCAGAAGGTGGACATAACCCCAACGCCTCAATTCTCATTGTTTACAACTTACATAACAATATTTCTCTTTTACTTTGCTATTTTCAGCTTTTATTTAATTGTTTTGGTGACACATTACAAACCCCCCTTTTTACGAGACTTGCACCAAAAGTTTAGTAATTTTGCTTACTTGTTGGCCAAGCTATTCCCTGTGGGATCGACACCCAACCCTGTTGGGTTCTATATTTGCTAACGACCGCTTTACACTCCTACGAGAGCTGTAGATTGAGCGTTATCAAAATTGGCACCGTTGCCGGGGAATACAAGTGTCAATTAAGTTCGTAATAATTACTAGACCCTTTGGTCTAAGATTCTCGTACTTTTACTTTTAGTTTTTGTTTTTGTTTACTGCAGGTTTTAATTCAGTGCATGCCCCATACCCGAAGTTCTGGTCAACCGTTATTACCTATCAATCCTGAACCACAACGTATTCGCAGAATGGAGGCACAACACGCAATTGAAAGGATGGCTGCTCAATAGGAACAGGCGAGACTAGCTGCGCTAGCCGCCGCTCAAGTGCATCAACAGAATATTGATAACCCTGGGCGAGCAACAAATCCTGACGATGAAGATCTAGGTGATGACGAGTTACTAAACCCTAGGCATGCCGCTGAGATCACAATACCTGCCAACAGAAAAGATCGTCAAGCTAGGTTTAGGCCTGAACGCCAAGCTATGCAGCCAGCTTTCGACGATGATGATGATGATCTTGATGGTGCCGGAGCCATAGGACCCATTATTCCTCCACCATTGGCACCCGGAGCCAAGTTCAACATCACAAGCACCATGATTCAGTTATTGCAACTCAAGGGATTATTTGGTGGACTAGCAGGCGATGATCCGAATATGCATCTCATCAACTTTATTTCTACATGCAAGTCATTTGACAATCCTGGAGTTGGTCAGAATGCAATTTGATTACGTCTATTTCCATTGTCTCTGTCTGGGGAGGCAACTCTATGGTTGAATGGGCTGACTCCTGATTCTATTACAAATTGGAGGCAATTGAGAGACGTTTTTCTAGAAAGATTCTTTCCGCCATCCAAAAGAGCACAATTGAGAGATGAAATCAGCAACTTTCGTCAGCTTCCCACTGAAGCCCTTCATGAAACATGGGAGAGGTTTAAGACGAAGCTAATGAGGTGCCCAAACCATCACATGACTAATGTTCACCTAATGGAGATACTATATAAAGCCCTGAATTCAATAACTTAACCAGTGGTGTATAATGCGGCTGGAGGATCCTTTATAGATCTCACCTTTGGTCAGGCAAGCAATATGCTAGATCGTATGATGAAACAAAGTAGAGCTTGGCATACCAGGGATTCTGAGGTAGCAAGCCCCACTTTATCTATTGGCATGACTGCAGATCAAAGAAGAAGGCAAGAAGAACGTGATCAAGATATGGCGCACATGAAAACACAAGTGGATCTTTTTACAAAGCATCTATTATCAGGGAAGACCAAAATAGTCAAAGTTGTTGCGTCAAAAGGAAGAAACGAATCTGATTCGGATGAAGAAGCCAACTACTTGAACAATTAGGGGGGTTTCCGAGGCAATGCCCAAGGAAACCAAGGTCGGAACTATCATGGTAAATCTGGAAACATGGACCAAGGTAGTTGGAAGAAAAACAATGAAAAGAGTGGTTTGTACGTTCCCCCTGGTAGACGTGATACCACCACATCTAATTCTGGAAGTATGGAAGACATGATGGCTAAATTATTGAAAGGAGTGGAAGCAATGAGCACGGGAGTTACTGAGGTAATTAAAGATTTGTCCTCCATGAAACAACTAGTTGATTCTCATTCCACTTCAATCAAGCAAATAGAGCAGCAATTGAGCCAACTTTCAGCAGCACTCAATCAAAGAAAGGCTGGCACTTTACCTAGCGATACTGTGCAAAACCCAAGGAATGATGGGTCATGCATGGCCATCACTACCAGAAGTGGTAAGGTGCTGGAACCTTCAGCAAAAGGCAAGCAAGTGGTTGACGAAGTTGCGGACATGGATGATAACGCAAAAGGAGAAGATGTCGCAACAATCAGTCCTGACGTCAAAGACGTCACGCCCAGTGACGTGCAACCTAAAAAATGGAAAAACGGAAGCAAGAGAAGAAGAAAACCGTGGAGAGAACACTTCCATACCCACCACCACCTTTTCCCCAAAGACTGAAGAAGGTGGCGGATGACACTAAGTTCAGCAAATTCATGACTATGTTAAAGCAGCTGACCATTAATGTTCCATTGGTGGAGGCACTTGAACAAATGCCTGGGTATGCGAAGTTTATGAAGGATCTTTTGACAAAGAAGAGGGCAGCAAGTTATGAGCTGAAAGACGATGTGCATCATTGTAGTGTAATTGCTACCCGATCGATAGTTCAGAAGAAGGCCGACCCCGGAGCTTTCACTATTCCTTGCACCGTCGGATCTTTGAACTTTGCCAAAGCATTATGTGACTTAGGAGCCAGCATCAATTTGATTCCATTATCGATCTACAAGAAGTTGGGGTTAGGAGATCCTACTCCAACCAATATGAGGCTCGTCATGGCAGATAGGTCGGTAAAACGACCTGTTGGTATTCTATGCGACGTCTTGGTAAAAGTTTCTTCATTTATCTTTCCAGCAGACTTTGTCATCTTGGATTGTGAAGAAGATTCTGAGGTTCCCATAATCTTGGGGCGCCCTTTCCTTGCTACAGGAAGTGTGCTCATTGATTTGAGAGCTAATGAACTTTCATTCCGAATAAATGACGAAGTGGTTCGTTTTGATGTTTGCAAAACAATGAAGCAACCCAAATATCTTAGTGTATTTTCGGTGGCTGATGTTTTCTTTGATGATGAGAAAGAACTACTTGAAGAAGAGTAAATTATTGATGATCCCTTGGAGGTTGTGCTCATGAATGGAGAGAGGGGAGATGCTGAAAATTCTGAAGAAGCCATTTGTGCTCTATCGGGATTAGGAACATATCGCTATACTCCCAAGAAGCTGGATCTTGATCTCAAGAATCGGCCTACACCACCAGCTAACCCATCTATTGAAGAGCCACCCACGTTAGAATTGAAGGAGCTGCCAAGTTATTTGAAGTACGCATTCTTAGGAAGCGGAAACACTCTTCCAGTCATTATGGCAGCCGATTTGGGTGAGCGACAAGTTGCAGCTCTTATTGCTATTCTACCTGGGATTTGTACACATAAAATTCAGCTTCAAGAAAATTGCACACCCACCATTGAGCATCAAAGGCGTCTAAACTCACCTATGCAAGAAGTGGTGAAAAAAGAGATCATCAAGTGGTTAGACGCAGGAGTTGTGTATCCTATTTCTGATAGTACATAGGTAAGCCCTGTACAATGTGTTCCCAAGAAAGGAGGTATGACGGTGGTCGCGAATGCAAAGAATAAACTTATTCCACTCAGGCCCGTCACTGGATGGAGAGTATGCATGGACTACCGCAAGCTGAATTCTTGGACACTCAAGGATCACTTCCCAATGCCATTTATGGACCAAATGCTAGATCGATTAGTGGGGAAAGAATGGTTTTGCTTCTTGGATGGTTATTCAGGATATAATCAGATTTGTATTGCACCCGAAGACCAAGAGAAGACAACGTTTACATGCCCATATGGTACGTTTGCCTTCAAACGTATGCCATTCGGGTTATGTAACGCACTAGCCACCTTTCAACGTTGTATGATGTCTATTTTCTCTGATATGGTTGAAGATACTTTGGAGGTATTTATGGACGACTTTTCAGTTGTTGGTGAGTCTTTTGTAGCATGCCTGGCAAACTTGAGCATGGCATTACAAAGATGTGTAGAGTTCAACCTTGTGCTGAATTGGGAGAAGTGCCACTTCATGGTAAAAGAAGGAATCGTTCTTGGGCACAAGATCTCTGAAAGAGGAATAGAGGTTGACCGAGCAAAAATTGAGGTTATTGAGAAGCTACCGGCTCCAATTTCGGTGAAGGGAGTTCGTAGTTTTCTTGGCCATGCTGGTTTTTATCGTAGGTTCATCAAAGACTTCTCCAAAATTGCGAGTCCATTGTGCAAACTATTGGAGAAAGATGCAAAGTTTGACTTCAATGACGATTGCTTAAAGGCATTCGAATGCCTTAAAGGAAAACTCATTGAAGCCCCTATTATGGTAGCACCAGATTGGACTCTCCCGTTTGAAGTCATGTGTGATGCTAGTGGTGTAGCCGTTGGTGCTGTTCTTGGTCAAAGAAAGGAGAAATTATTTCATCCTATCTATTATGCGAGTAAGGTCCTAAATGAAGACCAAAGGAACTACACTGTTACTGAACAAGAGCTCCTAGCGGTTGTGTATACATTTGAGAAGTTTCGTGCCTATCTATTGGGTACTATGGTGATCGTTCATACAGACCATGTAGCTCTTAGGTATCTAATGACAAAGAAGGATGCAAAACCAAGGTTGATTAGATGGGTATTGCTGCTACAAGAGTTTGATTTTGAAGTCAAAGATAGACGAGGTTGCGAGAACCAAGTGGCCGATCACCTATCTCGACTTGAGAATGAGCATGTGGGGCAACCTGAAATTCAGATTGATGATGCATTCCCGGACGAAAAGATATTAGCGACAACAATAGAGAAATTACCATGGTATGCCGACTTTGCAAATTTCGTGGTGAGTAATGTGATACCTGCCAATTTATCTTACCACCAAAGGAAGAAGTTTATGCATGACGTACAGCACTACTATTAGGATGAGCCTTATTTGTTTTGACGATGTGCGGATGGTATCATTCGACGATGTATATCCCATGAATAGGTGCCTACTATCTTGGAATCATGCCACACTTCGCAAGTTGGAGGACATCACGCAGGAAATCGGACGGCCAGAAAAGTATTCCAAAGTGGTTATTATTGGCCTTCGATATTCAGAGATGCCTACGACTATGTTAGAAGGTGTGACCAATGCCAGCGTCAAGGTGCGATTTCAAAACACCATGAAATGCCCATGACCAAAATTCTTGAGGTAGAACTCTTTGATGTGTGGGGTATTGATTTCATGGGTCCATTCGTGAATTCGTTTGGAATGAAGTACATCTTGGTTGCTGTGGATTATGTTTCGAAATGGGTAGAAGCTGTAGCATTGGCCGACAATGAAGGAAAGCGTGTTGTAGCGTTCTTAAAGAAGAATATCTTCTCTCGCTTTGGAGTACCACGTACTATCATAAGTGATGGAGGATCTCACTTCTGCAACAAGCTATTCAAATCAGTTTTGGCCAAGTATGGTGTCAAGCAACATAAGGTAGCTACGCCTTATCATCCCCAAACTAGTGGACAAGTAGAAGTTTCCAATCGCGAGATCAAGCAAATCCTTGCAAAGACGGTTAATGCGAATAGAAAGGATTGGTCTCGAAAGCTAGATGAGGCACTATGGGCGTATAGGACTGCATTCAAGACACCCATTGGCATGTCTCCTTATCAACTAGTCTATGGGAAGGCTTGTCATCTACCTATCGAGCTCGAACACAAGGCATTGTGGGCGCTGAAGCGATTGAATTTTAATTGGGATGATGCAATAAAGCTGAGGATGGAGCAACTGAACGAGATGGATGAATTCCGTCTCCATGCATATGAAAGGTCAGACCTATACAAGGAGTGGATGAAAAAGTATCATGATCAGCGGATTGTTCGACGAAACTTCCAAAGGGGTGATATGGTACTTCTCTTCAACTCCAGATTGAAGCTCTTCCCAGGTAAGTTAAAGTCTAAGTGGTCTGGTCCATACAAAGTTATCCAAGTCTACTCGTCTGGAGTAGTCGAATTGGAAAACAATAATGGTGTTGTCTTCAAGGTGAATGGCCAACGTGTTAAGCCTTATATCGGTCCTCTTGACTCGATGAATTCTATGGCCATCACTTATCTCAACGAATTCTAAGTACTCGAGGTAACTATGTCGAGCCACGACAATAAAAAAGGCGCTAGATGGGAGGCAACCCATCGTTTTATCGTTTTATCGTTCTTTTTTACTTGTTTTGCTTTTGATAATGAAAATCCAAAAATAAGAGTCGTGCCACGACCAAAACTAAGGCGCTTGGTGGGAGGCAACCCATCGTACTAATCGTTTTCATTTGGTTTTAAGCAAAAATAGGTGCAAGAGGTATTCAACGAGGAGATTGATTTCAATTGACAATTTGGACGCATTGTATGGTAAAGTTGGTAAGTTAGGAATAGTGATGCATAAGGCTATGGATTGAGCATTGCTCATGCCAAACTAGGCATCGAGGAAGGCTAGGCCTAGGTAAAACTAGGCCACGAACGATGCACAACCTATCCTATAGCCTAAGGTCTCGGAATCTAGTGTGCTATACACTATGCGCCGCCCAGTCCTAAGTGTGCTTTTGACTATGCGCCGCCTATGCTATGGCATTAGGTCTTAGGATCTCATATTCCATAGACTATGCGGCGCATATGTCCCTAAATGCCATAGACTATGCGCCGCATATACCATGACTATGCCAAGCATTATGCGCCGCATATGTAGCATTTTTGTCTCCAAAACCGATTGTAAATGGGTCAAAACCCGACCCATTCTCTTCCTATATAAAGGGGACTTAGTCTTGAAACATAACCACACTAGAAATTAACCTAAAGGCACCGCATTCCTTCTCCAAACCATCCCAAAATTTTTCTTTTTGCTCTTCCAATTCACAAAACCATCTCCAAAAGCTTCAAGCAAGTAAGTACTCTCTTATTCTTCATTTATTTCTCGTAAGTAATACGTTGATATGTCTATTATAAATTTCTACATCATATAAGATTGATTGGTGATGTTCATGTGTTTTGATCGTTGATACAAAATCATGTGAGTAAACATATACATAGGAAAATCTTGACTTGTTTCCGACTTGAATTTGGTTTTAATAGCATTGTTATACGATTTACGGAATTGCTATGGTGATGAACATTGACTATCATGTTATGATCTTGTTACTTGGATACTTACATGCTAGACTATCCCGTTCATCGGGATAAGCCTTATAGTTGCCTACCGACTTAGGAGGTTGCGATTATTGAAAACATCCATACCATGTTACAACCCCTATGTAGTAGTGTTGTTATATCTAACATGAAAGTAGTGCAATGACTGCAAGTAGTAATACATTACTGATTTTCTTGTCGGAATATAATCCTTAAACGTATGTCGACGAAATCTGAGTAATCGACCACTTTCACTTCACTGATTTGTGTCAACAAAACTAAGTGTGGGGTGGTACCCCTACTGCTTGTTTATAAATTGTATCAACTGAGATTGTGCTGCCATTAACACTATTTCTAGTCTCAGGTACAATGGCACCTAAAGCGAGGCAAGGCAAGGAGAAGGCTACCACTTCCCAAAAGGGCAAGAAGAGAGGTAGAAAGGACCAAGGAGAATCATCCTCAACACAACTACCCCACAGAATGTTTGGAATAAAATGGATTCTTGAGGAGGAAGCCAAACAATGGTACAGGAACAACAAAGAAAGAAGATATGTTCACGTCGACCTGATCAACAAGGACACCTTAGCGAAGAAGGAGCCGCGTATGTTGGCGAAAATCATGGCATTGAAGCTGGATTTCATCTTCCGCGATATGGGAGAATGTAATCTTGATTTGACAAGAGATTTTTACGCCAACAGGTCGCCAAAAGCAACAGGCAACAAAGTCAAAATTCGGAGCCAAGTGTTACAGCTCAACGCGGACTGGATCAACTCTTTTCTTGGCTTACCTTCGGTCGACCCAGCACCATTCAAAGAGCTGTACAGCAGGCCTCCTTATAGAGCAATTAGACACACACTTTGTGGAAGTAGATCGATGGCAAGGTGGGGCAAACATAAAGACACAGGGCGACACAACACCTTCCCCTATGCTTCACTGAATAGGGAAGCAAGAATCTGGATGCGTATTGTCAACTCATGCCTTATTCCTGGGACTCAATACACCAAGATATCAAGAGATAGAGTGTGTTTGGTCTATGCTTTGATGACGAATGTCCCTATCAACTTTGGGGCAATCATTCGCTCTACCATGAGGAAGGTCAGACTCCACAAAAGGTCCCACTTCACGTTTGGAAATCTGTTGACAGCAATCTTGCGGAAGGAGGATATCGAAGAGGAACCAACTGATCATAAACTCCCACACAATCCGAAGAAGGTTGACCTCACAAAGGTCAAAGATGCTGAATCAACACATGGCATCAACCTTACTACGGCAGAGAGACATGCTCGGGATAAGAGTTTCTCCCACCATATGTACGGCATGATGAGGTTTACAATGATGAGTGGAGGTCGTGTTCCCACTGCTGCAGAGCTCCAACAGCTGGACCATGACTATCCAATGAATATTCATGCACGGGAGATGTGTAGAGTAGGTACATACTTTGAGGAACCTCTCGATGACGACGTGCTGACCGATGATGATCGACGAATGCCAGACTCTGACGAGGAGGAGAACTCTGACGACGACTCTTATAATGATTCCGACGAAGGGGGTATGACCCCCGACATTGAGGAAGAGTCCGACTAACCAGGTTCCTCGTATTTATTTTCCACTGAGGGCAGTGTCCCGTTTAAAGTGTGGGGTGGCGGTATCGTATGCTATGCTTCTCTATCGCATCTATGTTTGTTTATTTTGTTGTTTTTTTTCGTGTTTTAGTTTTTTGTTTTTGTTGTTTTTTCTAGCTTCTCATGAAATTATTTTGATAGGCAGCATGAGATTATAACAAGAGTATGTGCTACAATTGTGACTATTGAGACGTTTAGGCTCTAGTTGTGGCTCTAGTTGTGACTCATTATGTGATATTGTGTGGTTCAATTCCTTCACTTGTTGGGTCGAGAGTCTATATTACTTCCAAGCAAGTCGACCATGTGCCTTGTGTGTGTGAGATAATCGTATATTCTATGTGTGTGGCTGATGCTAGAACTTGCCTGGTATGTATGCAAAGCGAAAATAAGGAGTGTAAGTTTAGGATATGATTTAGGCATTTCTTTGGCAACCTATATTTGTTTACCTTCAGTTTTACCTACCCATGGACATCATCCTAGTTAAACCCTTTTGAGCCTTTAGCCTATTTTCTTTGACAACCTTGTATGTAAGCCTAATCCATTTTTTTTCAAGACCGTAATTTGATCCAAACTCCTAAGTGCTTTAAAGTGAAAAAGTCATGTGACAAAATAAGAGGAAATTGGGTGAGTATGATGCTGTAGAATGAATTGGTGCTTGAAATTGCTATGAAAAAAAAGTGCTATCATAAGAGGTATGTTATGAAAAGAAAAAGGAAGAAAAAACTGAAAAGTTAGTCATGTTTAAAATCAAAAAACAAAAAAGGAGAAAAAGGGTGGTAGAATAAATGAAAGAAAGGTTGTTAGAAAGAAAAGTGTTAATGACACAATGTGATGTATTAAAGCGCTTAGGAACATAGTCATTATTTCTGGCCAAAATAGTCCTACCCGTCCCTTAGCCTACATTACAACCATCAAAAGACCTACTTGATCCTAAGCTTAGCATTCTGACATTTAGTAGAGTATTACATTAAGGGCAAGCCTATGGTCATCAGTTGCTACATATGAATTCTTTGTGAGAGTGAGAGCAAGGATATTTTGATACCCATGTTTGAAAAATATGTTATACTTGTGAGTGATTATAGGTAATATATTGTGAGACACACATGGTTGATGAGTTTTGGGTAGTTGTGTATGATTCTTTGTGCCTTAACTTTTGAATATGAGTTGACCACCATCACGAGTCTATGCTAGAAGTTAAACTGTTTCTACTAATGATCGAAAAACTACTCTTTGTTGATAATTGTTGTGCTTGTCTTGACGAATATTTTGTGTTGTTGCTGTGAAACCCTAAGTTGATGTTTAGAGGGACATGATATTTTGTTCGAGGATGAACAAAGCTTTAAGTGTGGGGTGTTGATGATAGGCGAATTTACACGCCTATATCAATATATTTTGTCCATATTTTAGCCTAGTTTTGAGAACAAAGTATATATTTCATGCACTTTTAGTCCTTTTTCCTGTAAATGAGCTAACGAACATGATTAGTAAAGTTTCATGTATAAATGATGCAGAATTCAGCATTTTATGGCTTACTTGACGCAAAAGAAAGCTCACGAAGGAAGGGAAGGGAGTTTACACGGCTAAGGACCAAAACTGTTGCATGGAAAATCTGTCCCGGGCTAAAACAGCATTTCTGAAGACTTTGGGGATTTGCAGTAACTTAGTTGGATTTGGACAATGATACATTAACCTAGTACAATTGGGTTATGTATTTCATTAGTTTATTTGGATTATGATAATGTTACATTAACCTAGTATAATTGGGTTAAGTATTACATTAGCCTAGTAGAATTTGGTTAGATATTTTATTTATCTAGTAGGATTAGGATATGGGTATTATAAATACCCTATCATGCTAGAGATTTGGAAGGAATTTGGGTGGGGAGACCACAATACTTTCTTCCATCCCTCTCATCTTCCACTACAAACAATTCTACAACTCTTCTAATCTTTCCATTAATTCTATTTTTCTTCTTCTACTCTTCTATTCTTAAATTCCACAACAAGAGAATCGTTACTTTGCCTAGGAATTCATGCCTCACGCCTACCACCTAAGCTACACGAAATTACTCAATCTTGTGGTATAACAACAATGTCAATCGTGATCTCCTTCGCATTCATGGGTAACTAAACTTCTCTGTTGGGGTTATGGAAGCCGTATGAGATACTATCTATTGCTGTGAGGTTGTGAGTTCGCGACACGTATACTGCTTATATCATTATTCTCTTCATCTTAGTCTACATTCTTTGTGGTTGCAAACGCAAGAATACGCTAGTATAACATTTAACTTGTTCGAAAGAAAGGTTATTTGTCTGGAAAAGAGATAATGTCAAGGTAGTAGGGTCACCCCCTAAAATTCCCTACTAAAAAGCTAGTGTCGTAACTGGACTAACCTCTTGGAGAATTCGTACCGTTAGACACGCTTTAAGCTCGAAAGAGTTAAAGTGAAATAATCCTCGAATAGGTCGAAAGACGCCTGGATTTACCATCGAATACAATTCTCTATAAGCAGTTGCATGTCAGAATTCTACACACTCATAGCCAATAGAGACGTATACCTCAGAAGGTGGACATAACCCCAACGCCTCAATTCTCATTGTTTACAACTTACGTAACAATATTTCTCTTTTACTTTGCTATTTTCAGCTTTTATTTAATTGTTTTGGTGACACATTACAAACCCCCCTTTTTACGAGACTTGCACCAAAAGTTTAGTAATTTTGCTTTCTTGTTGGCCAAGCGATTCCCTGTGAGATCGACACCCAACCCTGTTGGGTTCTATATTTGCTAACGACCGCTTTACACTCCTACGAGAGCTGTAGATTGAGCGTTATCAGTTGGTGATCGTATTTTCCTTCGAGTTTCACCCATGAAGGGTATGATGAGTTTTAGGAAGAGGGGAAAGCTTAGCCCCAGGTATATTGGTCCATTTGAGATTCTTCAGACTGTTGGTGATATGGCTTATGAGTTGGCTTTGCCTCCTGACCTATAAGTTGTTCATCTAGTTTTTTATGTTTCTATGCTTTATCTTAATATTTCTGACGAGTCTCATGTCATTCATTGGGAGTCGGTTAAGTTATATGAGCGGTTGTCCTTTATTGAGGAACCAGTTTCCATTTTGGCTAAGGATGTTAGGCGGTTGCTCTATAGAGTGATCTCTGTGGTTAAGGTACAGTGGCGACATCGACCTGTAGATGAAGCTACTTGGGAGGTCGAGTCTGATATGCGTAGTTCTTATCCTCAACTCTTTATTGGTTCAGGTATTTCTTTACCTTAGTTCTAGGACGAACTAGATTTTTAGTGGTGGGTGATGTAACGACCTAAAAATTTAATGAAATATGTGAAATTTGTAATTTTATATGATTTGACTATTTTATCCCCCTTCATAGTTTCATTATGATATTTTGGGGGTATGGGAGTGATTGGCATGATTTTCGATGCATTTTGGTATCATTTATGCAATATTGTCGTTTTTTACGACTTCGAGAGCCTTATTTTGGACTTATGTGGATATCTTTTGATATGTGCGATGGATCACCGAACGGACTGCGTCAGTAGCTCTGGAATATCAATTTTAGATTAGGTAGTCATTTGGTACAGGTTTCGGTGCACCAGAGCTTTTTCCGACCTATTGGTCGGAAAGATGAAAAATTGGAAATTTAGGTGTGGGACCCACATTTGGTCGAAACGGCCTCGGATGGAAAATCCGACTTTGCTAGAAGATCCATAATATCGAATTTAGGGTGTTAGCATATTTCGTATGATTTTAAGACTTTTAAATCTCATTTCGACCCCCGATTTGAAAAATTATTATTTCGGGTTTCGGGAGTCAATTTTGTGAAAATGATATTTTTTTAAAAATATGATATCGCCATCGCGTCTGGAACGTCGAATTTAGTATTGTTGCATAGTTCGTTTGTGTATATCAAACTCCGAATAAATCTCGGGCACCCCATCGAAATCCATTTCGACTTAAGAAATAAAAAACAACAGTTATATTGCAGAAAAACTGCAATATAAACAGCTTGTCCACCTATTTTTGGCCCATTTTGCCCATTTTCATCTTGCCTCTTGAGAGTAAAATAGTGTGGAAGCTTAAAAGTAAATTTTGTGGGAGCTTGGGAAGCTAGATTAATATCTATTTCTTGGTTTTATTACGGATTTAAGGTAAGAATTCACACCTCTTCTTACTAATTTCTCAAAACCCAAAAAATCTTAGGGCTTGATTTAAGCCCCAATTTCACTTCTTTTCACTTGAATAATATTATTATCTTATAATTACTAGTTTTTCATCAATTTAAACATCAAAACAACTCCGATTCTTGGTTTTAACCCGGATTTCAAAGATTTTACCCGGTAAAGCTCAAAAATAATTTTTCTTTGATTTGAACCTTGTTTTTGACTCGATTTAACTTGAGTTTTCAGCTGTAGGTTCCTAAAAATATGGGAAACATGTTTTTGAAGTAAAATTCCAATTTTGCCTTTTTCGAAAATCCATTTTGGGGGTCCGTTTTGACCCCGAATCAAAAGTAGTTAATATGCGTGTCGTTAGTTTTATTTTGATGTGTAGATTTCATATTTGATGTTTTTAGTAAAATTCAGGATTTTTCGTGAAAAGTAAGGTCACAGGTTCAAGTGTAACGAACCGATATCGGCTTTTGAGGTAGGTTATGACTTAACTCTTTCAGACTGGACTGGGTAGTAAATGATGGTACAAAATATATGCTAAGGGTGAGAACTAATCATGAAAAATGGCTATTTATATGTTGTGCCCGTGTGGAGGCTTATATGTGATGTAATTATCAAAATTGAGATATTATATGATATGTGTGACCGTGTGTGGTCCTATGTGATATTGATAGCCTTGAATATCTATGAATAATTAAATTGTGTTGTTAAAATGATTAATGTGATTCCATTGATGTATTGTGATTATATTCATACTTTATTGGTAAATGAGACAAGTGAAAATTCATGGATGATATGAAAATAATGAGTGGATATTGGCTCATGTGAATGTGGAAAAGTATCATTGTGGTTGGTTGTGGGAATATAACATGTGGTTGGTTGTGTAAATACTCATTGTGATTGGTTGTGAGCATTACATCTTCATATCATACTCATTAATGAAACATTGGTACCACCGTGGCAACATCTGAGAAACACTGGCAACACCTTTTTAAAATATATTGTAACACATTATAAAACTGTAACATCCCGAAAATCAAGTTTCAAGACGCCACACGGTGCTTAGGGTCACAAGTGACCCCAAGCTAACCCTTTTCATCGGTATAACTCAAAAGCAACTGATTAAAACATAATTCTGAGAGAATAAAGCTGAAAATGTCTCAATACAAAATCTGTTCAGTACAATATTGGAATTACAAGATGACAATTCTACTAACACATATACATATACAAGAAGGATACTGAATACATCAACCACTACTACTGTCTATGAAGCCTCTACTAGTATTGTTTGTACATAGTCGGGTCATGAATCCCAACTACCACACTCAATACGACCGACGAAAGAAGATACAATGCTCCAAACTGAAATAACCGACCCAAGTTCCTGAACTGTGAGGACTCTTTACCTGCTGACCGAAAACTGCAACTGAATAGAATAGTAAATGGGGGTCAGCACAAAGAGAATATACTGAGTATGTGGGGGTTCATGCAACACTTTAAATAACATCATCAATTTCATGAAAACATGCATACAGACAATGATGACTCACTTGGCTAGAGTTATATCAAATCATACTCTTCATACTTTCATAATAAATAGTTCAAATGGAAAAATCTCATAATCCATGTAAATCATCAAAAATCATAAATTATGATAAATCATCATAAATTATCATATCGTCAAAATTCATCATAGGTAATCATAATCCATCATAACATCTCAACTCTTTGACTCAAATCTCGGAGTGACTCGGTAATTTAAGAAACATGACTTTTATGGACAGGGAGTTTCCTATAACCGACAACTCCACGTGAGTTACGTGGAATACCAACGTTTGAAACCTCCGTTGATGGGAGCTTCATACTCTTTGCCAGGGAGTACGACCTTAAAACTGCAATAATCACAATCGGGCTCTCTGGCCAATAATATCATCATCAAAGAACCCTTCGGTGGCACATAGGTTTGGGGAAATACCAAATTTCCCTCTCGGTGCTAAGTACTACTCCCCGACAAGCTCAGAACGCGTCAGGAAATCCACCATCATCATCACAAGGGTCTATCATAAAGACCAAATCAAATATCTCAATTTATAATTCATCAACAATTTGTGGATTTCTAACCCCAACTTCGACTTAAAATATTTTAATCTTTTTCAACATCAACAAGGTATCAATGCATTGAACCATAACCGACTCGACATTTGGACAAGGATATGAAGACTCAATACGTAATATTTTCAACAATTCAACTCATCAAAATCATCCGAAAAATACCAAAATTCATCTCAACATCTATATCAAAATCAATCTTTCTCATAGTCAAAATCATCTCGACTCTGCGAGTTCAAGGTCAATGTACTCAAATGATTATTCTTTCAATTCGACAATTAAATCATGACAACAACTTTTGAAAAGCACTTGAGACCTTCAATTCATAATAAGAATACATATCCCGTAGTACAACTCAAATCACGACTTTTATCTCGAAAGCCTTTAGAAATATCAATTCATTGTAGTAGTATGCAATTCATAGCATAAATTCTCAATTTAAGAAGTAGAGTAATGAAGTAATCATGTATATACATATTGAAAAAAAATTCAAAGTCTTATAAATTCTTCATAAAGTAATTTGAGTGTATACCCATTTTCGAATATCATGAAATTTCAATAATAGAACTCAACCTTTTTAAATGTCAAAATGTAACAATTTATCAAGTCATGACAACATCAATATTTTTGAGAAAATATCAAGACTCGTGGTAACATCTCAAATGTTATATCTCAATATGCTCAATGATTCAATTTCGTCATAAAGAAGCTTTAAGCTTATCATAAATCTCAAAATCATTCCAAAATACCATTTCAACATATATCTCGAAATCGTTCAAAATAAAAATATGAAATTTACAATTATAGATATCAAGACATCTCATGTCTCAAATATATATTCAATAATTCAAATCGTCATTGGGAAGCATAAAGCTTGACACATATCTCAAAATATTATTCCAAAATACCATCTCGACATACTTCTCAAAATCATTCAAAATACCACCTCGTGGTAAAAGTGTGTAATTCGCAATGATAATTATTAAATCATATCATGAAAACATTGAGATAATCATATAAATCAAAGTTTATTCATTCAATCATCATAATCTCATAATCGAATTATTTAGACATAATCTCACTTGCAAAATCATGTAAAACCATAATAAAATTAAAGCTTTGGGCACAAGAACGGAAGATTGCTCTTGTTCAAAACCCCACATACCTTGAAATTGACTTCTTGATTACGGAATCCTGTTCGGATAAATAATGGGTGCTCCTCGAAGGTCTTGAAATGAGGAGTTCGATTATCGGATCAAATTTGAATTTCTACGGTGAAATTGGAAGATATTTGGAGCTCAAAATGGACCTAGGGTTTAGTTCTCTCAATGTTTTTTATGGAAGAACATGAATTTTATGGCTCAATATAGGTATAAATGGACAATTTTTAACCATGAAGTGAAGGCATAATGACCAAAATGCCCTTAAAAATCAAATAATTCTCGAATTTGTCCTTTGGTGGACTGTTTTGATAGTCTGAAGTAGATCAGCCATAATGTTTTACTCCGATATCCAAATTGGATGAAACTAATTTCATTAGAAAGAAGACTCTCGTATATTTCCGTTGATATATAGTATCTCACCCAGATCATTGTGTACGAGGAGTTATGATCATTTGAATTTGACCCAAAAATTCACTTTTGATAGGCTGAAGTAGATCGACCATAACTTTTTGTTCTGATAGACAAATTGGATGAAACCAATTTCATCGGAAAGAGGACTCGCAGATATTTCCATTGATATACAGTAGACCACCCAGATCATTATGTACAAAGATTTATGATTGTTTAAAGTTGGAGCAAAAATACGCCAGGCCTCGGTACTTTTTCCTGCACGTTTTACTGTTCACTACTATTCACGGTTCGATCGGAATGTTCATAACTCGTCGCTCGGGTGTCCGTTTTGGATGATCCACATATCGTTAGAAATCTTATTTGATACTCTACGCAATGGTGGGTCATAATCTAAGACATTCCACATGGAAAATTTATAATTCATTCTAGAAGATAGAACCCAACACGTTTACGCACAAAATTTCAACGAAAAATTTCCCGGGATATTACAAAAACCCTTTACGAGGAATATGTTGTAAAGGAGATATAAGATATGTGGATTGTATACGGGTTGACGAACCCCCATGAGTCCTATGTCGGAAAGATTTAACTTCATAGGTGTATACGGAGATTGTGCGACGATCTCAGAGGTTGTGCGACGACCTCGTGCATAATCATCATCCTATACATTGCACTTACTTTATTGTGTTTGTGTTATGTTGTATTGCCTTATTGACTTGTCATCTATGTATTTGTCTTACCTTCCTTTACTTGTATTTGATGATCTTGTATCTATATGTTCTCTCTTGTTTTATTTATGTGTGACATAATGTATACTTGTGTTCTATATCTTGGTGTGTTGTTGTAATATATGTGAGATATATTAAAACTATTAGTGCAAGTGGTGTGGGCTATCGTTGTGGGATATTTTCTGATAGCAGGTGACGTGCCCTTAGTGTATATTTTGTATGCTTTATTTACTACTTTGATTGGTCAGTCTATGATACCTACTGAGTATAAGTGGACCGTACTCATGCCTATTACGCCCTTTCGATACAGGTTCTAGATCGAGTATGGCTCAGCTTGATTGACTAGGCCGATTGTTGGAGCTTCCAAGGTAGCGGTTGGACATTCATGTGTCCAAAGTTCACCTCTATCTTTCTATAGTAGTTATGTCTTTATTAGTATTCGGAGACAGTTATTATTCCTTTGTGATTATTTTTTTTGATGTATTTGACTCTTGGATTGTATTAGTAGTTCTTACACTATTGACACCTGGTTTTGGGCATGATTGGTATTTTGGATAAGTTCTTTCCGCATTGTTATAATGACTTATATGGTTCGGCTTCATTCTAGAAGTCTTACCTTGGGATATTTCTAACTTTTCTTCTTTTCATATCAGTTTGGGTGATAGGCTTACTTGTCAAGGTACGTCGTGACAAGTGTCATCATTACCCTCATTTTTGGGTCGTGACAATGGGCATTTCCTTCAAATTTTTCTTTTGGACCAACTGAAGATGTATCTCTTTTGAATTTTTGCTTCATTTGCATCCTATCTATAGGAGATAAAATGCCTTAAGGCTTTCCTTACAGTATCGAATTTATTGTAAAAAAATAAAGAAAATTTCTTATCGGATGAGCCCTTCGTGTTGTATCTCATACAAGTTCATCAAACAACATTCTCTTTTCCATGTCAGAGTACAAAAACAGAGAGAGCAATTTTTTAATATGGTGGGAAAGGAATAGGGAATGTGATATGATGGGAAAAGAAGGCGAAAAATAATTTAAGGGGTAATAATGTCATTTAATAAATTAATACATGTGTTGAAAGTCTTGCATTACTAATACATGAAAAATAATGTGTATTATTAATACACACCTCAATACACAATAAAGTGTATAATTAGTGCAAGTATTAGTTATGCATAGTCAAAAATATGATACCAAACAAGGTACTACTAATGCACAAAGACTAATGCATGCATTATATTTTTAATACACTCTACCAAACGACCTCTTAATGTATTAGAATGTATATTTTTGTGTGTTTATCAGCAACACACAACTCATATTGATACATAAGTCATGTAACAGAGAACTCATTCAACAACACAAAACCTATTCCGATAGATAAGACTATGTTCGGTACAAGTTCAGCAACACAGACACACACTGATACAAATCGATACATAAATCTAATGTATTGCAGTATAAATTCAGCAAAACAAACACATATCTATACATAAATCTAATGTATTTATAGTTCAATTTTGTATTTCGATACATAATTTGGAGTATTTTTCACCAGATACATTATTCTTATGTATCCGTAATACAAAAAGCAGTACGATACATAATTTTTGTACCTCTTTTAGAGGATTCCATGATGTATCTTTATGTACTTCACCATTTCGTCATTAATGGCGGATACCTCATGAAATCCACGATACAATTTAAAATGAATCGGATAAAATTTTAAACTTTTGAAGTTAACTCCGATAGAAATTCAATCAGACAACAAGAAAAAACACAATTTTAGAAAGAAATTAAAGATTTGTTTAGATGAGGTTCTTCATCGTGACTTTGTCGATGTTGTTTTGTTGACGTTTATTGCAGAAGTTCTCCTTTAATAGATAAATTGAAGATGAAGCGCGGGAGGTGGTTGGGGAGTTGGGAGGGGGAGCAATACGATTCTATGGGTTTATACAGAAGCAATTTTTCAGCCTTGAAATAAGTAGTTTGGGCTATCGATCTTGTGATCTATCCAATGATTTTAGAGAAAGAAGGTAAATCAGCGATTTAAGTAATTAATCAAAAGGGTTAGAATTTTAAGTAGTTAAGGTAAGGTAAGTTGTGGTATTAAATAATTTTTCTAATAAAAAGTGTTTGCTTTAGGCCCCCAAACATTTTTTTTAACTCATGTCTTCATAATAAAAAAAATATGTTTTTTATTACAACATTCAAGGTATTGCCAACACTGATCAACATCTTTTTAACTAAAATTAATTCTTAATTTTATATTACTATGTGAAGTTAGCTAAAAAAAATTAAATATATTAAAAACAACAATTATGTAAAAATAAAAAAGATAACTTTAATTTATTTATTTTTGTACGTATTTGTTTATATACTAAAAGACTTATTAATATTTTGTTTTAAGCCACTAATTTTATTGAGACGCTTTCAACTTTAAATGGCTAGTGACTACATACATTGCATAAAATAATAATCTAATTGATTGTGGAATTAATTGTCAAGAATCCAGGATAGATAGATCATTGTCTTCTAAAATAGTAAATAATTAAGCAAGCAACATTCTTTGCAATTCCATTGGAGGATGTTTTTGTTCTCCCTAGCATGTTGCTAACTAGCAGACTAATAATGAAAACGTCTCAGTGTATGTACTTGCTTCTACTTTATGGTTACTTCCTAGTTCGTGAAGATGAATATTTTCAATTGATATTATTTAATAATTATTTATCTCTTATTAGATGTATTTCCAATGAATTCTTTCAATTGATGTTACTGGCCCAAAATTTCTAATTGCCCTGAGCATATAAATGAGAAATGCTTGCTATCAAATTATTTTCAAGCTCAGAAATCAAACTCTGACGTCATATGAATATCGCATGTCCAACTTTTATTATATGACATTAACATAATTCAACAGTCAATAAAATATTAAAATAATTATTACTAATGAAATTACTGAATATTTAATAACTAATCACAATTTTAATCATTTTAGGTCGATATAAAAAGAGCAATATTAGTAATTTGTTAATCATTTTATTGACTGATTAAGAAAATTTATAAAATATGACATATTAAATAATTATTAATTTTATTATTTAAATTTTATCTTTATATTTTTAATCAATTAAAACATGTCGTTATATTCTTATTTTTAATTTCAAATTTCAATTTTTTTTAGACTAACAATTCACTCCTCAACCCACCCCCACCTGACCCCAATTTATTTTTAGACATTTTACTTTTCTTTTTTTTTTTAAATCCTATCCCACCCCAAATGCCACCTATCCCCCCCCACACACACACACACCAACCCCCCCCCCCTTCCCCCGCTCCGACCACCATAATCTCCTACCCTTGCCTCCCCTGTTATCAATATTCATCTCTCTGTCTCTATCTTTTTAATATTTCTTAATAACACTTTCAGCATGTTAAATCAAAAGAAAAAGTTTAACTATTCATTTTATATTTATGAGTTATTTGTATACATTATATATAGAAACTTTAAATTCCTTAGTTACATCTATAACAAAGGATAAATGTAATACTCCTTCCATTCTAGAATAATTAAATTATTGAGGTATTTTTTGGTGTTTAAAATAAGTGAATTTTTCAAAGCCCAAAAGAATTGTTGGAACTTTTTTCCATATTTATCCTTTCATTTGATGAAACTCTTAAGTACTTCACATTTCCTAGGAGAATAGGTTATATAGGTTAAGAATTAAAGGGTAAAAGTGGAAAGTAGTCCACAAATTATGCTCTTAGGCATTTTTCTTAATTAGAGGGTGTGTCATATCCCAACAATTCAATTATTTTAGAATGGAGCGAGTACTAATTATAAATAATAAAAACAACATAAAAATTTTGAACTTATAACATAAATAATCATGATATGTTTCAAATACATGGTGTATTTATCACCTTTTCAATTCACTAAATTTCAACAGTTTTCACGAGACAAATATTACTGGGATCTTTTAAAAGTAACGTCTTACCTCCATATAAAATCTTTAAATTTGTATTTTGACTGAATTCAACACGTTGCTCTCTTGCAAATTTCATATCCTTATGCCTACAAATTTAAATTTAAATTCACACACACATATATAAAGATAAAATTCTAATTTGTCTTTTTCTTTGATATTTTCGTTCTTTCTTTTTCATTAACAAAGGAATTTTTTTAAAAGAAAACAAATTTATGCTAATTTAAGTTTAATTTTGAATTTCTATAACGTATCTATAAGAAAATAGTTTTGAAAAAAGACGACAATTTATATATTTAAAAATATAGAATCCTAAGATACTTTGTCTTTTCTTTCTTTTTTTGTTAACAAAACAGACTATGTTTTTCTTAAACAATTAAAATATATTACATTTAAATTTCAATTCAAAACTTGATAACGTATATATTTGTTAAAAGTATGCTTTTGAAAGAGATAATATAAACGAAAAAATTTAGCGTGACAAATTGATAAATTCAAACGGTTGATTTTTGAAAGAAAAACAACAAAGTAACCATGCAATCCCCATAAGTAATTACCTCACGCTTCTTCTGTTGTTCGATTCCAGATTCCTGCCTCTAAACTGTCATTTTCAAAGTTTATTAATTGTTCAGAAATAGGTATTTATGAAGTCACCTTTTTTATTTCATTATAAAAATTATTTGTTAATCGAAGCAATTTAGCACAATCAAAAAAAGGAGATCAGCGTCCAATACATAAAATTATTTCATGGCAATATTGATCCCAATTCTTCACGATCAAATAAGAGAAATAGTTAGCAAATTATAATCAAATGATCTAAACTTAAGCTTTGAATAGTAAACAAATTGTGCTCAAATATAATATGAAAGCATATACCAGGCATAAATATTATATATCAATAGACGAATTTGATCGAAAAATCAAAGAATAAGCTTAAAAAATTTAAAGAATGAAATAAGAAGCTAATTTCACTGAGAAATGAGTTTATATAGGAAAAGATTAATTAAAATCATGTCTTATCTAGTATAGGGGCTTTTTTTTGATTCAATATCTAGCATAGAGTTTGTTTTCGATTCAAATTTAAGGAAAAAAATCTGTAACTTTCTATTCAAATTCAAAGTATAAAAATTTATCACTAATTCAACTAACTAATTTTCAACAAATTCTATATTTATCTAAAAGCATTTTTTTAAAAATTTATTAAAATAAATAATATAACATACAATCTTTGAATTAAAATAAACGATATAAAATAATACTAAGAACATGACTTTGTCCAAAATAATACATACAGTTGTTAAAATCCTTATTGAATTAATTATTGTAAAAATACATTAAAGTTAAAATTAATTGAAATTTATAATATAAAAAGGTCAACTTTCTTCTACAAAAATGGAGCATGTGTGATAATGCCCGAGGAAAATGGGGAAATAGGGGATGATGAAGTTATGGGAGGGAGGGATTTAAGTTGGTTTAGGCTAATTAATAATTTTCCTTAATTTGGCCATTGTTTATTTTAATCTTTTCTTTTCTGCTCTTTTTATTCTTTAAAAGTATCTTTATCCTATAAATAATTTTTCACCCAAAATGAATGTAAAGTAGAATATAGTCAAAGTAAGTCTTTTAATTATTATTTTGATCTAAGTAAGAATGGATAAGTAAATTAACTTAACCATTTTTAGTTAAAAATTCAAATGGGATTCTATTTTTAAGCAAATGATTTATTTTTTAAAAAAAAGATATTGTATTTTAAAATTTTATTTATGTATTATTATTATTTAATAGTAAAATATATTATATATTATTATAAGAAATAGGTTATGAATAGTTAGAGTTCATTTAGAACAATGCATCATTAACAGAAGTGTGGTTATTATTTCTTAAAACCTAAAAAAAAAAATCAGTCGAAGGAAGCAAAATACCTTAAAGAAGAGGCGACCCGAAATGTATTTTCATTGTTTATGGCGCTATTAACCAATATAAGAAGTAAAATGTGATGACTTCTGAAACTGCAATACAAATGCCAACCCACAAAATCAACTAAAACTACATAAATGAGCCAATTTATACACACACAAAAAAAAATACGCATGCACGGATTTATCAAACAAATTGACCATAAAACGACACTAATTTCAATCAAAATATAAGAGAAAAATGAGATTTGAATAGGTGATGGAAAAAAAAACCTTGAGAGAGAGAATAAAAATGATTTTGGTGATGGAAGGAGTTAAAAATTAACAATGTATTTTGGTAGTAAGACGGATTCGAAAGGCTTTTTGTTACGCATACCTTGTCTGCAAAAGCATATGTTATGAAACTTAGTTTATAGCATTGGACGGTGTTTTTCTTTTTTATGATACATGATATGTATTTATAGTAATGCTATAGTTTTTAAATTACAGAGATAATGATAAAAGAGTTGGGATATCACTATTTTAAATTCAAATTTAAATTAAGTTAGGATAATCACTAAGATAAAATTAAAACTCTATTTTAAATTTAAATTCAAATTAAGTAAGAATAATCACTAAGACTTGAGATAAAATTAAAACTCTAAAATTATAGAAGTAGTTATAATCACTAAAAATTCAAAATTATTATCTGGTTAAAATATTTTTTTAGATGATGATTATTTGAGTTAAAAAACTGTTTGGAACTTGCTGAAAGTTACTAACTCACTAACCCCTTCTTTTTTTAAAGTTACTATATTTACGCATCTTTTTTTTTTAAGTTAGAATTAATTTTTAAAATTGGAGTTTAAAAAATTGAAAGTTAATTTTTGCATCAACAAATTAAAAATAATGAAAATAATAGTTCAGATTAAGGTAGAGTTTATAATTTTTTAAATTGGATTCTTTAATTTTTGTTTGTCCGATATGACTTTTTAAAAAAATGAAAGTTAACTGAGGTTTAAAGTTACTATATTTTTTAAAGTTGAGGATTAATTTTTAAAGTTACCCCAATTATAATTTTCGCATCAACAGATTTTAAATTGCTGAAAGTTTGTACTTACTAACTCACCCCTGTTTTTGAGGTCAGCAAGATTTTCTTGGTTGAAAAATATCATTAATTAATACTTAAAGTTTATTTAGGACTCTTTAATTATAATTTTTAATATTTTTTAATTCAAAATTTTTATTACAACATTATTAAATATTGTCTAAAAATTGTCACGTGACTATTTTAATATTTTGCCACTTGACATCTCGTCTTGTTTTAGTTTTGCTTATATATATATATATATATATATATATATATATATATATATATATATATATATATATATTATTATTATTATTATTATTATAATAATAAAAACTACTACTACTAACCACAATATTTTTTTTCTAAATTAAAAAATTACTACTACTTGTCTCCTATATACTGTTACTACTACAATTATTATGTTTATTGTTATTACTATTATTACTATTATATTGTATTTAATATTTTTTTGTTAAATATATCATCCTGAATGTAATAATATGAGTTGTACTATTATTTATTAATAGATTATTATTATTATTATTATTTGAAATAGTTAGAGTTTATTTAGAACTCTTCTCAATTGTGGTTGTTACATTTAAGCTAATAAAAGTCTTTTGGTTTTCATTAAAAGTATTATTATTTTTAAATTTA
Organism: Capsicum pubescens; assembly: GCA_030864215.1. Classification (NCBI taxonomy): domain Eukaryota; kingdom Viridiplantae; phylum Streptophyta; class Magnoliopsida; order Solanales; family Solanaceae; genus Capsicum; species Capsicum pubescens. The sequence goes on along the minus strand of CM061543.1, from coordinate 82,980,047 downwards.
AATATATAATAAATATTTTATTTTAATTTTAATAAAAATCTTGTCTAGGCCTAATTTTTTTTTTTTAAATTTAATGCATCTTTTTTATTGGGTTAAAAAGCTGTTTGAAATGACCCACGTTTCTTTATTTTTAAATTTACTGTATGTTTTGAAAGTTTCAAACTTTCTAATATTTTTTAATTTAAATTTTTTATTACAACATTATTAAATATTGTCTTAAAAATTGCCACGTGGCATCTTGTCTAGGCCTAAGTTTTGCTTTTATATATATAGAGATAAGTGAACCTCCGAACCTCCCGATATATTTATCTACTATATTCTAAACGTTGGTGACTGAATACATATTTTTAGGAGTATGTTGTTGTATTTTCAACGAGTCTTCTTCTTCTTCTTTGAATGTATCTTGATTGTATTTCGTTGTGAGAGAGAAAATATGTAACATTTTGAGAGAACACATACAACCTATCCCGACTATATGTGTTTATTCATCAAAACTAAGTGAATATATTCACAACCTGTCATGATTATATCCCTTAAGATTGTGCATGTTGATGCAACCACCGAAGAAAATAAATATAAATGATACAAAGAGAGTAACAATTGATACAATAGAGAGAATGCTTAGAGCGAATGAATACAAGTGATATGATAACAATTATTACAAGTAATTGAACACATTGATACAATCACTAAAGTGAACGAATACAAGCGATACATTGTTAACAATCTGATATAGTATGACAAATGAATATAAGTGATACAAGCTAGTAATAATTGCGACACGTAATTTTCTAAGTTGTACCTACCTTTGTAGATGTGTGAATATAAGTGAAATTAGAGTGAATTAATACAAATGATACAAGTTGCTAACAATTGATACAAATGATTTTAAAGCATATAACTGCTACAGAGTGAACAAATACTTCCTCTGTCCCAAATTGAGATGACACACTGATTAAGAAAAATAATTAATAACATGGTCAGTTTACTATAGTGTCTCTATTAAATGATGTTTACATTTTAATTTGAAGAAAAAGTAATTAATGCAAAGGGTAAAACATGGAAAAAAAATTGGCTCTTCTTGATTAATGAAAAAGGACAAGTAAAATGAGAAATCAAATTAGAAAATTTGGAACGAATAATTTGGAACGGAAGGAGTACATGCTATTAGCGAACTAATACATTTTATTAGTGAACTGGTGAACTGATACAACTTATTAGCAAATTAATTCAATAACTAGACCAAAACAATAGCTATGAGTGGTAAATAGGCAAACTATAGCTACTAATGATAATTGTGCTCCAAAATAAAGCTTAACAAAGTTTCCTAAATTTTACTAATTTATGTGATGACCTAAGTTTCAAATTTGACCAAGTTTATGTAATTAAATGAGCTAATTTAATTAAGTTTTAAAATTAATTTAGATTATATTAATATAATCTTTTAAAATTAAAATTTAAATATTTAAAGAATATAGAAAATATTATACTAGTTTGTAATATTTTATGTTTTCAATTTTTTAAAAAGGACCAGAGGTGGTATTGTCCCATCTAGGTCTGCGCATTCGATATTCGGTTCAATATTTTCATAATTCGAATTCGATAATTTGATAATTGGTAATTAAAAGTAGATATCAAATACCATATCATTAAACTTCGATTTGGTAATTCGGTAATCGATAAATTAAATTTTGATTCGGTACGAAATTTCATATTACCATATCAGGCAAGTGCAGCCAATAATAGTGTTATGTATCACGTCATGAAAACTTATTTTCTATTGTTCCCTTCTACATCCTAAATTTCAGTCTTAATATGATATTTTCGTCAAAAACTATCAAATGTTTGTTGTAAAAAGTCTGTTGTGTTTATTGTATAAAGTTAATAGTCTACTTTCTTTATGACTATATTTAATAGTTTAAAGTTTGCTTGAGCAATATTCACACAAGTACGTGGTTTTTGAAGTGTGTACTAGGTGTGTGGCCTATGAATCACTTAACTATAATTGGATATTTGAAAAATATCAAATACCAAATGATAGTAATATTTTTTACCAATCTCAAATCCAAATATCATAATTTTAAAATTTTACTCTTAAATATTATCCCAAATTACAAAATATCAATTACCAAAATTTTCAATTTAATAATTTTATTTTTACTATTTTATGCCCACCCCTGTCCCATCCCATCATACAAAAACACTATCCTCGGAAAATTGAATCAAAGTAGAGAAAATGAGAAAATTCGATCCATGGCCGATCTTTTTCCGTCGGGAATGGAGCCGCAACTGGCCGTTCCTGGTGGGTTTTGCGGTGACCGGCACTATCATCACCAAGATGTCCCTCGGCTTCACTGGTCCTTTCTCACTTATCTCTTTTCTACCTATTTATATGCCTTACTTTATTGAATCTGATTATTATTATTTTGGTGATTGTTGATTTTTGCAGAGGAGGAGGCAAAGAACTCTCGATTTGCCCAGAGGCATAAGAAGTAAGTCTTGAATTGAATTTATATTGTACATCTGTTTTGTTGATTAATCTTTATTTTATAGTGACTTGGATTATCCATTTGTGTATTTGTATTGTTTGTGTTGATAAGGGTGATGAAACGCTAATAAGTGCGCGTTTGGCCCTGAAAGGTGTAATCTAAACAATTAATTCACTTTATTTCAAAATTTCAAAGTTTAGAGTTTGTGTTTGGCCATACTTTTTGGAGTAAATATTTGGAATTTAAAATGTACTTGTAAAAAAACATGATTTGTTTTATAAAAATAAAAAAAATTAGGGGAAGTTTGAAAAAAAAAAAAAAAATTGAGTGAAAAACAGGGTTTTGGGTGTTTTCCAAAAATTGTATTTGGATTTTTTATGGCCAAATGTGATTTTCAGATAAGATGAAAAAATTCCATGGAAAAAGTGAAGTTCTTATGGCCAAACAGGTCCTAAAGCATTTGCTAATTTCCTTTGTTATTTTAAAGGTAAGGTACATTGATTAGTACCAGCAAAGTGGTGGGAGAAGGTTATATATTAAAGGTAAGATCATTTCAGGGAGTGTAATGTAATGAAAAAAGAATCAAACACTTTACTTATGGTTATGGCTTGTTACTCCATTGCCTTAATTTGCAAAGAACGCATAGTTAGAGGGCTGAGATTTTCTTCTTCTATCATGCTCTAGACCCAGGTATATCATAATCTCATGACCTGTAGTATGGTGCTCGGACTCTTCCAAAATGTTGACAGGTGCATGTTGGATACTCCAAAAGTAGTCATTTTGGAGAATCCGACAGGGGTGTGGCAACAATTTTGGAGAGTTCGAGCAACATAGCCCGTAGGTACTATAACCTTATGGGACGAGAGAGGAATGAAATGTTTAAGAAACTATGGGTGGATAATAAACTGAATTTAGCTTTGAGGGTTTGATGACTATGTATAACGAACTGTTAATTTGAAACGTTCCACTGTTAAGTGTAAAAGGTTTGTTTATGTTTGCATTCCTGATTGTTAATAGATATAGAAAGTGAGATACTTTTTGTGACGTGAGCCAGAGAATTTAATTTTGTAATACAGGAGTGACTAGTGAGCAAGGAAAGGATGCGTGCCCTTGAACTATAATATATGTGAACACACAGGCAAAAACAACAATCTCAGATATAGCAAGGCAAAATTTTAAAGTAGGAAAGTTTCAGGTGTAATGTCGAGGAAAAACTTACCAGGTGGAATAGGATGTAGAGCCTAGTAACAAAGGAAATTTTGAGATTAAAGAAAGAACAAGAGACAGGCTTAAAGGCAAGTTGCAAAGGCTTGATTGCCAGCTGTACAGAATCCAGAAGATCTGATTGAGTCTGGAAGAATCTGTGGAAATGTAGGATTAAGAGGAGACTTAAATGAGTAGGAGTTTGAAATGATGAGCAATTTCCAAGTTGTGATACAGATCCAGTTATCTCTGCTGCAAAACAGAGATGAATTAAAGCGGAAGGGAGATAAGGCCAGAAATTTCCCCAGTAAATTCTATTATTTTAGTTTGTCCAAGGGGATTGTCCCTGTGAAACATTTCTGAAAGAATTTGGAGGAAAAAAACCCACCAAAAATTGCTTTCGTTGGGTGGACAATGGTACATGAGGCCGTCCTAACTCGTGAAAACCCAAAAAAAAAGGGATGGATTCCTTGAAATAGATGCTACTTGTTTGAACAGGAGAAAATTTGTGGAATATGTTTCTAGGTTGCTGGAACAGTCGTGAAGAATTGATGTGCTAATGGAAAAAGAAGCAAAAAAGACATGGGAGATGATACCACTGTACATAGCATAGCAAATATGGAAGGATAGTAACAAAATATGGGTAATGATACTACTTGCCTAGCTTGTAAAGTAGTAGTAAATGTTTTGATTGGGAAGCAGTGAAGAAAAATACTGAACTGCTTGACAACAATTATTTTGGGGCAACTAGGACCATGTAGATGAAGTGGGTGTCTTTGTTGACCTTTTGAACTCTGTGTCCTTAATCTATTTTTTGTAATGCGCCACCTTGGTGCCTTTGCTTGTTATAAAAAGCAAAAAGTGAAGTAAAAGGGACATCAGAAAGTAATGGACTGTAAAGAAATAGGATTAACTGGAGCTAATTTTACTTTATTTGCTGTCTCTTGCATAATTTAAGCTTTGATGTATGTGGGTTATCCTTTGGGTGCTTCTATTGTAATAACTCTAATTGTCGTATATATAAAGAATCATGTTTGAGTTGGCTAGAGTGATAAAAGAAAAATATGAGTCGGGTGCTGTTGGACCTAATTGTGAACCAACTTGGATTGTGTGCATCTCTTTGTCTCTTTTAATGGGCTTATTGTATCACACTGACTGGTAATCTTAGAAAAATTTCCGCTTAGATGATTGCTCTGCTGATTGATTGGCAATCTTAGAAAAGTTTCCTCTTGGATGATTGCTTTCCTGATAGGCTTTAGATGTTCTTCTGAATATAATTTGTCCTGAACAATTTAGAAGCTGTTATCTAGCTTAAATTTGACCATAAAAAGGAAAGGTATGAAAGTAGCAAGTTCAGATGCAAAATAACACAAAAGGGAGTATTGCAGGCTACAGGCTAATCACGTGTTTCGGGTACTATTCGAAGTATTATTAGCATCAAGCATCTACTGTTAATTGAAGCGAGAATAAGAATTTTATGATCATACTTTTGGTTCAGCTGTATCCTCTGTTAGTATATGTTATGATCATATGTGGGCTAAAACTCAGAGTTATGCTGAGAGCGGTGTGATGAATTAGCCCACTCATGGCAGTCATGATATTATCCTATTGAAGTGAGAATAAGAATTTTATCTATTTTTCTCATTTGTAAGTTAGCCCAAACCATCTGATCTAGAGGCTCTATTAAAGTTTAATGTTGCATCATTTCAAATGGTGAAACTTGGTATCGAAAGTAAGATTCTTCAAACCATGTGGTCCACCTTGGCTTCCTAATGTGAGGGAAATTGCATTTATCTCATTCATGTTTCTTGTAAGAAACAATTTCTTATACAACTGGATTATCTTAATTTGCAATGTCACCAAACATCTAACTTGTTCTCTATGCCTGCAGTTGAATCTCGTCATCCTTAAATGTGCTGCTGAATGGAGGCTACCTTGACAACCCTTTCTTCTTTTGTACTACTTTTTTATGGCTATCGAAGACAAATTTTGAATTGCATAAAATATCTCCTGAATAATTAGTGGAGAAACTCATGTTGCTGGAAGCTATTGTTTAACTGAAAGTTGTGTTTTCTGTTATGACTAATCTAAAAATTTACCTCTCAAATCCCTCCTTGAATGTTCCCTATCTGCATTCCTTTTTTCAACGGTTTGGCAGGGTTTTAAGTTGGGGGGTCTTTTCTGAACCAACCTCTCTATCTCTGTGAGGTAGAGGTCAAACACATATTTACACCCAAATCTTTAAGGTTCTATATGGAAATCAAAACACTCAGCTATCTTTTTGGTTTCTTGGATGCTTTTTTCATCTTATATCAATTTTTATACATTTCTTATGTAATTATATCTATTCAGCATCGGATTTAATGGGTGCTGGAGCACCACATCTTTAACCTAGGTCCACCCTGGTCTCCGTACACTTTATCCTTCCCAAACTCCGCTTATGCGATTTCACTAGGTCTGTTGTTGTAAGTCCTCCTTGAATGAGGAATACACTTGAGTTTTCTTTGGTCATCTCCCCGTTCCATAATCGCTTAGTTTTCTGTAGCAAACAGCTCATCTTTATGGACTCGTATATTATAGTAGTAGAAGTGCAACTGTCTTATGTAACAGAGACTAATAGGTTTTGGTCTGTTGGTAGTCCACACGCATATGCATTATGCACTCAAATGGAAGGATACCAATATCTGCTGCTCTCAATCCACCGAAATATGCAGCGCAGGTTTCTTTTTAGTTTGGTTTGTAATTTCCACTTTATCCTTTTTTTATTTTTTTTATTTTAAACGATTTTCATCCTAAACTTATTTCCTTGAAATCCCTAATTAAGAGCAAAATTGGATACATCAAAAAGAAAAAAAACAGAGGATGAACAATGAAAAAGAGGCCAACTAGAATACTTATCCGTATTTTAGGGTAAAAACTTATCTGCTCTGGTGTATACATCAAAATTAATGTAATTTATCATGAGAATACTTATCTGCTCTGGTGTATACATCAAAATTAATGTAATTTATCATGATTAAGTGATTAAATGAAGTAAAATATATGTCAAATGATCATGGTTATTGACTTGGTTTATAGATGTAGAATACATTGTTAAATCCAAAGCGAAAACTGGCCACACTGTTGTAAATGAAACAAATATAAAGATATAAATTATAAATACTGCAAAATAAATCATATGCGCATTTTGTGAAATACTTCCATATCTGCACGGATATACATACTAAACAGAAGTTCCAATTTCAAAATGGACATGGTGATGGTACTACAAAATAAATGTAAGGTGTTATAAACGTATTACTATATATATAGTAAATGTCTATTTTTAGTAAAGTTAGAAACTCTAACTTTAGGGCAAATTAGTTTTTCTATAAATAAAAGGAATTTTCTTCACTGTTATTTACCTCTCAAGAAATCCTTAAGAGAAATAAGAATTATTCTCTCCTCTTTCCATTCTTCTTGTTAACATGTTATCAATACGAAGTCTTTATTTCAAGGTTAAGTCGCACTTCTTAAAATTCATATTCTAAATCTCATAAGTTTGCTTGGTGGTATTGGATTAAAATTAAAGATTAATCAATCTATCAGGTAATTATTCTTCTAGGATTTTAATTTTTTCAATTGGCGATTTAAGTGAGAGGCAACGAATTATGCATGGTTATACCATCACCTTTTACAAACTGTATATGGTAGATTTTTCTTTTTCTTTGAAAAACAAAGATGGTAAATGATTTCTACCATTGACTGTTTTTCCAGTTATTAATAGTAGACTATGATGTAATGACTTTGAGTTATTTTTCTTTTAAAATCAAACTACGAGAAGAGAACTTTTAGGTGATATTCTCATAATTTATTTTATTTGTTTTGCGTGCACTAATTACTTTATTGAGCTGGTGCAGGAAATTTTATGAATTTAAATAAGACTCAACTGGCTCTATTAAGAACATATTTAAGTGGCTTTAGGACAATCAATTTCAGTCCCTTTTGGCATATTATATCATTGGTTAAGGGTAAGACGGTGAATTTAATTTCATCGCATAAAGGGTAAGACATGGGGTTAGAGTCCCGATGCACCATGATGAGGATATTGGGTTTAAGTCTCATTGATTTATAGCCTAAGACACTTTTATATGGATAAGACGTTGAGTTTGAATCTCAATGCACCATATTGATGATACTAAGGCAAAATAATGTGTTTTTGGTGAAAAGTTATGTGACATGTCCCATTGAATATGCTTCATTCTCTGAAGTGATGTGGTAGTAATGGATAATATGTATGAAAGAAGACAAGTGACTGAATATACGAATATACGCGTGGAGGGGTAATATGATAATAATCATCAAAAGTTATGATATTTTCACACGCTTATTATGATTATAAGATATGTTAGAGAAATATTCTCTACATTATATGTATGCCTCTTTTTTGCTCTTGAAATAACAATATCATAAAAGAGGTTATAAGTAGGGGTGGACATCCGGTTTGTTTGCTTCGATTATTTAATATCGATTCGAATTTTCGATTTTCAGCTTGACGAAAATGACAACCATAATCGAACTGAAATAAATTTTGTTTGGTTTGATTTCTGCAAATTCGGTTCGATTTTTTAGCTTTTGAGGATCAAAGTCGTGGGCCTTTTTTGTCATGGCTGAAAGTGAGTAGTGACTTTCAATTCATCCTTTTTTTCTACTTTAATATCTGAAAAAAAATATTTTCTTAAATCTTTGTGTTACTTTCATAAATAATTCATTTAGTCTTGATGGATAATTTTTTTGCTAAAACAAAATAGTATACTTGTTGACGAAAGTGAGTAGTGACTACTGAGTACGCAGATGGAAGTGAGAACTGAGAATCGAAAAATGAAATTAGGGTTGTGAGGTCATGAGGTGTCGCTGATATAGAATTGTGAAGTCAATATTGTATAATGAATTAGGATTTAAAGGTTATAATTTATATATAACAATGGGTATTGGGCTTGTTGGACTTAGGACTATTGTTGGGTTGTGATCAGATTTGAGTTGGGTTTGTATATACTTTAAATATAATATAATATTAATATATTATTTATATAATTTTATTTTTATAACCAAATTATTTTTAAAAAAATTCAAAAATCAAACCGTTTAATTGAATTTCTAAAATTTAAAATCAATAGCGATCCAAAAAATTAAAAAACCAAAAGACAAAATTTAATTTTGATTTGATTTTTCAATTTTTTTAGTTTGAGTCACAATATACCCAACCCTAGTTATAAGCTATCAAAATTTGATAGGCTTAAGTCACAATTATATTTCATTCCCGGGGAATGAGATTTTTGATTGTTATACTTATAAGTATAGATCCATCTCCTAAGGTGAAAGTGATAATATTTAGTAAAACTTATCAATATAAACGTGCACTTGATTGTGATGGTATCACAACTCACCTCTGGAAGAAGCAGAATAATAGAGGGGAGTTATTTTGAAATTTACTCCCGAATTAGTAAATTCAAAATTTTATTCATGGAATAGTAAATCTAAAATTTACTATAGTAAAAACCACATATCATAGTAAACTTGACATTTACTAGTACAAACAAGTTCATAAGCTGGCATGAATAGTTATGACATCTTGAAGATGTGCATATTGATTATTAGACATGTATAAAGAACTAGAAGATTCTTCAATAATTATTTTATATTGCTTGTTCTCATGATAAGTTGGTTGGACCAACTAATGTTGGGGTTGGATCCTCTAAATTCAGAAAAGTATTAAAGGTGAATTAGGGTTCGATATTAGTTTATTGTCAATCTGCAGTTTGACATTAAGGGGATTGCTTGTGCAAAATAATTAAGTTTAGAGCATAATTTTCAGATTGTGTGATCAAGATAATTCATCTTGCTAATGTTGGTTTGTCATTGAATGCCTTCGATAAATAGTTGAATCATTGTTAATGAGAACAAAGCTTTATGTGTTGGTTTGAAATATGATAAGTTATATACAAAAGTACTTGTATGAATTAAACCAATAAATTATGATTAATTCTCCCTCAAAGTTGGTTCTGAGTCTGAACCACACATGTTTCATCTAATAATTTTAATTTTTGGTGTACGATTAATGAATATACCATGATGCACAAAGATGAATTTCTCAAAGGATATGGAGGATGTATGTTAATTTTCCTAACCTAAGGGGAAAAATATAAGTATGAAATGTGTTATGAATTATCATCAGATCCTGACTCAAAAAATAATTCAAGTCTAATGTCGAAAGTATCTGTTTACTCAAATTTAATCTCATATTTAAGCTGCAAGTGCTCCTATTATGTGTCTCTGAAGGATAAAGTCTACAACATGCATGAAGTGTGGTAGACCATAATCGGTTCCAAATGAAATAATCCTTGAAAAGAATAAGGAGCAAATGATCATAATAAGAAGAAAATGTGCTTTTATAGAGCCTGCGACATGATACTTTATGATACCTTATAAGAGGCTCAGGTACATGAAAATAATAAAGTGATGAAATCTCAAAATGTTGTGTCACATAGTAAATCGATACAAAATGATATATCATTGATGATACCTTTGATACAATATTGACACAATATTGTAAAAAATTATGAGGATCTGAATTCTACGTATATTTAAGCATGCTGACGTAGAAATATGGCAAAATACATACGTATCCCCCTGAACTTATTGATTTTTTTCGTATTGACACCCTAATTAATTCATGCTCCTATAGAACCCCTAAATCCTTCTTAGAGTGTGTCAATTAAACACAATTGTTGACATGACATGACATGTGCAATATACTCTCCACTAGGAGAGTGAGAAACCATAATTTACTCTTATTTCTTTTTTTTCTCTTATCAATTGTAGGTAGAATTTTCCCAAAACATCAAATGCAAAAAAAAGTTACATACTTAAAACATAAGTTCTGTTTTCATCAATTAGTAGATCTAGAATAGGATATGAAGTTAACACCATAGTGATTTTCTTTTCTTCGATGAAACAAATTCAACATCAAAAATTTAACATTGCGTGTATAATTAAGTTGTGCAGAAAGAGAAAAATATATTTTCGTGTTTTATCAGAGAAGAAAAAGAGACGTTAAGAAAGAATTTGTTGAGTTTGACGGGTTATGTAAAAATGGAGGAAAATGGTTGTTTTTGGGTGAAGTGGATGGTGGTTCGAAGTTGGCCAGTAAATGTGTTAGATGGGTTTTGCCGGCAGCTCACCAGGAAACAAAGTGGAGGCCATTGTAGGTGTTTTGGTGGTGGTTTAATGTTGTTGTTGATCGTTTCTGTTGTTGGTATATTCGCTGATGGTTTTTTCGACGAGACAAAAATGAGGGAGGGGTGGATGGTTGTGTTCGATTGACATTTTTTGGTGAAATTTTTGCTAAAAAAATCAAAATCGTGTGGGTCACTTCTTTGTATTGTTGCTTGTTGTTGTATATCAATGGGTATCTTGTTGTTGTATATCAGTGGGTATGTTGTATTTTTACTCTTTGTCTTTATCTAATGGTTGTTGGGTGTTGTTCAGGTCGAAAAATGAAGGAGTGAAAGTGAGGTCCTTTTTTTTTCTACTCACTAAAAATTGTGTTTGAGAAGTGAGAGAAAAAATAAAAGAGAAAAAAAAATAGGACGGATGTAAGAAAAAACCGGGTGATAATAGGATAAGATGGAAAAAGAAGAAATTGAGTATTTGTTATTAGCTATTGGTGCTTCAATCGTGGAAAGAGATAAAGGCTTCAGAGGAAGAAGAAGGCACAAAAAATGAAATCTTTTTCTGTTGTTCTATATTTTGATGATGACCACAGAACATCTCAAGGACCAGGCTCGTTGTATGCTTTGTCGAAGGACAGTTGTATACTATCGCACTCTGCACAATTTTGTCCTATAGCATAATTATTGTGCAGGTGCATTGTGTACGACAATAGACACCTGGTCCAATTAAATTTCAACCAAGATTCCTACTCATCTATAAAAACAAAAGGGAGCAACCATTGTTCCTTAGTTTTTACAATTAGATATTTTTGTGAAGGCAACAAAAACCCTTGGGCTCGAGATCTTGGAATTTCATTGTCCTTTAGTTTTGCTTTTCCTGAGTCATGATCTAGGAACTGATTTACTCCTCTATCGTGAGTAAAAATTTCTCTAATTTTGGTTGATTGTGCTTAGGTAGAGTTACCTAAGGCTAGTTGGCTAGAGTTAGTCTGTTGAGTGAGAGGTGAGATAGAGTTATTTGTAGTAGTTTTTTAATAGAGTTATTGCAATCTTTAGGGCTTAAAGTTAAGTACATTTTGATTTTGTAATTAGAGTTGATTGATTATAGTGGATCTTGAGAAAGTCTGTCCTCGACAGGTTATGGTTTCCTCCCTTAAGCAAGGAGGTCTTCACGTAAAAATCGTTTGTGTCAATTTATATTATGCATTTACTTTGTGTTCTAGTTTTTATTATTTCTTATTACTTCTTAGGGACTTGATCTCTTAGTGGTGGTGAATCCTTACGATTCAACAATTGAGTGATGCACTCTAAATGGTTAATACCTGGAGTGGATCCTTGATTATAGTTACACCACCAAATCTGGAGGGAGGATAGTTAACCACCAGGCCACCTCGATTCCATGATCAATACTATGATTAGTGGAAGACAAGAATGCATGATTTTATCATGGTTGAGGATAGTGAACTATTGTATATGATCCTTGATGGGCCTCATGTTCATGTGAAAGAAGTTAGGGAAGGAGAAATAACCAGAACAGTTGCTAAAACTCAAAGGGAATACAATAAGGAGGATTGCAATAAGATTTAAAAGAATTTCAAAGCTGAGAAGCCTTAGTATGTGAGATAAGACCTGATAAGTACAATCGTATATCTGTTTGTGGGAGTGCAAAGAAGATTTAAGACTGTCTAAGGACCGCTCATGAGTGAACTAGTCAGGTCAAAGAATTCAAGGTGGATATGTTAACTACTTAATATAGAGCCTTCTCTATCCAGGAAAGTGAAACTATTCAAGAAATGCACACCTGATTTACCTCTATCAATAATAAGTGACACTGTCTTGGTGAGGTTATTCCACCTAGCAAACAGGTGAGGAAGATATTCAGAGTTTTGCCTAAGTTATGGGAGAGCAAGTTTAATGCTATTTTTGAAGCTAGAGATCTAAAATTTCTTACCATGTATGAGTTAATTAGAAATCTGAAGACCTATAAATTGAAGAAGCTGAAGGATCAAGAAAAGGAGCCTAAAAAGGAGAAGTCTTTGGCTTTAAAAGTTTCAAAATTTGAGTCTAGTGAGGAAAATGAAGATGTTGCCTACTTAGCTAGAAAATCTATCAGAAGAAGAGTGGAAAATTTCAAAAGAAAGGATGTAGCAACAAATTAGTAGGTGCAAATGAGGTATGCCACAAATATGGAAAATCATGACATTTTATTAAGGATTATCCCTTGCACAAGATGAACTATCAAGAATATCTCAAGTCAGGAGGAGACAAGGTAAAAAAAAGAATCGGGTCCTGACAAGTCTAGAAGAAAAGTTGCATCTGACTATGTAGTGAAGAAAGCCTTAACTGTCTGGGGAGAACTATCAAGTGAGTCATATGAATCAGAAAAGTCTGAAGATGCTTCTGTGCTGGTGTGGAAAATGGTGAAACTGCCTACAATTCTCTCTTTTCTTTTATGGCCAGATCAGAAGATGAAAAAGATGATGAGGTAACTACTTTTAACATTAAGCAGAATTTAAATGACTACACTCAAGAAGGTAAGAAAACTTGCAAATGTCTTGATTGATTTTGTATGTGATCTTACTACTACGAAGGATTTTCTTAAAGATAAAGTAAGCAATCTACAGTATGAAAAATTAGCTCTATCTATCATCTGTCTGAGTTAGGAGAATATTCTCTAAAATGAAATTTTGAAAATAAGAAGATGTTGGAAAAATTGAGGAAGTTAGCTGAATCTAATTATAAAGGAAAAAGGGAGGCTAGCAGTTTGCAACGTGAACTTGAGGAGAAGTTTAAGAATTCTCAAAAGCTTCTCATGTTTGCTCTATAGAAGAATGATGAGTTAAAAAGTGACCTGGTTCTAATAAGAGATGATCTTAACAAATCTATAAAATGAACTACTTCCTCAGATTCTTAAAAATTTGACAAATCAAGGTCTAAATAATGGTAGAGGTCTTGGTTGTCAACATAGACTTCCTTACTCCAAGCCTCACAACAAATATATCTATGTAGGTAACAAACCTCTATACACTCATTGTGGTAGAAATAGTCATAAAAAGGGAGACTGTTAGGCAAGGCTTAGAGCAAAAATAAATTCTGCTAAGCATGTTTAGCAGATGCACTCTTTTACAAAGGAACCTGGTCCTTTGACAAACTTCAAGAAGAATAGACTGCCTAGCAGGACCAAGAAAGTTGTGAGCACCCCTCTATCCCTTATTGAGAACTTAGACTCAAGTAGGTTCCTAAATCTAAAAAATAATCTGTGTATGCAGGTGGAAGTAAGGAAAAACAGTCAAAGCTGGTTAATGGGATAGTGGATGCTCTAAGAATACGACTAGAAAAACTAACTGTTTGCTCTGACTCAAGGCACTTCAAGGTAGAGGTGTCTTTTTTGGTAATGACAAGAAAGGATATATATTTTATGTTGGAAAGATTGTAAAATCCTTAAATCATGTTATTGAAGATGTGTACTATATGAGTAGTTTGAAATACAACTTACTAAGTGTGTCTCAAATTTGTAATAAAAGAAATGAAGTGAAGTTTATGTCTGATTGGTGTACTCTAACTAGTTTTGAAACTGGAAATATTATTCCTAGGGCTAAAAATGAAAGAACATGTATGTAGTTGATCTAGACTCAGTTCCTGGATGTGAATTGACCTTCTTAAGTGCTCAAAGTAAGAATGTTGATCTATGGCATAGAAGGTTGGGTCATGCAAGTTCCTCTATTTTTAACAAACTAGTCTCAAAGGACTAGGTCTGTGATATTCCAAAGCTGCAGTTTTTAGACACTAGGATTTGTGATGCTTGTGTCAAAGAAAAACAAACCAGGTTATCATTCAAGCAGAAGAAGCAGGTAAGTACTACAAGACCCCTTAAGTTGCTGCATATGAATCTATGTGGACCTGTCAAGGTGCAAAGTAGACAAGGGAAGAGATGTTTTTGTTATTATGGATGAATACTTTAGATCTACTTGGACTATATTCCTGAGAAATTTGGTGATCTTTGCTAAGCAAATTCAAGTGAAACTGAATAACAAAATAACAAAGATTAGGTCTGATCATGAAACAAAATTTAAGAATGCTAAGGTTGAGGAATATTTTGCTGAAAATGGTATTTGTCACAACTTCTCAGCACCAAGAACTCCACAACAAAATTGAGTGATTGAAAGGAAGAACATGACACTGATTGATATTGACAGGACTATATTGATAGATGGTGGTCTTCCTAAGAGCTTTTGCGCAGAGCTGTCAACACTGCATGCTATGTTACCATTACCAATAGATGTCTGTTCATATCTATTCTCAAAAAGACTCCTTATGAATTTATATTTAACAAAAGGCCAAAACTTGATTACTTCAAGCCTTTTGGTTACAAGTGTTTTGTTCTAAACAATGGCAATGATGAGTTGGGAAAGTTTGACTCCAAAAGTGATAAAGTTGTATTTGTAGGCTACTCCTCAACCACTAAAGCTTACAAAGTCTACAAACAAAGGACCCTGTGCGGAGAGAAAAGTGTGCATATCATCTTTAGTGAATTAGGAAACATGAAGAATCCCGCAGGAAGTAATGACACAGATATGGAGGAACTAATTCCCATTTAAAGGGATGGTTCAACAGAAGTTGAATTTTTAGAACATAATGCTCAGAATGATGTGGTTGCAGATAATGAAGGAGTAGAAGAGCCAGGTCCCTAGTTGTAGAATCCTGACATAAATGAGTCACAACAAGAAACAAAGGATCAAATCTCTCAAGGACCTGGTCCTAGCAGACCATTATCAACCTCGAGAATGTCAAATTGAAAGCATAAGTCATTTCACCCTATTGAGAATCTGACTTTTCCACAGGAATCAGAAATACCAACTAGGGCATAAGCAAGAAACTTTGTGGCTTTTCAACTTTCATATCCCAGATTGAACCAAAAAATATGAAGGAAGCTCGTAAAGATACTGACTAGGTAAATGCTATGCAGGAGGAACTTCATCAGATTTAAAATACCAAAGTCAGGCACCTGTTCCCTAGACCTGCTGACAGACTTAATATTGGGGCAAAATGGGTGTACAAAAACAAGTAAGATGAACATGGCATTATCATTGTTGCGCCTAATTTTTCTTACGAAAAGCAGAATTCGACGTGACAACTCTTTTTAGGATATTTAAAGAGTCGTCACTTAACGAATTAAGGTGCGTTAGGACACCATTCTATTATGAACTTATTTTTGTTTAGTCTAGTTCACTAGAAATCAAATAAGATTTCAAATTACCTCAAAAGGAATGTGTTAGGCACTTTCTGATGTCCATAAATTTGATTTTCAGCCGAATTCGTATATTATATGGGGATTCTATTTGATAAAACAAAGGTCACTTATTTTTGTTAACTTAGTGTTACTAAATGAGAAAAGCGACAAACCAACAAGACATAAGTAAGTTATTTCTAGTTATTTTCTAGGTGGTGCATTAAAAACAACAAAATCAGACAAGCGAGAAGACAGAAGAAACATAATTCATGTAGCAAAATTTATTAAATAGGAAATCCTAGTCTACCCCAAATAATTGAGACATACGAAGTAAATAAAAGAGGAGACGAATTCGAAAGGATTTATTTTTTTTATTATTCGGATTAGTGCTCGACTTATTAACGGGTGACAATGTCGTATGTCGCATTATCGGATTATGCTCGGGTCAACTTCCATCATGTCCTAATGTCTACCCTCCCCCCACGTAGTTTGATTATTAAGCCTAAAGGCATTCTATAAAATGACAAAGACTAGCATTTCCTAAAGTGCCTACCCATCCCTACTTAATGTCTGATAGACATTGAGCTTTTTACTTTGAATTTGAACTAGACAAAAGAAAGATAGGATGCTAAATAGACTCAAGGCTCGCATCAAACAACAAGGACTAACATTTAGCACATATTTGTCTCAAATAAAGCCTCTTATTTTATTTAAGATTGATTCAGTGATTAACATGCTTAAAACAACAATTACTCATTTTTTATATAATTAGAACCTATAGACATGGTATCTAAAAAACATTGAAAACTAAATTCTATAGACGGGATATCTCGGTGGGTAGTAATCATCGTCATCAAGTACTTGATTGTTAAAGCTATGAAAACCATAGGATGATTAAACACGAATATTATTTTAAATATGCTAAGCAAGCTATTATGCCAGAATTATACATAAGTACTAAAAGAATGCTAAGACAACATCTAAATATTGTGAGTTCGACAGAAAATGCTTCTGAGTTTTAAGTCAAATGCTGAGAATAATCGTTATACTGAATATTAATTAAACATACTCCTGGAATTCAAAATTTAAACTGATTCTAAACTTTTTAATGTTGGAAATTGACAAAACTACATTTCGTAATTGGAAATTAATGCTAAGAATTAATTTAATGTTGAAAATCAATAAAATACTTCTGTACTTAAAACAAAAGGCTAAAAATAATTTTTACATGCTGAAAATCAAAAAGAATATATTATGTAATTTTAAAAAAATTGCTGAAGAAAAATATTTTTAATGTTGAAAATTAGTAAAATATTGTGTAAATTTATTCAACTGTTGAAATTTGATTTTATTGCTGAAAAATTATTTAAAGGTCGGCATTTAAAGCTTATTTACTAAAATTATAATTTAAATATTCTGAAAATTAAACCAAATGCTGAAAAATATAGCGAAGACTCGTTAAATGCGTTATAAGCTAATTTAACATACTCGAAGTTGATTTAATTTATAACGTTAATTATTAGTCCTAAAATATGCTTTCTAGATGACAAATAAATTAATTAATAAATCCTAAGTTATGTTTTACCTAAGTGATTCACGTAAATAATTAAACGCACATAAATCCCGCTCCCCACAAAGAGTCTCCGTAATTTTTATTATTGTGGTAGCGTTTACATAATTAATTAATACAGTCCCAAATGAATAGAAATCAGAATGTAAGCCTACAAAATTTAAGAATGAGACCCTCTAGCTCTCTTTCCCAAGAAACTCTTCGAACCCCGAATCAACTGACTTCCCACGAAGAACCTGTTAACATAATCAAATGCACAAAAGATCGACTGACAAAATATAGCCCACAGCAATCCGTTTACTATCAAATATAATCGCATACATATGGTCACAAGCACACCACAAAATTTGCAAAATTCAGTCAGGAGGAGAAAACAAAGATAGATAACTTAGGAACCATAACAAACATGTGCATTAGTTATAATGGAGATCTCATATTCAAGGCCACGATAACAAGTTCATAGCTACGATATTAAATTCTTAAAGCATTTAAAGAAAACATTACCTTTTAGGAAGCAAAACTAACAAGAGGCCGAATGGAGAAAGAGGGAAGGTTGAGTCACAGTGACTTAAATAAAAGCAATTGGCAGTAAAGTAACCCACAACCCCTTAAAACAGAAGCTAAGGAATATTTTAAAAAATGAAGGAGAGTTTCTTTTATTTTCCTTTGGCTTTTTTTCTCGTCTGCCTTAGAAGAGACCAAGTCTTCTTACAGGCAATGGGATGAGAAGAAAATATTCAAAAATGATAGATTAAGGGAATTAAAAAGGAAAAAAATACTCACAAGAATCAATCAATATATATATTTTCGTTGAAGCGATGGCTGAATCAATTTAGAATAAAAAGATCAAGTTTACCATAAATAAATGGGTGAAAAATCTGTTTAAATCGAATAAAGGTAGAAAAACGAGTGACAGGGTCACGAAATCAGGAAATTTATAAAAAAATAGACGAATTCTGAAGCTGTCACACGATTTTGAATCAAGGCATATAATATATTAATCCCAACAATCCCATAATCTACTAATTAATCAAAATATACCATAATTAGTTGAGTACCGTACCACAGCCAAATTAGAAATAGAGACATGCTAGAATTAGTGAGTAAACAGTAAATTGACCAAACTTTGCTAAATATATTATAGAACAATCCGCAAATAGCATTTTTATCACACCAAAAAACTCATAAATCGAATTGGGTCAGGAGAAGTGGCAAAATGGCGACTCTGTCCTAATTAATGAGACTTCAGCGTCAATCACAAAACAACAACTTCAATCAACGATTGAGAAAACAAGAATTTCAAAAATTGAATAAAAATAGCGCCTAGAAAAAGTTGATTGAATTTAGGGATTTTCATATATGTCAATCTAAGGACATGAACAAATGTGAAATTAGAAGAACCGACTCAAAAATTCGAAATCAAGCTCCGCAAATTTCGAACCTAAAACTCTGTCTAAGAGAAAGGAGTAGAAGCCAGTGATAATAGTAATTTTAACGAGGAAAACAAACCTGAGACGGATTCACAGGTCATGAACTTAATGATTTTTCCAGCAAATTTTAATAGGAATTAGGGGCGGCGAGGCGACAGTGGTGGGGCTTTCCGGCTGGTGGGGACGCGATGGAATATTCCAGCTCGAGCTTCGTCGGTGTTGGTTGTTCCGGCGATTGGAGAGGGAGAACTGAGGGAGGAGGCAGCTGGTTGGAGGAGTTCGTTGGTGGTGTCTTGTTGGTTCGGCTGTTACGCCGAAGTCGTGGAGGAGAAGGGGAGGAGGCGCCGTTGTTGGTTGTCGGCACGGGTTCGCCGAAGAGGGTGAGGTGGCGCTGGTTATGTCATTTAGAAAGAGAGAGAGAAGAGAGAAAAGGGAGATGTGTGGCTGATTGGGAAATGTTCAGGGTTAGAGAGTGTTTTTAGGTTAAAAAAAGAAAGAGAGAGGTTAGTTGATCTCAACCATTAGATCAATTTTGATCCACCACTGAAATAAAAAATTGAGTTTAAAAATTAGGCTTTGAAAAAGATGAATTGAAAATTTTGAATTGGATCAAATTTGGCTAAAATTGACACTTTATGGAATACAAAAAATGGCTAAAAATTAATATGTAAGGAAAACTAAATAAAATTGGCTGCTATTTTAATATTAATAATAATAATAATTATCATTTTTATAGTAAAGATAAACAAAAATTATTATTACGAACAAATCGTGTAAAACTAATAACACGTAACAATATTCGACACCTACAAAATATGACTTTTACAGAATGTTACAATAATAATAATAATAATAATAATAATAATAATAATAATAATAATAATAATAATAATAATAATAATAATAATAATAGCAACAAAAACTAGATGTTTGTAAATTACGAGTGTGGCAATTAAATAATTTAATAAATATTAATAAATTACGATAAAATATTATATTTAAATTAATAAACATAAAAACAATAATACAAAAGTAATAAAAATAATTTATATATTTTTAGATCATGAATGTGATACGTCAATATTTATTTGATACCAAAATAATGCGTAAAATATATTGATATTTAAACTTAATAATTTTGATAAAAATAGTAGCCTAAGAGGAGCACCGGGAGGTCAAAATTGGGTGTCTACAATTATTAGGAACAAAGCAAGGCTTGTTGTACAAGGATACAATCACAAAGAAGAAATTGATTATGATAAGACCTTTGCTCTTGTTGTAAGGATGGAAGCAATCAGAATTCTTATTGTTTTTGCTGCCTATATGGGTTTCAAGCTATTTTAAATGGACGTGCGAGTGTATTTTTAAATGAAAATATGAAAGAAGAAGTTTGTCAAGCAACCTCCATGTTTTGAAGATATTGATTTTTCATGTGCTGAAATTTGATAAAACTCTTTATGAGTTAATGCAGACTCCTAGAGCTTGGTATAAAAGACTATCGAAGTTTCTTCTACAAAATGATTTTAAGAGAGGAAAAATTGAAAACACCCTATTTCTAAAGTCTAGAGGAAACAACTTGTTGATTGTACAACTTTATATTGATGACATCATTTTTGGAGCATCTTCTGAGTCCCTATGTCAAGAATTTGCTAAACTGATGGGAAGTGAGTTTGAGATGAGCATGATGGGTGAGTTAAGCTTCTTTCTTAGGCTGCAGATTAAGAAAACATCTCAGGTCACCATGATTTGCCAAGAAAAATACATCGAGGAATTGCTAAAGAAATTCAACATGGGGGATCCAAGCCTATTGATACTCCCATTGAAACTAGCTCCAAGATGGATACTGATGAACCTGGTGCCTCAGTAAATGAGACCATGTATAGAGGGATCATTGAATCTTTATTATACCTTACTTCTAGCAGGTCTGATATTGTGTTCAGTGTGGGTATATGTTTCAGGTTTCAGGCTTGTCCAATGGAGTTTCACTTGAAAGCTGCCAAAGATCAGGGGACCTGGTTATGTTCTATCATTTTGAAGATAGTTTTGATCTACATGGGTATGCTTATGTTGATTATGATGGTAATTGATGGACAAAAAAACATATTTGGAATGGCTCATTTTCTAGGTTTATCTCTCATTTTATGAGATTTTAAAAAACAAAACTTAGTTGCTCTATCTACTGTAGAAGCTAAATATGTAGTTGCAGCTTCATGTTGTGTTCAATAACTTTGGATAAAACAACAACTAAAGAATTTTGGAATTGACTGACACTATTCCACTAATGTGTGACAATATAAGTGCTCTAAATATGGCACTGTGTGCAGCACAGGAGGACAAAACATATTGATGTAAGACACCATTTCTTAAGGGACAATGTTAAAGGATTAATTTGTAGGAAATTTTGTAAGACTGAAGATCAAGCGACTGATATCTTCACAAAGGTTTTCCACAAGGAACAATTTGTGAATAATAGTCTAAGACTGGGCCTGATCAAAATGAACTAACCTACTTTTATGGATCAAGTTCCTCATTTTTTTGCTATGATTAGGGGGCAAGTATCCTTGTTTCAATTTGTGTAAATTGGTCTAACTCAGTATCATACCTTTGCAGGTATACACACATGGTGAGCAAACCCTTGAAGGAGAGATGATGAGACATACATCAAGCAAATGAATTCCTTCGAGCAAGAGAGAGACCTGGTCTCATCCCACAGGTTAGTACCATGCTTGTCTTTCTTAAAAATTATATACAATAATTGTTCTAAAAAGACACATGTCATTTCCCGTTTGTATGAAAGCTGTCAAATCGCTTACCAATTGGGACCAGACACGTCCCTTGCCTTTTAAATCCAAATATTACACCCTTTTCTTTCTTTAAAAATCAAATTAATTCTTTTTTCTCACATAATTTTAAATTCTCCTTAAATTCTCTCTCAACGATTATTTTCATCCTCTTCAATTTTTTCTACCTTTAAGTCCTCTTCGATCTCTAAAAATTTGAAATTTCTGAGAAAACCTCTTATTATAACCCATCAAACGAGCCATAAACCACCTACTTTCCACACCCACTATATAAAATTCTCAATTTGTCTCTTTTCCTACATCTGCATCCATAGTAGAACCTACCATAAAAGAAATCTCAGAACTCACATAACTAAAGCCAAAAAGAGCTATTGTCATCAATATAGTGAAGAGTTTGGGTCACCCATTAAGACCAAATTTCCTATAAATACTACTCTCTCAGAAACCCTAAAAATGGATACTCCCTCTGAAAAACCCAAAGAATCAAGTTCTCCTACTCTTTCAGAATCTAACCTATTTTTTTCTTAGTTGTTCGAGGAGGACCTACTAGTCAAAAAATCAAATCACTCTAGTAGTGTATTAGCAGGAGAGGATTGGGTGGTTGAGAGCCTCACACTGCCGACTAGTGCTCAAAGAGAGATCACTGTTGAGTTGGAGGAAAACATATTTGAGTAATCCTTACTTCGCACTTTTGGCACAACCCCTGTATCTACTGAGCATCCTGATACAGTTGTGCAGCCTACTATGAATGATGATAATGATGATTGATGATAGGCGAATTTACACGCCTATAGCACTATATTTTACCCATATTTTAGCCTAGTTTTGAGAACAAAGTATATATTTCATGCACTTTTAGTCCTTTTTCCTGTAAATGAGCTAATGAACATGATTAGTAAAGTTTCAGGTATAAATGATGCAGAATTCAGCATTTTATGGCTTACTTGACGCAAAAGAAAGCTCACGAAGGAAGGGAAGGGAGTTTACACGCCTAAGGACCAAAACTGCTGCATGGAAAATCTGTCCCGGGCTAAAACAGCATTTCTGAAGACTTTGGGGATTTGCAGTAACTTAGTTGGATTTGGACAATGATACATTAACCTAGTACAATTGGGTTATGTATTTCATTAGTTTATTTGGATTATGATAATGTTACATTAACCTAGTACAATTGGGTTAAGTATTACATTAGCCTAGTAGGATTTGGTTAGATATTTTATTTATCTAGTAGGATTAGGATATGGGTATTATAAATACCCTATCATGCTAGAGATTTTTAAGAATCTGGGGGGAGACACAATACTTTCTTCCATCCCTCTCATCTTCCACTACAAACAATTCTACAACTCTTCTAATCTTTCCATTAATTCTATTTTTCTTCTTCTACTCTTCTATTCTTAAATTCCACAACAAGAGAATCGTTACTTTGCCTAGGAATTCACGCCTCACGCCTACCACCTAAGCTACACGAAATTACTCAATCTTGTGGTATAACAACAATGTCAATCGTGATCTCCTTCGCATTCATGGGTAACTAAACTTCTCTGTTGGGGTTATGAAAGCCGTATGAGATACTATCTATTGCTGTGAGGTTGTGAGTTCGCGACACGTATGCTGCTTATATCATTATTCTCTTCATCTTAGTCTACATTCTTTGTGGTTGCAAACGCAAGAATACGCCAGTATAACATTTAACTTGTTCGAAAGAAAGGTTATTTGTCTGGAAAAGAGATAATGTCAAGGTAGTAGGGTCACCCCCTAAAATTCCCTACTAAAAAGCTAGTGTCGTAACTGGACTAACCTCTTGGAGAATTCGTACCGTTAGACACGCTTTAAGCTCGAAAGAGTTAAAGTGAAATAATCCTCGAATAGGTCGAAAGACGCCTGGATTTACCATCGAATACAATTCTCTATAAGCAGTTGCATGTCAGAATTCTACACACTCATAGCCAATAGAGACGTATACCTCAGAAGGTGGACATAACCCCAACGCCTCAATTCTCATTGTTTACAACTTACGTAACAATATTTCTCTTTTACTTTGCTATTTTCAGCTTTTATTTAATTGTTTTGGTGACACATTACAAATCCCCCCTTTTTACGAGACTTGCACCAAAAGTTTAGTAATTTTGCTTACTTGTTGGCCAAGCTATTCCCTGTGGGATCGACACCCAACCCTGTTGGGTTCTATATTTGCTAACGACCACTTTACACTCCTACGAGAGCTATAGATTGAGCGTTATCAAAAATTGGCGCCATTGCCGGGGAATACAAGTGTCAATCAAGTTCGTGATAATTACTAGACCCTTTGGTCAAAGATTCTCGTACTTTTACGTTTAGTTTTTGTTTTTGTCTACTGCAGGTTTTTATTTCAGTGCATGCCCCATACTCGAAGTTCTGGTCAACCGTTATTACCAATCAATCCTGAACCACAACGCATTGGTAGAATGGAAGCACAAGCTGAAATCGCAAGGATGGTTGCTCAACAGGAACAAGCAAGATTGGCTGCCCTTTCCGCAGCCCAGGTTCAACAACAGAACATTGATAACCCTGCACGAGCAACAAATCCTGACGATGAGGATTTAGGTGATGACGAATTACTAAACCCAAGGCATGATGCTGAAATCACAACACCTGCCAACAGAAGAGGTCGACAAGCTCGGTATAGACATGATCGCCAACCTATGCAGCCAGTTTTCGACGATGATGATGATGATCTTGATGGTGTCGGAGCCACTGGAGCTATAATTCCACCACCATTAGCGCCCGGAGCCAAGTTCAACATCACAAGCACCATGATTCAGTTATTGCAACTCAAGGGATTGTTTGGTGGACTAGCAGGCGATGATCCGAATATGCATCTCATCAATTTTATTTCTACATGCAAGTCTTTTGACAATCCTGGTGTTGGTCAGAATGCAATTCGATTACGTCTATTTCCATTGTCTCTGTCTGGGGATACAACACTATGGTTGAATGGGCTGACTCCTGATTCAATTACAAATTGGAGGCAATTGAGAGACGCTTTCCTAGAAAGATTCTTTTCGCCTTCCAAAAGGGCACAATTGAGAGATGAAATCAGCAACTTTCGTCAGCTTCCCACTGAAGCTCTTCATGAAACATGGGAGAGGTTTAAGACAAAGCTAGCGAGATGCCCAAACCATCACATGACTAATGTTCACCTCATGGAGATATTGTATAGAGCCTTGAATTCAATAACTAAGCCAGTGGTGGATAACACAGCTGGAGGATCTTTTATGGACCTCACCTTTGGTCAAGCAAGCAATATGCTAGATCGCATGACGAAACAAAGTAGATCTTGGCATACCAGGGATTTCGAGGTAGCAAGTCCCACTTTATCTATAGGCATGACTGCAGACCAAAGAAGAAGACAAGAAGAACGTGATCAAGATTTAGCGCACATGAAAACGCAAGTGGATCTTCTAACAAAGCATTTATTATCAGGGAAGACCAAAAAAGTGAAAGCTATGGCGCTAGAAGGAAGAGACGAATCTGATTCGGAAGAGGAGGCCAACTACTTGAACAATCAGGGGGGTTTCCGAGGCAATGCCCAAGGAAACCAAGGTCGGAACTATTATGATAAATCTGGAAGCAAAGACCAAGGTAGTTGGAAGAAAAACAATGAAAAGAGTGGCTTGTACGTTCCCCCTGGTAGACGTGATACCACCACATCTAATTCTGGAAGTATGGAAGACATGATGGCTAAATTATTGAAAGGAGTGAAAGCAACGAGCGCGGGAGTTACTGAGGTAATTAATGATTTGTCCTCCATGAAACAACTAGTTGATTCTCATTCCACTTCAATCAAGAAAATAGAGCAGCAATTGAGCCAACTTTCAGCAGCACTCAATCAAAGAAAGGTTGGAACTTTACCTAGCGATACTGTGCAAAACCCAAGGAATGATGGGTCATGCATGGCCATCACTACCAGAAGTAGTAAGGTGCTGGAACCTTCAGCAAAAGGCAAGCAAGTGGTTGACGAAGTTGCGGACATGGATGATAACGCAAAAAGAGAAGATGCCGCAATAACCAGTCCTGACGTCAAGGACGTCATACCCAGTGACGTGCAGCCTGAAAAAATGGAAAAATGGAAGCAAGAGGAGAAGAAAACCGTGGAGAGAACACTTCTATACCCACCACCACCTTTTCCCCAAAGACTGAAGAAGGTGGCGGATGACACTAAGTTCAGCAAATTCATGACTATGTTAAAGCAGCTGACCATTAATGTTCCATTAGTGGAGGAACTTGAACAAATGCCTGGGTATGCAAAGTTTATGAAGAATATTTTGACAAAGAAGAGGGTAGCAAGTTATGAGCTGAAAGACGATGTGCATCATTATAGTGCAATTGCTACCCGATCGATAGTTCAGAAGAAGGCCGACCCCGGAGCTTTCACTATTTCTTGCACCGTCGGATCTTTGAACTTTGCCAAAGCATTATGTGACTTAGGAGCCAACATCAATTTGATGCCATTATCGATCTACAAGAAGTTGGGGTTAGGAGATCCTACTCCAACCAATATGAGGCTCGTCATGGCAGATAGGTCGGTAAAACGACCTGTTGGTATTCTATGCGATGTCTTGGTAAAAGTTTCTTCATTTATCTTTCCAGCAGACTTTGTCATCTTGGATTGTGAAGCAGATTCTGAGGTTCCCATAATCTTGGGGCGCCCTTTCCTTGCTACAGGAAGTGTGCTCATTGATTTGAGAGCTAATGAACTTTCATTCCGAATAAATGACGAAGTGGTTCGTTTTGATGTTTGCAAATCAATGAAGCAACCCAAAGATCTTAGTGTATTTTCGGTGGCTGATATTTTCTTTGATGATGAGAAAGAACTACTTGAAGAAGAGCAAATTATTGATGATCCCTTGGAGGTTGTGCTCATGAATGGAGAGAGTGAAGATGCTGAAAATTCTGAAGAAGCCATTTGTGCTCTATCGGGATTAGGAACATATCGCTATACTCCCAAGAAGCTGGATCTTGATCTCAAGAATCGGCCTACACCACCAGCTAAGCCATCTATTGAAGAGCCACCCACGTTAGAATTGAAGGAGCTGCCAAGTCATTTGAAGTACGCATTCTTAGGAAGCGGAAACACTCTTCCAGTCATTATGGCAGCTGATTTGGGTGAGCGACAAGTTGCAGCTCTTATTGCTATTCTACGCAAGTATATTAGAGCTATTGGATGGACCATTACGGATATTATTGGTATTCCACCTGGGATTTGTACACATAAAATTCAGCTTCAAGAAAATTGCACACCCACCATTGAGCATCAAAGGCGTCTAAACCCACCTATGCAAGAAGTGGTGAAGAAAGAGATTATCAAGTGGTTAGACACATGAGTTGTGTATCCTATTTCTGATAGTACATGGGTAAGCCCTGTACAATGTGTTCCCAAGAAAGGAGGTATGACGGTGGTCGCGAATGCAAAGAATGAACTTATTCCACTCAGCCCCGTCACTGGATGGAGAGTATGCATGGACTACCGCAAGCTGAATTCTTGGATACTCAAGAATCACTTCCCAATGCCATTTATGGACCAAATGCTAGATCGATTAGCGGGGAAAGGATGGTTTTGCTTCTTGGATGGTTATTCAGGCTATAATCAGATTTGTATTGCACCCGAAGACCAAGAGAAGACAATGTTTACATGCCCATATGGTACGTTTTCCTTCAAACGTATGCCATTCGGGTTATGTAACGCACCAGCCACCTTTCAACGTTGTATGATGTCTATTTTCTCTGATATGGTTGAAGACACTTTGGAGGTATTTATGGATGACTTTTCAGTTGTTGGTGAGTCTTTTGAAGCATGCCTGGCAAACTTGAGCATGGCATTACAAAGATGTGTAGAGTTCAACCTTGTGCTGAATTGGGAGAAGTGCCACTTCATGGTAAAAGAAAGAATCGTTCTTGGGCACAAGATCTCTGAAAGAGGAATAGAGGTTGACCGAGCAAAAATTAAGGTTATTGAGAAGCTACCGCCTCCAATTTCGGTGAAGGGAGTTCGTAGTTTTCTTGGCCATGCTGGTTTCTATCGTAGGTTCATCAAAGACTTCTCCAAAATTGCGAGTCCATTGTGCAAACTTTTGGAGAAAGATGCAAAGTTTGACTTCAATGACGATTGCTTAAAGGCATTCAAATGCCTTAAAGGAAAACTCATTGAAGCCCCTATTATGGTAGCACCAGATTGAACTCTCCCATTTGAAGTCATGTGTGATGCTAGTGGTGTAGCCGTTGGTGTTGTTCTTGGTCAGAGAAAGGAGAAATTATTTCATCCTATCTACTATGCGAGTAAGGTCCTAAATGAAGCCCAAAGGAACTACACTATTACTGAACAAGAGCTCCTAGCGGTTGTGTATGCATTTGAGAAGTTTCATGCCTATCTATTGGGTACTAAGGTGATCGTTCATACAGACCATGCAACTCTTAGGTATCTAATGACAAAGAAGGATGCAAAACCAAGGTTGATTAGATGGGTATTGCTGCTGCAAGAGTTTGATTTCGAAGTCAAAGATAGACGAGGTTGCGAGAACCAAGTGGCTGATCACCTATCTCAACTTGAGAATGAGCATGTGGCGCAACCTGAAATTCAGATTGATGATGCATTCCCGGACGAAAAGATATTAGCGACAACAATGGAGAAATTACCATGGTATGCCGACTTTGCAAATTTCGTGGTGAGTAATGTGATACCTGCCAATTTATCTTACCACCAAAGGAAGAAGTTTATGCATGACGTACAACACTACTATTGGGATGAGCCTTATTTGTTTCGACGATGTGCGGATGGTATCATTCGACGATGTATATCCCATGAAGAGGTGCCTACTATCTTGGAAGCATGCCACACTTCGCAAGTTGGAGGACATCACACAGGCAATCGGACGGCCAGAAAAGTATTGCAAAGTGGTTATTATTGGCCTTCGATATTCAGAGATACCTACGACTATGTTAGAAGGTGTGACCAATGCCAGCGTCAAGGTGCGATTTCAAAACACCATGAAATGCCCATGACCAAAATTCTTGAGGTAGAACTCTTTGATGTGTGGGGTATTGATTTCATGGGTCCATTCGTGAATTCGTTTGGAATGAAGTACATCTTGGTTACTGTGGATTATGTTTCGAAATGGGTAGAAGCTGTAGCATTGGCCGACAACGAAGGAAAGAGTGTTGTAGCGTTCTTAAAGAAAAATATCTTCTCTCGCTTTGGAGTACCACGTACTATCATAAGTGATGGAGGATCTCACTTCTGCAACAAGCTATTCAAATCAGTTTTGGCCAAGTATGGTGTCAAGCAACATAAGGTAGCTACGCCTTATCATCCCCAAACTAGTGGACAAGTAGAAGTTTCCAATCGCGAGATCAAGCAAATCCTTGCAAAGACGGTTAATGCGAATAGGAAGGATTGGTCTCAAAAGCTAGATGAGGCACTATGGGCGTATAGGACTGCATTCAAGACACCCATTGGCATGTCTCCTTATCAACTAGTCTATGGGAAGGCTTGTCATCTACCCATCGAGCTCGAACAATGATATGCCCCTAAGTTGGGCAATGCAAAAGTAAAAAGAAAGCAAGAGAAAAGAGAAAGCTGATGAACCTGTTAAAGTGATCAAGTCTTATACCACTAAAGTATGAAGAAGAAAATACTGAGAGATACCATGAAAGCTAACAAAAGAGCCACAACTAAGAGGATAAGGCTAAAAAAAGGAACAATGGTTGATGAAGAACATGTTGAGGTATTGATGTGGGAAAAGAAAATGAAGAAATTGAGGCTAATGTTGCTGCTGCAACAGAAAATAGAAAGAGGGAAGTTCAAAAAGGAAGAAGGTCTAGGTTCTCCCAAGTAAAATTAAAATTTATTACACCAAAGAAACACATTGCAGTGAAAAGAAAAGTGCCTAAGAAACTTGGTCTCATGAAAGAGAGTGTTCCAGAAGAAGAGTCGGGAAGTGGCTCTAAAAGAGAAAGACGCAAAAAGAAGAGTATGTTCTCTCAAGAGAAGAAATAAATGAGACACTGAGTCTCAAAAGGTTCTATCACGAAGGGCATTTGACACTAGAATATTTGAACAACCACAGATGGTAGAATTGGTGGAGTATGTGAGACATCAGAGCTGATTGCACCTCTTTGAGGAACTAGTCCCCTCTGTTTTTAGAAGGAAATTAGGGATTTCTTTTATAATATAAAGTTTGCAGAAGATGGCTTGAATTTGTCCGCTTTAGTGCAAGGGAAAAAAGTGAATTTGGATGAAGAGACCCTTGAAAATATTTTGGACATTCCCATCGTTGGAGTTGTATTTATAAAGAATCAACAACTGTCAGTGGAATTTACGAAGGATACTTCTATGGTGGGTGGTACTTCTACAACAGGTGTTAGAAATAAGTTCCTAAAGGGTGAGTTTCAGCTGGTGTATGAGTTTGTGAACAAGGTGATACTTCTTAGGTTAGAAAAGAGGACTATAGCCTCAACAATTGATCTTTTTGTGATGGAATGTTTAAACAAGTTTGAACTTGTGAGTCTTCCTGCTCTAATGATTGAACACATGTACAAGTTGTACATGTTAAAAAAGGAAAACACGGAATGCCCTATGGGTATTTCTGAATAAAGTGTTCAATCACTTTAAGATTGTTTGTGAGAAGGGCACACCTAGCATAACAAAGCAAATTTTCACTCTGAATACTCTGATTGAAAATGAGTGTGTTGAAGCAAATGTGGGGACCATGTCCTAAGTGTCATAATTGATTGTTTCCTAAGAAAAATTGAGTATGGTGGTGAATGAGTTAAGAATATCACTAGCTACAATAGAATCTGAGATTACATATCTCAAATTGAGAAATCAAAAACTGTCTTCAGAAGGACCAATTCCTTCAAAGGAACTAAGAATTAAAAATATTGTATTGAAGGCACAGGTCACTACTCTGATAGGAGGGGTCAAAGAATTGAATGTTGAAGTCAAAGATTTCACCAAACAGCTTCAAAATTCTCATTTTGATTTGAGTGCAAGAATGGAAATGTTTCTCAAATCCCTTGCCTATAAACCTACAACTTCTTAAGCCTCCCTATTTTTTTATGATTACTCTTTGAGTCACACTTGATTTTCCTATGGATATCTAGTTTAATTTTTTAATTTTTTTGGAAGTGCACTGTATGGTACCTATCCTTATCATAATATGAATGAAACCTTTATTTATGTCTATCATCTCTCTCTTTTTATAGTTGTTCATTCAAGTTAGTGTTGCCCTAGTGGC
Source organism: Capsicum pubescens (assembly GCA_030864215.1). Classification (NCBI taxonomy): domain Eukaryota; kingdom Viridiplantae; phylum Streptophyta; class Magnoliopsida; order Solanales; family Solanaceae; genus Capsicum; species Capsicum pubescens. Next base: position 82,948,838 of record CM061543.1, on the reverse strand, counting down.
CATGAGTTAACCTGTTTGTGCTAATTGATTACCTTGATATAAGGTTCTTATTTTTTATGATGTCAAAAGAGGGAAAATGATTTCACTAGGCAGGTATCAGTGGGTACCTGGTACATAATTGGTAACAATCATGAAAGGAGTACTTTTAATAGGGAGAAAATTATAAGTGATATTGCTAGTAAGGAGAATTTGAAATGAAACTTAAACTCGTGTTGATATGCTGAAGTGGGGGGCGGGGAATTTGAGTGATCTTAAAGATTATTGTTTGTCATCATTAAAAAGGAAAAAATTATTGTTTCATATTTTGATGATGACTATAGAACATCTCAGGAATCAGGTCCGCTGTATGCTCTGCTGAAGGACAGTTGTACATGGTCGCACTCTGTACAGGTTTGTCCTATAACATAATTAATGTGCAGGTGCATAATGTACGATAATAGACACCTGATCCAATCAAATTTCAACCAAAATTCCTACTCATCTATAAAAACATAAAGGAACAACTATTGTTTCTTAGTTTTTGCAATGGGATATCTTCGTGAAGGCAGCAAAATCCTTGGACTCAAGATCCTAGAATTCCATTTTTTTTTAGTTTTTCTTTTCTTGAGTCATGATCTAAGAACTAATTTACTCCAGTATTGTGAGTAAAGATTTCTCTTATTTTGATTGATCGTGCTTAGGTAGAGTTACCTAAGGTTAGTTGTCTAGAGTTAGTCGATTGAGTAAGAGGTGAGACAGAGTTGCCTGAAGTGGGCTTGTAATAGAGTTATTGCAATCCTTAGGACTTAGAGTTAAGTCCATTTTAAGTTTGTAATCAAAGTTAATTGATTATAGTGGAGCTTGAGATAGCCCGTGAAGACAGGTCGTGCTTTTGCTTCCTTGAACAAGGAGGTCTCCACGTAAATTTTGTGTGTTGATGTACATTTAAAATTTACTTTGAATTCTTGCTTTTATTGTTGCTTATTACTTTTTAGGGACCTAGTCCCTTAGTGGTGGTGAACTGTTACGATTCAACACTTTTTTTTAAAAAAAAAATTTGGATGACGTGTAATTTTATCATTAGTTATAGTTTTTATGTCATGGAAAGTGACTTTCACGCTCTGAACCTAATTTGAAATTGTGCAATTTATTCTCAATTGACATACGTATGTATTTAGTTGTTTAAAAGGAACAGATCCTAATTTATTTGCTAATACAAAAAACATCAATAAGTTCTGGTAGCTACATATGTATTTAGCCTAGAAATATTTATCAAGTTACATGAAAGGATGCATCTTAATTTGCATAAAACTTATTTGGTTTGCAGCCCAAATACTTGAAGATGTCACACATGAAATGCTAAATACTGTCACTTGAAAAAATTTCTATGAAAACTTGTTTAAGGATTCAAAATGTTTGAAGCATATAAAAGTTTCTGGGAAACTTATTTATAATCCTTATATAGCATAAATTTATAACTTTAAAATTATTGAAACTCTTGAGGAGTTTTCAAAAGTAATAGATTGTTTGTTGAAATGAGAAATATATCGAAATGGATTAGTTATATATCTTAGTGCAATTGGTGTACTAATGCATCTTGTAAATACTACAAAGCTAGCCCTTTTGGTCAATTTGTTAGCAAGGTATAGTTCTACTCCTACTAGGAGACATCGGAATGGGATAAAGCATATGAGCTTATTTTATTTTAAAAATTACAGTCCCGATCTTATTGGTTATGCTGATGCTGGATATTTATCTGAACCTCATAAAACTCGATCTTAAATAGGTTATATGTTTATATGTGGGGGTTACTGCCATATTTTAAAAATCTACAAAGCAGTCTATCATAGTCACTTCATCAAATCATGTTGAGGTAATCACTATTCATGAAGAAAGTCGGGAGTGTGTGTGGTTGAAAACCATGATACATCTCATTCGAGAAAAATATGATTTGGAATGTGACAAAGTACCTACAATTTTATATGAAGATAATGCAACATGCAGAGCATAACTTAAGGAATGATTTATTAAAAGAGATAGAATGAAATACATTTTGCCAAAGCTTTTCTATATATAGAAACTTCAAAGGAATGGTGATATTAACATGAAACAAATTCGTTCAGGTGATAATGTGGCTGATTTATTCACCAAGTCTCTTCCAACTGCAACTTTCAAGAAAATGATGCACAAGATCGGGATGCAAAAGTTCAAGGATGTTTTTATTAAGGGGACTTAGTATCCGCTGTACTATTTTTACCATACGAGATTTTGTCCCACTGAATTTTTCTTGGAAGGCTTTTAATGAGACAACTTACATGTGTATTATTAGAAATGTGTTCTCATTTTTCTTGACTAGATTCTTTTACTGGACTTTTCTAGTAAAATTTTAATGAGACACATTATCTACCAGTTAGACATTCAAGAGGGAATGTTATAAATGTATTACCATATATAGTAAATGTCTATTTCAAGAAAAGTTAGAAACCCTAACTTTGGAGAAAAATTAGTTTTTTTCTATAAATAAAGGGATTTCCTTCATTGTTATTAATCCTTAAGAAATCCTTAAGAGAAATAAAAATTAGTCTCTCTTCTCTCTCCATTCTTCTTGTTCTTACTTTATATTTCATAACAAAATGCCTTTAAAGACAAATTACTATCTGCCCTCACCCAAAATCCCTCAGCAAACATTTACATTATATATAAAATATATTGTAAAATCAACCAAAAAATAGTTAGTCTCATATATTAAAAGAATGAAGCAAGACAATAAGAAGAGACAAGAGAAGAGAGTGCAAAACTTTCTTATTTCTTCCAAGTATTTCAAGTGTATACATAATATGACATCTCCTCCTCTATTTATAGGATTATACAGAGGAACATCAAAGTATTGTAAATCTTATGAAAAATACTCTATCACGAATACTTGTTGAGAATTCTCATAGCTTAAAATATGTTTGTGTCAGTGTCATTAAGAATATTCCACACGGTATGTGTGTATCCCCCAGGATTCAATAAACTCTTCTTGTACATATCAAGAGTCCAGATCTAATAAAGATTAAATCAAGAAAATAACCCAACACAAAGAATATTAAAACTAAAAATTACACAAATACACAACTTATGTTTTCAATATTACAAAAAATCCCAACTCCCTAAATATATTACAAAAATCCCAACATATATATAGAATGCTCTATATATGTCGGCTATGTTATGTATATTAATAGGGAGAGAGAGTAAAGTAATAAAAAAGGTGAGAAAAAGTGTAATTACTTCCAAAATAATTGATATTTATGTTGTTTATACATATTAAAAAGGAAAGAAATAAATCCTCTTCATCTTGTCTACTCCTGAATGAAAAGGTACGTTGCTATCATATATAACATCAACAACGATTGCCAAGAATATTATCAATAATGATAGTCATTAAGTTCTCCTTAATGATATTTGATCAAATCATTTAATAGATAATTTTATGGCCACAACAAATGGAAAAGTTATGGTTGGAATAATAACAATTATGAAAATAAAGGCAATTAATTTATTGAAAATGAATTGCAAGAAATTTTTGAGGGACAATCAAATTTGACGATAATTAATTGTAGATATTATAAGAAGAAAGATACTCTTAATTCTTTTTGAGATATAAAATAATTTTTCTAACTCAAAGGGTATCATAAACATGACAATAAACCTTGAGAATATGGGGATGATTAAGGGGTGTGGAAGATAAAAGAGGGTGTAGTGAAGGTGTGTGTATAACTACACATAAAGAAGAAGAATAGTGGGTAGATATATTGAGTGCACATCCGCATAATATAGTATATTTTATTACGAGATATTTTTTCATCCTTTTTATGTATATATAGATTTTGAATCCACTGAACGCAATAGTAGAGGTTGATTTAGTGGTTTAAGGGGTTCAAATTTATCTTGAGATTTCATGTTCAAATTTCAAACACTACATTATTTTAAAGAAAAAAAACATAACATACAACTTAACTACCTTATTTAAACAAGTCCCTACTCTTACAAATTAATTACAAAAATTTCAACTATCAGTTTTTCTCATTAAAATCTGATAGATAGTACTACACCCCCATTTTTGCGAAACTGACCTAAAATTGCGGTGGAAATCTCAATGATGTATCGGCGGTTTCCTCTATTTTAAAAATTTTGAATTGAATTCCTCTTCTTCTCCACTTCATCTTTAGCTTTCAAACTTCTATTGTTTTTCAATCTCCATTTAAACTTCATGTCCAAATCATTAAGGAGGTTAGTTTGTTTCAAAATTTTCAAGTTCAACACTTCTTAAATTTATTATTTTCAAATATATTTTAGTCAATTAACGAAATCAAGGCCATCGTTTAGTCACCCAATTAGATGAATAAACTCCAATGGAGGAATTAGATATAGAAAATTCAATGTCTACCTTAAATGATATTAATCTATCGATAAATTTTGTTCTAGATCATTTTGATTCACAAAATAATGATCCTGCTGTGATGAAAAAATTACGGAAGAAGTTGATCGAAAAAAATAAAAAAAATAGTGACTTTATCTTCAAAAAGAAAAGTGAAAGAAGATACATTACATTGGCCTCCACCAAAGGTAGAAGCTATAGGTATCATTAGTAATGTTGTTTGTAGACACATAATTTTGTCCCTCCCAACGTTGATTTTATCCGTTTTTAGCTCACCTTACCACGTGTCCTCATCCATGTGATCATACCCCACAAAAATATAAAAATAACAAACTCCCTAACAAATTAACAACCTTATCCTAACCAACCTACCCCACCTACCCCTACCCCCACCTCAGCCCCCCTTTCCTTCATATTTTTTTCTTTGTTTTCCCATAACAGAACAAAAAAAGGGACCCATGTGGATATAGAACTTAACAATATTTTCATCTTGGATTCCATATAACAATTGAATAGAAAACAACAAAAATAGGGGGGACCCACAAGGGAAATTGGCACACACAGAGAAGGAATTTTACACAACACATATAGGATCATCTTTTTCATCTTTCAGGGGACATACGGACATTACACAATTCAGAGGTTTCTTTCATTTTTTTTACCCAACACACTTATATCATCTTCTCTTCCTTCCTCTAATTTTACGTAAACAGGAATGATTTGCATTTCGGTATGTGTGAATCTTTGTTGTGTATTGTTTAATGTTGGAGTTGAATGTTGAAAACTTGAATTGATAATCGAAGCATGTGATAATTTGGTTAATGGATCGAGGGATGCCTAACACCTTTCCGTTGGTCAACAAAATTCCTTAGTCAGAATCTCTGTTCGCAAACCAGTTTTAAAGAGTCAAATTATTTTGAAAAGGATCTTCCAAAGGTGACTTGGCACACCGAATTATGCCAAGGGGAAACTCTGAGTTTTTGAATATAAATAATCTTTTTTCGGAACAAATTTTCATTTTTGTCACTTAATAATAAAAACCCTTTCAAATCTTAAAATTTATCTTTTTGGTTGAAAATGGGGTGTGACAGCTCTAGCAACTCTGCTGGGGACCGAACCCAGAATCTATGGTTTATTTTTGGAGTTGTATCGGCTTAGTTTAACATTATGGGTGTATAAACATTGTTTGTGTTATCGTTTGTAGTTTATTTTATCATTGTTGAGTGCTACGTGTTTATTGATTTTCTCTTGTGTGTTACCGCTTTATATCTGGCATCATGTGCATAACCCGAGTCAATTATTTCTGCAACAACTCTCGGAGTGCACGTCGTAGGCATGAACTCTAGTTGAGTCACCCTTATTTTAGGAGGGGGAGCCGTTGGATGTACGGAGTAGGTGGAAAGCAAAGCAGCCACTATCGACCATATGCTCTCTCGAACGGTCTTGTTAGTAAACCACAACGTATGTCATCCTTTAGGTCATGTTTATCTGCATCATATTGAGACCTAGCAGGACCCACTTGGTCCTTTGTAGGAGAATCACCTCTGAAGCATCCCTACGTGCTAAATATTGCATCTTTGAGGGTAACGTGGTCATTTGACGAACTAATTTTGGAAAAAATATGTGTTGAAAGTAAGGTGTGTAGGCTTGAAAAAAAGAAGAAGAGAGAGTTTCGTAGTTTATTTTTAAAGTTCTTTATGGCTTTTGTTCTTCACAATCAAAAATTCAAAAAGATTTATTTTCAATTTTGCCCTCATTTGTCAAAAAACAAAAACATCAAAAAGATTTTCTTTTGTTTCTTTAGCATGCATTCACAATTCGAAAATGCCAAAAAGATTTTTTTCTCTTTCATAGTTATTGGTGTCAGTTTTGTGTGAAGTGTCTAATTGAAAACCCAAAAAGATTTTATTTCTCATCGTCCGTCTGTAATCGCGTCTCTCAAGTCGAGTCTTAGTTCGTTTTAATCCTTAATTGTCCAATCTGGATGAACTACGCACCCCTGATTCTCCTCTTTCGGGAGTGAGATACGTAGGAAGCCTATTGTTGGTTCGGGGATCTTATTTAAAAAAATCCAAAAAGATTTTCTTCACTCTTTATTTAGAGTAAGTATTTCATGTACATCTTTAAAAGAAAACTACAAAAAGATTTTCCTTTAATAGGTTCAGGTTTCATTTTCATATGAAATTTAAAACTGAAAACCCAAAAAAAAACTCTTTGGTAATCATATATTTCACTTTGTATAGGGATGTTAAAGCTGAAAAATTAAAAAATATTTTCGTCAATTCTTTTGACAAATTGTTATTTTTTTTTCTTCTTAAAGTTTCGAGAAAAAGGAAAAAAAAAAGAAAACAAAGAGTTCAATTGACCATTTTGGCAAGACTTCACGAACTACACACACCTGATTCTCCCTTTTCGGGGGTGAGATACGTAGGAGCCCTTATTGGGTTCGGTGATCTTTTCAAAAAAAAAAGAAAAAAGAGTTTTGATAAAGTGTTGAACTCAAACACATTTGTTGTTGTTTTTGTTGAGTCAGTTTAAGGTGGTTTCGTTTGTGGCATTCTGGCTGGTACTCCACATCACACCAAATTCAAAGGGTTAGTTCTGTCCAACAAAGATATAGAGAGTGACATCATGCATCAAACAAAAAGTCACGAAAAAGGGAGTTTAAAGCGAGAAATTAGGAGACTAAGGCAACAAATGACAGAAATGCATCGAGCTTGGGCTAGTGGGTTGTCTCCTCCTCCATTTCCCGTTATTGATCCTACAAATACCTTGAGTTTTCCTCCAAAATCGCAAAGTCAGTTTTCTACTGTTGTTGATGCACCGCAACATGACTGAAAATTCATTCCAAGCCAAAAGCATCTCAATACTTCCACCACTTTTCCTCTAGCTCCTCAGTATAAGCCTACTACATTTACAATACCACATGTCGTCTGTGATCTTGTTGCTCAATCCTCTACTGAGGCTTCCACATTGGCTAGCCACCCAACGGTTGTGTTTCCCCATACTGCTAGTTGTAATTCCCCGATTTGCTGAACCAGAGCGCTACACGGTGCTCATGACCCCGAGGGACCACAAGCTAACCCATGACTGATATTTGTACCTGTATACTGCAAATCATGACATAATAATGTAGAATAAGTAAAACTGTAAGGCCACAAGGTTCAACTGAATAAAACCATGTTTGAAAATCATAATGTCCATGTGGGTGAAAATACCCAAAACAACTCAATCTGAAAGCTAAGTCTGAACGTAAATCTGAGCATAAATCTGAAAGCCTCTAAACTATCTGAATAAGGAGTTAAAGAAACATGTCTCCAACTAACTCCGTAACACTGAATGGAAGAAATAAATAAATGTATCAAATCATATTGCCCTCGAATCAATGAGGACTCACTGTGTATCTGCGACTGGAATGCTACCGCTACTGCTGGGCTGGAGCTCGTGTCTCGGAACCTATGGTGTAATATGAAAAGAAAGCACCATAGCGCAATGCATCAGTACAACTGGAGTACTGAGTATACGAGGAAGGTAGGCTGAACATAAACGGTTTCATGCATGAACAACACTGACTGACTAATATGAACGTGGGAGTGCAAACATACATATATAGAAACTGGGATCGTGAATGCGTGATAGCATGACTTGTAAGCTAATACATGGTTTACTGATAACTGTCATGACTGATAATGCAAGCTGATAACATGGATGACTGTATCTAACAGTCCTGTATATACTGAAATCTGAAGAACATAACGACTGTATCTGACAGTCCTATATATACTGAAATCTGAAGAACGCCCTGAGTTCTTTTACTGAGACTAATACTGAAACTGTGGGAGGTAGTGTTTAACCGACATACCCCATGTATGCTGTTATGGCTAATCTGGGGTCCAATCTCTGCCCCGACTGGAGGGGTGTCAATACCGTACCATGGGTAAGGACAACTTGTGAGTGACCCTTATCTGGTAGGTACTCAATGAGAACGGTGGGAACCCTAAAATGACAGGTTTAAACCATCTCATCAACCCTAATCTGACAGGTTAAGATGTCTCAACCTACACTGGCTACGTAGCTCTGGAACACAAGGACTGTTTCTAAGAATCACACCATGAACTGACGGGTGAGTTCCTATCCTTGGGTTCACTCGGTGCTAACCTCTACTCCCATCTGGAGGGACTGGACATGAATAATTGACTATACATGACTTAACCTTACTGAATTTTATTAACTGGAGGAATATTACTGATATCTGACAACTGACTGAGATCATGAGGTTTTCCTGAGTCACATGACTGACTGAAGTCTATGGAATCATAGCTTGAGTTCGGATATCGTGAAAAATGACATGGCTCTTGGAACACAACTATAGTTTTTGGGTACGAATACCCCCAGGACTCGATAGGAGGAAATTGACACACATGACATGACTTGATCACAAGATTTGAGTCCATAATTCACAATATCATAAGCAGGGGATAGTATACTTCATGTATTTATTCAACATTTCAAACATGATAGAAAAAGTATGGATATATTTTGTGTACATAATTTATATCTCCATTATCATACATGCTTTATACCACAACAATAACAACACATAATTTGCATGGAAATTCATATTGGAGTGTATGGCTAACATGAACTTGTTATTTAGATATCATGAAATCATGTAAATATGAAGTTCTAACATACTAGGCATTTTATCGAACACCTTGCATGCATTCTTTAAGGCATAGGTGTATATCATACTTGCATTCTATCAATCCACCTAAAGATCATGTTTTTCAACTAACAACATAACTTTCATGAGATGTACAGTCACGATACTATTATATAGCAAAACAAACAAGCATCAACATGGGTATGATCATATCACCACAACCAACCAAGATTTTGTATTTTAAAGATTGATTCTTGAACTCCACGGATGAAAGAAATCCGTGGATGAACACTACGCATACCTTGGAAGGGAGGTTCTTGATGATTGACAGAGGAATTTCCTTGAAATTTGATCTTCAAGCTTGATTGTGCAACCCTAGTTGTTTTTCTCCTATGGTTCTCTTGGATAATGAACTTTGAGATGTTAACAGGGTTGTAATGTTTTTAGAAGCTATAAATTTCGTGAGGTTAAGTTTAGGGACATGTAAGGAGTGTTAAAAGACTTAACTACCCTCAAAATAACTAAAAAACAAAGTGTTTTCGTGGTTGAAATTATACATAGGCGTCGCATATGATATCGCCTATATTTATATAGGCGCCGCATATGATATTTCCTATATTTACATAGGCGCCGCATATAATATCGCCTATGCTTTTCAGTGGCCATGTGCGATTGGTTAGGCGACACATTCTACTTTGAAAGGCCATAACTCCTTTCTCGGGTGTCGGATTTTGATGAAATTGGTATCGTTGGAAAGCTAATTTGATTATCTACAATTTGGTGGGTCTAAATTTTCCAAAATGTCACATATCAATCACGTTATTCTTGTTCAAAGATGACCCCTGCAAAATCAAACACTAAGACTTGATGGATTCAAAAACTCTTAGCTTGCATCACTCTAAGCGACTGATATGAGCATGCTTAAGACATCGCAAGCTATTCTATCGCTAGGATATTCATTGTAAGTCATGCACTAAAATTCTACTCACAGAATAGGAGGTTTAATACGTAGGAAAACTTATTTACTTCCTAGCTTAAAAACATGTGGGGTATTACAATATTTCCCCCTTGGGAACATTCATCCTCGAATGAGAATTTACTGATAGGGGATACAAGACAACTGAAACTAAGCTGAACATGAAGAATTGAAACTTGATCTCATGACTGACATGCTAAATATACTGAACTTGTGCATATCTGATGCACGGACAACTGATACATGAATGCATGACTGAGTATGCAACGGTTAATAGGTACCAAGTTTATACTGGAAATATGAACATGAAACTGAATAAGCTTAAGGAGAACTATTACCTTGAGCTTGATCTGAATTGGCAGGGAAGAGGTGAGGATATTTGGTACGCATATCTACTTTTGCTTCCTAAGTAGCTCCCTCATGAGACTGATTTTGCCAAAGAACCTTGACTAGAGGGACTTCTTTATTCCTTAAACTACGAGTCTGATAATCTAAGATTTCGACTGGAATCTCTTTATAAGAGAGGCTATTCTGAATGTCGATGCTCTGAATAGGGACAACAACTGCTGGGTCACCTATGCACTTCTTTAGAAAAGAGACATGGAAGACTGGATGGACTGAGGCTAGATCTGAAGGCAACTCAAGTTCATAAGCTACCTTACCGAAGCGACAGAGAATTCTGAAGGGACCGACATACCGGGGACTGAGTTTCCCTTTCTTGCTGAACCTCTTCACTCCTTTCATGGGATAGATCTTAAGATAGACATAGTCTTTGACCTCGAACTCGATATCCTTTCTACGAACATCTGCATAGGACTTCTGTCGGCTCTGAGCAGCCCAGAGTCTCTTTCTGATCAACTGAACATTCTCTAATGCATTGAATACTAAGTCAGGACCTATGACTGAGGCCTCACTAACTTCGAACCAACCAATCGGAGATCTACATCTCCTACCATAGAGAGCTTCAAATGGAGCCATCTGAATACTAGAATGATAGCTATTGTTGTATGCAAACTCAATCAAAGACAAGTGGTCATCCCAACTTCCCTTGAAGTCAATTGCACACTCCCTTAGCATATCTTCAAGAGTCTGAATGGTCCTCTCTTCTTGACCATCTGTCTGAGGATGAAACGTTGTGCTGAGATGGACTTGGGTACCGAGACCCTTTTGGAGCGCTTTCCAAAAGTGAGAGGTGAACTGGGTACCTATGTCTGAGATGATAGATAGTGGAACACCATGTAACCTAACTAACTCCCTGATATAGAGTTTGGCATAATCCTCGGCGGAATATGAAGTACGAACAGAAAGAAAATAAGCTGACTTGGTCATTCTATCTATAATGACCCAGACTGAATCATGATGATGACGAGTTCTAGGTAAACCCGTCACGAAGTCCATGTTTACTTTTTTCCACTTCTAAGTAGGAATGGTGAACTCTTGCATGGAACCACTAGGTTTTTGATGCTCTATCTTAACCTGCTGACATGTAGAACACTTAGCCATAAACTCTGCAACATCTCTCTTCATCCCACTCTACCAATAGATCTTCCGAATATCTCGGTACATCTTAGTGGCCCCTGGATGAATAGAGTATCGCGCACCATGCGCTTCTGCAAGAATTCGCTGCCTCAATTCATCTACACCTGGAACACATAGACGATCCTGACAATGAAGAACACCATCTCCCCCTTGGGAGAAAACCTCAACTTTTTGATTTTGAACTGACTCTTTGAGCTTGACAAGGCTAGGATCCCTGTCTTGCTTCTCTTTCACCTCGGAAACTAGAGATGACTTTGAACTACTGTGAACACATACACCACTCTCTGAATCGACTAAACGAACGCTTAGTCTGGTAAGCTGATAGATCTTCTGAGCCATTTTTTTCTTGCTACCCTCAAAGTGAGAAATACTACCCATAGAGAGTCTACTGAGAGCGTCGTCCACAACATTGGCCTTGCTCGGATGATAAAGAACACTCATGTCTTAATCCTTCAAGAGCTTTAACCACCTTCTCTGACGAAGATTGAGATCTTTCTGGGAAAAGACATACTGGAGGCTTTTATGGTCTGTGAAGACATCTACATGAACTCCATAGAGATAATGCCTCCAAATTTTCAAGGCAAAAACTATCACTGTTAACTCAAGATCATGAGTAGGATAATTCTTCTCATGTGGCTTTAACTGTCTGGAGGCGTAGGCTATGACCTTACCATGCTGCATGAGGACAGAACCTAAACCCACTCTGGATGCATCATAATAGACTACAAAACCGTCTGAACCATCTAGAAGAGCTAGAACTGGAGCTGAGGTGAGTCGAGTCTCCAACTCTTGAAAGCTCTTCTCGCATGAATCTGACCACTGAAACTTAATCTTCTTCTGAGTCAATATGGACATAGGAGATGCAATAGAAGAAAATCCCTTGTCTAATCGTCTGTAATATCCAGCCAAACCCAAGAAACTCCTGATATCTGATGGAGATACGGGTCTGGGCCAGTTTCTTACTGCCTCGGTTTTCTGAGGATCTACTCTAATGCCATCATCGAAAATAATATGGCCAAGGAATGCTACTGATCTTAGCCAAAATTTGCACTTGCTGAACTTAGCGAATAACTGGTGATCCATGAGATTTTGAAGAACAATCCTGAGATGGTCTGCATGATCACGCTCTGTGCGAGAATAGACCAGAATATCATCTATAAATACTATGACAAACATGGCCAAGTACTACTTGAACACACGGTTCATCAAATCCATAAAAGCTGCAGGGGCATTGGTATGACCAAATGCCATGACTAAAAATTCAAAGTGACCATACCGAGTACGGAAAGCTACCTTCGAAATATCACATTCTCTAATTCTGAGCTTATGATAGCCTGATTCGAGGTCTATCTTGGAGAAGTAACTGGCACCCTAAAGTTGGTCAATAGATCATCAATCCTGGGAAGAGGATATCTGTTCTTGACCGTGACCTTGTTGAGTTGACGGTAATCAATACACATCCTGAGAGAACCGTCTTTCTTGCGCACGAATAATACTGGCGCACCCCATGGGAAATACTGGGTCTGATGAATCCCTTATCTAAGAGGTCCTTCAACTGATCTTTCAGTTCCTTGAGTTCTGTTGGTGCCATTCTGTATGGCGAAATAGAAATAGGTTGAGTATCCGGAAGAAGGTCTATGCCGAAGTCTATTTCCCTTTCGGAAGGAATGCCTGGAAGATCTTCGGGAAAGACATTTGAGTATTCATTAACAACTGGGACTGTTTCGAGACTAGGAGATTCAGAACTAGAATCTTTAACATGCATGATATGATACACACACCCCTTTGAAATCATTTTCCTTGCCCGAAGGTAGGAAACAAGTTGACCCCTGAACGCTGAAATACTACCCTTCCACTCTAGGAAGGGCTCATTCGGGAAATGAAACTGAACTATCCTATTTTTGCAGTCGACTGTGGCATAGCAGGAATGAAGCCAATCCATGTCGAGAATGACATCAAAATCAGTCATCTCTAACTCAACTAAATCTACTGACGTGGATTTCTGAGATATCATAATCGGGCAGTTCCTATATACCCGCTGAGCTTTGATGGTTTTACCCATTGTGGTAGAGATCAGGACCCTCCTGAAAAATGGGACTTTACTTTCTGTTCAGGACCCTCCTGAAAAATGGGACTTTATTTTCTGCTCAGGACCCTCCTGAAAAAATGGGACTTTACTTTCTGCTCAGGACCCTCCTAAAAAATGGGACTTTACTTTATGTTCAGGACCCTCCTGAAAAATGGAACTTTACTTTCTGTTCAGAACCCTCCTGGAAAATGGGACTTTACTTTTCGTTCAGGACCCTCCTGAAAAATGAGATTTTACTTTCTGTTCAGGATCCTCCTAAAAAATGGGACTTTACTTTCTGTTCAGGACCCTCCTAAAAAATGGGAATTTACTTTATGTTCCGGACCCTCCTGAAAAAAATGGGATTTTACTTTCTGTCAGGACCCTCCTGAAAAATGGATTTTACTTTCTGTTCAGGACCCTCCTGAAAAATGGGACTTTACCTTTTGTTCTGGACCCTCCTAAAAAATGGGACATTACTTTCAGAAAAATGAAATCTTTCTTTATCTTAATCTTGGTTTAGGATATTTTTTGTTCTAGTTTTGATTTTTTTTTCAGAATCCACCTGAAGAACAGGGTGATGAAATTGAAAGTTGAGAAAATTGTAAGTCAGGAGCCCGCCTGAAAAATAGGGTGATGAAATTGGAAGTTGATGAAATTACAATTCGGGAGCTCGCCCTGAGAACAGGGTGAAAAATTGAAAGTCAAGCAACAAGGCGAAGCAATTGACAGCCAAGCAGCAAGTTGAAAAATTGCAAGTCAGGAGCCTGCCTGAAGAATAGGGTGATGAAACTCAAGTCAAGAGTCCAAAAGAAGCTGCATAGATAGGATTTTTGTAATTTCATTTATGTTTTAACTTATAATTTTCATTTTTGATGTAATAACAGAGTTGCGTACTGGAACCTCGACAGAACCTCGCTCGACTCTCCAACTCGATATAGTCCATCTTCTTTCAGTCCTTGGGGATACCTGTGACTTGATTCCCTCATAACAAGGTATGAGTATGACGTCCAAAGTCAAGACTTGGTTTTCCTCCTTCCTTCTGTTTCATTCTTGTTGAATAATGGTCGGAACAAAATTTTATCTCGTTGTCTACTTCTTTGTCTGAAAATACTTCATGTTTACATTCAAAGGGGGCATACTGTAGACACTTAATTTTGTCCCTCCCAACGTTGATTTTATCCATTTTTAGCTCACCTTACCACGTGTCCTCATCCATGTGATCATACCCCACAAAAATACAAAAATAACAAACTCCCTAACAAATTAACAACCTTATCCTAACCAACCTACCCTACCCACCCCTACCCCCACCTTAGCCCCCCTCTCCTTCACGTTTCTTTCCTTTGTTTTCCCATAACAGAACAAAAAGGGGACCCATGTGGATATAAAACTTAGCAACATTTTTATCTTGGATTCCATATAACAATTGAATACAAAACAACAAAAATAGGGGGGACCCACAAGGGAAATTGGCATACATAGAGAAGGAATTTTACACAACATATATAGGATCATTTTTTTTATTTTTCAGTGGGACATATGAAAATTACACATTTCAGAGGTTTCTTCCATTTTTTTTACCCAACACACATATATCATCTTCTTCAACAATCATTGAACCACAACAATTCACACACACGAGAGAGAGAGAGAGAAATTGGAGAAGAGAGTCATGGAGAGAGGTTAAAATTGAAAAAAAAGGCACAAATCCTGCGTTTGTTCTTGTTCTGGCGATGGATTCACTGGAAAACGTATCAAAACATCCGAAACCAGTTGAAATCCATCGGATTCCGGCCTAAACCACCAGCTCCAGTCACAAACACCAAAGCCCGCGGCCCAATACGGCTCAATCTCATCGGATTCGCCACTGCTGAGGCTTGTCAGAGCTCCGGTGAAGCCATAGCAGTCCAAGTTCGAAAATCCCCACCCCTTTTTCAATGAAAGGAATAGCCCCATTGATGTCAGTAACGCCGAATTCGAAATAGCCAACATTCATTTTCTCCGTTTTAGATTCGATTGGTCCTTTGGTGTTTCGATTTGGGATTGTTATACTTTTGGGGTTGTTCAGCTTTGGGTTTATTGAGAGTTTGGTTTTGATTGAGGTAGAGTTTGAGGTTTTCGGACGTGGATTCTACCGGGTTAATCGAAATAATACATCAATTTTGAAAGCGGCATTGAGGTCCAATTCTATCTTCTCTTCCTCTAATTTTACGTAATCAGGAATGATTTGCGTTTCGATATGTGTGAATCTTTGTTGTGTATTGTTTAATATTGGAGTTGAATGTTGAAAACTTGAATTGATAATCGAAGCATGTGATAATTTAGTTAATGGATCGAGGGATTCCTAACACCTTCTCCTTGGTCAACAAAATTCCTTAGTCGGAATCTCTGTTCGCAAACCAGTTTTAATGAGTCAAATCATTTCGAAAAGAATCTTCCAAAGGTGACTTGGCACACCGGATTATGCCAAGTGGCGGCTCTGAGTTTTTGAATATAAATAATCCTTTTTTGGAATAAATTTTTATTCTTGTTACTTAATAATAAAAACCCTTTCGAATCTTAAAATTTATCTTTTTGGTTGAAAAAGAGGTGTGACATTGTTCTTCAGATACTTTGAAATAAAAGATATTATTAAAAATTCATAAAGAATTATGTATCTGCTGCTTACTTTTCACTCTGATACATAACAATTATGTATCAAATTACGTAATGTCTTAAAGATACATTAGTGTTATATATTAGTGTGGGGGTTTGTTTGAAAGATACATACGTTATGTTATGTTGTGTTATACACTCTGTGTTGCGTTTCTTATGTTATGCATCACCAGTTAAGAGTTAAATATATATTTTATTAATCTTCGATATGTAGGGCATGAAATATGTTGTGTAATATATTCCACCACATCCTTTGAGGTTTGACAACTCATGCAATCGAAAAATTCTGTTTGATTTTTAAGAGTTTCTAAGCAAGAAAGTTATTGAGTTATTTTAAGAAACATATTTTGATGTGTATCTGAATATATTAAATTGTAAGTTTCAAGGTTAGATAACTAAAGAAATTTTGATGGTCGACTTAGAACAAGACAATCCTGATGAAGTTAATGTATGGGTCAATGACAATTTGTTCATATTTTCTATATTTAAATTTTCTTTTATTACTGATTTGAATTGCACTGATAATGCAACAAATTTTGAGTATTCAGATTCACCTCCTAGTGTGTTGATGCAAAGGTATTCCCTGAAAAAGATTTTGTGAGTAAGTCTGTTTGTGATAGTAAATAAAGACATAAACAGGAATATGTAGAGGTCCGAAGTCATCCCCAAACAATGAAGTGCATCAGTACCTCAAATGTCAGCTCTCAATGCATGAATCAGTCATCGTGGATTATACCTATACTATGATCTGTACCAAAAGGACATAGAAGTAGGCGTGAGTATGGTATACTTTTACTCAATAGGCATCATAGGCCAACTGAGTAAAGAAGAAAATAAATAAGTAAATAGTACTATGAGCACGTCACTAGTATGCAAATTTTTTTTAAATGATAGCTCATTTCATCTCCACTAATAAATCTATGATATAAAGTCAGAAAGGAAACATCTACACAAGCAATATGTACATAAAGGAATAAAATACAATTCAACAAGTACAAGAAAGGAACACGCAAGATGAAAATATAATGCAATGCAATGATATAGTGATGGTGAAACTTATGTATACATCTTTCAAGCCTCAGTGCTTCTGACAGGACTCATGAGGTGTTTACAAACCATATACTTTTCATAATTTCAAACAATCTTACCTACAAGTGACCTCGGCCTAGGTTCTCCAATATCACATAATCTACTAAGGTTTATAAAAGCTTTTCATTTTCTTTAATCGAACTATCCAGTGACATAAATCTCATGAACATGTATAAATGATACATAGATATAATTCTCACAATAAAATAGTATGAAGATAATCATAAATTCATTACGAGTATAAATGATCTCAAAATCTACTCCATATGGCAATGATTCATGATGCAAGTCATCGTATGGCACCCCTGGTATAACTAGTCATGTAATACCTCAATAATATTATTTAAGTCCTTCATTCGGGTATCAATAATATGATAAAGACAATTTAATGCTCAAATAAAACCTATAATATCTAGTTAAATCCTCACTCGTGCGACACAATGATAATAATGATAAATAATGTCCATGTAAGGCCTGAAATTATAAATTAAAGCCCCCACTAAGACATCACAACAAGTATACATTCTCAAATCAATGACAATTTATAATAACAATTAAAGCCCCTACTCGGACAAACGATACTAATAACAATTCTCAAATACTAATTGCACAACTAAATTTCCTAAATCAAAGTACACTTTACATGTTTGTTAACTATTCATCCCAATCAGAAGGAGTTAAACCATAACTTATCTCAAAGTGCCAAAATCCAAGCCTAGATCCTTCAATACGGAGCCTTTCTCTTTTGAACGATCTTAAAATAAGCTAAAACTATCAAATACACAATTTATGCATTAAAAGAAAACTAACAATACCTATATCAATTATATTTAAGACAGGTCTAAAGCGGGTTCAGAAAACAAGTTCAAAAATAAAGTGGGTAAAATCAAAAGTTTAATTTAGAAACATATTCTCCAAGATTATAATAGTCCACCATTGAAAAATCATGAGAAAATGAGTTAAAAATGAGGTCCAAATCGGGGAAAAACTATTTTAAAGCGTTCTTAGCAAAAACTACAAAAAAACAATTTAAAATCAATGTTTTGAAGATAGGTTTGTAAAGAAATCAATGGAAAATGATGAATATAAGACTTAGAAATGTACCCATAGAATAAATCTAAAAAAATCTTAAGATTGTCCAAATCTGAAGTCCTAAGCTTAAAAAATGAAGAAAAATTCATTTTGGGCCGAAAATAGAATTAATATTCTTCCCAGGTCAAATGAAATCCGCGAACGCGAGACTTTGGTTATGATCACGACGTTCCTTGGCCCATACCTTTTTGAAAGCAAGCCTAGGACAACAAACACAAAGAGAAACAACTTAGTCCTTCGCAAATATGGGCCTCTGATTGCGATCATAGAGGTATAGACATTAGAGCTTCGTGAACGCGACAGGGGTGGTCGCGAATGTGAAGAGGAAAGGCATGCACCATACTTTGTGGAGAAATGACTTTTATTTTTGGTTTTCAAATTCAAACACTTGAAAAAAAAAATTCAAATTGAATTTTGAAAAGAGTCGCCACTTAATCAATTTTGAAAGGGAAATTAAGAAACCTTAAAAATTATTTAAAGACTAAAACAAAAAAATCTTTTAAATTTTCAAAAATTGGGTAAGAGTTCTTAGTAATATTAGAAAGGGTTTTACGACATCTAAAATGTCTGCTAACATGCGGTTGTCTAAACTATTTGAAAATAACTTAATTTGACTAACTTGATAGATAATGAGTTTTGATTTGCATAAAAATCTAAATTTCAACCTTGAAAGAGATTAACTGTTAATTTTGAACCGTTTGAAGAAAAGTAATAATTTTACTGTTAGTGAAACATCTAGCGGATTAACCAATTTTAAATACTAGCAAAACGTACTTAAGCGAACTCAAGGGGACAATTCAACTACATTAACAAAATTAATGTTAATAACATGCAATAAAAGCAAGGAAAAATCACATAAATATACTATTTAAGAGTCAATATTATAAAATCTATCAAAAAAATTTATTTTATAAAATACACCAATAGAAAACTAACAAAATTTATTAAGCAATGTGGTAAAAAAAAGAAAAAACTAAATATAAATTAATTAGCGTGATCTTGTACTCAATTCTCTTCCCCTTCACAAAGCAATTCGATTTTTTTTTCTTATATTTTATGCTCTGTTCGTGAATTTAATGTCACTGCCAAACATCCCTGTTTTGGCAATCTTCATCAGTGCTTCTTCTTCTTCTTCACTCCCATTCTAAAAATAATAAATATCGTTACATGATTTTCTTCATCTTGGCTCAACACAGTTCATGACAATTTAATTGATAAATCTCTCATTCAACATATTTATTTGATATTGTTTCCTATTTATAAATTTTATTTATTTAATTCAATTGACATTAATTTTTAATATTTTCAAAGAGAAAATACCATTAATAATAGTAAATTCTTCAATTGATTCAAACTGCATCTCATACAAATTTCATACAACATATTTCTGTGTAGTTCAGACACCATAAAGTTGTTGATACATCAATTTTTATTTTAGACACTATAAAATTATTGATACACCAATTTTTATATAGTTCAAACACCATAAAATTATTGATACATCAATTTCTATATAGTTTAGACACTATGAAATTATTATACACCAATCTCTATATTGTTCAGACATCATAAAATTATTGATACACTAATTTCTGTAGACACCATAAAACTGTTGATACACCAATTTCTATACAGTTCAGACACATGAAACTGTTGATACACCAATTTTTCTATAATTCATACACCATAAAATTACTGATACACCAATTTCTATACAATTCATACACCATAAAATTATTGATGCACCAATTTCTATATAATTCATGCACCATAAAATTATTGATACATCAATTTCTCAAAAATTATTAAAATGAGCTACGACTTCAAATTTTAGCTGGATCTTTTAGTTTCTTGATCAATAACTTATTGAATTTTTGCAAAAATTCATATTCTGTGTGATATTCTTGAGCCAACATTAAGTTTCAGGAATTGAGAATTGACAACATTAGAATTTCGATTTCGTAAAATGGTGAATGGAAGAAGAGAGATAAAATGATGTTCTATTTTGAAATTGAGAAGAATTAGGTGATTAAACGTGTGTAAACATAGCAATATTCCATTCCAGCATATTCCTTAAGTGAAGCCTAATGATTCGAAAAAAAAAACATTTTGGTTAAAGCTTTGGTTTTTCCTTGAAAACAGATTGTGTAAATAAAAAATAGTATATTTACGTTTTGTAATATTGACGGTTAAATTGTATATCTCTGTGATTTTTCCTCAAAACGCAATAACTAAACAATTCATAAGATTTAGGCTCTAGGTCCAAATCATCCCTGTCCTAGTCTATTTTTTGGACTTTTCAAGTCCATAAACAGATACACCTGTCCGAAACTAAGTTGGGCTTTGAGCCAACGAATCTTTGAGACTTTAAGTCTCAATCTTGAATGGAAAAATCACATCAATATACCATTTAAGAGTCAATATTACAAACATACCAATATTATTTTTTATTTACAAAATATAGTTTTTATTTATCAAAACTATCAACTATTCAGATGTCAGCTTATACTGAAAAAATGGGTTGATTTTAAGGAGATAGTTATTTGAGTTTATTATTTGGTGGTTATCATAGGCAAGTAAGATAAATTTTACGAGTTTGTTATCTTTTTAACCATATCTATACAGAAGGTAAAATTAAATTCAAAAAATCTTTCTGTCAATTCACTCCTTCTTTCTTCATTGTAAGAACTCTATTTTCCCACCTATGAATCAACTAAAAATAAATCAAAATCTGCCTGCCTGCCTGCATACCTATCTATATTTAGAGTATTAGTAATTTTATGGTGTCTGAATTGTATAGAAATACTGAATTGTATATAAATTGATGTATCAATAATTCTAGTGTCCAAACTATATAGAAATTGGTGTATTAATAATTTTATGGTGCCTGAATTATATAGACATTGATGTATTAATATGAAAATTGATGTATTAACGAAATGAAATCAATTTTAAAAGTGGTTTTTTATATTTCATATACCATTTCATAAAATATTTTTAATAATTTAATTAAATAATAATTTCAAACACCAGTTTCTAGACCTTTTCAATTTACATATATCAGTTAAAATATCTACGTCATATCATTTTCTGTACCATTTTCATAGAACACTTTAAATAAGGTAATTAAATAACCATTCTAAACACCAATTTCAATTAAAATGTACATGTCATACCAGTTTCTATATCATCTTCACACAATATTTTTCAAGATATTAAATAATCATTCCAAACACCAGCTTTCATATCATTTTAATAGATGAATATCAATTAAAATATATACGTCATGTCAATTTTCATACTATTTTCTATCAAAATATTTAAAATATTTTATTGATATTAATTTTTAGATAAAGATAAAGCTAATATAATTTGATGTTGAAAAAATAATTATTTAGTATTCAAAATATTACTACATCTTATTTTTTAAATATGAATTTAAATACAAACATGTAAGTACTTATTTAATTCACACAATTTTGATATAATTTTTTAAAAGAAAAAAACGTATGTATAAACAAGAAGTGTGAATAGGGAATTGAAAAAACAAACTTTGAGAGTTAAAAGGAAAGAGATCAATATTGTGAGTTATCAACCTAAATCATGGGTTTAGATTTTATCCAGCTTTTTTCTTTTTTAATTTTATTTGATAGATTTTGTTAGTTTTTTGTTAGTATATTTTAAAAATTGAAACTATCGATAGATTTTGTTATATTGATTCTTAAATAGTATATTTTTGTGATTTGTCCATATTGAATCTGCTTCCTTGTGGGCTTCAACCCATTTCTTCCTAGGCAAATCACGTAAGGATACAATTTAAGAGTCACTATTACAAAAACTACCACTAGTTTTAACTTTTCAAATCTACCAAAGGTAAAAGAAAAAAGAAAAAAAAATTAGTTATAATAGCATAATTTAAGGAGACAATTTAATGATTGATATTTTATCTTATAAATTCTCCTACTTTATTTTTCAATTAAGTTTTTAAAAAAAAATAGTAAATAAGATAACCATAAAATTATTGATACACTAACTTCTATACAATTCAGACACCATAAAGTTGTTGATACATCAATTTCTATACAATTCATGCACCATAGATACACTAATTTCTATACAATTCATACACTATAGATACACCAATTTCTATACAATTCATGCACCATAAAATCATTGATATTCTTTTCCTGTCGGTGTCATAAAAAAATTCTCGAATTATCAAAATTATCGAAAGATTCAATCTAGTTGGCCTCTTTCTTTCAATACCGTAGAAGTAGAAGAACAGAAGAACATTCAGTAGTAATAAACATTGAGAAAAAACCCAAAATCTCCATTGCAAAATTATATCCACCGCCGTTATCGCCACCATATCGGAATATATGCGCGCAAATTGACTATAGGAATCTGATGTTGGAAAGTGACTCGAAGCTAGTAGTTGACTGGATTTTGGAAAACAATGAATCTTCATGGAGCACTTTGAGCATCAATGTAAAGATCAAATCTAAGCTGGAAGTAATTGACAAACTGGAGACTTAATCAATGCTACAACAAAGGAAATAGTGTCTCAAAAAGAAGGAAGGAGATCTGTAGGAAATAGAGTAGCAAAAAGAAGGAAGACATGTTGGGGAAGAAGGAGATCTGTAGGTTTTATTTATTTTAGTTTTTGTATGACAAAGCAAAAAAGAAGGTGAGAAAATGGGTAGAATTTTTAATTTAAACTGACATCTAATAGTTGGTAGATTTTGTAAATAAAAACTACATTTTGTAAATAAAAAAAACTAGTGTAGTTTTTGTAACA
The DNA here is from genome assembly GCA_030864215.1 of Capsicum pubescens. NCBI lineage: Eukaryota > Viridiplantae > Streptophyta > Magnoliopsida > Solanales > Solanaceae > Capsicum > Capsicum pubescens. The sequence goes on along the minus strand of CM061543.1, from coordinate 82,925,553 downwards.
TTGACTCTTAAATTGTATACTTATGTGATTTTTCCTTTCTTCTTCAAGACCTGTAAACTTGTATTAATTTTGAAAGGGAAAAGGACATAGCATGGTCATTTTTTTAAAAAATGACCCATAATTGAAAAGGTGGACATGTCGTAGCCAGTCGGCTAAAGTAATTTTCCTTTTTAGCCATTTGACCTAATTTAGCACATGCAGTCTCTATACTCAATTGATACACTTTTATACCACATTGATACACTTTTATACTATATTGATACACTTTTAAAAAAAGAGAAAGGAAATTCTATTGCAAGCACATGCAGTCCCTATACCCAATTGATACTCTTTTATACCACATTAATACACTTTTATACTACATTGATACACTTGTAGTGTCCATATACTTAATTGATACTCTCTTATACTAGTTTGATACATATTTTAGAATGCATGTAGAAATTATATAGAGTCGTATAAAATATATATCTAAATAATAATTGTAGTTAAAAATTGTATAGAATGTGTATATCTATTTTCTTTTTGATGTTTGACTTGTTTTATTTATAGTTCCTCATTTGGACTTGCAATAATGTTGGGGGTTGATTTTTAGATTTGGGGAATTGCAATTGAACTATTGAAGAAAGGTGGAGTTAGGTTTTCCATTTTGAGTCTGAGTTGCATTATCTGCTCCTCAAAATCCTATGTATTTGTTTTGGTCAAATAAAGTTTCTTATAGTAAAATTTTCACATGGCTTTTTGAATAGTCAATGTCATCATTCCATAGATATACATAATGCATGTTTCAACGTATAACAATTGAGGTTATGCTAATTTTAAAAAAGGAATAGATCTTTAAAAAAAAATAAAAAAGCTGCAAAAAAAGAGTATAAAAATAGTGAAAAACAAAAAAGAGCAGTGATGAAACATCAATTTTTTTTTAAAAAATAGAACATAAAAAAAGCAACAAAATTAATAAAATAAAATAAACTAGCGTTTTAAAAAAAATATGGGAAAAAGCGAGAAGTAACTAGCAGGCAAAATTCACACTTTTGCTTTGCAAAAGGAAAAGTTGAATTGTGATGCTTAATGGCTGAATTATGATGCTTAATGACTATTTGCTGGATTTTTAAATGGGCAAAATTCAGAAATAACATATTTATCTCTTTAATTATGAGTTTCATAGCAACAGTTTAATAATTACATAATATAACAAATTGTATTTTGTATTTTTACAAAATATTGCTACAAAAATATAAATACATATAGTTTTTACTGCCCTTATGATCGATATGTATTTTGTATTTTTACAAACTGTTGCTACAAAAATACAAATACATACAAATACATATGCTACAAAATACAATTTGATAAAAGTGTTGCAATTTTTTGTAATTTAATACTTGAGCATGCTACTTTATGTATTTTTTCCTTTTTAAATTTAGGTGCTAGTTTTGGAGAATTATTTTAGTTTTAGGTGTTATTTTTGTTCTTTCCCATTTTGACAGCTGGCCCTATTTTGACGCCTCCAGGTTAAGTTGAAGTTGGGCCTCCTTGGCCCAAATAAGAATATGCAAGAGAGAAGATGAAGTTCGGTTAGACTCCCGGGCGGTTTCATATGCAAAAGGAAAAAGACAAGAGAATTAGAGTCTTAACTAAAAGATTAACACCACTATATAATAAACGAAATAAACATGCATTAGACATGAATAAACGATTCTCATCCTAAACAAAGTGATTAATAAAGAATTAGACCCAACTTTTAAAACAAGCATTGTACAAGACATATAAAATAGGGAAAACATGACTATCTTCGTGGGATCAAACAATCAATTCTCTTTAAGTATAAGAGGGTATTTGAAGAAGCTATCAGGTTATTATATCAAAATCAGTTGGTATTTTGAAGCAAGAAGTGGGAAAAACAGATTCAAATAGCTTAAATAATTACAAAGAAATAATTCCAGACCAAACATGGTCATATATAAAATCTGCTCAGACCACTTAAAAGAATTCACGCCATGACATAGGCATTTCCGTACTTCACATTAGACTTAAAAGAGATGAACATACTTAAGTCTCACCCTTGCTACTTTCCAGACCAACATAAAAGTCTTGAAACACAAACAAGTCACTAATGAGACTAGCTTCATAAAAAAAAAATCCCAACTTTATCCTTCCTCAAATCATCTTTGAAGCTATTATATAGAATCAATATGAGGATTTGAGTTACATAAGAGAAAGACAACAATTTTAGCTTAATCTTCTTCCTCTCCTCGATAGTCTTGTTAGACTATTAAGCCGAAAAGTCCTTGAGGGGTGTTCGCAACAAATTTTCGTTAACGCTGAAAATTAACTGCAAGCAAAAATAAAATAAACAAAAAAAATAATTTAATATAAATGAATTTTGCGGGTACAATTCCGTTATTCTCTCGATTCTTCTCTCCTAAGTTTTTCCGCGATTCGAGGGCCTTTGCAGCGTGATTATCGAATGTAGGATGATTTGAGTCTCCTAGAAATGTGTTTGGATCTCCAGGAATTGTCTGACAACACTTCGTCTTGTCGAGTTGATCTCCGGGCAGAACTCCGTTAGTCAATTCGTTGAAGAGCTGTGTAGTCAATGCAGAAGCTTCCTCCAATGCTTGCAGAATGTCCTCCTTTTTCTTTTCTCCCCTTTAGAATGTTATGTTACTCCCCTATTTATAGTTGTAGGGGGTAGGCCTAGTTGCTTGTGAATGGTCGAAACATGTCACTTTACCACTTGGCGCCTTTTGACTGGTTGTTGAATTTGAATGAGATTTCCACATTATTTGTACATGTGGCGGTGTGTCATTGGTCTTGGATTTGAATGGGATGCCACGTCACTTGATAAGTTTGGGCTTCAAGGTGAGATGGACCTTGATGAGGAATACAATAGGCTTATCTTTTTTTAAGCCCAAAATAAGTTTAAACCCAATAAAATGTGGATCAAATTTAAATTTTATATGAATTTAATCCAATAAATTTTATGTGTCCACAGATGCCCTCTACTTCAAGGTTGGTCGACGTGTAGGCTTGCCGAAACTTCGCGGCGAGACTTGAATTACTCATGAATGTGTTTTCATTCTCGTGATTTCAAAGGTATTTGTTTCTCACAATGTTGATCATGTCAAATTGAAACATCGTGCGTTTGGTATCGACACTTATTGCCAGATTGAAGTTTCACGTAGTTGACATCAATCTGCATAGAACCGAGAAGCTTCATTCGGTCAACACTGTAGATGTGTTACATCTTTATTTTTTGTGCAGGTTTATGCAAATGGTCTTGATGTCAGACCAAAAAAGTTGACATGATTGATGTTGAACCATTTAGTGCACTACTTCCTTACTGCTTGATAAGAAAGTGACTTGGAATGATCTGATTTTATCCTTGAAGACGCTGAAAGTTTTCCATTTTAGCTTCAGTGAGCATGTACTTGGTATCATTCTTGTGACCTTGTGATGATGAAGTTCTGAGTGTCTGCAGTCTATTGTTGCAAAGCAAGCTGTGGTGCATCTCATTCGTGGGGCTCGGCGATAAAGAGGCTTCGAGTGAGAGCATCCCATTCTTTTCAAGGAGCACGTACGTGGTGCCATCCAGCTTGATAATATTGACACAGGGAGTAGCCTTTTCTGACTTTGGTGAGCAAGTACTAGGCACACGTCCACAAAAATATTTATTCTCCGATGGGAGAACAAAAATATGAGTTGTTTGATTCATAAAAAATGAAATTCAATGTCCTATTTTATCAGTTTTGCGCAGTGTCACGATAAATTCCGTATTTTGATGTAGGAGTATTGAAATCAGGAGTCATTTTTTTTTTTTGCATTAGCAACTAGACTCGTAGATCTACGTATTACGTGGGAATCGCACTCAGATTGCATCCGAATAATCCTAGATATTGCTCCAAAAACAACCTTCTAATCTTGGTTTGCTGGTTATTTCAGTTTTGCGCAGCATCACGATAAATTTCATATCTTAACGTGAAAGTATTGGAATCAGGTTCCGTTTGTTGCATTGGAAAGTAGATTTGCAGAACTACGTCTCACGTGGAAATCATAATTAGATTGCATCCAAATCATCCCAGATATTGCTCCAAAAATAGTCTTCTAATCGTGGTTCACTGGTTATTTCAGCTTTGCGCAGCGTCACGATAAATTCCATATATTGACATGGAAGTATCAGAATCAGGTTCTGTTTTTTGAATTAGAAAGTAGACTCACATAGATACGTCTCACAAAGAAACCACAATTAGGTTGCATCCGAATCGTCCCAGATATTGCTCCAAAAATAGCCTTCTAATCTTGGTTCGCTGGTTATTTCAGCTTTGCGCAGCGTCACGATAAATTTCATATCTTGACATGGAAGTATCAGAATCAAGTTTCGTTTTTTGCATTGGAAAGTAGCCTCAAAGATCTATGTTAAGCGTGAAATACATCAACATATAACCTTTATATTTTCTCAGGTACTTTTCCAAAGTTGCAGTCTAAATCTTGTGATATTCTATTTCTCCTCAGATTTTGGATACTTCATGAATTTCATCATCTAATTCAAGTTTTAGGCCGCATCACTTCCGCAATATGTTGAAGGCCAGACTAGAGCAATATTAAAAGTACTACAAGTCTTTTTCTTATCGAGAAGACTTTATTGCTTGGGAGATAATGAAGAATCATTTTGCTTTAAGACGACATCTTCAAAGGACTCCAAATATGCATTCAAGCTTCATACTTTTCCTTTTTTTTTAGATCCAATCACAGTTTAGACTCATGTGGGCCAAGAGTGACATACAGTTTAAGCTCGTGCCTTAAGGAGCATTTTGACTTGCAGTTTAGGCTCATGCATCGAGGAGCGTCTTGACTTACAGTTTAGGCTCGTGCATCAAGGAGAATTTTAGGGAGGAATTCTTGTAATGTAACTTTTCTTCCAACCCTTTGTAATGGAGTATTGTTGCACTTCAGTTTGGTATTTATTTCCCCCATTGGTTGAAGCAGATTTGCACTTGATCTTGTGTCGACTTTTGGAAGTTGGAGTTTAGAAGTCCTTTGACACTTTTTTCTTTTGTAAGTGATCGATGTCCAAGTATCACCTTTCTTGCTATTAGAGAAGTTATTTTGCATGGATTTTCCTGTTGTTTTCTTCAAGGCTGGAACCCCAAATGGGTCAAAGCTCCCAAATTGTACAATGATGATTTCTACAACTTTTGGTGATTCCACAAAGCGCATGACTTGTAGAGATTTTGAAATTAAACCTTTCATATGGTACAGTTTGGCGCTAACATGATTTTCATCAACTGTATCGCCTTCATCAATGATGATCTTCCCTCTTGCATTAATGTCATGATTTTTTCCTTCAGGATGAAGCATTTTGTGGTGTGATGACTAACAATGCGGTGTAATTTGTAGTATTTAGGATCATCGACTTTGTTTGATTCTTCGGGTCGCTTTGACTTAGGAACTTCAATAACTTCTTTGGCTAACAACTCGTCAAGAATTTCAGGAACACCAGAGTCGGGAAAAGGATATACCTTTGCTTGTAACACTTTCAAGGTTGGTTGATTTTTCACCTTTCGCATTTTTTGCTTTGGAGCTTCCTCTTTTAACTTTTGTCTTGTAGGGGACTTCGTAAAACTCACAGTTGTCATCATAGATTCACCAATTTAGTTTTCAGATGAGTCTTCGAATTTCGTGACTTCCTTCCTAGGATAAAAAATAGGTGACGCCATTTTATGTCTTGCAATACTTAGCTCCATGTAATGAGCACGCATAACTAATTCTTCAAAAGTTCGAGGCATAATTCCTTGGAGGATATACACAAGGCCCCAACGTATCCCTTGAATGCAAACTTCAATCGCAGAAGTTTCAGAAAGTTGATCCTTGCAATCAAAGCTCAATGTTCGCCAACGAGTTATGTAATCTAGTACAGGCTCATCTTTACTTTGTCTTTGGTTGTCAACTCCATCATGCTGACCATACGACGGGTACCGTAGAAACGATTTAGGAACTGACTTTCTAGTTGCTCCCAACAATCAATTGATCCAGACTTCAAGTCTGTGTACCAATCAAAAGCGTTGCCTTTCAAGGAGTGAACAAATTGCTTGACAAGAAGATCGCCATGTGTACCAGCACTGCTAAAAGTCTTAACGAAATGAGCGATGTGTTGCCTTAGATTTCCCTTTACATCAAATTATTGAAACTTTAGCGGTTGGTAACTAATTGGCACCGGTAAGATCTCGATTCGCTTAGAATACGGCTTTGAGTATCCTATGAAACTTTGTGACGGACCTCCATATTGTGCCTTGATGGTGTTTGCAATCATATCTTGCAGTTGTTGAACTGTTAGAGTAGCCACTGAAGCGGATGACAGATTCACCATCAACTTTTTCTCGCGGTGTTAGATTATAATTTGACTCTCCAGGATTGTAGAGATCTAACTTGCTCATAAGTTGGGCGATTTGATGATCTTTCTCATCAACAAACTTCTTCAAGGCTTCAATGGTTTGCTCCGTCATTGCAAACTTCTCGTCCAAGTCAATTGCATCAACCATGTAGGTGTTGACTTTCATTGAAGTTGGAGAACTCATTATGTTTTCAGATTCTCCAAATTTGCAGCCAGTTTCAGACGGTTCATCTGATAAAATAGATGCAAAGTTGCCCCCAGGGGTTGTAGTTACTGTCGAAATTTGAGATTTTCTCCTTTTTGTCATCTCCAAAATGGTGAAGTATTAGGATCCATCCAAAGCACAAGCATTGAGATTACGTCGATTGATGGGGACAATAAGTTTGATCTCAGTAGACGTGGCAGTAGTAGACTTCTTGCACGAAACTTCATTGATTTTTCTGAGGTCCATTGTAGTAGTTGAATATGTGATTTCCTTTGACTTGTAGGAGGAAGAGATGAAGAGTAGAGCTGGTCCCACTGGGCGTGCCAATTTGTTCGCAACAAATTTTCGTTAACACTGAAAATTAACTGCAAGAAAAAATAAAATAAACAAAAAGAATAATTTTATATAAATGAATTTTGCGGATACAATTCCATTATTCTCTCGATTGTTCTCTCCTAAGTTTTTCTGTGATTCGAAGGCCTTTGCAATGTGATTGTCGAATGTAGGATGATTTGAGCCTCCTAGAAATGTGTTTGGATCTCCAAGAATTGTCTGACAACACTTCGTCTTGTCGAGTTGATCTCCGGAAACAACTCCGTTAGTCAATGCGTTGAAGAGCTGTGTAGTCAATGTAGAAGCTTCCTCCAATGCTTGCAGAATGTCCTCTTTTTTCTTTTCTCCCCTTTAGAATGTTATGTTACTCCCCTATTTATAGTTGTAGGGGGTAGGCCTAGCTGCTTGTGATTGGCCGAAACATGCCACTTTGCCACTTGGAGCCTTTTGACTGGTTGTTGAATTTGAATGAGATTTCCATATCATTTGTACATGTGGCGGCGTCTCATTGGTCTTGTATTTGACTGGGATGCCACGTCACTTGATGAGTTTGGGCTTCAAGGTGAGATGGACCTTGATGAGGAATACAATAGGCTTATTATTTTTTTTAAGCCCAAAATAAGTTTAAACCCAATAAAATATGGATCAAATTTAAATTTTATATGAATTTGATCCAATAAATTTTATGTGTCCACAAGGGGTTGTCAGAATAACAGTTTTGTGTTCATTGTCTAGTTCGGTGGTTTCTTTTGAAATTATAAATCAAAAGGAACATATTATGGATACCCATACCCGAACCAAAGAACCAGAGCATCGCCTCAAACCACATTTATACTTGCAAAGAAAGGAGTAAACTTTTAGGAATGCACATACTGACCAAAGAAAACATTAAGAGTACAACCAAAACAAGTGGAATCAGAATTCATCAATAGAAATGATTCTCATACGTCACTGAAAACTACATGAATGAAAACTGTACCATCGATTCTTCCCATAAAGGGCCTTGTAAAATTGTAAGAGTTTTAGGCCTTAAGACAACACATAAACAACGAAAAAAATGTAACACCACAAAAGATTTAGATCCTTCGTGCACCAAACGTTGTATAAAATGCAAGTATATGTGAAAACAAACTTTTGTTTCTTTGTAGTATTGGAAGTGATTTATACATGTATTAAGGCCTCAAGTAACTCCAAACTCATACCCAAGTTATAATCTCCCTTACGGATTGATTTCTGATGAAGTGTCTCGCTATAGTCAATTATAAAAGAGCATAACTCCTAGATTATATAGTGTGTTTTTTTTATCTCAAGACCCACCATATGATAGATAATTGAATTAGTTTTCCACTGCATCCAGTTTCTCCTTACTCTGATGTCGTAGTAAAAAGTTATGGCCATTTCACTGAAGCCTGTCACGTTGTTTGACTACCTACGACCCTAATAGGTTCAACCTACGGGGGAATAGGTTGAGGTAGTATGTGGGATCTTGAGAGCTGAAAAATGAGGTCTGATCCCCACGACTTTACCTATGACCCATAGGTTTAACCTACGGTCCGAAAGTCAAGCCGTGGAAACTTGTTTCTAAAAATTTTCTGGTAAGCTTATTTTCTGAGTAAGCTTAGGGGAATTTTGGTGATTTTCTTTATGAGGTCCAACCATTATATGCTTAACATTTTTTTTAACACAGAGTTATGATCTTTCTCAAAAAGAAAACATTAGAAACTCTTTCTTCTCCCTCAAAACATTCTAAGAAGCAAGAATACCTAGGGTTTCAAAAGGCTCAAATTCAAGTTCTATTATCAAAAAGGCATGAACACTTCTTATTTTAAATATTACTATGTTTTGTTGATTTATTTGGCAATTATGTGTTCTTTAATGACTATTTAAAACTAGGGCTGAGGAGATTATTGTGAAAAAATTTATATTGATTTCTCTTCATGTTTTATGGGTTTTCTAACCATTATTAATGGGATTTGAGATGTAATATGTTCTACAAAAATGGTGAAATTGCTAACATGGGTTCACAACCTTTAGGATTTTGCAAGATGAAAATATGACCCTCAACCCACTTCAAACATGATTTTTTTTTCTTAATAGAAATTATGATTTCTTACACCCTCTTTTGAATAAGCTATGAGATGAAATATTGAAAGACTTAATGAATTTTTGAAAACACTTGGGGTTTTATGTTTATGAAATTTAAAGACGAATCTGGGAGTCTAAAACATTATATAAAAATGATATGGGATAATATGAATGGCTTGCAAGTCTTGGTATGACGATACCAATATGAGAATGCCTTAACGAAAGACTCATGGATTAATAATTATGAAAACGTTTTAATTAGGCATCAATGAGAATTGTGTAGCTTCACCAAGAAGCTGTAGTCTTTGTGACTAACACTTGAAATCGCTTTTGCCGCTATTGGGAGGTCTTGTCCTAAACAGAGGATGATCGTTGTGTGCTTGCTTTGTGCAGTAGTATATAGTTATGTTTATGGTGGCTATTGACTATTGGTGTCTTTAGCCTAATCTCAGTCCATGCGGATAACATAGTTGTGGTTCCGTCGGTTGGGTATAACCCGTGGGTTACAGGATGACGGTGAAAAGCTACATAGTTCAGGACTAAATTTTAAATGGTCATGTCTTTATGTTCTTTGTCCCTGATCTCGTACTTTATTATTATTATTATGAATGATGAAAATAAGCTTTATGATTGGTTTTAATATGTTTTATCCCTTTTCATGGGTTGCATGTCAGTACTCGACGTATTGACCGTCTTCGGACGCTACATCATTTATGATGTAGATTCGAAGGTATTTTTTAATTGTTCCATGCAACATTAGGGCACTCATATTCTCTCTTGGACAACTGGTGATCCCTTCCATCATTAGAAATAGGTCAGTTAACGGGGCTGGGCCAGGTCAACCCGACACTAACCCATCACTTTTAACCGATTTATAGGCCTATAACACCCCAAATTTGGTACCCAGAATGCTACACAATGCTTATGACCCCGAAGGACCACAACCTAACCCATGACTGATATCTGTACCTGAACACTAGATAATATACTGTATAAATGCGGAAATAAAAGTTGTAAGGTCGTAAGGTTCAAAACTGTAACATAACTGATAAAACATAACATCTAGAGGGGGTATGAAATACCCAAGACAACTGAAATAACTGTCTGAACATGCTAGTCTGAAAAGCCTCTAACTGACTGAATAAGGAGTTGATGGGACATGTCCCCAACTAACTCCAACTACTGAAATTAATTAATTAATGAGATAATAAAGTAATGGTCATGTGTCCTCGAAGGATGAAGACTCACTGCTAACTCTGCCTATTGAGACTGGAATGCTACTGATGCTCTGGAGCTCGTACTTCTGAACCTATGGTATAAAATACCATAGCGCAAATACGCCAGTACGTTTGAATGTACTAGTATTCATATGATATAGGCTGAATGCAAAGGGTTCACATGCATGAACTATACTAACTGACTGGATAACATGAGCGTGAGAATACATGCATGAATACATAATAACTGTAACTGAGTTCGTGATAACATGATTACTGAATTTGAGTACTGATAACATAAGATACTGATAACTGTGTAACTGAAATAACTAATATTGATCGACTGTATCTGACAGTCTAGTTTCTGATGGAACTAGCTGAGTTTCGTACTTTTCTGGGTTGACTGTATCTAACAGTCCTAATTCTGTACTAAAACTGTGGGAAGTAGTCACCTAACTTACATACCCTAAATAACATAATATAGCTGAGTTGGGGTCCAATCAGCAACCCCAATTGGAAGGGTGTCAATACCGCGCAACTCGTAAGGACAAGCTGTGGGAAACCCTCATCTGACAGTGTCCCCAAAAGCGAATGGTGGGCCCCTCACCTAACAATGCTTATCCATCTCATCAACCCTCATCTGATAGTGTTGATGTCATCATATGCTGGCTACATAGTTCTGGAATGCAAGGATGACTTTTAAGAATCACACCCTCATCTGACAGTGTGTGTTCCCATCCTTGGGTTCACTCGGTGCTAGTTCCTACTCCCTTATGAATAGACACTGAATATGATTAACTGAACTGGACTAAACTGAGTTCCATTGACTGATGAAATACTACTGAGATTACTGAGTTTTTCTGAGTCATGAGAATGACTGAATTCTATGGATCAGGGCTTGACTGAGAGTATCTTGAAAAACATGACACTAATTCTAGGCACACAGCTAAATTTTTGGGTACAAGTACCCCCAGGACTCGATGGGAAGAAGATGACAAAGCATGACTTTATTGAGCACATGACCAACATCAACAATCCATAATATAATAAGTTGGAGATTTCATGAAGTACAAGTTCTAAAGTACCACAATGGCCACACATATATCCATAATTAATTGACTAAGACATTTCATCAAACACTGGACATGCATAAACTTGTACATAAATGGGGATTTCATATTATCATACTAGTCTGACACTTTTCTTTCACATAGGCATTTAATCGAACACATGGGGAGCATGCTTTGGTTATACAATCATCAACACATCTAATAATCATGGATACATCAATCAACGTATAAATTTAAGGGTTTATCATGATTATTATGCAAATCACCACATCCTAGGGTCAATCATTGGAATATGTAATTTCAAACATGAATAAAACCCCCACAATATCATGAACATGAATTTCAATTCAATTTAAATCATGAATATTCATAAATACACAAATCTTAGATTTTGAAAAGAGATTCTTGAGCTTCATGGGTAAAAGGGACCCATGAATCAATACATGACATACCTGGGTTGTGAATTTCTTGAAGTTCTTGGACTTGAAGAACTTGAATTTCTTAGTTTCTTGAAGAGGGATTTGGATCTTGTTCTTGGGGATTATCTTTGAGAGAAAACCCTAATTTGATGTTGTAGATGGCTAATGAACTTAAGAACCTTGATATGATATTATTAGGGGTTAAAACGGGTGGAAAAATACCCAAATACCCTTTTAAAAATGACTTTAAAATAACTGAACGAACTATGCGATGGTGGGTGCGACGGTCCGTCGCTGGGTCGATAGTTCATCGGTCCTGACCCTCGTACCTGGGCAGAATAGGGGTTCTCTATCTCTGCTGCGATGACTTGGGCGATGATCCATCGCTAGATTGATATTTTGTCGGCCTGAGCGTTCACCCTTAGGTAGAAGGTGGTCTCACTGCCTTCGCTGCGAAGATTTGGGTGATGGTCCGTTGCTAGCTCTACGGTCTATTGGCCCTCTTCATTGCACCTGAGCAGTTTTGAGTGCTTTCTATAAAACGACCATAACTTTCTACCCCGATACCGGATTTGGACGAAATTGGTATCATTAGAAGGCTAATTCAATTTTCCACATGACAAAAAGTGAAAATCTTAAAAATCCCTCGTATATAAAAGTGGATTCATCTTTCAAAGTATGTTTCTAACATACTCGGCATGATTTCAAGCTAGGTCAAAGTACGGGGTATTACAATATCTTCCCCTTGAGAACATTCGTTCTCAAATAAGACTTAGTGAGAGTGGAGAAGATAAAATGACGTACATACTGAACATGAATTGCTGGAACATGATCTCATGACTGATATGACTGATAACTGAATATATATCATACTTTACATGCATATCTGATGCATGAGTAACTGATTTATGACTGCATGACTGAATTACTGATGAGATGTGTTTCTCATCAAACTGAACATGCATATCTGATGCATGAATGCATGACTGAACTGACACATGAATGCATGACTGACTACGCAATGGTACTTAATACCAAGTTTATAATGGAATTCTGAACATAAAATGGATACCAAGCTTGTGAATGAAATCTGAACATGAAACTGAAAAGCTTAAGGAGAACTGTTACCTTGAGCTAGATCTAAGTTTACGGAGAAGAGGTGAGGATACTTGGTCCGCATTTCTGCTTCTGCTTCTCAAGTAGCTCCTTCAACGGATTGATTCTGCCAAAGAACTTTGACTAGAGGGACTTCTTTGTTCCTCAGTCTACGATTCTGATAGTCTAGGATTTCAACTGGAATCTCTTTATAAGAGAGGCTGTTTTGAACATCTATGCTTTGAATAGGGACTACGACTGCTGGGTCACCTATGCACTTCTTGAGCAAAGATATATGGAAGACTGGATGAACTGAGGCTATATATTAAGGAAATTCGAGCTTATAAGCTACCTTGCCTAAGCGACTGAGAATTTTAAAGGGACCGGAATATCGGGGACTGAGTTTTCCCTTCTTGTCGAATCTCTTCACTCCCTTCATAGAAGAGATCTTTAGATAGACATAATCACCAATCTTGAACTCGAGATTCTTTCTGCACACATCTACATAAGACTTCTGTCGGCTCTGAGCTACCCGAAGTCTTTCTATGATCAACTGGACTTTCTCTAAGGCATCGAATACTAAGTCAGGACCTATGACTGAGGCCTCACTAACTTTGAACCAACCAATTAGAGATCTTCCCCTCCTACCATAGAGAGATTCGAATAGAGCCATCCGAATACTTGAATAATACCTGTTATTGTATGTAAACTCAATCAAAGGCAAGTGGTCATCCCAACTATCCTTGAAATCGATTGCAAACACCCTTAGCATATCTTATAAAGTCAGAATGGTCCTTTCTGCTTGACCACCTGTCTGAGGATGAAAGGTTGTATAAAGATAAACTTGGGTACCAAGACTCTTTTGGAATGCTTTCCAGAAATAAGAGGTGAACTGGGTACCTCTGTCTGAGATAATAGATAATGGAACACCGTGCAATCTGACCAACTCTCTGATGTAGAGTTTGGCATAATCCTCGACTGAATGAGAGGTATGGACTAGAAGAAAATAAACTGATTTGGTCATCCTATCTACAATGACCCAAACTGAATCATGCTGGCGATGAGTATGAGGCAAAGACATCATGAAGTCCATGTTCACTTCTCACTATTTCCAAGTAGGAATATTGAATTTCTGCATGGACCCACTAGGCTTCTGATGCTCTATCTTAACCTGCTAACATGTAGAGCACTTAGCCACAAACTCTACAACATCTCTCTTCATCCCACTCTACCAATAGATTTCCCGCAAGTCATGGTACATCTTTATGGCCCCTGGATGAATAGAGTAGTGCGCACCATGCACTTCTGCTGGAATTCGCTGCCTTAAGTCATCTACACCTGGAACACATAGATGACCCTAACAACGCAATACACTATCTCCCCCTTAGGAGAAAACCTCTACTTTCTGATCCTTGACTGACTCTTTCAACTTGACTAGACTGGGATCTCTATCTTGCTTTTCTTTCACCTCAGAAACTAGAGATGATTTTGAACTACTCTGAACCCATATGTCACCCTCCTCTACATCGACTAAGCGAACACCTAGTCTGGCAAGTTGATGGATTTCCTGAGCTAACTTTTTCTTACTATCCTCAACATGAGCAACACTACCCATAGACAGTCTACTGAGAGCGTCGGCCACTACATTGGCCTTGCCCGAATGATAAAGGACACTTATGTCATAATCTTTCAAGATCTCTAACCACCTTCTCTGAATAAAATTGAGATCTTTCTGAGAAAACACATACTGAAGGCTCTTATGATCTATGAACACATCTACATGAACCCCGTATAGATAATGCCTCTAAATATTTAAGGCAAATACTACAGCTGCTAACTCAAGATCATGAGTCAGATAATTTCTCTCATGGGGTTTAAGTTGCTTGGAGGTGTAGGCTATGGCCTTACCATGCTGCATGAGGACAAAATCCAAACCTACTTTGGATGCATCACATTACACCACGAACCCATCTGGACCATCTGGAAAATCTAAGATTGGGGCTGAGGTGAGTCGAGTCTTCAACTCCTGAAAACTCTTCTCGTAAGGATCTGACCACTGAAACTTGACTTTTTTCTGAGTCAATCTGGATATAGGGGATGTAATAGAACAAAATCCCTCAACAAACTATCTGTAATAGCCAACAAAATACAAGAAACTCTTGATACCTAATAGAGAGATAGGTCTGGGTCAGTTTCTTACTGCTTTGGTCTTTTGAGGATCAACCCTAATACTATCACCAAAAATGATATGACCAATGAATGCTACTGACCATATCCAAAACTCTCACTTACTGAATTTGGAAAATAACTGATCTCTGAGAGTCTGAAGTATGATTCTGAGATGGTCTGCATGATCACGCTCACTGCAGGAATAGACCAGAATGTTATCTATGAAGACTATGATGAACATGTCTAAGTACTGCTTGAACACCTGGTTCATAAAGTCCAAGAAAGCTTCGGGGGCATTGGTAAGACCAAAGGACATGACTAGGAATTTGAAGTGACCATTTCGAGTATGAAAAGCTATTTTCAGAATGTTACATTCTCTGACTCTGAGCTGATGATAGCTTGATCTGAGGTCCATCTTAGAAAAATAGTTGGCACTCTGAAGTTGGTCAAATAAGTCATCGATTCTGGGAAGAGGATACTTGTTCTTGACTGTGACTTTATTGAGCTGACGGTAATTAATGCATACTTTGAGAGAATCATCTTTCTTGCGCACGAATAAGACTGGTGCGTCCCACAGGGACATGCAGGGTCTGATGAATCCCATATCTAAGAGATTCTCCAACTACTCTTTCAATTCTCAGAGTTTTGTTAGTGCCATTCTGTATGGAAAAATAGATATAGGTTGAGTATCTGGAAGAAGATCAATGCCGAAGTCTATTTCCCTTTCGGGCAAAATTTTTGGAAGATCTTCGAGAAAGACATCTGAATATTCATTCACGAATGGAACTTATTCGAGACTGGAAGTTTCAAAACTAGTGTCCTTAACTCAAACAAGATGATAGACACATCCTTTAGATATCATTTTCCTTGCCCGAAGGTAGGAAACCAGTTGACCTCTAAACGCTGAAGTACTACCCTTCCACTCTAGGACAGGTTCATTCAAAAACTGAAACTGTACTATTCTGTTTCTGCAGTCGACTGTGGCATAGCAGGAATGAAGCCAATCTATGCCGAGAATGACACCAAAATCAGTCATCTCTAATTTGACTAAGTCTGCTGAAGTGACTTTCTGAAATATCATAATCGGCCAGTTCCTGTATACCCGCAGGGCTATTATGGTTTTACCCACTGAGGTAGAGACTAAGAAGGGCTCTTCTAGAATTTCAGGACTGACTCTAAAATCAACTGCTATATAGGGAGTAACAAAAGATAAAGAAGCTTCTGGATCTAGCAAAGCGTAAACATGCACATGAAATATCTGTAACGTACCAGTAACCACATCAGGAGAATTTTCCTGATCTTGCCGGGACTGGAGAGCATAAAGTCAATTTGGGCATTGCCCACTAGTAGCACTGGAGGTGGCACCCTGCTGATTTGGGCAATCAGACTGAGCTAGGGAACGGTTTCACTGACCCTAATAACCTGACTAGGGAAAATCTCTAACTCTGTGGCCTGCCTGAGGCTGATAAATTCCAACACCTTAGCTTCTCTCAGCTCTAGGGGAAAGAATCTATCTAAAAATGCGGTGACAAACTCCTCCCACTCAATAGGCCCTGCATCATCTGGCCTTTCGAACTTCTAGTGTTTAAACCAAGTATGAGCAACATCCTGTAACTGATATGCAGCTAGCTCAGCACTCTCACTAGAAGTAACCCCCATGATGTTTGTAACCTTCTGAACTTGATCAAGAAATTCCTGAGGGTCCTCATCTGACTTAGACCCTAGAAAAGATAGAGGATTCATTCGAGTAAATTCCTGAATCCTAGGTGCAGCTGAATTGGCCACATGGTTGGCCGAAATAACAGCTGGTCGTTCATTCTGAGTAGAGACTGACTGAGCAAGAGTTGTGAATGTAGCTCTGAACTCTGCATGAAAGACATGTTCACCCAAAGTTTCTTCGGGCTGAGGGGATGACTGATTCCTATTTCTTCTTTTAGGAGGCATGTTCTGTAGAAGAAAGGGAGAAACAGATTAGACCGAGAGATTAGCTTGAGATTATACTCACTAGCACGACATGAATACTGAAAAAAGGGAAACTGTTCCTAAAACATCTTATAGCCTCCTGAACATAAATGTGGCGTGCAACACACCCATGCACAAGACTCTACTAGATGCTGCTTTCAGACTTCCTAGGACTCTATTGAACCTTAGGCGCTGATACAAAGTTTGTAACGCCCCAAATCTGGTACTCAAAATACTACACGGTGCTCATGACCCCGAAGGACCATAAGATAACCCATGACTGATATCTCTACTTGAACACTACATAATATATTGTATAAATGTGGAAATAAAGGCTGTAAGGACGTAAGGTTCATAACAATAACATAACTAATAAAACATAACATCTAGAGGGGGTATGAAATACCCAAGACAATTGAAATAACTGTCTGAACATGCTAGTCTGAAAAGCCTCTAACTGACTGAATAAGGAGTTGATGGGACATGTCCCCAACTAACTCCAACTACTGAAATAAATTAATTAATGAGATAATAAAGTAATGGTCATGTCCTCGAAGGATGAGGACTCACTGCTAACTCTGAGTGCTGAGATTGGAATGATACTGATGCTCTGGAGCTTGATGATAGGCGAATTTACACGCCTATAGCACTATATTTTGCCAATATTTTAGCCTAGTTTTGAGAACAAATTATATATTTCATGCACTTTTAGTCCATTTTCCTGTAAGTGAGCTAACGAACATGATTAGCAAAGTTTCAGGTATAAATGATGCAGAATTCAGCATTTCATGGATAACATGATGCCAAAGAAAGCTTCACGAAAAGAGAAAAGCCAATCTTGGACGCCAAGGACTAAAGACGGCGCATAGAAATTCTGTCCCGGGCTAAAACAACATTTCTGAAGACTTTGGGGACTAGCAGTAACTTATTAGGATTAGGATAATGATACATTAACATAGTACAATTGGGTTAAGTATTACATTAGCTTGTTAGGATTAGGATAATGATACATTAACCTAGTACAATTGGGTTAAGTATTTCATTAGCTTAGTAGGATTTGGTTAAGCATTTCATTAGCTTAGTAGGAATAGGATATGGGTATTATAAATACCCTATCTTGCTAGAGATTTTAGAGATCTTCTTACATTCAATTCTATTCTATTCTACTTCTAAGACATTCTAGTTCAAACAATCATTCTTCCATTAATTCTATTTTTCTTCTTCTATTCATCTATTCTTAAATTCTGCAACAAGAGAAACGTTACCTTGCAAAGGGATTCACGCCTAACGCCTACCACACCATTACAAACGTGAAATCTTTATTGTGGTATAACAACAATGTCAATTGTGATTTCCTTCGCACTCATGGGTAAATAAACTTCTCTGTTGGGGTTATGGAAGCCGAATGAGATACTATCTATTGCTGTGAGTTTGTGAGTTCGTGACACGTATGCTGCTTATATCATTATTCTCTTCATCTTAATCTAAATTCTTTGTGGTTGCAAACGCAAGAATACGCCAGTATAACATTTAACTTGTTCGAAAAAAAGGTTATCTGTCTGGAAAAGAGATAATGTCAAGGTAGTAGGGTCCCATCCCCTATTAAAAAGTTGGTGTCGTAACTGGATTAACCTCTTGGAGAATTCGTACCGTTAGACACGCTTTAAGCTCGAAAGAGTTAAAGTGAAATAATCCTCGAATAGGTCGAAAGACGCCTGGATTTACCATCGAATACAATTCTCTATAAGCATATGCATGTCTGAATTCCGCACACTCATAGCCAATAGAGACGTATAACTCAGAAGGTGGACATAACCCCAACTCCTCAATTCTCATTGTTTACATATTACAAAACATTCGTTCTTTTACTTTGCTATTTTCTGCTTTACTCTCTTATTTTGGTTACATTACTTTCACAATAAAATTCCCCCCTTCTTACGAGACTTGCACTAAAAGTCTAGTAATCGTTGCTTACTTGTTGACCAAGCTATTCCCTGTGGGATCGATACCCAGCCCAGGTTGGGTTCTATATTTGACAAACGACCGCTTTACACTCCTACGAGAGCTGTAGATTGAGCGTTATCAGAGCTCGTGCTTCTGAACCTATGGTATACAATACCATATCATAAATGCGTTAGTACATTTGAATGTACTGGTATGCATGTGAGGTAGGCTGAATACAAAGGGTTCAAATGCATAAACTATACTAATTGACTGAATAACATGAGCGTGAGAATATATGCATGAATACATAATAACTGTAACTGAGTTCATGATAACATGATTACTGAATTTGAGTACTGATAATATGAGATACTGATAACTATGTAACTAAAATAACTAATACTGAGCGACTCTATCTGACAGTCTAGTTTCTGATGAAACTAGCTGAGTTTCGTACTATTCTGAGTTGACTGTATCTAACAATCCTGATTCTGTACTGAAACTATGGAAATTAGTCATCTAACTGACATGGCCCAAATAACGCAATATAGCTGAGTTGGGGTCCAATCAGTAACCCCAATTGAAAGGGTGTAAATACCACGCCACTGGTAAGGACAAGCTGTGGGAAACCCTCATCTAACAGTGTCCCCAAAAGAGAACGGTAGGAACCTCATTTGATAGTTCTTATCCACCTCATCAACCCTCATCTGACAGTGTTGATGTATCAACCTATGCTTGCTGCATAGTTCTAGAACGCAAGGATGACTTCTAAGAATCACACCCTCATCTGACAGTGTGTGTTCCCATTCTTGGGTTCACTCGGTGCTAATTCCTACTCCCATCTGAATAGACACTGAACATGATTAACTGAACTGGACTAAACTGAATTAACTGAGTTCCGTTGACTGACGAAATACTACTGAGATTACTGAGTTTTCCTGAGTCATGAGACTGACTGAATTCTATGGATCATGGCTAGACTGAGAGTATCTTGAAAAACATGACACTGATTCTAGGCATACAACTAAATTTTTGGGTACAAGTACCCCCAAGACTCGATGGAAGAAACTGACAAAGCATGACTTTCTTGAACACATGACCAGGCATCAACAATCCATAATATTATAAGTTGGAGATTTCATGAAGTACAAGTTCTAAAGCACCACAATGGCTACACATATATCCATAATTCATTGACTAAGGCATTTCATCAAACACTGGACATGCGTAAACTTGTAAATAAATGGAGATTTCATATTATCATACTAGTATGACACTTTTCTTTCACATAGGCATTTAATCGAACACATGGGGAGCATGCTTTGGTTATACAATCATCAACATTTCTAATAATCATGGATACATCAATCAACGTGTAAATTTAAGGGTTTATCATGATTATTATGCAAATCACCACATCCTAGGGTCAATCATTGGAATATGTAATTTCAAACATGAATCAAAACCCCACAACATCATGAACATGAATTTCAATTTAATTTAAATCATGAATATTCATAAATACACAAATCTTGGATTTTGAAAAGAGATTCTTGAGCTTCATGGGTGAAAGGGACCCATGAATCAACACATGACATGCCTGGGCTGTGAGTTTCTTGAAGTTCATGGACTTAAAGAACTTGAATTTCTTAGTTTCTTGAAGAAGGACTTGGATCTTGTTCTTGGGGATTATCTTTGACAGAAAATCCTAATTTGATATTGTAGATGGATAATGAACTTATGATCCTTGATCTAATATTATTAAGGGTTAAAACGGGTGGAAAAAGACCCAAATATCCTTTTAAAAATAACTTTAAAATAACTGAACGAACTATGCGATGGTGGATGCGATGGTCCGTCACTGGATCGATGGTCCGTCGGTCCAAACCATCGCACCTGGGCAGAATAGAGGTTCACTGTCTCTGCTGTGACGGCTTGGGCGACGGTCCATCGCTATCTCGACGTTCCATCGGCCTGAGCCATCGCCCTTAGGCAGAAGGTGGTCTCACTACCTCCGCTGTGATAGTTTGGGCGACAGTCCATCGCTAGCTCGATGGTCTTGGGCCCTCAATATCGCACCTGGGCAGTTTTGATTGCTTTTTGTAAAACGACCATAACTTTTTACCCCGATACCAGATTTGAATGAAATTGGTATCGTTGAAAAGCTAATTCAATTTTCCACATGACAAAAAGTTAAAATCTTAAATATTCCATGTATATAAAAATGTATTCATCTTCAAAGTAAGTTTTTAAAATACTCAGGATGATTTCAAGCTAGGTAGAAGTACGGGGTATTACAAGGACGATTTGGTTTCGGGCCTGTTTAACGGGCCGATATGGTTTTGGGCCCAACAATAATTTTTTAAGAAACAACACGGGACCGGCCCATTACGCGTAACCCTGTCCAACCCGGGTAAACCCGATCAAAACCGATCAAAAATTCGATCAAAACCAGTCAAAAAAAAATTTTAAAAGTTTTTTCTCCAATATACACTATATACCCACCTATATACATTTTAAATACATTAAACAATATACACACAATATATATACACTATATATATAGTAAATACTACATTAGAATTTAAAAAACATCTACACATATACACAATTATACATGTAATCGTGTGTACGACTATACGTTAGTTAAATATATATACTACTTTAAATAAAACATATACTACAAGATGTATACTACAATATATATACTAATTTATAAAATATATACACATGTATACCTTAAATATATACTACTTTAGAGTTTATAAAAAATATATACACATATATATGTACCATTCAATATATGTACTACTTTAAATAAACATATACTACAAGATATATACTACAATATATATACTAATTTATAAAACATATACACATGTATACCTTAAATACATACTACTTTAGAGTCTACGAAAAATATATACACATATATACGTACCATTCAATAGATCTACTACTTTAAATAAAACATATACTACAAGATATATACTACAATATATATACTAATTTATAAAACATATACACATGTATACCTTAAATATATACTACTTTAGATTCTATAGAAAATATATACACATATATACGTACCATTCAATTTATGTACTACTTTAAAAAAATATGCTACTTAATATAATAAATTAATAATGTTTGAGGTTTTGAACTTAAAGAAATTTATTTTTTCATTATGTGTATATATGATTATATATTTGTTATGTTTAATTGTATATTACTTAATGTAAAGCTTGATAGTAAATTAATAATATATTAAAACTAAGTATTTAATTTAAACTAGAAATTCAATTTAAATCATTAAATGAAAAAAATATAAAGGAGTGAATGAATGTTATATTTTATTGATTGCAAAATGATTCAAAATTTATAATGTATATGAATGAAAAATCTACAAAGTTTTCATCATTTTTTCCAACCCATCCATGTTAACATTAACGGAAACTGGCATAGGATAGTCAAAATCAATGGGGGCAAAAAGTTAGTGTCGTAACTGGATTAACCTCTTGGAGAATTCGTACCGTTAGACACGCTTTAAGCTCGAAAGAGTTAAAGTGAAATAATCCTCGAATAGGTCGAAAGACGCCTGGTTTTACCATCGAATACAATTCTCTATAAGCACATGCATGTCTGAATTCCGCACACTCATAGCCAATAGAGACGTATAACTCACAAGGTGGACATAACACCAACTCCTCAATTCTCATTGTTTACATATTACAAAACATTCGTTCTTTTACTTTGCTATTTTCTGCTTTACTCTCTTATTTTGGTTACATTACTTTCACAATACAATTCCCCCCTTCTTACGAGACATGCACTAAAAGTCTAGTAATCGTTGCTTACTTTTTGACCAAGCTATTCCCTGTGGGATCGATACCCAACCCAGGTTGGGTTCTATATTTGACAAACGACCGTTTTACACTCCTACGAGAGTTGTAGATTGAGTGTTATAAAAAATTGGCGCCGTTGCCGGGGAATACAAGTGTCAATTAAGTTCGTAATAATTACTAGACCCTTTGGTCAAAGATTCTCGTACTTTTACTTTTAGTTTTTGTTTTTGTTTACTGCAGGTTTTTATTCAGTGCATGCCCCATACCCGAAGTTCTGGTCAACCGTTATTACCTATCAATCCTGAACCACAACGTATTCGCAGAATGGAGGCACAACACGCAATTGAAAGGATGGCTGCTCAACAGGAACAGGCGAGACTAGCTGCACTAGCCGCCGCTCAAGTGCATCAACAGAATATTGATAACCCTGGGAGAGCAACAAATCCTGACGATGAAGATCTAGGTGATGACGAGCTACTAAACCCTAGGCATACCGCTGAGATCGTAACACCTGCCAACAGAAGAGATCGTCAAGCTAGGTTTAGGCCTGAACACCAAGCTATGCAGCCAGCTTTCGACGATGATGATGATGATCTTGATGGAGCCGGAGCCACAGGAGCCATTATTCCTCCACCATTAGCACCCGGAGCCAAGTTCAACATCACAAGCACCATGATTCAGTTATTGCAACTCAAGGGATTATTTGGTGGACTAGCAGGCGATGATCCGAATATGCATCTCATCAACTTTATTTCTACATGCAAGTCGTTTGACAATCCTGGAGTTGGTCAGAATGCAATTCGATTACGTCTATTTCCATTGTCTCTGTCTGGGGAGGCAACTCTATGGTTGAATGGGCTGACTCCTGATTCTATTACAAATTGGAGGCAATTGAGAGACGCTTTCCTAGAAAGATTCTTTCCGCCATCCAAAAGAGCACAATTGAGAGATGAAATCAGCAACTTTCGTCAGCTTCCCACTGAAGCTCTTCATGAAACATGGGAGAGGTTCAAGACAAAGTTAGCGAGGTGCCCAAACCATCATATGACCAATGTTCACCTAATGGAGATATTATATAGAGCTCTGAATTTAATAACTAAACCAGTGGTGGATAATGCGGCTGGAGGGTCCTTTATGGATCTCACCTTTGGTCAAGAAAGCAATATGCTAGATCGTATGACGAAACAAAGTAGAGCTTGGCATACCAGGGATTCTGAGGTAGCAAGCCCCACTTTATCTATAGGCATGACTGCAGACCAAAGGAGAAGAGAAGAAGAACGTGATCAAGATATGACGCACATGAAAACACAAGTGGATCATCTTACAAAGCATTTATTATCAGTGAAGACCGAAAAAGTCAAAGCCATTGCGTCAAAAGGAAGAAACGAATCTGATTCGGAAGAGGAAGCCAACTACTTGAACAATCAGGGGGGTTTTCGAGGCAATGCCCAAGGAAACCAAGGTCGGAACTATCATGGTAAATCTGGAAACTTGGACCAAGGTAGTTGGAAGAACAAGAATGACAGTAGTGGTTTGTATGTTCCCCCCGGAAGACGTGACGCCACCACATCTAGTTCTGGAAGTATGGAAGACATGATGGCTAAACTACTGAAAGGAGTGGATGCAACTAGCGCGGGAGTAACGGAGGTAATAAATGATTTTTCCTCTATGAAGCAATTAGTTGATTCACATTCCACTTCAATCAAGCAAATAGAGCAGCAATTGAGCCAACTTTCAGCAGCACTCAATCAAAGAAAGGCTAGCACTTTACCTAGCGACACTGTGCAAAATCCAAGGAATGAGGGATCATGCATGGCTATTACTACTCGAAGTGGTAAGGTGCTGGAAACTTCAGAAAAAGGCAAGCAAGTGGTTGACGAAGAAGCGGAAATTGATGATAAGGCGAAAGGGGAAGTTGCCGCAGCAGCCGATCCTAACGTCCTTAACGTCACTCCTCACGACGTGTAGCTTGGAAAAGCTGAAAAATGGAAGCAAGAGGAGAAGTAAGCCGTGGAGAGAACAATTCCATACCCACCACCACCTTTTCCCCAAAGATTGAAGAAGGTGGTGGATGATACGAAGTTCAGCAAATTCATGACTATGTTAAAGCAGCTGACCATTAATGTTCCATTGGTGGAAGCACTTGAACAAATGCCTGGGTATGCGAAATTTATGAAGGATCTTTTGACAAAGAAGCGGGCAGCAAGTTATGAGTTGAAAGATGATGTCCATCACTGCAGCGCAATCGCTACCCGATCAATAGTTCAGAAGAAGGCTGACCCCGGAGCTTTCACTATTCCTTGCACCATTGGATCTTTGAATTTTGCCAAAGCATTATGTGATTTAGGAGCCAGCATCAATTTGATGCCATTATCTATCTATAAAAAGTTGGGGTTGGGTGATCCTACTCCAACCAATATGAGGCTCGTCATGGCGGATAGGTCGGTAAAACGACCTGTTGGTATCCTATGTGATGTCTTGGTAAAGGTTTCTCCATTCATCTTTCCAGCAGACTTTGTTATTTTGGATTGTGAAGCAGACTCAGAGGTTCCCATAATCTTGGGACGCCCTTTCCTTGCAATGGGAAGTGTTCTTATTGACATGAGAGCTAATGAGCTTTTATTTCGGTTGAATGACGAAGTGGTCCGCTTTGATATATGCAAAGCAATGAAGCAGCCCAGCGATATGAATGTGTTCTCTATAGCTGATGTTCATCATGAGGATAAGAAAGCATTATCTGTAGAGAAACAGCTTACTGTTGAGCCATTGTATGCTGCGCCACTGAATGTTGAGCATGAGGACGATGAAGATTATGAAGAACTTATGGGTGCTCTAACAGAAATAGAGTCCTATTCCCATACTCCTAAGCAACCGGACCGTGATCTTAAGAATCAACCGTCACCAACAGCGAAGACTTCCCTTGAAGAGCCACCAATGCTAGAATCGAAAGAGCTCCCCGATTATCTAAGGTATGTGTTCTTGGAAAGTATAAATATACTTCCGGTGAGTGCGGATGATTTAAGTAAACAACACGTAGAGGCTCTCATCTCTGCTCTAAAGAGATACATGAGAGCTATGGGTTGGACTATTGATGATATAAGTGGTATCCCTCCTGGGATAGGCATGCACAAGGGTCATCTAGAAGAAGATTGCATGCCTACAAGTAAGCCTCATTATCGTCTGAATCCATTCAGAAAATGATCAACCATCTATCTCGATGAAGTCTAAGTAATCGAGATAGCTATGTCGTGCTGCGACAATAAATCAAGTGCTAGATGGGAGGCAACCCATCGTTTATCATTTTTCATTTTTTTGTCTTTCTCTCATTCTAGTACGTGTTTCGTTTTTGATAAATAAAAATCCAAAAATAAGAGTCGTGCCACGACCAATACTAAGGAGCTTGATGGGAGGCAACCCATCGTACTAATCGTTTTCATTGGTTTTGAGCGAATGTAGGTGCAAGAGGTATAAAATGAGGAGATCAATTTCAGATGCGATTTGGACGTATGGCATGGTAAAGGTGGTAAGTTAGGAATTAAGATGCATAAGGCTATGGATTGAGCATTGCTCATGACAAAATAGGCATCGAGCAAGGCTAGGCCTAGGTAAAACTAGGCCACGAACAAGGCAAAGCCTATACTATAGCCCAAGGTCTCGGAATCTAGTGTGCTATAGCATAGGCGCCGCCCATGCTCAAGTATGCCATAGCATAGGTGCCGCCTATGCTAAAGCATTTGGTCTCTGAATCTCATATGCCATGCTAAAGGCGCCACCTATGGTCACTAAAGGCATTGAACTAGGCGCCGCCTATGCTAGCAAATGCTTTGCATTAGGCGTCGCCTATGGTCACCATAGGCAAAGCTAAAGGCGCCGCCTATGGTCACTTTTTGTCTCTAAAACCGATTTTAAATGGGTCAAAACCCGACCCATTCTTTTCCTATATAAAGGAGACTTAGTCTTGAAACACAAACACATTGAAAACTTGACCTAGGTGCCGCACATACTCTCCAAATCATCTCAAAACTTTTCTTTTTGCTCTCCCACTTCACAAGAACATCTCCAAAGGCTTCAATCACGTAAGTACTCTTGTGTTCTTCATCTATTTTTAGTAATTACTACGTTACTATGTCTATTATGAATTGCTAAATCTTGAAGAAGTATTGGAGATGTGAATGTGTTTGAATTGTTGATACACAACCAAGTGAGTGAACATATACGTTAGGATGATCTTAACTTGTTTCCGACTTCAATTCGATTTTGATGCATTGTCATACTACTTGCGGAATTGCTATAGTCATGAACATTGCATACTCTTGTCACTTGAATACTTACATGTTGGGATGTCTCGCACATCGGAATAAGACTTATAGTTGCCTACCGACATAGGAGATTGTGATTATTGATAGAAACTATACCATGATGTAATCCCTATGTAGAAGTCTTGATATACCTAACATGAAAGTATTGCAAGAAGTGTTACATATCTGAATTTCTTGTTGGAATATAGCCCCTAAAACGTATGTCGATGAAGTCTGAGTAATCGACCACTTTCACTTCACTAGTCTGTACCAACAAACTAAGTGTGGGGTGGTGCCACTACTGCTTGTTTATAGATTGTATCCATCGAGATGATGCTAACATGAACATTGTTTTAAGTCTCAGGTATAATGGCACCCAAAGCAAGACAAGGCAAAGATAAGGCTACCACTTCACAAAAAGGCAAGAAAAGAGGCCGAAAAGAGCAAGGAGAACCCTCCTCGCTGCAAATACCTCAACTCACTCTTGGAATTAAGTGGGATACTTATGAGGAACTTCTGAGGATGACGACTCTGATGATGATTCCGATGCAAGGGGTATGACCCCAGACATAGAGGATGAGTCCGACTAACCAGGTTCTTCTTATTTATTTTCCACTGAGGACAGTATGTCCCGTCTAAGTGTGGGGTGCTGGTATTTGCATGCTATACTTCTCCATCCACATTTGCATTTATTTATGTTTGTTTGTAGTTAATTGTTTTTTTTTAGCTTAGCTTCTCATGAAATTATTCTAATAGGCAACATGAGATTATGACAAGAGTTTGTGCTAAAATCATGACTATTGAGACATTTAGGCTCTAATTGTGACTCACTATGTGATATTTTTTGGTTTAATTCCTTCATCTGTTGGGTCAAGAGTCTATACTACTCCCAATAAAGTCGACCATGTGCCTTGTGTGTGTGAGATAATAGTATATTCTGTGCTTGTGGCTGATGCTAGAACTTGCCTGGTATGTATGTAAATCGAAAATAAAGAGTGCAAGTCTAGGAGATGATTTAGGCATTTCTTTGGCAACCTATGATTATTTACCTTCTTTTTACCTACCCATGGACATCATCCTAGTTAAACCCTTTTGAGCCTTTAGCCTATTTTCTTTGACAAACCTCATATGTAAGCCTAATCCATTTTTTTCAAGACCATAATTTGATCCAAATTCCTAAGTGCTTTAAAGTGAAAAAGTCATGTGATAAAATAAGAGGAAATTGGGTGAGTATGATGCTTTAGAATGCATTGGTGTTTGAATGAGTTATGAAAAAGAAAGTGCTATCATAAGAGGTATGTTATCAAAAGAAAAAGAAAAGGAAAACTGAAAAGTTAGTTATGTTTAAAATTGAAAAACAAAAGAGGAGAAAAAGAGTGGTAGAATAAAAGAAAGTAGAAAGGTTGTTTGAAAGAAAAGTGTTAATGATACAATGTGATGTATTAAAGCGCTTAGGAACATAGTCACTATTTCTAGCCAAAATAGTCCTACTTGTCCCTTAGCCTACATTACAACCATCAAAAGACCTAGTTGATCCTAAGCTTGGCATTCTGACATTTAGTGGAGCATTACACTAAGGGCAAGCCTATGGTCATCAGTTGCTGCATATGAATTCTTTGTGAGAGTGAGAGCAAGGATCTTTTGATACCCATGATTGAAAAATATGCTATACTTGTGAGTGATTATGGGTAATATATTGTGAGACACACATGGTTGATGAGTTTTGGGTAGTTGTGTATGATTCCTTGTGCCTTAACTTTTGAATATGAGTTGACCACCATCACGAGTCTATGTTGGAGGCTAAATGGTCTCTACTAATGATCGGAAAACTACTCTTTGTTGATAATTGTTGTGCTTGTCTTGACGAATATTTTATGTTGTTGCTGTGAAACCCTAAGTTGATGTTTAGAGGGGCATGATATTTTGTTCGAGGACGAACAAAGCTTTAAATGTGGGGTGTTGATGATAGGCGAATTTACACGCCTATAGCACTATATTTTGCCAATATTTTAGCCTAGTTTTGAGAACAAATTATATATTTCATGCACTTTTAGTCCATTTTCCTGTAAGTGAGCTAACGAACATGATTAGCAAAGTTTCAGGTATAAATGATGCAGAATTCAGCATTTCATGGATAACTTGACGCCAAAGAAAGCTTCACGAAAGGAGAAAAGCCAATCTTGGACGCCAAGGACTAAAGATGGCGCATGGAAATTCTGTCCCGGGCTAAAACAATATTTCTGAAGACTTTGGGGACTAGCAGTAACTTATTAGGATTAGGATAATGATACATTAACATAGTACAATTGGGTTAAGTATTACATTAGCTTGTTAGGATTAGGATAATGATACATTAACCTAGTACAATTGGGTTAAGTATTTCATTAGCTTAGTAGGATTTGGTTAAGCATTTCATTAGCTTAGTAGGAATAGGATATGGGTATTATAAATACCCTATCTTGCTAGAGATTTTAGAGATCTTCTTACATTCAATTCTATTCTATTCTACTTCTAAGACATTCTAGTTCTAAACAATCATTCTTCCATTAATTCTATTTTTCTTCTTTTATTCATCTATTCTTAAATTCCGCAACAAGAGAAACGTTACCTTGCTAAGGGATTCACGCCTAACGCCTACCACACCATTACAAACGTGAAATCTTTATTGTGGTATAACAACAATGACAATTGTGATTTCCTTCGCACTCATGGGTAACTAAACTTCTCTGTTGGGGTTATGGAAGCTGAATGAGATACTATCTATTGCTGTGAGTTTGTGAGTTCGTGACACGTATGCTGCTTATATCATTATTCTCTTCATCTTAATCTAAATTCTTTGTGGTTGCAAACGCAAGAATACGCCAGTATAACATTTAACTTGTTTGAAAGAAAGGTTATCTGTCTGAAAAAGAGATAATGTCAAGGTAGTAGGGTCCCATCCCCTATTAAAAAGTTAGTGTCGTAACTGGATTAACCTCTTGGAGAATTCGTACCGTTAGACACGCTTTAAGCTCGAAAGAGTTAAAGTGAAATAATCCTCGAATAAGTCGAAAGACGCCTGGATTTACCATCGAATACAATTCTCTATAAGCACATGCATGTCTGAATTCCGCACACTCATAGCCAATAGAGACGTATAACTCAGAAGGTGGACATAACCCCAACTCCTCAATTCTCATTGTTTACATATTACAAAACATTCGTTCTTTTACTTTGCTATTTTCTGCTTTACTCTCTTATTTTGGTTACATTACTTTCACAATACAATTCCCCCCTTCTTACGAGACTTGCACTAAAAGTCTAGTAATCGTTGCTTACTTGTTGACCAAGCTATTCCCTGTGGGATCGATACCCAACCCAGGTTGGGTTCTATATTTGACAAACGACCGCTTTACACTCCTACGAGAGCTGTAGATTGAGCATTATCAAAGCTCGTGCTTCTGAACTTATGGTATACAACACCATATCATAAATGCGTTAGTACGTTTGAATGTACTGGTATGCATGTGAGGTAGGCTGAATACAAAGGGTTCAAATGCATAAACTATACTAATTGACTGAATAACATGAGCGTGAGAATATATGCATGAATACATAATAATTGTAACTGAGTTCATGATAACATGATTACTAAATTTGAGTACTGATAATATGAGATACTGATAACTATGTAACTAAAATAACTAATACTGAGAGACTCTATCTGACAGTCTAGTTTCTGATGAAACTAGCTGAGTTTCGTACTATTCTGAGTTGATTGTATCTAACAATCCTGATTCTGTACTGAAACTATGGAAATTAGTCATCTAACTGACATGGCCCAAATAACGCAATATAGCTGAGTTGGGGTCCAATCAGTAACCCCAATTGAAAGGGTGTCAATACCACGCCACTGGTAAGGACAAGCTGTGGGAAACCCTCATCTGACAGTGTCCCCAAAAGAGAACGGTAGGAACCTCATTTGATAGTTCTTATCCACCTCATCAACCCTCATCTGACAGTGTTGATGTATCAACCTATGCTTGCTGCATAGTTCTAGAACGCAAGGATGACTTCTAAGAATCGCACCCTCATCTGACAGTGTGTGTTCCCATTCTTGGGTTCACTCGGTGCTAATTCCTACTCCCATCTGAATAGACACTGAACATGATTAACTGAACTGGACTAAACTGAATTAACTGAGTTCCGTTGACTGACGAAATACTACTGAGATTACTGAGTTTTCCTGAGTCATGAGACTGACTGAATTCTATGGATCATGGCTAGACTGAGAGTATCTTGAAAAACATGACACTGATTCTAGGCACACAACTAAATTTTTGGGTACAAGTACCCCCAGGACTCGATGGAAGAAACTGACAAAGCATGACTTTCTTGAACACATGACCAGACATCAACAATCCATAATATTATAAGTTGGAGATTTCATGAAGTACAAGTTCTAAAGCACCACAATGGCTACACATATATCCATAATTCATTGACTAAGGCATTTCATCAAACACTGGACATGCGTAAACTTGTAAATAAATGGAGATTTCATATTATCATACTAGTATGACACTTTTCTTTCACATAGGCATTTAATCGAACACATGGGGAGCATGCTTTGGTTATACAATCATCAACACTTCTAATAATCATGGATACATCAATCAACGTGTAAATTTAAGGGTTTATCATGATTATTATGCAAATCACCACATCCTAGGGTCAATCATGGGAATATGTAATTTCAAACATGAATCAAAACCCCACAACATCATGAACATGAATTTCAATTTAATTTAAATCATGAATATTCATAAATACACAAATCTTGGATTTTAAAAAGAGATTCTTGAGCTTCATGGGTGAAAGGGACCCATGAATCAACACATGACATGCCTGGGCTGTGAGTTTCTTGAAGTTCATGGACTTAAAGAACTGGAATTTCTTAGTTTCTTGAAGAAGGACTTGGATCTTGTTCTTGGGGATTATCTTTGACAGAAAATCCTAATTTGATATTGTAGATGGATAATGAACTTATGATCCTTGATCTAATATTATTAGGGGTTAAAACGGGTGGAAAAAGACCCAAATATCCTTTTAAAAATAACTTTAAAATATTTGAACGAACTATGCGATGGTCCGTCACTGGATCGATGGTCCGTCGGTCCAAACCGTCGCACCTGGGCAGAATAGAGGTTCACTGTCTCTGCTGCGACGGCTTGGGCGACGGTCCATCGCTATCTCGACGTTCCATCGGCCTGAGCCATCGCCCTTAGGCAGAAGGTGGTCTCACTACCTCTGCTGTGATAGTTTGGGCGACATTCCATCGCTAGCTCGATGGTCTTGGGCCCTCAATATCGCACCTGGGCAGTTTTGATTGCTTTTTGTAAAACGACCATAACTTTTTACCCCGATACCAGATTTGAATGAAATTGGTATCGTTGGAAAGCTAATTCAATTTTCCACATGAAAAAAAGTGAATATCTTAAATATTCCATGTATATAAAAATGTATTCATCTTCAAAGTAAGTTTTTAAAATACTCAGGATGATTTCAAGCTAGGAAGAAGTACGGGGTATTACAAGGACGATTTGGTTTCGGGCCTGTTTAACGGGCCGATATGGTTTTGGGTCCAACAATAATTTTTTAAGAAACAACACGGGACCGGCCCATTACGCGTAACCCTGTCCAACCCGGGTAAACCCGATCAAAACCGATCAAAAATTCGATCAAAACCAGTCAAAAAAAATTTTTAAAAGTTTTTTCTCCAATATACACTATATACCCACCTATATACATTTTAAATACATTAAACAATATACACACAATATATATACACTATATATATAGTAAATACTACATTAGAATTTAAAAAACATCTACACATATACACAATTATACATGTAATCGTGTGTACGACTATACGTTAGTTAAATATATATACTACTTTAAATAAAACATATACTACAAGATGTATACTACAATATATATACTAATTTATAAAATATATACACATGTATACCTTAAATATATACTACTTTAGAGTTTATAAAAAATATATACACATATATATGTACCATTCAATATATGTACTACTTTAAATAAACATATACTACAAGATATATACTACAATATATATACTAATTTATAAAAAATATACACATGTATACCTTAAATACATACTACTTTAGAGTCTACGAAGAATATATACACATATATACGTACCATTCAATATATCTACTACTTTAAATAAAACATATACTACAAGATATATACTACAATATATATACTAATTTATAAAACATATACACATGTATACCTTAAATATATACTACTTTAGATTCTATAGAAAATATATACACATATATACGTACCATTCAATTTATGTACTACTTTAAAAAAATATGCTACTTAATATAATAAATTAATAATGCTTGAGGTTTTGAACTTAAAGAAATTTATTTTTTCATTATGTGTATATATGATTATATATTTGTTATGTTTAATTGTATATTACTTAATGTAAAGCTTGATAGTAAATTAATAATATATTAAAACTAAGTATTTAATTTAAACTAGAAATTCAATTTAAATCATTAAATGAAAAAAATATAAAGGAGTGAATGAATGTTATATTTTATTGATTGCAAAATGATTCAAAATTTATAATGTATATGAATGAAAAATCTACAAAGTTTTCATCATTTTTTCCGACCCATCCATGTTAACATTAACGGAAACTGGCATAGGATAGTCAAAATCAATGGGGGCAAAATCATGCATTGGACTTGATTGTGCTGAGTTCTCCCTTGAAGTCATAATTTCTTCAAGATTCTGTTCGTCTTTCGGCTCTACCTCCATTCCTTGATTTATTCATTCCGCTCTAATCCAATCTCTAAGGCAAACTAGAACATTCATAGCATTACTTCTCAATGAGTGTCAGTTGTCCCAATGAGTGTCAGTTGTCTCCAAGCTATTGTCGTCCCTGACTAAAAAGGCTCTCCGATGTGACGATTGACATTGGAACATTCAATATATCACTAGCTAATCTTTAAAACATAGGATATTGTGTTTCATTATTCTTCCACCCATCCAACGCGTTGATCCGTCGTCTACGATCCTCTATCGGCGTTTGAAGATAATACTTAAACTCTTTTCGAGAAGCTGTTGTGTAAGTTCCCTCCTCAAAACTGTTCCAAATATTTAAATCATAAAAGTGATCAGGAAAATCACTATGTGCCGGCCTGCTAGAAGATGATGGCTCCTTGGAAGGATGAGGAGGGACCGTTGGAGTGATATTTGTCGGTACAGCTAAATCAAGTAAATCAGCATAATGGTTATATAATTTATCTATGTAAATGTTTGCATCACTCATAGTCGAATACAAATCTGGTTGTTCTTGTTCTTCATCATCAGAATCTTTGTTTGTATTTATCTCTTAGTTAGAATAAATAAGAGTACTAAAGTGACACATAGTAGTATATTTCATACATGGATTTAGTAAAGCACCAACCAAGTAAATAGGGGGAATCAAAAAAAATATTTTTTTAAATTTAGCAAACATAACACCAACAACTTCTTTGTAACCTTCTTTATTCTTATATTCTTTGAGCAAAGAAGAAATATCGGCTATATATACTAAAATATTACAAACAGTAGGATAATAAGCACCGAAAAATTCAACCGTAGCTATATAATTTTTTTTCAAAAACTTAATAAGATCATCAATTATAGCCCAATCAGAATCATGCAGCATACATTCATCCGAATCATCAAATGAATCACAATATTGGTTAAAAGTTATTGTTATAGGAACTCTATAAGCATGATAAGTTTTTAAATAATCATACATAGCATTCCAACTAGTATCATATTCTTCAGGCATCAATATCGGTCTAAGTCCATTTTGTTCACATTTAACTTTACATTATCTAATTTTTTTTCTTCGATTATTTTCTTGAATAAAGCCAACAACAAGATGAATTTTTTCAATATAAAGCTCAAAAAATTTAAGACCATCTCTTACAATTAAATTATATATATGACAAGCACACTTAACATGAATATTTCAGGTAACGACGGAGAGAGACTAGCTTTTAACATTGTAATATCAGTCTTGTTGTTTGAAGTATTATCAAAAGCAATACATAAGACTTTTTTTCAATACCATAAAATTCTGTAACTTTACTAATCGAATCAGCAATAAATTTTCCAGTATGTATACGATCTTCGTTATATAAAAAAGCTAGAATACGTTTTTGCATAATAAAATTACTATCTATCCAGTGACAAGTAATGGTTAAATAATCATTTTTATTAATAGCACGACCAAGATCAGAAGTCAGAGCCTTTCTACATTGAATATTTTTTAACAATGTAGATAAATAAAAAATATATTATGAATGAAGTATAAAAATATCGATCTGACAAGTACTTCTCGGAATACCATTAAACATAGAATTATAAATTGCTTGAATATAATGAATAAAAGCATCCGAAGAAGGAAAACTGAAAGGCAAACAACCCACAACTACCATTTTTGCTATTTTTTCCCGGTTTCTTAATTTATTATAAGTCTTAATTACCTGACCGGTTACTGGGTCCATTCTAATTTGTGTTGTCCCACCAACAGCCTCACCACCTTTTGTAATAAATAACTCTCATTGGTGATTCTCTCTTATATGTATCATTAATGTATTTGTACCCCCTTGATTGCCTCCTCTTTTATGCTCATATACTTGTTGACAAATATTGTATTGCACCTTAGTTTCTCTTTCTATACGTATAAAAAATTCACATGCAATACTAGTTGGTGTACGAGCTCTTGGGGCAAGGGGAAAACGAGGAGGGTGATTAACCGATTCAGATCTAACATTAGCATTTCCTACTGCGGGTGTCTCACCAATATTTTCATCATCTTCGTCTAAATTAACCGCATCTACTTTATTTTCTTCTTCTATACCGTAATATTCCTGAGCTTCTGCATAATCCATATCATGAGCACCTACACCTATTTCTTCCTCAAAAGATTGACTAAGCGGTACCGGAGGCACGCGGGTATATCTACTACTTGAACTACCTCTACCGCCAATAATTCACTTTTTACTACCACTGCCACTTCTGGGACAAAATTTTTTGACACTTTTATCGAGGTTTCTTAATTTATCTATAATATAAATCAAACTAAAAAAATTCAAAATACACAAAAATAATAAAATTAAATATTTAATAATTAATACACTAATTAAAAATTAAAAGTAAGAGATAAAACGACAATACCAAATTTTGAAAGTATCCGAAAATTGCGACTTTAGAAACTTCCACTCGTACTTTGTAATCACAAAATTAAAAAATAAAATTAAGTACTTTAGGAGATATATAGAATATTTGAGAGAGAATGAGATTTGAGAGAATGAAAATTGTATGAAAAATGATTTGAAAGTGTAGGGTATTTATAGAAAAATTTTGGGATTTAAAAAAAAAATTAAATCATTTTTTTTTTAGAAAAATGGGCCTACTAGCCGTTTGAGGCTCTAAACGGCTATATAGTCGTTGGGCCCAACGGCTAGTTGGCCCAATTGCATTTTTCAGATTTTTTTCTTTTAAAAAAAAATTATAACGGGGTCGGGCCGGTTAACCGACGGGCCAGGACCGGTTTGGGTCTAGGTCTGCTTAA
Source organism: Capsicum pubescens (assembly GCA_030864215.1). Taxonomy (NCBI): domain Eukaryota; kingdom Viridiplantae; phylum Streptophyta; class Magnoliopsida; order Solanales; family Solanaceae; genus Capsicum; species Capsicum pubescens. The sequence goes on along the minus strand of CM061543.1, from coordinate 82,888,850 downwards.
CAGGGCCCCAAAAAAAAATTTAGCCCGACCCGGTTAGCGCCCAGCCCAGGGGCTGACCAGGCCGAGCCTTTTATGTGGTCCGGGTCGGGCTGGGTCAAATCGGCCTATTTGACACCCTTAATCCGAAAGGCGATTGTTCATTTCTCTTATGTTTCTGTTCTATCATTGTAATATTTTTATGGCACAGTCGGAGCCATGTCCCGACCTGTCACAACCCAAAAATGAGGGTCAAGATGGAACTTGTCGCGACATACCTTGACAAGTAAGCCTATCACCCAAACTGATATGAAAAGAATAAAAGACAGAAATATTCCACGGTAAGGCTTCTAGAATGAAATCGAATCATATAAGTAATCATAACAATGCGGAAAGAACTTATTCAAAACACCAATCATGCCCAAAACTAGGTGTCAATAGTGTAAGAACTACTAATACAATCAAAGAGTCAAATGTATAAAAAAAAATAACCACAAAGGAATAATAACTGTCTCCGAATACCAATAAAGACATAACAACTATAAAAAGATAGAGGTGAACTTCGGACGCATGAATGTCCAATACGCTACCTTGGAAGCTCCAACAATCGCCCAAGTCAATCAAGCTGAGGCGCACTCGAGCTAAAACCTACACCGAAAGGGCGCAGTAGGCATGAGTACGGTCCACTTGTACTCGGTAGGTATCATAGGCCTACCAAGCAAACTAGCAAATAAAGCATACAAAATATACACTAAGGGCACGTCACCTGCAATCAAAAAATATCCCACAACGGTAGCCCACACCGCTTGCACTAACAGTTCTAATATATCTCACATATATTACAACAACGCATCAAGATATTGAACATAAATATACATTATGTCACATATAAATAGAATAAGAGAGAACATATAGATACAAGATCATCAAATACAAGTAAAGGGAGGTAAGACTAATACATAGATGACAAGTCAATAAGGCAATACAACACGACATAAACATAATAAAGTAAGTGCAATGTATATGATGATGATGATGATGATGCACGAGGTCGTCGCACAACCTCCGGGATCGTCGCACAATCCCCGTATACACCTACGGAGCTAAAGCTTCCTGACGTAGGACCCATGGGGGTTTCTTCAACCCATATACAATCCACATATCTCATATCTCCTTTCCGGCATATCCCTCGAAAAGGGTTTTATAAGGTGTTACAATTGTTTTTTAAAAAGGTGTTGCCAGTGTTTCTCAGATGTTGCCACGGTGGTACTAATGTTTCATGAATGAGTATGATATGAAGATGTAATGCTCATAACCAATCACAATGAGTATTTCCACAACCAATCACATGATATACTTCCACAACCAACCACAATGATACAGTCCCACAACCACATGAGCCAATATCCACTTATTATTTTTGTTTCATCCATTAATTTCCACATGTCTCATATGCCAATAAAGTATGATATAATCACAATACACCAATGGTACCACATTAAACAACACAATACAATTATTCACATGTATTCGAGGCTATCAATATCACATAGGACCCCACACGGTCAAACATATCACATAATATCTCAATTTCGACAATACATCACATATAGGCCCCACACAGTCACAACACATAGATAGAAATTTTTCATGATTAGTTTCCACCCTTAACATGTATTTTGTACCATTATTTACTACCCAACCCAGTCTTAAGAGTTAAACCATAACCTACCTCCAAAGCCGAAATCGGTCCGCTATACTTGAACCCGCGACCTTACTTTCCACGAATAATTCCAAACTTTACTAAAAACATCAAATATAAAATATATGCATAAAAAAAAACCAACGACACCCATATTGACTACTTTTAGTTCGGGGTCAAAATGGACCCCCAAAATGGGTTTCCGAAAAAGAAAAGAAAAATCAGAATTTTACTTCAAAAATATGTTTCTCATATTTTTAGGAACCTACATCTGAAAACCCAAGTTAAATTGAGTAAAAAATGGGGTTCAAATCGAAGAGAAACCATTTTTGAGCTTTACCGGGTAAAATCTTTGAAATCTGGGTTAAAATCAAGAATCGGAGTTGTTTTGAAGGTTAAATTGATGAAAAACTAGTAATTACAAGATAAAAATATTATTCAAGAGAAAATGGGTGAAAATGGGGTTTAAAATCAAGCCCTAAGATTTTTGGGTTTTGAGAAACTAGTTAAGAAATTACTAAGAAATGTGTGAATTCTTACCTTAAATTCGTAATAAAACCAAGAAATGAGTGTTAATCTAGCTTGTCAAACTCCTACAAACTTTACTTTTAAGATCCCACACTATTTTAGGATTTAGCTCTCAAGAGTCAAGATGAAAATGAGCAAAATGGGCCAAAAGGGTGAAAAAAACTGTTATTTATTGCAGAAAATTTGCAGTAGGGGTGTCCGGGATTCGTTCGGAGTCCGATATACACAAACGAACTATGCAACCATACTAAATTCGACGTTTTGGACGCAATGGAGATACCAGATTTTCTAGAAAATGTCATTTTCACAAAATTGACCCCCGAAATGCGAAATTACAATTTTTCAAACCGAGGATCGAAATGAGATTTAAAAATCGTAAAATCATACCAAGCATGCTAACACCCTAAAATTGATATTTTGAATCTGCTGGAAAAGTCGGATTTTCCATCCGAGGTCGTTTCTCTCAAATGAGGGTCCCACACCCATATTTCCAATTTTCCAACTTTTCGACCAATAGGTCGAAATGAGCTCGAGTGCATCGGGATCTGAACCAAAGGTCTATCTAGCCTAAAATTGATATTCCAGAGCTGCTGGCGCAGTCCGTTCAGTCATCGTCGAACGAATCAAAAGATATCCACATAAGTCTAAAATAAGGCTCTCGAAGCCATAAAAAAACACAATATTTCATAAATGCTGCCAAAATACATCAAAAATTATGCCAATCACTCCCACACCCCAGAAATATCATAATGCAACTAGGGGAAGGGGTAAAACAGTCAAATCATACAAAATCACAAATTTCACATATTTCATTAAATTTTTAGGTCGTTACACGACCTTAGGAGCATTCTTAAAGTTAGAGGCCTCATAGACACGTGTTGGTTAATGGTTTGGATTTGATTCTTATAATATAGATATTATTTTATTTTTATATTGAACCTCTTTTCATATGGTCTTATTTCCGCAACTTTAAGTACGACTATGCTTATGATATAATGCTAAGGGATTATCTCAGGCCTTCATTGGTTTGAGATGCCCATCACGGCCAGGGTCCCGATTTGGGTCGTGACAAAAAAATACAAATCAGGCTTAAGAGAAAATTTGTAAAACTACCATTCATTTGAATCAACCTTAAGTAAAACAAATAAACCAAAATCCATTCTCATGATGACTGTGAGACTCGACCAAGAAAACGACAATTAAATAAATTTATGAAAAAAAAAACTAAGTGCTACAACAATAACATCGCACCTACGATCTAACATCGAATTCGACTATAAGGCTACATTCTCAAACTAGTAAAAAAGAAGAAGGCCACACTGAGAAGAAAAAACAACAAAAGGAAGTAGGGTTCACCTTTTTTGGAGCAACAAATGGGGACTTCAAGTCTTCATTAAAATTCATGCCACCACTAGAAAACTCGAAATTAAATTTCTTATCCGAAATTCTAAGTCCAACAGTCTTACAAGGATTTAGCACATGAATTTTTAATTTAAAAAAAAAACCTTCAATTCGGGATCTTTGCTTGTAACTGCCCCTAACCTCTTGAAATAGTGGAATTGAGGGTGTATTTATAGGGGAAACTCGGAATTCAATTTTTCTAATTTGAACAATGTGGGATGGAAATTTTTTAAGTATATTTTTGGGTATTTTACTGTGGGAAATTCTAATTTGAAGTAATGATAAGATTGTGTGGTGGATTTGGTATGAAATAGCACCTCACCTTCCTTGAATCGCAAAATTTGATGTTCGAGAAGCCACCTAGGCTGCTTCTAGAACTTTTAAGATTCTTTAATGGTACAAATGCATGATAGTCACATGTGGATAGTGTGCAAAGTGAGAAAAGAAAGTGAGTAAATTCATTTTAGGAAAATTGGGGCTGTGATTCATCGAGCAAACTGTTGGGCTGGTGTTGTCGCTGATATTGTTGTTGTTTTGTTGTACGCCTTATAAAGAGAGGGAGGGGGTTTATAAGGGCTGGACTAGGTCAAGTTGGTTACTGTTGGGCCTGGGGCGGCTACTTATGTTGTTGGGCTGCAATTAGTTAAAAAGAAATGGGAGCTAGGTAGAGTAGATTAGGAAAAGGTCAATTAGGATTTGAATGTAAAAGAAAATTAGGATATTTGTTAAATAAACCTAGGTTAGTGTTACACTACAAAACGAGAAACACCAAAATCAGTCCAAAACAATCCACAAATTCAAGACTAAACCGAGACCCCCTTGGACTACACTTCTCAGGTTCAACAACAACAACAAGTTTAATAAGATACAAGGTGTTTTTGACACCAAAACAACCATACACAAACTAAGTTAACAACACAAGATGATGATAATAACAATATGATAATAACAACCAACGGGTTTGGAAATTACAAGACACAAAATACTAACAAGGTTATAATAAAAGTAAAAGGATAAATAGATAGACCAATGGTTTGTATAATCTTAAGTACCCAAGAGCTTATTCTACTCGTGGAACCTTGACACCACAAATAACAAAGAACTATCTCTTACGTGACAGAAGATCGGATTCCACCTCTCAAGCATCGACATTTCCAAGCAAAAGTCAATCACTAGTGATTCCACACTAGTTTTTGACCTAGTTTCGGTTTGGTGCCTCAAAGGAGAGAGGACTCGTGTTCTTTTGTGTCTTATTACTTACAACATTCTCAAAAACTAACTAGAGAAGCCCTAACATGTTCTTTATATAGCTATTACAAAATGAAAAACTAAAATATCCATAATACCCCTCAAGGGTGAGACATCTATCAAGTGTAATAAGTGGACTGATTTTGGTGTGTTTTGACCATCTTTTACACTTCAATTGCATACATCAAACCTCGGGTCGAACACGCACTCTCATAAGTCCATATCCGTGATTATTCTTGTATCACCCTCTCCATCTTGAGAGGAATTTGACCACAAATTCATGGTTTTACCACGTTCAAGGACCACTTCAAAAGAAATCACTCAAACAGCCCACAATACATGAGATGACACCAAACAGTCCGCAAAAACATGAGGAACCCGAGAGCTCAATAACACAAGTCTCGGCCAATATCTTCATTTTGAACCTCGGCTTCCTCTCCATCTTAAGCCTTGTCTTCAATCTCATCCGAAACACATCCCATCTCTTTTCTTGGTGGTAGGTTCCTTGTGGATCTCTACATCTTTCCCTCAACTTCTCTTCCATCATATAAGCATCATTGTAGACTCCATGTCTTTCATGTTCCTTTCTACCATACTCCTCTACATAGATATATCGGTTTTGGTGAAGTGGAGATTTAATTGAGAGGAATGATTTGGTAAGGTGGAGCTTCGATTGTGGAGATTTGATGGTAGGGAATTGGCTTCCAAGTCCTTCTTGTTGGACTTGATTGAATTGAGGGGCAAGTGTCTTATTTAGGTCTCGGTTTTGAGGATATTTGGTGGCTTGGCTTATGTCTATGTCATTTGGTGGTGGTCTTGGAGGATTGATTATTTGAGGTAAATTTTTGGGAGTAGAAACATGAGAGTTCCTTCGACTCTCCACTCGATCCAACCTCTCAAGTATAGTAGACATATCCGAGCCTAATTTCTCATGACCCGTATTTGCCCTAGCCATGTCTCGGGAAATAGCATCAAGGTGGGCCAAAATGGTTAACATTATGGCCAAGAATTTACCTACAAAACAAAAAAACACGTTAGTTGTACAAAAAGATCCTCACTCCCTCTTTTTATTTCTTGTCTCTCGAATCCCTCACACTCAATCTCACAAGTGTTGTAAGTTTGCGTGTATTCTGAGAGGCGTTGAGAGGTGAATCCAATGTTTACAATGACTCCAAAGAGTAAGGAAAACACACAAGGACGTATTACAAGGACTCAAAATAATTAAGACACACAAAGAAAAGTTAACATGAAGAACGGTTTCAAAACTAACTTACAATCTAGTTCTAGCTTGTAAGTTAGTAATGGAATCAACAAATGAGACTAAAAAAAACAAATTGAAACTAGAAAATCAAATTTGAGCTTGAAATTTGTCGCGTGAACAGTAATTGGTGACGTGCAGTCCGTGATTGGCCTAGGTTCTAAACAAATTTTATTTTCCAATTAGAAGTCTTGATCACTTTACAATTTGAAATGGTGAACTTTGGTCAATGGAGGGAAACTACAAGTCTTGAAACTCTTTTCAATTTTTCAAATAAAAATCTTGACTTGACTTGTACTATTTCCTCAAGACAAGGGCGCTTGAATCATGGAAAGTTGTTGGAAAGTGGGTGAGATGTGATTGACTAATTGGTGAGTGATGGTAAGTATTTCAAGACTAACAAAGCTTCACCTTTTCCCCTTCACCTTTAGAGATCTAATGCTCTCTTTAAGTTTAACAATTTATAAAGGGGTGAAGTACACCAAGAACTACAACAAAATTCCACCAAGAACAAAAACAATCTCCCAAGAACAACAAGGTCAACAATGTCACAGCCAAGACCACAAGGATAACAACAATAATTGGCCAAGTCCCCTTTGTGTTGTGCTTCGATTTTAGAAAGGGAGGAAGGTTGTGATGAACAACAAAAACATAACAACAACCATTCAAGATCTATAACAACAACACCAACATACAAATACAAGTTCAACATTCAGCCAAGTTATAACAACAACATCAACACACGGTCCACACCTTGTCCACAACAATACTTCAACAAGTTCAAGCTCAAGTTTAGATCTAGACTCAAGTGCTAGTGAACAAGAAAACCAACACTTAGAAACAAATAAACAAAATAAAATGACACCAAGATCTAGTCACACAAACATTCAGCCAAGACTACAACAATAAGAACAATAATTTCTCGGTCAAGAACAAAAAAATGGATAGATTGCACCTTTTTCTAGAATTTTTAGCTTTTCAACAATTCTTTTTTAATTTTCTAACGAGCAAGCCCAAGATTGATCTTGTAGGAACAATATCTATCCATGCTCTGATACCAAATGATACACTACAAAATGAGAAACACCAAAATTAGTCCACAAATTCAAGACTAAACCGAGACCTCCTTGAACTACACTTCTCGAGTTCAACAACAACAACAAGTTTAACAAGATACAAGGTGTTTTTGACACCAAAAAAGCCACATCCAAACTAAGTTAACAATACAATATAATGATAATAATAATATGATAACAACAACCAATGGGTTTGGAAATTAACAGATACAAAACACTAACAAGGTTACAATAAAAGTAAAAGGATAGATAGATAGACCAATGGTTGGTATAATCTTAAGAACCCAAGAGCTTATGCTACTCTTGGGACCTTAACACCATACAAAATAAAGACCTATCTTTTACGTGACACAAGATTAGATTCCACCTCTCAAGCATCGACGTTTCCAAGAAAAACTCAATCACTAGTGATTCCACACTAGCTTTTGACCTAGTTTCGGTTTGGTGCCTCAAAAGATAGAGGACTTGTGTTCTTTTGTGACTTATGACATACAACATTCTCAAAAATTAACTAGAGAATCCCTAACATGTTCCTTATATAGCTATTACAAAATTGAAGACTAAAATGTCCATAATACCTCTCAAGGGTGAGACGCCTATCAAGTGTAATAAGTGAACTGATTTTGGTGTGTTTTGGCCATCTTTTACACTTCAATTGCACACACCATGCCTCGGATCCAACACACACTCTCATAAGTTCATATCCGTGATTATTCTTGTATCAGTTAGAATTTTAGTCAATTAAATTTAAATTTTAATCATACTAAAAATCAAGAGGCTAGTTGCATTGCAATTATGACCACATTGATTTCAATTACGATCAAATTTAATAAATTAACTAAATTAAATTAAAGTTCAAAACGAATCAACAGTCGATTTAATCCCGAGTTTCTGGCCTAACAAAATCAAACAAATATTTTTTTCAAATAAATTATTTTTAAGAATAAATTATATTTGAATCAAGACTTATCCATTTGAAATCAATTTTCAAGAAGAGTCGTGATTAACAATCAATTTTGATAAAATAATTATTAAGAAACAGATTTATACGATCTCATATATACGAATGCAAAAATGTAGAAAAAAAACATTGAACCACCTTAAATAATATCCGAAAAGGCAAAGACAAACCTAAACTATTAAAGTGACTTAATACATTCATGTGCTATTTAAAAGTGGATTTATTTTCATCCTAAAAGTTGACATGACATCAAAATAAAAATAATTCAAAAAGAGGCACACTTTTTTAGGATTTTTCTTATGTTTTTTTCTCTTTTTTTCTAGATTTTCTGACCCTTTTATATTTTTCTTTCTTTATTTATTGCATCTTCATCATCATTTTCCTCCAACACCACTGAACCGCTATTTTTAACATTAGAAATTTTCATTTCACCCACTTACTTTTCATTCAATATCATTCAAACCTTCATATGTATTTCATCATTAATAGTTTCATCTTCATTATTCTTTCTTTTCTAGAAAAAAGTCATATAGCTATTTCATTAAAAGAATGAAAAAAACTAAAATAAGTAACGAAAGCTAAACACAACGAGTCACAAGTTAAGAAAACACAACTTTTTAGGTGAAATTGTTGTTTCATTGAAAAATTATAGATTTTCAACAGTTTTTATTGAAAATTTCTACTTTTTCGAAAATTCAATTCGACGAAGTAACCAATTCAACGGTTTAAAAACTAAAATATTTATAGTGGTTATTTAATTTCTCCTATTATATGTGATGTTATTTTGATCTGAATTTGGTGATGGATATCAAATTTATTTGAATTTTTTTAAAATTTTTGATATCCAACAATAGATTTGTTTATGGGCGTTGAATTTTGGGGTGATTCTTTACATTTTTTATGCTGAAAATTATATAGTGTGCTTTCAATGGTGGATTTGATTGTGGATAGTAAAATATATGAATTTAGTGATGGTGTGGCGGCAATAATGATGGTTCTACGGTAGTTTTGATGGTGCATAGTGAAGAAGAAGCAATCGGGTGATGTGGAGAGAAAAAACTCAAAATCTGACATGACATCTGGTGTGACAGTGATAGAGTGGAATACACTTTTCATCATGTGATTGGTTTATATGTGTGTTAGGGTGGAAACAAATGTACTTTTTAAGTAGTACAAGTGTATTATTGGTCACTTCAATAGTTTAGGCGTGTCTTTGAATTTTGGGTATAATTTATGGTGATTTTCATGCTTAATCGTCACTTAAATGACAAAATTAACCCAAATAAATATTTTAGAAAATATTTATTCGAATAAAATAAATATTTTAATTTTATTTAAAATTGAAGAAACTCTTAATCAACCCTAGTTGCGGAGAAAAAAAATTAGATGTCAACACATCAAATATTGACAAATTATTGAGAGTTGTTGGTTCAAAAATCCTCCGAAAGGACTCCCGAGATTCATTTGAGACCCCACAAAAATGAATCAATAATGCTACTAGGCTATTTTCGATATTTCGAACTCAATGAAATCATAGAATTTTCAAAAAGAGGTCGTTTACAACAAATTAGCGCCTGAGATCCTTAAAAGCTTATTTTAACTAGTTTCTGAATGAAGGATCAAAATGCAAAATGAAGGCTCGGGCCCCAAACTTCCCGCGCTACTAAACAAAAATTGAGCTTTCAAATCTAATGAAACTGTCTAAATGTCATTAGGTGCCTAGAATTCAAAGTATTGACCAAAATCAAACTAATGACTTTTAAAGCCTCAAATTAAATAGTCTCAAACTCTCCCAAATCACTCTCGTATGCATCGAGAACTGTGCCAACCATCCCACACCTCATAAGCAGCATGTAACACCTATGGAGAATGAAAAAAATGATTAAAACACATGAAAAGAAAAATTTCACAATTAAGATCGCTACACCAGGTTATATTGCTCTTACCCCTTCACCAATCATATATAATGGTTTTTGAGCTAGATTACTGCTTCATTTTCCCAAATATTTATCAAATGTCATGATGATCTAGTCATTACTATTTGTAGGATAATCTTCTAAATTCAAGTCCAACTTCTTTAGTTAGGATAACACATTTTACCCATGAACTCCAACGGTGTCTCTTCTTTTCATCACTTGAGCCCCAGAAGAATCTTGTCATTTATTCTTTCAATTTGTCGGGATATCTCATTAGGGGAGTCCGTACATGCTTGATGAGGGTTGCCTTTCCGTCAACGGACAATAATTTATCTTGACAACCTGATGTTTTCCTCACGATCGTTGTAACGACATCATTAAAGGTAAGAGTTGAGTTTCTTGCCCAAATATATTGGCAACCAAGAAAAACAAAGTGAAATTCCATATGCTTGTAACCTAAAATAATTTTAATCCTTGCCACAATTTGAGGATCAGTATTAAGACTAACAAAAATCCAGCTCTTGCTATCATTTATCAGCTGATCAGAACAATGAGCATAATTATGTAAAGCATGTTTAACTAAATTAAGGGAAAGTTGATCTCCAGAGGTGAAAATGATAACATCATCTGCATATACAAGATGTGTTATCTGAGGCTTGACATAGAAAAACAGTGTACATAAGATTATCCTTGAGAATATTTAGGGAAAGTTGATATTCGGAGGTAAAAATGATAACATCATCTGCATAAGCAAGATGTGTTATCTGAGGCTTGACATAGAAAATCAATGTGTACATAAGATTATCCTTGAGAATATTTAACACTCTTGATAGTACCTAGCGCCTAAAATAAATAGGGCCGGAGAAAGGGAATCACCTTGCCTTAAACCTTTAGTTGAGTATAAAAAAACATTTCCTGGAACCATTGATTAAAATGGAATACAAGATGTTTGATATAGATCTCCAGACTAAATCCACCCATATGTTAGAAAAATCATATCTTCTTAGAACAACCTTAATGAATTGCCAATTAACCCCATCATACACTTTGACATGTCCAATTTAATGATAACATTACTCCCATCCTTTTTATTTCTGATGTCATGTATAATCTCTTGAGCTTATTGAATATTTTCTGTAATAAGTATTCCATGGACAAAACCCGATTGATTGTGAGCCTCGGAAGTATACAGGTCAATCTAATGCTCATAATCTTGTGAGAGAAATTAGAGAGACTAATAGGTCTAAATTCAGAGAAGGACTAAGGATTCTCAATTTTAAGAATAAGAACAATACATGTCATTCCTAGAAAATAAAAAACAATTTTACTAATTTGAAAGAACGTCATTAATATCTTTTTAATTAACTAAAATATCATTTCACTAATTTAAAAATTAAATAAAAAGATTAAAAACATCGCTTATTTAAAAATGGACCAAGTATTTATATCTATATCTATAATCTATATCTATATAATATATTAAAAGTGTGAAGACCCTTAGAAAAGTGATTTGAACTTTTTACCCTTCATTAAAAATCTTTCCTTTTGATAAAATTGTCTTTTCACCAATTTTCTTCAATTATTATTTAATTACCTTTATAAAATTAATTATGATCTTACAAGATTAAGGAGTCCTAAATTATATGGTAAGAGAAAAAATATATGAAAATTTTTTTTTGGTTGATTTTATTTTGTAAGTGAAAAGGGAGTAATAAAATATATGATAATTAATAAAGAGTATTAAAAAGGGGATCTTTAAAAAATAACAGCATTTTGCTATAAAATTCACCTTCCATAGTCATATTTTATATAATAACCATTTATAGCCGCTGTATTCGATTTATGCCCGCTGTATTCTGTTTTACAGATAGTATGTATTCATATAAAATATGAATACAATCCATATTTAGTCGCGCCAAAAATGAAATTCAATATTTTTAAAAAGAAAAAAATCTCAATCACGCTTATCTCGTTGAACTAAATATTTTCTTGCCTAACACTACCATTATTTTTTTTATCTTTTTTTATTTTTTTTGTTTTTCCCGTTTTTTCTTTTTCTTTTATCTATTTTTTTCTACTTTTATTTTTTTTGTTTTTTTCTTTTTCTCTCTCTTTAATCTCTACCTTCTATTTCTCTTTCTTTTTTGAATTTTTTTTCATTTTCTTTTTTGTACGTATTTTTTTATTATTTTTTTCCTATTTTATATTTTTTGTATTTTTGAAAAATATCACTAGTCGAGCACAGGTCATGGATGATAACGTAAATACCACAATTGTTTATCGTATTTGTAGTCACACTGCCATTTATATTTTTGTATTTATTGATACAACTATATTTGTATTTGTATTTTAAAGTTTGCACTTGTATTTATATTTTATAGTTTGCATTTATATTTGTATTTAATAGTTCGCACTTGTATTTGTATTTGTTAGTTTGCGCCATCATGTATATTTTATATAATTCACACTTGTATTTTAAAGAACTATTTTGTATTTGTATTTTATAACTGATTGCATATTATATTGGATTATATTTATATTATGGTTTTATTGTTTTTGTATATTTAGATTATATTTGGATTATACTTGTATTTGTATTCTATTTTATTCGTTACCTTTTTATTTTTAAGAAATTATTTTGTATTTGTATTTGTAAGTTGATTGCATATTATATTTAGTCGTGACTATGTACAATTTATCATTTGTATTTGTATACAAACAAGTAAGTGCATTAATTGTATTTTCTTGATTCTAAAATATATAAATATGTAATGTATCATTTGATACAAATGTACCGTTTTGTATTTGTATATCAAAATTATTATTCATATTTGTAAATAAACAAATATCACTTGATACAAATACAATGACAAGCAAATGAAACAAATAATTTTACAAATACAAATACAATATGTATTTGTATATATTGTATTTGTATAAAAATTTGAGTTGTATTTATTTGTATCAATAAATGCAACTCGTATCAATAAATACAAACAAGTATTCGTGGAAATAAAATAAATCGTTCCTTTTCAATAATTAAAAAATACAAATGATAGTTCACACTTGTATTTATATGTTATAGATCGCATTTGTATTTTATAGTTCACACTTGTATTTATATGTTATAGTTCATTGTATTTTATAGTTCGCACTTGTATTTGTATGTTATAGTTCGTATTTGTATTTGTATTTTATAGCTCGCACTTGTATTTGTGTTTGCTAGTTTGCACAAATGAAAAGGAGAAAAATTGAAAAAAAAAAAGGAGAAAAAATGAGAGAAGGAGGAAAAAATACAAAAAAAAAAAAAAGGAGAGTAATAGAAAATAAGGAAAAAATATAATAAAGGACAAAAAAAAAAGATAAAAATGAAGGAGAAAAATACAAAAAAAAAAGAAGGAGAAAAAAAAGGAGAAAATGACAAGAAAAAAATAAAAAGAAAAAATGAATAAAAAATAAAAAAAAAAAGTAAAAAAAATAAAAATAAAGAGAAAGCAACAAAAGAAGAAAAAGAAAAACTGAAAAAGAAAAATAAGAAGAGAATAATATAAAATAGACAAAAAGAGAAAATACATGAGAAAGACTAAAAATTGTAATTAGGAATAATTATTAGGTAAGAGGGGGCTATGAATTTTAACTAATTAAAAATTAGGCTTTAAGTGGTAATAAAAGCCCAATAATGACTAATCCGAGTAATTTTTTCTATTAAAAAATCTATAAATATGGTAAGAAACGTGGACACATTTATTACATTAGGTGTGTTAGATAAAAATTCTTATTTTCCTATCCTCAATTTTATATGATTCCAACACTAATTTTTATTATTTTGATTTCTTTTCCAACGTTAAATATAGTAAGAGCCGTGAAAGGGGAAAATATAATATTATATGGTAAGATTAATTATTTAATTAACTTTATAAAATTAATTATAACCTTAAAAAATTAAGGAGTCCTAAATTAATTCTTAAATTTATGGTAATATTTATTTGGTGTTTTGTTGTTTGTGACCTTTTCCCAAAAGGAAAAAGGTCTGGCTGACTTAAAAAAGGTTTTATTTTGTCTTAAATTTCTGGTAAAGGAAAAATCTAATTAAGGTTTTTTCTCTAAAAAAAAAGGCATTAACTGAAAAAACTACCCACTAAAATTCTATAAAATAGGTTTAAAAACTCTTTGAATTTTTGGGCTTTCATTAAAAGTTTTCTTAAAATTGTCTTTCATTTTTTTTAATTATTATATTATTATTTTTATAATATTATCTTTTAAAATATATAATAAAAAATATTAAGAGAATTAATATATTTTAAGTACTAAAATAGATGGTAAGAAATAACATTTTTCTAGATGAAAAGTGTCAAATAAAGAGTCAATTACAACAATATATAAAGAGAAGCAGGGTTTCTTTTTTTACTTAAAAAGTGAAAGCAACACAGGAAAAAATAATTCTCGCGTTCTTCTTTGTATATGAAATTGTAAGTTAACTATTCTGTTGTATAGCATATTGAAAATTCAATGATTATTTTTTTATGTTGACTTGATTGCTTAATTATCCTTTTGAGATATGTATTTTAATTTTTATTGTGGTGTTATATATTTTGTGTTTAATAATAATTGATATTTTTTAATTGCTCAATTCTTAATTATATGAGTAGTTTGGATTTAAAGCTTTTATATTTTTCTTGTGGGATTTTTGATGCAAAATTTTGACTTCTTTTACTATAAATTTATTTTACTTGATATCTGTTTTATATTGATTAAATTATTAGTATAGTTTCTCTTCAAGCGTGATTATGTTTACTTTACTTTGTAGCCACATAAAATGAAGATAAAGATGAGTAGAATTAACAATTTATTTTTTTGTTTCGAATGAATGTCCTGATACTGATGCAGGTTTTCTTCTGTTTACACACTTTTTTAGGTCCAATCTTGCATTATTTGCCTCTGTGTAAGCTTTATTTTGGATACTCTTACATCCATCCCATATATAAGTAATCTTTCTTTGTGCTCGTGCAATTAGATTGATGCGTATAATTAATCATGTAAGGTTGTTTCATAGAATAAATTTTCTATCACCTGTATTTCAGGTCATGGTTAAAACTGTTCAAGAAAAGTTCATTTGCTTATAATTTTCTTAAATAGTTTCTTTTTTGTTGTTTCTTTAAGTATTTTTGAGTACCTATTTTTAATCTTGGGACCCCAATAACTTTTTATTTGTCAAATTTGATGGGGTGATAACTTCTCATCGTTGCAGTTGATAGAAAAAATAGGAGAGAAAATAATTAAATCAGAGTTAAAATTTTAATAAACACCGATCAAATAACTTGATTGTGACAATGGATTAGAACGAAGCAGACTTTACTACAAAATCAAAACTTAAACCCTAAAAAAGAAAACCTACGTTGTAGTCAACGTATAAGATACTTAATAGTTGTGCTATTTAGTTCAAATAAGGAAAGAATTTTCATAAAACAAAATCTCAATTGATTTAAAATTCCTAAATTTTAGAATTACCTAATAGTTACGAAAAGATTTAATTACAAAATCTAGGAAAATTACTATTTGCCGGTCATGGCCACACACTCTTTCTATAATTTAGCACACTTCAATTATGATTTGCTAAAGTAAACTAAAGTTTTTTGAAAGAAAAAACAAAGAGATAGAGAACAAGAGAACTGAGAGTCAACGAAAGGGAGAGATGGAGGGAGGAACGAAAGGGAGAGATGGAGGGAGGGAGGCAACGAGAAAGACGGATATGAGGAAGGGAGGAGAGCAAGATTTAGAGAGAGAAGGAAAAGAGATGCTATAAATTGTATTTAACTGGCAAGAGAGCTATGGATTGTAACTAACTAAAAATTAGGCTAAATAAGATAATTAGGAGTTTATATTTGTTGAGACATGTAGTTTTTTCATCTTTATTCTACATAATTGCAAATAGAATTGAATCATGAGATTACAAAATATCTTTGAATTGAATAAGTACTTCGAATTGAATAACTATCAATAAAGGATTCATGAATGAAGATAACATGTTGATTTCTAATGATAACTAAATATTTCATTTCTTTTCACTGTACATGATTTTGTAGTAACTTTCATGTCGAGTTATCCACTTAGTTATGCAAATCAGTGTAAATTTAATAATCGAAAATTAATTAAATATATTTATGGCAAAATCTTTCCTTATTAGAAGTTATCAGAATTAATAACAACTAATATTTTTTCATTAGTATAAGAATTTTAAATCAACTAAATTTGATTTTAAGAAGATTTAAAAAGTTTATAAATCTACATCTACAGTATATTAAATCTATTAACCACCTGAAACTTCTGATGGTAAAATATATGTGTGTTTACAATAACATATATATTTTGAATCTTTTATACTTCATTAAAAACCTTTGTAATAGATAAAATTATCTAATTTTAAATAATTATAAGTTACACGTGTGACATACGTGGCTAAACTAGTGTAATAAAAAGTAAGTATATATATTTTCTTCTTAGTTTGAAGCATCATCTTTTTCAAATGACAACAAAAAGGGAAGGAAAATGCATGTCTTGGTATCATGAATCATGATAGTGGCCTTCATTTCAACCACTGACAAAGGCATAAAGTTGGAGAAAAGTTGACAAAGAATTAGTGCTTAGCGTAGAAAATTGACAAAGAATATTGCCAGTGTGAATAAAATAGCAAAACCCCACCCGAAGCATTATTAGAAAATCGACAAACTGAAGATTGTTAATGAACCACGCTAGCAAGAGATTCCTTTTTGCCTTAGATTTCTCTTTATTTTCTAATTAATTTTCTCTTCTTCTAAACCACAAAAAATGGAAAATAGTAATAAAGTAGATTTATAAAAAGTGTCATATGCATATTAGTAATAAAAATGATTTTCTGTAATCATGGTGGAATTGTTCCATTAATTTTAGGTGTGCATAATACTATCAAGAAGAAAAAAGGGAGGGGATTCAAAGAATAATGATTTTTGTTTTAAAAAAAAAATCTCAGTTGGCTCTCCAGTTAAAATGAAACATTCTTAAAAATGCAAGTGTGACTCACTCATTACTTGTAACAACTTTATATACTAAAAATAAAAATGTTAGAGAAGTTAAGAAATATCCATGCACAAATAAAAATAGATCCATACTAAATTAAAGAAAAAAATATATTTTTTTTATTTTCTCTTTTCTTTTAAACCAAAAGTAATATAATTAGCAGGTCAAAAAACTAAAGCTAAAAGAGCTTGATTAGTGTAAAAAATGAAAGAAGTAAGCTTACAGACTCCTAATTTGAATTGTGACAAACCAGTGAACAACACAGGGTCGTTTGGTTTGAAGATACACTACCAGAAAATATCCCTATTGCAACGAAATTTTTAGCAACGGTTGGAAAAGCGTTGCTATAGATAGCCTATTGCAACGGTTCCAACCGTTGCAATTTTTTTTTGTTAAAATAGACCTATTTGATGGTATAGTCGTTGCATTTGCCATATAACCGTTGCATTAGAGTACCCTATAGCAACGGTTGCCCCAAAACCGTTGCCATAGAGTACCCTATAGCAACGGTTGCCCAAAACCGTTGCCATAGACTTAGCTAAGGCAACGTATTACATCGAATTTATATCTCTTTATATATATATATACTAGTGTGGTTGGTCCGGGCCAAGTCCGGGCCCAAGAAAGATTTAAAGACAACACCAGAATGAAGTGTATAGCATCGGCACTCAAAGCTCCCAAATGCACTTGTGTCCTATAAGTTTCGCTGATCTTACATAAGTAGCTGCAGAGAATATGTCTGACTTGTTTTCCAACTATTCGGATTTCCAAATTACTGATGTAAAACACTTTTATGTGGAGTGTTATTACCAGTAGTATTTTTAGTAATTACAATCGTTTTTGAAAATGTAGAAAGCTAAAGACGGTATGTGGAGAGTGTTTTTGTGAGCGAACAAATTCTCTTAGAGCTTATGCAATTATTTCTCTTAGAACTTATGCAGTGCTTGTTATTTTTAATATATCAAATTAACCCGTGAATAAGAAAATAATATCAACATAAGTAATTCATATATTATTAATCTCAACATTACTAATTATTCAACCTATCAAACTATCCTAATTGTAAATATATATGGAATGATAGTTATTTGACTATTAAAGTATTATATGGAAAGACACAAAAACGAAATTCTAGTTCTATAAGGTTGGCAAATGATAAACAAACTTAAACATGGACTTAAAATCATTATTTGTTGGAAAATATCATACATTAATAGGTCGATTTCATTTTTTAGTATAACATAAATGTAACTTTAAAAAGGGCTCAGCTAGAATTTCGGAGCTGACTCCGAAATCAACTGCTCTATAAGGAGTAACAAAAAACAAAGAAGCTCAACCACTAAGAGCTATGTTGCTTGGACTTTTCAAAAATGTCAAATAGGCATGTGTCGGCTACTCCAAAAGTAGTGCATATTGAAGAATTCGACACACCTTGACTTTTAAGTACAAATTGTAGGAAGTTTACATATCTCGGGAGCTAGTAATATAATTTAAACCAGACAATACATACTACGTACGGTTTGAGGAACTAAGTTAGATTATAATATAGGATTATCAAGTTGTGCGTTGGTATACAAAAATAAATTTACAATGCACAAAGCTACACAACTATCAAGTTGTAAGCTACTGGACAAAAATAAATTTACAATGCACAAGACTACAGTGCGCTAGTGGATAAAAATAAATTTACAATGCCTAATACTACAGGACACTAAAGTTTTGCGCTACTGGCCAAAAATACATTTACAATGCGCAAGTTTAAACGTTGTAAGCACCAATAGTCCTGTATATTTTAAGTATTAAGTACTGATCCATAAGCATCTGGTCCATCAAAAGCTTGGCATGTAGAAGCCAACAAAAGACATATATACAAGGCAAACACATAGCCGAGTGAGCTGTGATAAGAAGGTGAATTTATAATTAGTATCCAATATAAATAAGTAAAATTGATAGAAGAGAAAATTGATTTCAATCCAATTTTTAAAGGTGATGTTAAATTTTACTAACCTTTACTTTATCTTAGCTGGAGTGATTGGCTCAGTACCCCCTCTTTTGCTGGAAGAGACACTCTTTTTTTATGAGTTGTGCGCTCAAGCTGTTATCTCTTGCTAGATGAGGTACTTCCAATAGTTTGCTTTTTTGGTTCATCTGCCGACGACACATTGTCAAGATCTCTTTTATTGCTTTCTCCAACATCTAGAGAAACTGATGATGTTGGTAACTGAAGAGCATTTTGCTTCTCTACAAATGATGAAACAGACAGTTTTGCTGGTGCATCATCAGAATTCCTAGAGTATGATTTCCTCAACTGTATTTTAAATACTTTGTTGGCAAGATCTTGCTCGATACACTGGAGGGGCAGTGGATCCTTCTACATTTAAAAAGAATGTCATCAAGTTGTAAGATATCAGTTGAATTCAGAATTCAATTGAATTATAATTCCTTTTTGTACCTTTATGTTAATTGTTTCATAGATTTGTTCAACTCTCATTGAAAGAAGATTCTCCCCAAGTTCACCAAGTAGTGTTGTAGTTGTTGATCCACTTTCATCTGTAATTTAAACTTGTAAACGACACCTGTTATATAAAGTCAATAATCAAGATACAGGAATATAACTTGTATATAACCTATCCACATCTATCAATATGTTTAATACATTATACATCTAGTTAAAATGAGTTAACTGAACTACCTACCCTTCAATTTTCAGAAAAAATCAGAGCATTATTGATTATTCCTATTTGTTAACCCTAGAGCAACCATCCTACTTAATCAAGCTTAAGAGAACCAACTATGTTTCCTGATCTCAAATCTAAGAATCATAACTCAAAGTTGTCATCATTTACATGTAAATAACAGAACATTAATATGCTGATAGTCTTCTGAACTTTATATAAGGAGTAAACTTCGTTGATAAAATAATACATTGATCAAATTCAAAACCAGAAGTCATAACAGGTATCAGAAGTCCAACAACAGGTTAATCCTTGATAATAGTAAAGTAATATAATGTTCAATGCAGCTAAACTGATCAATAACTACTACATAAGGAGTATATTTTGCTGATAAAAGCGTAACATTGATCAAGTTCCAAACAGGAAGTCTTAACAAAAGGCGAATTGATAATAACAGTAAGATAATCTAGGTCACTAAGTATATTTCCTTGAAACAGTTGTAATATTGATCAAATTCAAAAAGGATAATAAAAGTGATGTAACCTAAATGTCGTTGTATCTGAATTTTGACTAAAACCTGCTACACAAGAATATATTATAGAAATAATTCTAACATTGATTAAATTCTAAATCTAAAATCGTTTGCAAAGAAAAAGTGAATCGATATAAAAAACGACAAAATTTACGCGTTGTTGTTGTAGTTTCATTGAAATGAATTAATCAAATTCCAAACCAAAAACGTTTATGGAAGAAACATGAAATGATAACAAAAATAACATAATCTAGAACTCATTGTCAACTATATGAAGAATATATTTCATCAACACTTTGTAAAACTAATCAAATTCCAATCCTAAAACCCTCTACAAACAAACGATAACAAAACTAACATAATCTAGAAAATAAAATGGGTTATTTTGGCTCAAAACTAAAAAACGGATGAGCTTTTGTTGTTTCTGTTTAATAGAAGTCTGTTGTTTCCGAGTATACTTTTGAGTCAAGGTAGGTCGGACTGTCACAATACTTTTCTTTTTGGAAAGTTTTTTGATCTTGTTCTTGTTTTTTTTTTATGTCTCCCTAAGTTCATTTTGAATTTTTGGTATATCACCACAAATAGTATTCAGATTGCCAATAGTACTTTTATCTACTTTACTTTCTTTTTGCTCTGGAATAGCTTTCTCTTTTTGTTGTTCTTTAAAAAGATTATGTTTTCTGATAAAGTAGTTGAGAAGAGGCAGAGTAGTAAAGAGGTTTTGATCTCAGTAACTTACTATTTTTGTGTAGATGAAGTTAGTTTCTTAGTATGTTAAGAATCTATTATTTTTTGTATTACTTCACTAAAGAGTTATTTATGATTATGTAAGGTCATGTGATCCTTAATAGAAAATTGGCTAGTTTAGATATGCTATACCAAACAGCTAGAGAAATAAAAACAAACCACTTAAACAAAGTAGGGATCGAGAAAGGTTAAATTCAACAAAAGAGAAGTCGAAGAACCTAGATATGAAAGCCAATATGACCCTTCTCCCTAAAAGTAGTTGTTGGTATCTGGGAAGTATATGTATGGATGCTACATAATTTTAGACATTGTTGACACAAGTGCACGAACAATACATTTATTGTTCGGGAAGAGTTTATAGTAGAAAAACTGTATTCTATATATCACTATATTCTTTTTGGATGTCTCCCCAACTTCATGTTTTAGCTTTCTCCTTTTGAACAGTTGGTTCAACAATCTGAGAATTTTCAATTTTCTTAGCTGTCATATTATTATTTCCATCAACACTATCAACCTTACACTTTC
Source organism: Capsicum pubescens (assembly GCA_030864215.1). Taxonomy (NCBI): domain Eukaryota; kingdom Viridiplantae; phylum Streptophyta; class Magnoliopsida; order Solanales; family Solanaceae; genus Capsicum; species Capsicum pubescens. The sequence goes on along the minus strand of CM061543.1, from coordinate 82,867,252 downwards.
CAACAGTATCAACCATATAATTCTTCCTTTATAGGACTCTACAGTTCATAATATTGTGTTCTCGTTTGCCTCTTCTTTATAATATTTAGATATGCATTCATATTCACTTTTTTGTACATGGCCTTTTAGAAGAACAACTTCGACCCTAATTTTAGCCACACACTTATCCACAGTAAAAGTTGTTGTTAGTGACTGGGAAGTATCTCACTGGTGTATATGACATTCTTTAAAGACCAATAAGCCAGCTAAAGTTGTGCTAAAACTGCCATCCAGCTATTCTGATCACAGTTAGTACAAGCCCAAATACGTAAGAGTAATATAGTAAAATTACTATTGAAGCAGTGAAATAGACGTCTTAAACACTCAAAAACGAAGGTTTAAAGTAATCCATCAATGGAGACAAATAGCCAAAAGAGACGATTAATGTAACCACAAAGGACAATACACTTGTAGGCTAGAATTCAATTGGCAGACACATCATCATGACACAAAATCACTTCATAATTAATCAATGTAGGAGTTCAATCGACCTCAAGTATTTTTGATTTTACACAGGCAAACTTTTCAATGAGATCACAATACACCTTTAGGCTGGAATTCAATTGGCACACACAACATCATGTCACAGAAAATCACAACACAATTAATCATGAGAAGTTCGTTATACCTGGGTGTTAACATGGTATGTTCTTAGCAATTGTCGCAGTCACTACCCTTTATTATCTTAGTTCTGACAATGTTCTTGCATTTTGAACACATTAACTCATAAAATATCTGCTCTTCATCATCCAAGAATGATATTTTACCTTCAACGTGAAATGATTGCATCTATTCAGAAAGAAAAATGGAAAAGATTAGTTATTGTTAATCTATTAATATATTATTGAATTGAAACATATAATATGCCGAGATACATACTGCAGATTGTGTTTCGATGTTTCCTATAGGTATAATGTCATCATGTAGCGATATTCCAGCAGAGCTTCTTTGTGTATATGTGCTCAACATTTCTTCATTGTCTTTCACCCTATATACATATAGTTATATCATTTTGGATCATGCACAATTAATCTTATACGTGATTATAGTTTTATTATTTTGGCTTTAATTCATACTAGTTTATCAGTTCTGCAACTTGTGGGTACACAGGATTTATCAATATTGTAGAATTGTATCTTGTTGTCAGAGATATTCCTGTGTCATAAAGTTATAAGTTACGAAAAATTAACATTGTTAAAAAACATACATATAGCAGGAAAAATTAAAATTTTATTCATACCAGCATATGAAGATCGTGCAATTCGTTTTGCTAGGATTACTGGGTCATTTTTAATTTGTGCAGCTAGCTCACTTCCATCAATCTCAACAAAGTCTTCCCATAAAGTGAAAATACAATGGTGCATGATATAAGAAATAAATAATTAGTAATACAATGATGCAAATAAATGTTAACAATTTGGTAGAAACAAAATTTTAATAAGTTAGATTCAATAAGCATGACATTTTAATCTTCTTGTGATATTAATAGAAAATCAGATAGTCTAGATATCGAAACTCGAATGTTAATTAACTTACTTTGTATCCATGATAACGATTTATCGACATTTATTTTCATGGATGCCAGCAAACTTAACAGCACCACAACTCACAACAACAACGAGCACATCTGTTTATAGAAATGTTCTAGATAATATTTTATAAAATAACATCTGAGTATAGCTTGAAATATATGTAAAGTATTGCTTATCAAATTCTACATGCCGTGGTTCTTGCTCTAAATTTACCAAAGATATTGTGTTTAATCTTGTTGGAGCTGGCAGTGGTGGATCATCTGTGTTGTCTTCTTTGATTTGTTCAACAACAGTGAATCTATCTATAACCCACTCAAATGTATTGACAGGAAGTCCATAGGACAATGTTGCTCTAACTTTTGTGGTTGATATCAAGTATGTGCTGAAAGGAGTGAGCTTGTTTTGATATTTATCTATGTCGTTCACATACAAAACAATCGCAATTTGTTCTTCCTACATTTGCAAATGTTAAGTTATTCAGTAGTCTAAATTACAAAATTATGAGCTATCCTACAATGCATAAACTATAAATATGTTAATAAAAGGTTAAAAAAATGAAAGTTAAAAACACAGTACAAATAGAGAGGTGGAAATTTAAGGAGTACATTGAATAAAAAATTACCGTCTCATCTTGTGCAATTGCGATTTGAAATCGTGTTCGCCCATCCTTACTCTTTTTTTCTCTTGCTTTTTCAATAAGTTGGACTTTACAAGTCCACTCTTTTGTTTGCGGAGTTATCCTACTAATATTAAGTCTATATTTCATATCCTGTAATAGATACTGCACAAGAGAAAAAGATATGGTTAGTATTATATTGAACAATAAAAATAATTAAAGGAAAAATTAAACAAGAAAAGGATAAAGCAGTACATGTTTATGTTATGTTATGTTATGTTATGTTATGTTTGCAAAATAGCCTTTTGAATGATTTCATCGTAAACTACATTGTATGTTGAGTGATCGTCATGATTAGTAGCTACTGGGGTCGAATCAATATTTTCACACATTTTGAACTTTTTTGCTCTTGATAAAGCAACATAAAGTTGACCATGTGAAAAGACAGGCTCGCGCAAATAAATTCCAATAAAATCTAATGTTTGACCTTGTGCTTTATTAATGGTCATTGCAAAATATAATTGTATAGGAAATTGGGTCCTTTTAGAAGGAACAAGCATTTTTTTTATCTTGAGATGCTATTAATGGTATTCTTGGAATATAGACATGTGTATCTTTGAAGTCACCAGATGATATCTTAGCACTTATAACAAGTGTTTTAAAGTCACAACAAGTTAATCGTGTACCATTACATAAGCCCTCGCATGGATTTAAATTTATTAATAATATTCTTGGACAATTCTCTTTCAAAGATAACTTATATGGTGGCAAACCAACATGATTAAGAGTATGTAACAAGTCCTCAAATTGTGCTTGATCATTTGGTTCAATGGTTTTATCAATACCAATGAATATTTTTCATAGCCTTGTAAATTTAGTGATAACCATGTCATTTATTTCATTTACAAAATTATTTTTTGTTGTCAAAATGACGCGTGAATCTGTAGAAGATGATGTTGACAAAAATGTGTACATATTAGGATATGTCATTGTAAATAATTTATCTACTGATTATTTTCCAGTTGTGAAGGGAATAGTAAAACATTTTGGAATTTCAATCTTATTTGCGGAATTAACTTTTTCCTGTCCATTTCCTATTCTCATTAAATAATCACAGAATGAAGGATCTGCTTTTGCTCGCATATTTTTAGACAAATATAATCTTTCAAGTTCTTCCCAGATGTTCGAATATAATAAACTTTCATTGATGAAATCTTATTTTTTTCCATTCCTAACGACAAGAAGCGTTTGTCTAAAATCATCTAAAAAAATGACCACTTTACACCAAAACGTATATTTGTATTCAAAAGATCTTTTAGTAGCAAGTCAAAAGCTTCAATTAATATTTTTTTGGCCATTGACACTTCATCCCAGACAATCAATTTAGCATCTTTACTTAAGCATGCAAGCGCACTTTGTTTGCTAAAATTGCAACTGAAAGTGTCATTAACATTGATAGAAATTTTAAAGCGTGAATGTGCAGTTCGTTCACCTGGAAGAATTGAAGCAGCAACACCAGAAGTAGATGTTGCCAATGCTATATAACCTTTTTATAGTATAGTTGAAAGTAAAGCACGATATAAGAATGTTTTCCCTGTTCTTCTTGGACCATCAATAAAAAATGCCCCAACTCTATGTGAGAATATTCTCTCCATAATAGTGTTATACGCCTTAAATTGATCTTTATTTAGCTTTTTATATAGTAAAGTATGTTCTTCACTAACAATGATTGTTCTCTCAAAATGAACTTCCTTTGCTTCTTTTGTTGTTTTGGAAGGCCTGATTGTTTCTTGCACAAGCTTATATTCATTTAAGTTGGCTCCCATAGAATGTAATATGTCGTTAATATGATTCAAAACTTGAAATTGAATATCTTTTCTTCCAATATTTGGTATTATCTTGAAATCTTCAGACATGGGCTCTTCAAATTGTTCTCACAATTCTTTAGGGTTCACTGGATTACAATATACTAATAATGTTGCAAACAAATGCCTTAAACTATATGTCATTTGATAACTTGTTGCTTCTAACATACATCCAATCAAATTGTTATTAAAATATAGAAGACCTTGTTTTTCAACAGATTCTCTGAAAGTACTAAATAGTTGTCCTTCAACAGTTCGTAAATCTTTATAAGATTTTGGACCTCTAACATTCATCAACAATAGTCTTAGGTAATAGCGTTCTCCTTCTGTAGGATGACACGTTACAACACGCTCAATTGTACGTTCTTTTTTTCGACGTGACTACATTTTGTCTTTGGCAGACCAAATAAAATATTCAAGAAATTTTCGATACAGTAAATTAAGTTCTATAGCATCGTCATTAGCACATTCATATGAAAGAATTCAGTTAAAATGGTTCTTCTGATCATCAGATTGTTTAAAATCGAGTGTATATTAACACTGCTTCTAAATGAAACAAATTATTGTCCTTCAAGATAAAGTTGAAGGAAAAATGCACTTGGGGATATTTCACTAATCGGAAAACCAAACAAACGCCATGTAGCTTCTGGTGGTGATACCCATCTAGCGGATTGATATTCTTTTATTTCATCTATTTCTACATTTTTCTCATTAGCATGAACAAAAAAAGTAATTTTATCATGTCTTTTACAAATATTTATAAAGATACTTAACAACTTTAATGTCAGAGCACACTTCAACATTCATATGGCAATCAAATTTTTCAAGCAAAAATGGATTGTATGGAACAACCCAAGAATTGTTCAAGTAGTGTCCTCGTATTTCTACTGCTACTCCTGTATTTCGTCTTTTATAAATTGAATAAGAATTAGCTCCTTTCAAGGTATGATTTGCGAAGCTTTTTGGATAGTTGAATTGGCAACAACTATATTTCTTCATGCAAGGAATTATAGGATTAAGATTGCCACAAAGACCATGCATCATGTGTTTAAGAACACATAAATATAAATATGGTTCTGCATCTTTGTCAGGTATTTCAGCATTAATAATATTATCATAAGCTTTCGGTGTTAGAAGCTTGTGTTCAACAGTTAGTATAATAAGAAAATGAGCATAAGGTAAGCCTCGTTTTTGAAACTCTACAGTATATATAAAGGCTGCGACTTTTCCAAAAATAGTTCGTTTAAGGATATCTATTTTCAGCTCTTCAATTTTTGCTCTAAACACTCTACTAATAAGATCAGGTCTATTTTGTGCTTCATCCAAAGATGCTAAATGCTTCTTTATTTCAGACCAAGATGGGTTACACATCATAATTATAAATCAATCAGGCTTACCAAAATGTTGAACTAATGCAATAGCATCCATGTATCGTTGACGCATATCTCTGGGCCCCCCAATAAAAGAATTTGAAAGAAATCTTATTTTTCCAATATTAGAAGCATCTCTTTCACCCAATCTCAAAATATCAATAACTCCTTGCAACACATCCATTCTAAATAAATCTTGATTACATGAATAAAAATTCAATCGTTGAGTTTCAAGTTTTATATATTCATCAACAGTATATTGTTAAAATATTCTTCCCGTGTGTAAAATTTCATCTCCCTCTTCATCTCTCATTTGTAGCTTATAACAATAATATTCACGACGATACTGTATTTCATTTCCGTTTTTCTTTATCTAGAATATCATGTTCTATTTCAAGATATCCGTCGAGAGAATAAATATTTCGTATATTTGGTATCTCATCAATTTCAAAAATTTTAGGATGTCTAGAAACATTTTTTATTCCACAAACTTTTTTAATACCACAATGCCATCCACTTTGAGCATATGGAAATAACAGTGGATACTGTAAGGCATCATAACATCGATAATAATAATTTACGCTTCTTATATAATTACTACGAGTATATATTTGAATATGAGGTGCCCGAATAGCATTCCCATCATTTTCCTCAATCCATATTGCTGCAATATCAGATGAGCTAGGTAAATTATATACTCGTTGATCTAAACTTGAGTCACATCTAAGAGCAATGTGAAAGTCTTCCAAGTTAGAAATGTTCACTAAGGATCGAAGAAAAATAAAATATGGATTATTTGATAATATATCCATTAGTTTCTTCAATACTGATTCATGAACTTTGTTGGAACAAGCCATCCTATATGCTAACTCGTTATTATTATGTATAAGTACAATTGTAGATTTTTTTGTTTATCATTTTGTCCTTGAACTTTGAATGTGTATACACCACAATCTCTTTTAATCAATTTTTTATCATACTTTGCACCAAGTGATGTAAATACAAATAGATTGTTATATTTTTTTTATGTATGTTCGAAAGTGTAAAGATTCTTCATCTTCTCCAAAATATAAATTTCGTAATTTCATTGGCATTTTATGTGAAGTCAGCTTGACGGTACCATTGGCACAACAAAATCCGGGTGGTTCATATTAAAATCTCTTTGCAGAACAAAATTTACAGTTTCGTACTCTTTTGAGTGAAACATAATTTGATTGAGGATGTTTCTCAAATACATTTGAAGTTGAACCTAGAATAAAAAAAAACTAATATTAACCAACACCTACAAGCCATTGGTATAACTAAAACAAGACTATATACTCACCTTTTTCATATGTGTATGGTACCATTTCAGTTGGTCGGGAGGAAGTGTTTTCAGAAAGTCGATGCCTCTTTGATTCTAGATATTTGCATTTGCGGTGCACCAATAGAGCTTGTTTTTCTTCACTTGTCAAGTTATTATATTTTTCACGTCGCTTCATGTTTCTATTTGTTATTGAAAGTGATCGTTTATTTTTCTTTTCTCGATCCATTAGAATTTATTGTTTCAATGAATGTCAGTCAAATTATGCTTAGACTATATTCTGTCTTCATATGAGAAACACAGTAAACACTACATCACATAGAAAAATATAAATTATGCTAAACGTATATAGTTACATGTACAATGGTAAATCCTTATCTAAAAGGTCTTTGTTATTTCTTTTGTTTTGTTCCTTCAAAAGCAGCAGTAACAGTCCTTAAAATATAAAATAACTTATATCAAATTTAGTAGTCAAACACCCAATAGAAAAATAAAAAAATCTATCGCATTTACAAATTCAATTTGAATGGATAATACTCCAAACAGCAAAAGCCAATACATCCCTAACCAGATTCTCAAAATTATTCATATACTAACAAAAATCACCAAACACGACTTAAATTTATATGAAACAAGCATAAAAATAGTATATTAAGAATTTCTGATTATCTGTTATGTTGAAGCTGTTTCTGAATTTACATAAAAAGCTTAGGGATTTGTGTGGAATACACCCTGCTTTTGCTGCCAGCAAAGAGTAGTTTATGGCTTCGAGAGCCAGTGATGTTACATGTTAGTGAGCTTTGTGTTGTGTACAACTGAAGTACCATGTTTTTATCAGTAGTGTTATTGTTGCTACATCTAGGACATGATCTCATGTACTCTTTCACCCTGTAGAAAACTACTCCAAACCTCTTGCTACCTAGAACCTACAACCAAACATTACACATTTGATCCCTTTAAATTCTTCCTTGCACAAATTTACTAAAATTCTTATAAAATCTTGTCAAAGCTCGCTTGAGGAATCTTCAAACTTTGAAGTTATGTGCAAATAGGCCATGCCTTGCTCAATCGACACTTCAATTCAAGCATCAAAGACCTAAGTCGATCGTTCATCACCTACAGTCTCTACCTCAAAGAGGACACCACACACAAAAAAAGGAACTACATCACTTAATTTGAATTTGTTTAATTCTTTTATCGCATAGCAGTTTTTGCATTTGCGGGTATTATCCTTAAATTATATATGTATTTTTTTATATTTTTTTTCTTCTTTTATTGAAATCTCACTTTTCTGCATTTTTCGCTTAAAGCTCCAACAGGTAGAACTTTGTTCGCCTTTGTTGACATTAATTTTTTATTTGTTGTATTTAGCCCCTTTGGGAGCAAACATTTTGGTATTTTGCAGAAAAGTTGCTACAACATAAAAATTTCTGTAGTAGTGTTAGATCTCAGCAATTGTCATAGTAGTTGTTCCTTTACTCCAACATTGCATTGACATGATTTGAAATTGTAGAATCCAGTTCAAATTGTTCAACTTTCAACAATATAGAGCTGTCAGATCTATTGAAAGAGCACATAATCAGTGATCATGATTTTGACATTAATATTTTGTGAGCCAGCGCCACAGGATGATACTCACCGGGAGAGGATAAAGGATAATTGTAGAAGTTGTGAGATAAGCCATGAAAGTCATGGTCATTTGGATCGGCCCAAGGAGAATGCGATCCCGGTGAGTGAGGATCACTTGGATATGTTAGTTGCAGCAGGAGATTAATAGTTGCGATTTTGATGCATCTGTTGATGAAGTTGACAGCAAAACAACTCAATTATAGTTATCTCAAACTCTTTACTAATTTAATTTTTGCTATGTACAGATCATCATTTATTTCGCTATTTTGATTCTCTTGTTAGATTGTGATCCAAATAGATAACTAAATTATCAGTCAGAGATGAAACTCACTTAGACAAACTTTAAAATTGAGGTACTATTCTGCTAGTGTCGCTTAATTCGCATCTATGTAACCTTCATATATGCAATTATTGTGAAAATCATTAAATATGCTGTATTTAATACATATTTCCACTTTATTCTCAATCATATCTATTAAATATTGGATCACAATTTGGCCGCCAATGATCTAAGAAATGATCAAAGTTCTACAAATTTAGGCAGACAACCATTGGAACCCTAACTGTAGTTCAAAAGTTCCAAGGCATATACAAGATGGAACATATGGAGATTTGATAAGGATCTCAAGAAAATATGGGTGTTGATACCAATAGTTATTTTTTGGTATTTGGAGACTCCAGTGAATCGGATACATTTTGAAATCTCCCCACTAATTACATTGGCCATTTTTAGGACTCTGTTAATTCCTACCGACACATTGTGAAGGAGCTAACAATTCTGTACTTTGATCTTTCGTAATTTGCATCTCTTTGATGCGTTTCTAGTGAATAGTCTGTTTGATCAAGCTTTCAAAATCTGCTAATTTTGAAAAGTACTTCACAAGTACATTTTGGAAAAATAATTTCAGAGAGTAGATTCTTGACCAAGCTTTTAGAAGGTGCTTTAGAAGAAAACCCACTTTTTTTCAGCTTTCTGACTTTTGTTGTTACTCAAACACGCTGAAATAGTTGGCCACCCACTGTTCTTCCACTTTCCCAATCCTTTTTAAAAAGTTTGAAGTTTCTACGAGTACCCACTAAGTGAAGTTCAAGCTTTGAACTTCTTCATCAAATAGAACTTACATATGTAGAAACTACATATAAAAAGAACAACAACACCATTACTAATAACTTCGTTAGTGTATCCTATCTCTCTATAATAATATTTCACTATAACGGTCGAGTTTCATATTATGTTATATTTATTGTTTTATGTACAACCTAGAAATACTTCATTCAACTCCTAATTTTAGGAAAAATTACATAAATGTGCAGATAAGCAGAGCTGTGAAGTTGGTTGATATGGGTTGGGGAAGGAGTACTACTGGTTTCCTTCTATTAGAACATCCCACCTCCATGTTGCTATGGTAAATCTATCAGTAGTCAAATACACAAAAATATATCAATAAGGCATAGCTTTTGACACAGATATGCAACAGAAACGGCCACAAGACATAGATTTTACTTAAATGTTCTGATAACTAAGAAGGTTAAGAAAACCCCAAATTCCAGTAACTTTTGGGTTTGAGGATTGTTAGGAACTTTGGTTCAGCAATACAACAACAAACAACGAACTTGGCAACCGGTGTGTAAATTATTTGATTGTATACTCAAAACTACAATTGGCACATCATGATTCAATAAATAGAATTTAAAAACAATCAATTTTTACTCATCAATTTATGTCAAAAAAAAACTTACCTCAGCAAGATGAACAAAAATGATAAGGAAAATACAACTTCAAAGCTTTGAAAGAAGAAACCATCGACCTATTGGGAGCTTTATAGAGAGTTAATCACCGACTTTTTTAATGATAAATTGATGATTCATACATAATTATGACTTATTCCTGATTTACAATGATGAGTCATGTAGTAAGTACAAGATATTCCACATTTACAGTGATGAATAATGCTACAAAGTACAAGATAAGATAAGAATAGAAATATATTTTTGATGATCTGTGAAAAGATTTTGTACACCACAAAATGATAGGCAATAGTTTCATAAGAAAATTTTTGAAAAAAAGGGTGAATAATGTAGAAAATCACATGCTGTCACATGTGGTTAGAATTCATGGGCCTCACAATTAATTGCAAATATGTGGACCCAATCTTTAAAATTTTTATGAATTCATTAATCTTTTTACAATTCGTAGGGCCCATAACTAATTGTCCATGAGGGTTGGGGAGAGTAGATGTGATTTCAGTTTTTACTATGGAAAAAGAATAATTCAACAACCCCTTTTTAGTTAAAACTCAACGAAACATATATCAATCTTTGGTTGTTTTCTCCAAACTCTCAACCCCAAGGTGAGAATTAGTAATAGTAGTTGTAATTATAATTGCAGCAATAATTCTGAGGCTGTGATGATGATTTTCTTCTTTCCTTCTTTGAGTAATTCGTTAATTTAGGAGAGCGATTGGACCTGTATCTTGGCGGGGCAACCCGAATAACAGGTGAGTTTGTAACCGGTGCTTGCAGTCATTATGGTGATCCAGTCTCTCTTGCTGTATTGTAAGCACTATAGATCTGAGCCTCAATGTTTGATTTTTCATAAATGCAGTTGGGGAATTGGTAGGTTGAAAAACACACGAGAATTTTCCCTAAAAGGAAAAAAGCTCAGAGATTAAGAATGAGGGTTGTGGAGGGTAGAGAAGAAGGTTGAAAAGGTTGTTACTCCTCTCTGCAATGCCTGTGATTTTAGTTTCTACTGTGAAAGTATAAATAAATTCAACAACCATTTTTTCTGTTAAACTCAACCAAATGACCCCTTAAAGTGTTTTCTTGTTCTCTCCAAAATTCTTACATCCAAACTGAGAATCAATTTTACTTGTAATAATTCTAGCAAAAATTCTGATGCTATGATGATTTTTTTTTCTTTCTTTCAGAGAAAATTTGGGCATGAAAAAAGTCAGACCTGTATCTTGGCGGGGCAACCCTGATGATAGAGGTAACCCTGCAACCGATGCTTGTATCCATAAGGATACTTGATAAAATATTCATATGGGCATTGATAGAATCTGACTTCTTATGTTTATTTCTCATTTCAGGGCTGGAATTAAACTTATCTATATGTTCCAATGTGGGTTCTACCTCTATTCCATTGCTACTCTCCTTGTTAGGGAAACGCGACAAAAAGACTTTGCTGTAATGATGTCTCATCACATAGTCACAGTTATTCTGATTTCATTCTCATATATTTTAAGGTAAAGTTTAATTTACTAGTGATTAACCTTTTGTTTTTTAGTTATCACTTTTCTCCTTTCATTATCTTTTTTTTCATTTGTGTATGTATACCCTATCTTGATATAAAAACAGGGACATGATTTATGTATGATGTTATCAACACTTTTATGGTATCTATGCTTATGGTGGGTGTAATACAAGTAGGAATTTTACATGTGCTTGGAATTTTCATACGCACTTAACCACAGAGCTCAGACATTTTTTGGCATATTTTAAGAGATAACTTTTCTTTTCATTTTCAATTGATGGAACTTTTCTTTTCATTTTCAATTGATGGTGGGGTAAGGGATGCTTGATCTAAGTAGATTTTAAACTTTAAAGACCTGGTTCGAGATTAAAAATAGTAGAAGGGAAGTAGACATTTGAACATTTATTGCCAAAGGAGGACTAGTTAGATGCCAATAATGGTGATAATATTAATTTGCATATTCATATTTAAGGAAATCTAGTGTTTTTTGCTGCATAAGAGTTTCAATGGCAGAGATTATCTGTCAAAAACCTTGTCAGACTACTTGGAATTTTGGAAGAAGTCCCTAACCCAGTGTTATTTCTCTAACACTCGAGGAAACAAATTAGCAAATGCAAAATTTTCCTATTGCTGCCTGCATATTAGAAGAATTGAGCAGTTTTAATCTGTTGCAGTTTGTGTATTAATTTGATGGGTTTTGACATGTGTAGCTTCTTTCAAATTGGGACTGTTATTCTTGCAATACATGATGCAAATGATGTCTTTATAGAGGCTGCCAAACTTTTTAAATATTCGGGGAAGGAGCTTGGAGCTAGCGTACTATTTGGTTATTTTGTTGTCTCCTGGCTTGTACTTAGGCTATTTTTCTTTCCATTTTGAGTCATACGATCCTCAAGGTTTGCACTTATTAGATTTTCTACTCATGATATTGTTTCCCTTTTCTGTTTTTTCCTAATTAGTTCGATGTGTTTCACTTCCCAGCTATTATCTGTATGAGGTTTTGAAGTTGTCAGAGGCATATGATACAATGTTATACTACTTCTTCAACACAATGCTCTTGACCTTACTTGTGTTCCACATTTATTGGTGGGTGCCCATCTGTTCAATGATTAGGAGGCAGTTGAACAATAGAGGGCAAGTTGGGGAAGACATAAGATCTGGTAAGCATTTTAGTGTCATTTTGAACTTACAGGTACACTATGTTGTTGAATTTATACTTGATATATAGTGCTAGTCCTACACCCCTTTTAATTATTGTCTATTCCTATAAGAAAATCAAGAGTGGAACTACAAGAAAAGTATGAAATGAGTAATCAAAGTACTTTTCCACACTGCAGATGTTTTCTCATAGATCTTAAACTGATGAAGCCTTATCTTGTCTGTTCATCTTTTTTATTTTCTTATATTGAATTGGGCAGTGAATTTTACTGAAGCTAACTTTTTCCTTATTGAATTGTGTGTAGTTTTATAGACTGGCTTTGGGCCATGAAATGATTGTTCTGAAGGAATTTGTAGTAGTTTCATTTCTTTTTCTGAATTTCTCATAGAAGCACATTCTAACTAGTATTATCAAAAAAATCTTTTGCCATAAGTATTACAGATCTGAGCCTCAATATTTGATTTGCTGATAGTCCATTGGAAACAATCTCGTTGCGTCCACAAGGTAGGAGTGAGATCACACTGGGTTATTGTTGTTGCAGCTGGGAAATTCGCAGGTCGATAATCACATGAGAATTTTCAATAAAAAGAAAAAAGCTTAGCTCAGAAATGAAGAATGAGGATTTGCAAAGAGTAGAGGAAAAAAGTTCAAATGGTTGTTTCTCCTCTGTGCTCAAGGTACAACAAGTTGGAATTTTTTGTCTTTTATGTTTTACTGTCAACTGCCAATGCTAACTTATTTTTGGTTATGGATAGAAGTTTGAAGGAATATATGGCGGGAAGATTGATAAGTCCATTGCTTTTGAGGAGGTTCTAGTGCTTTCAAGCTACATGTGCAAAGGGAGTCAGGTGCGTGCAGTAGTGGTTAAGTTTAATATATGTTGTGTTGCTACCCTATCACTTGATTTATTCTTTCCCAAATACAGTCAGACCCATCTTTTAATAAAGTTGTTCTATTGTGGTGTCAACTGTAAAAACTAGCTTTTCCACCATTCTATTTGGAGAAAATCATTATATGGTTTTGACCCTAATTGTTCAGCACTAGTGCACTTCAACAGAGCCTGCCATGGCAGTTGGTTTTCAAATGATTAAAGTTTTATTTGATAATGAGTTTTGCATCTTCAGTTTTTATCATTTAACTGGATTTTTGTTTCACATGTAATTGAAAGGTCCTTTGCATCGCTGGATAATCTAACATGTAGACACGAATGCATGATGGTTTCTCGAATTCAAATGATCGATATAGTTGCTACTAGTTTCTATCTATAATCTGTGATGTTTTCTCTTTATTTTTGTAATTAAACTCTTTTCTAAGGAGTCCCATAGAGGATTTATATCACACATTTACTAAAACAAGCCTTAAGGAAATCACAGAGTTATCTAGATAACTAAGGGGTTGTTTGGCTGCCAAGATGGATATCATTATATAATAACTGTCCTTTTTTCCCATGGATTATAATTAAAGAGATGGTATTACTGTTCTTTTTCCTTGGTCTTGATGACTCGTATTGGCCTTGAACAAAATTGCATTCTTAATTTTAAAAGTTACTGTAGAGTTATAAAGTGATTGTGATGTAGGGTAGTGGACAGAGAAAAGATCAAGGGAGGTAACTTAAGTGGGTGGATATGCCATCAACAACTTGTTTGGGATTGAGGCGTAGTTGTTGTTGTTTCTTGCGTGTAGTGGGGATTCATATAATCGATCTTAACTTGTTTGAAACTGAGGCCTGGGGATTCATATAGATGAGCCCTACTTGATTAATATGATTAAAAATAAAGGTGGTTCCAGTGAAATACTCTTTGATTGTTTCTTGTGCTCTCTTTGACTATCTCTAGCATTTATTTTATTCAGTACACTATGCTCATTTTTTTGTTTTAGCTTTTGGGGTGGATTATTTGGTAGAGATTATAAAAGGATTGAAAATAATCAGCTGCACTATTCTACATAACCTGGCATCAACTGCCTTGAACACGTGAAACAAAGGAGAAACATTGGCTAGGTATGACCTGCACTATTCTCTTTGTGCTATCTGATTGTATTGGTTAGGTGTGAACATCAACTACCTTGAACACGTGAAACAGAGGAGAAACATTTAACAACCTGACATGGAGGACACTACATATATTACTAGTAATCATGTAAGTTCATGGTTGCCTATATTTTTGTAGCACATGATTTGGTTCTAATTTAATGATTGAGAACTTATTTCCATCATTACTTCTCTTTTCAAAATTTGAACTTCCTATAGAACAAGAGCAGACACATATAACAAAAAGAAAAATTCCTTTTCCAAATTATTACTGCGCACGTTTATGTTGTTGAACAAGTTCTACAATTAAGATCTAATGAGATGGAGAGATATTAGTTTGATGTATGTATCACATACTCCACCTTACCTACTAGTTATAAAATAAAATTTGTATAATTAGTAGATTTTGGTGGTGGTTAGTGTTTTTTTTGTCCTTTTCAGTTCTTGCTTGTGTAGAATTATTTGTTGTATGATTATGAGTTGAACTTTAATAGAAAAAAATGGTGGTGTGTATAGGGCGGAACTAGAAAATTATCTATAATTTGATCGAAATCATTAATTTTAATCTAAAATGATGAAAATATGTTCAAGAAACTAATATGAGAGTGATCCTTATCAATTCACCTGGTTCTCTTGCTATATCACCAATCAATGTTGCACACAGTTATCTTCCAAGTTAAAAAGATTCACCATGAAAAGATAAAGTACATAGTAGTGAATATATCAGTTCACAGCAAGAAGTAAGTAGTATTCTTCGAAACCAGAATTTGTTGATCATGTGGTTTGATAAGGTAATGCCAACAAGCTAAATAATGGTAATTTTTCCAGAGAGATGTCAATGGAGTACATAGACACAGTGGAAGTTATGAAGAATCATTGACTGGAGATCAAGTAAACCCCCTCGATCAAAATTCACTGAAAGAAGTAAGTCATTCTTCTAAATCAGAATTTAGAGACTGGTGCAAATAAAAAAATAAATCTTTAATTAATGAGGTTTAATTGTAAAAATAAGGCCAAGTTACATGATTGTAGAGGCACTGAGCTATCCGAAAGATATGTAAAATAAAAAGAGAGAATATGTCTTGAATTATTTGTTCAAAGGCTACTTACATGGGAGTTTGAATCAGGTTCAGACTACATAAAATGAGGAAAGTGATCAGTTCATATGTTTTTTTAAATCTTGATGTTCCTAATTATGAGAGAAATGTGAAGATATTCTATACTATTAACTTAAACACACTAAAAAAATCTAGAACATACTAACATATAACTAAATAAACTCCCAATTATTCCAACAGTTGCTTGATAAGTTGATACTGATTAAGTTTTTGGTGTTTTCCTCTATATTATGTACATTGCTTTCTGTTTGGTAATATATTTTATCCATCTGTTAATGCAATTCTCCAACTGTATAAGAATATAAAGAAGTTTAAAAAAGAAAACACCAACATGCAAATGGAGGGAAAAAATGTGCACTTGGAGACGAGGAAGCTTGATGAAGAGATGGAATTAGTCAAGAATTAATCATTTGGACTTGATTACATTTTACTTTTGGGTTTAAATTACTAGCTTGTTGCATATTTTGAATTATGAGATTATTAATGAATGATTTTGTTTTGTGATGTGTATATATTGTGTTATAATTTATTATGTATGTGAATAAAAATTTACATTAATACGAGTGACTATTTATATAAATTGTTTAAATTTAATAATACGTGGCAATAATTGTTGCAATAGATCAATAAATCATTGTAATAGGTAGTCAAAAAGCGCCGCAACAGAATAACAAAAGCGTAGCAATAGATGCTATTGCAACGGTTTAATGTCGTTGCAATAGAATCTATTGCAACAGTTAGTAACCGTTGCAGTAAAATCTATTATAACGGTTAGTAACCGTTGTAATAGATGAAGATAGGCATCCCAATAAGTAATGAAATAGTTGTAATAGGTATTCAAAAAGCGTTGCAATAGAATAACAAAAGCGTCGCAATAGATGTTATTACAACAGATTAATGTAGTTGCAATAGATTCTATTGAAACGGTTAGTAACCGTTGCAATAGATGAAAATAGGCTTCTCAATAAGTCAAAAAATAACCATCGCCATAGGTCAAGCTATGGCGATGGTTGTCTGAAACCTTCGCCATATCTTGACCTATGACGACGGTTCAGACAACCGTCGCATAACCTGTTGCCATAGACCTATCGCAACGCCCACCTATAGGACGCTTGCTGAACCGTTGCGGTAGAGTTATGGCAACGGTTGTATTGTCTATTGCAACGGTTTTGCAACCGTCACCATAGGGGTAATTTCTAGTAGTGATAAGTTGTGTCGGGATTAGTAGTCCTGAGATTAGTTATCCTTATATTTCGTTTTTAGTGGTTGTTTGATTTGTGGTACTAAAAATAATATGTATTGCATTCTTTCTTAGAATATATTATTTGTTTATAAAAATATCTTTCACCTTAGATATGTGAAAAGTGATAATCAAGGGATTTGGAGGGTAATTTTACCATTTTATGACTTTATCTCAAGATAAATTATCCTAGCATTATTATACCATCAAAAGAATGGAATAACTTATCTCGATACTATTTGTTAATTTCGAAATAAGTTACCCCAAACTTAACAACTAAATAAGACATCAAATACTTTATTTCTGAACTATTTTTTTTATGTCAAGACTATTTATTTTAATACCTTACGCCAAACGGTCGCTACTATATATTAAATATAAGTTGAGTACAAAACAAATTTAAAACGGGAAAAGAGAGGGCTACATTGATTGGACAAGTTAACTTTCTTTCAACTGAAATAATGCAATATCTAAAAGTTATTTGATTAGTGTAAATATTTAAAATAAAGTTATACATGCATTTTCATATGATCTAAACACTTGAACTTTTGAGTTTAGGTAACTTATTCATATATGTACAAAGACAGGAGTATTTGATAGAGAAAACTATTAAAACATCTCTTAACTTGTTCTGAACAAGTTAAATTCATTTTACCGTTTTAATTTTATGGATAATTTTTTTCCATCCTAAACAATTTTCAAATGAATTTTACATCATCTCAAAATTATACTACGATCACAACGAAAAGTGCATTACCCCACCTTTTTTTCTTCGTCTGTAAACCCCATCTTTCCTTCCACACTCACCTCTCGAAATTCAATTTGATCAATTTGAGGTTCATTATTTTCGATTATAGATTCAAATTGTTGAAACTTGATTCTGGAAAAACTACAATCGTAATGCAAAAGATTTCGAGTTTCAGTTTGAGGGTAAAATGAATTAGAGATAGAAAAAATATAATTTTTTTTTATCAAATTCGAAGTGGCTGCCATTTTGAGGAAATTTTTGTTTGGT
The DNA here is from genome assembly GCA_030864215.1 of Capsicum pubescens. Lineage (NCBI taxonomy): Eukaryota > Viridiplantae > Streptophyta > Magnoliopsida > Solanales > Solanaceae > Capsicum > Capsicum pubescens. The sequence continues at coordinate 82,849,081 of CM061543.1, read as the reverse complement.
TCAGTTCCTTTCTTACGATTTTCTACTTCAGTGCAGTCTCAATAAGAATTTATCAATACTTTTTATATGGATATTTAATTTGTTCACTCAAAACAAGTATTTAACAAATATGGAGTTATTATTCATTTAGATACTTTGTTCTTAGAGAGAGAAGATCTGACTTCTCAATAAAACTACCCCACTGGCCCAATGGAATACATCCCTTCTGACCCTCCAGATAACATGAACCTCGACCCGGGCCCATAATGTGCGACCTGGCTGTCTAGGCTAACGTGCTAAATTTCATTGGTGCAATCAACAAAATAGTTTCATCAAATAATGGTCCCCACCAAGGGCCCATCTCCAATTCACACCAATGCTGCAAAGGGATTTTATACAAGGCAATGTTCTACCACATCAAGGACCAAATAATCTTATTTGCGGAAGACGGAGAATGAATCCATAGACCATGGGCCTACTCTTTTATCATCAAGTTAACCAGGAAACAAGTAATCCATGAATACCTTAAGAAGCGACTAGCACTTCTTTGGAAGCCAAAGCGAAGAATTAATGCTAATATATTTTAGACATGAATACTTTATAGTGAAATTTCTTAAAGAAGAAAACATGCAGTTGGCACTTCAAAAAGGTCCATAGTTTATTAATGGGCACTTTCTATCAATTAGGAGACGACATTCAGATTTTGTGGCCTCTGAGGCAATGGATAACTTTTTGGCTCTTTGGATTCGCCTGCCTGAACTCCCCAAAGAATACTATGATCATAAAAATCTATTGCAGATAAGGAGAAAACTGGGGAAATCGGTCAAAACTATATCTCCACTTCAGCTCCATTAAGGGGGCGTTATGCACGAATCTGCATTGAGGTACTACTAGGAGTCCCAGTCAGAATGCACATTTTTATAGGACATGTAAAGCAACATAGTGTCTACAAAGGAGTTGATGTATTATGTCAATGGTGTGGTATAACTGGACACACACAAATATCCTGCTCTATCAAACATTAATCTAATATCGAGATCAACGAACAACCGGCGAACTTAACTCCAACATCCAGTCAAACACAACACATACAACAAAATTTAAGAACAGAGAAATGGAAAATAGTTTCTTTTAGAAATGCAAAAAGGGTTCTGTAATGCCCCGAATCTGGTACTCGAACGCTACACGATGCCTATGACCCCGAAGGACCACAAGTTAACCCATGACTAATATCTGTAAACTGAACACTGAATAATAGTAATAATATCATAAATGCGAAAACATGAACTGAAAGTCCATAAGGTTCAATACTAGTACATAACTAAAAAATATAGTATAACAATACCAAAACAACTGAGATAATTATTTGAACATGCTGTAGTTTGAAAGACTCTAAACTGTCTGTATAAGGAGTTGATGGGACATGTCCCCAACTAACTCCAACTACTGAAATAAACTAAAAACTGAAATAGTAATATGATCATCATGTCCTCGAAGGATGAGGACTCACTGCTAACTCTGATCGCTGAACTGGGATACTGCTGGTTCTCTGGAACTCGTGCTTCTACACCTATGGTATAAAACACCATAGCGTAAATGCGTCAGTACTTTGAATGTACTGGTATGCAAGTGAGGTAGGATGAATAAAATAGGTTCATATGCATGAACAATACTAACTGAGAATACATGCATGCATACGTAACTGTAACTGAGATCATGATACGACTGGATACTGAGTTTTGACTACTGAATCTACTGACATTGACATCTGAGTCACTGATGAGTGAGAAACTAATACTGTATTACTGAATACTGAGGGATTGATAGTATGTTACTAATACATGGATAACTGTGTCTGATAGTTTTGATTATGAAGAACTGGTCTAGTTGACTGTATCTGATAGTCCTGAAGCTGAACGGTAATAATATAAGTTCTGATAACTGATATAACTGATAACATGAGTGACTGTATCTGACAATCCTGAATCTGATAAAACTAGCTAAGTTCCGTACTGTATCTGAGTAAATGAATCTGATATCAGTCATATCTAGCGGGTGATCTCTACATCTGATGATACTGATACTGATTGACCATAGTTGAGATCAGTCCTATCTGGTGGGTGATCCCGGGTTTTATTTATAATGATAAGGATTGACTGTATCTGATAGTAATGATTCTGTAACTGAAACTGTGGGATGTATTCATCTAACCGACATGCCTCATACTAAGCTAACTGGGGTCCAACCTATAACCCCAGTTGGAAGGGTGTCAGTACCGCGCCACTAGTAAAGACAACTGTTGTGGAGTCAGTCCTCATCTTGCGGGTGACCCCTGAGATCAGTCCTATACATTTGAATGCGCTAACGGGTGATCCCTAAGTATGTCAGTCCTATCTAACGGGTGATATCTCATACCTACGCTGGCTACGCAGTTCTGGAACTTAGGGATTACTTCTAGGGATCTTAGTCCTATCTAGCGGGTGAGTCCCCATCCTTAGGCTCGCTCGGTGCTGAATCCTACTCCCATTTGAAAGACCCTAAACTGATTAACTGAATTAAGCTGATTCTAATGGTATTGTTTAGCGGATCTAAATTGAATTTACTGAGATCCGTTGGCTGACGGAATGTACTGAGTTCTGAGAACTGACTGAGAGTACTGAAGTTACTGAGATTGACTGGGAATTTGAGGTTGCTGAGATTACTGAGTACTGAGATCACTGAGATTACTGAACTACTGAGATTACTGAGATTTCTGGGTTTTCCTGAGTCACATGACTGACTGAGTTCTATGGATCATAGCTGGACTGAGAGTATCGTGAAAACATGACATGGCTCTAGGCACACAGCTAAATTGTCGGGTACAAGTACCTCCAGGACTCGATGAAAAGAAATTGACATAGCATGACTTACATGAACACATGACTAACAACACAATTCATAATTCATATATTGAAACACTTCATCAAATATGTGATATGCATAAACTTGTACATAAATGGGAATTTCATAATATCATGCTAGTTGGGCATTTTTTCTTCATATAGGCACTTAATCAAACACATGGTAGACATAATATATGTAGACAACATTATACAACAATCAAACATCATGATTCATATCTAATTTCATCATCCAAGCGTTTTAATCCTAGGTTTACATGAGTCTACATCTTTACTAGTCAATTCCACATGAAATTTATCACCAAACATGGTTTAAAACTCAATTGGTCATTATCAACATGAGAAACACAAACCCAACATGGAATTCATACAAAAATCCATACACTTGAATTTGAAAAGAGATTCTTGGACTTCATGGACTAAAAGAGTCCATGAATGAACACTATGCATACCTTAGTTCGTGATTTCCTGAAGATTGACGGTGAAACCTTCTTGAATTTGAATCCCCAATAGAAACCCTAGCTTGTTCTTGAGAGAAACTTAAGAGAAACTAGTATATTTTTGGGTGAAAAATGGATAAATCACGCGTTATTGGGTTTAAATAGGGGTAGGAAATTGACCCTTTTAACCCTGGACGCGTTTTTAATTTCTGAGAAAATTTCCCAATTTTCATCCTTGGCGCGACGCGCCACTATCGCGCTAAGTCACTGGAAAGTGACAAATAGGAAATTGCATGATGGCGTGATGCAGAGCTATCACATTACCACTTTGTCTGCGACCTGGAAGTTTGGCGCGACGCGCCACTATCGCAGAGCAACACTGGAAATTGACAATTGCCATTTGAGCTATCTCCGTGTCACGCTGAAGGCTCAGGTGATACCCTGTCTCACTAAAAAGGCTCTAACTCTTCACCCGGGTGTCGAATTTGGATGAATTTGGTATCTATGGAAAGCTTATTCGATTAATACCACATGTACAAAAGTGGATTCATCTTTCAAAAAAATCTTCTAACATTCTTGGGAAACTTTTCAAGCTAGGAAAAGTACGGGGTATTACAGGTCCCCAGGACTAAGAGCCCTCAAACTACACTGCAACGATCTCAATAATCAGGCCATCAACAAACGAATGGTGAAGGTATAAATGTTAAAATTTTCAATGCCGATACAGGTAAGTATATAAAAAACAAAGTCTTTAAATATGTGGAGAAAAATAAATGACAATTTCCTCTAAATTCTTCAATAAAAGACCACCCATCCTCCTCTAACTCATAACCGCACAGTATCGATGGCGATGGCGTCATTATTTCAAAAAGCTAAGCATTGAGGTGGTGGATGAAAACCCTCCAGCGACATAGTACCCTATTCCCCCTAGTAACTTAGCCCCTACTAAAACTAGTAGAAATACCTTTCTGTCCCTATATTCAACAACAGTAAATAACCCTTCAACTCATAACAACTCTAGACGGCTCCTAGTCATCCAATAAGGAGCAAGAAACTATCACATTAAGAATTAATTAACTCTTCAGTAATTTGCCATCTGAACACTCTTTTCGATGTGGAACAAAAATTAACCACATAAGTAATAAGTCAAGAATTGCCTTTCATCTGATCAACCACTAAAATAAATACTATGACTTGTAATAAAATCACATATGTTGATTTAGTAGATTTGCAAATAGTGGGGTCTACAAAATATCCTAATACTACCACTTCCAACATCCAAGGGAACTTAGAGTATACAATAAATAAGGATATTTACTGCATCAATAACCCCCAACACCTTTATTTAAATACTCCCAGGAGACCTCTTCGCTCAAATTTCCGACACCACTTAGATCAAAACACTAATTCACCTTCAACCATGAATCCCAGCTTCTCTCATATCACTCTTCCACCAATCCATTATACCCAGTACTGAGTCTACCAGCTGGATCAATCCCAATATACTCCACTCCCATTTCTCCAATAAACCTGAACCTCGTGTCGTAGGTGTAAATGGCGCTACATGGTCAATCCTTAGTTATGAATGCGATAATAGAAGACAAGGAAGTGATGTTCATAATCTACAACCCCAAACTACTAGCCCACCTAGCATCGGAAGGGATGAGGAGGGACATGGAGCTATATAACGGGTATGTATGGATGTCGACAGTGATACAACCACCTCTGAACTTTAACATCCCTTCACTGACGTTCTTCCACATACCAACTGGGGGACTCCGATGAATAGCTTCCCTTAAGCTCATCCACAAATGATGACCTAAGCCATCCCTCTAAGTTACCCAAATATCTAAGACATAGAGCCTCTCTTCCACCACTATCATATATATAAAGTGAACCAGGGGAAGGGTTCGAATTTTAGAATTTGGGTCCGGCGGGGATAATCTAAGGTCCTCGAACAACACCCCCAATAATATAGAATCGTCATCCCAGGTACCACCGACTGTGAACCTAGCTCTTGTAAGGCCAATGAGTTTAAATACCCATGAAATAGAAGAAGTTTTAGAAATAATGAGAGAAAGAAGGACCAAAAGAACTATACTAAAGAACATAAAAGTCATGGTATTCAATGACAAATACGCAAAGGATTTCATCCTTATCTGTCCCCAAAACTTGATAAAAACTTCCCTAGACATACGTTACTCACTCAATCCACAGATAGGGAACTATGTTCTAGTTATGAATCTGACGGTGAGAAATTTAAATATCCCCTTCACTGGATTCTCTAGGGAAACTTTGTTGATAAACCTACCAAATCTAAACAGATCAATGAACCTCAGAGTATGGAATGTAGGAGGGACAATAGACCCAAGTTTAGATGGAACTTTAGATCTCGTGTATACTGCATAAGCCTCCCCTAGTGGCTTTGCTAGAAACAAAAATGCAAGTCCATTTGTTTTCTCTCAATGGCTTCCATTTCAATAGGATCATAGGTTCCCAACTACAGGAAATGTTAGAGTCCTCGTGGTACTCTAGGATGATACTATCTTGGAGTTGAGCAACATTGCCAATACTGACCAAGAAATCCACACCATTGTGAAGATAAGATCCTTAAATAACACATTGTTATTTAGTTATATTTACGTAAGAAGTTACAGGTAGAAAAGAAAATTATTATGGCAAAGCCTTAAGAACATTAAGGAAAACTATTCAGGTAAGTGGTTAGTTGAAGGAGATTTTAATGATCTACTACTTAACTTTGAGAAAAAAAGAGGTAGGTTGATCTATCAGTCTCGCCCTTTGGACTTTCAAGATATTATTAATTACTGTGAATTCATTGACACAGGCTTTAAAAGGAAAAAGTTTACTTGGCTCAACAAACAATTCAAACAACATAAGGCACTCATCTTTGAAAGACTAGACAAGTTTTTTGCTAACAATGAAAGGCTAGTAAAATATCTTAATGCCCATGTGCTACACCTCCCTCGTACCCACTCTGACCACTGTTCCCTACTCCTAACTATATATAGGGATGACGAAAATTCTTTAAGTTTAAAACAATGTGGATATCTCATCCTAACCTTAATAATATAGTCACAAATGCTTGGGCTGACAACCACCACGTCAACATACTATTACCATATTCGAATGGCTAGCTACTGAGTGGGGTAGGATAAATTTTGGCAATATTTTGAAAAAGAAAATCCAAATTACTCAATAGACTTCAAGAAATTCAAAACTCCCCCAATTACTATCACAGTACTTTCCTAAAAAGTCTAGAAAATCAGTTAATAGGGGACCATAACACGTTCCGTAAAATGGAGGAAGACCATTGGAAGATTAAATATCATATCAATTGAATTAATGAGGGGGACGCAAATACAAAATTCTTCCACACTTTCACCCCTATTAGATGCAGAAAGAATCGTATTCTATCATTACAACTAGAAGACAACTCTTAGATTAATACCTAAGATGATATTATTAATCATACCCATAATTACTTTAACTCCCTCTTTACCACCACTCAACAAAAATCCATCTTCTTTCCAATCCCAAAAAGTAAAGTTTGTCTGATAAATACGGATATTGATAACCTAGCCAGGGAACCTACTGAAAATAAAATTAAGAATGCAGTTTTTCCGTTCCACCCTTAAAAAGCGCCCGAATTGAATGACTTGCATCTTATTTTTTATCAAAAATACTGGGATGTGGTCTAAAACTCAGTGTCCAGTTTTTGCAAAAAAGCTTTTAGGGATGAAAGGATCTCTGAGGAGATTAACAAAACCTATGTCTGTTTTATCTCAAAAAATGACATTGCATCATCCCTTAAGCAATTCTGACCTATCAGTTTGTGCAATACTTCTTACAAAATCATTACTAAAATAATTTCTAGAAGATTGAGACCTCTCATGAATAAAATCAATGAATATCAAATAAGTTTTCTAAAAAATAGATAGTCTGTCGACAATACAATTATAGTTAGGGAAATTATTTGATATTTCCAAAAAATGAAAGGGAAAATGGTCAGTATTATTATGAAAGTTGACTTGAAGAAATTTTTTGACAAGATTGAATGGTTCTTTGTGAAACACATATTAGACTACTTCAATTTTTCAAAGAAAATCATACAACTCATCATGTGCTATTTTTGAATCAGCTCAATTACTATCTTAGTCAATGGTATGCAGAATAATTTTTTTAGCCCATCAAGAAGAATAAGACAAGAAGATCATTTATCCCCGTACATATTCATTCTGTGTATGGAGGTTCTGCCGCATAATATAAACCAACTATAAGACTCAGTCAAGTGGGACTCCATTAAAATATCGAGGAAAGGACCCCACATATCTCACCTATTTTTTGCAAATGACCTAGTACTCATGTCTGCTTGCAAGGAGACTAGCTCCACTACTATTAATGATACACTCCAAAAATTTTGCAGCTAGTCGGGTCAAAATATTAATAGGCAAATATCCAAAATCTTGTACTCAAAGAACTGCTCGACCAACAATGTAGCTATGACAATAACTATTTTTAACATTCAACCCTGTTCTAATTTTGGGAAGTACTTTGATTTTTCAATGTTTAACAAAAAAAGTACCATTAAAGATTACCAGTTCATCATTGATAATCTAAAAAAGAAACTCCCGAGATGGAAAATAAAATTTCTAAACATGACCGGTTGAACAACACTTGCAAAAGCTTGCCTAAATAGTATTCCTACAAACATAATAACTTACATAAAACTTCCTAAAGAGATTTCAAAATATAATTTATAGGATTTAGCATAACTTTGTTTGGGGTACTACAAATGTCAAAAAGAAACTCCATATGCTAAGTTGAAATACACTGACTCAACCTAAAGATTATGGAGGTCTTATCTTGCAGGAAAGTAGGGACAAAAACCCAGTGATGCTGTCAAAGATATCATGGATAATATATAAAAATCCTTCAGCACTTTGGGCATCAATAATGTGTAAAAAAATACGCCCATGACAGCTGTATTAGCAATGGGTCCAACTACTCTAGGTATAGTAATAATACTTGGAAAAATATTCTATCAGGCAGGAAAATTATAAAGAATGTTCCACATAGAAACTATAAAATGGAGTAAACATTAAGGTATGAATGATAAACGGATCACCAACTGTGCCCCTCTATGAATAATCCTGAATACACCTTTAAGCCTTAATGATGAATAAATGACAGTAAATAATATCATTCAAAATGAGTCTTGGAACTTAGACCCTATCAGCTATCAACTACCAGAAAATATTAGCCAGAACATCATGAAGATGTTTATACCAGGAAATGCTTCCCTAACAGATAAGGTAAGATGTCCTTACACTAATAATGGTGTCTTCTCTACCAAGTCATACTATGACCATATAGTCAATAGGGATGGAGATAACTTGAAGGTGGGGAAAAAACTACAAATGAATCTAGTCTCTTATATGCCCAAACAAGCTTAAATTATTTATTTGGATGTGCTATCACAAGCGATTACCCACCAAAACCTACCTGAACCGTATAGGAATTATTGCAGACCCTTTGTGTAGTATCTGTCAGTGCCTTAAAACTATAAGGCATACTTTTCTATAATGCTCACAAGCAATTAAGTACTGGAATGCCAATATTTGGACACCTATATATGTTATAAAGCAACAACCTGAAAATGATTGGCTGGATATATGTAGGAAATTGAAAAATATTAAAATTAATAACAATCTAGACTTGAGTCATGCTTTCCCTTTCTATCTTTGGAATATTTGGATTAAAAGAAATAGGAACCTACACAATAACACTAAACTTCGCATACCTACAAATACTCCTTACCAAAGGGCCATGAAATATATTCATATTCTAGATAAGGATAGCTATCAAGTTCAAAGAATTGTTCTAAGAACCGATTGGGAACCACCTACAGTTGGTGTAAAATTAAATATAGATGTCTCCTTCAACCACAACACTAAAGGGGAGGAGCAGGTGGACTCTTCCACAATGTTGAGGGAACATGGCTACACGAGTTTAGTGCAAACATTAATGCCAGCTCTGCTTTTGAAGCAGAGACAACGACACAATTTCTTGGGCTGAAATTGGTTGTAAAACTTAATTACACACAAATTACACTATCAACTGATTCCATGCAGCTGCAAGCAACAATTAACCAAATAGATGATAATGACAGTAATTTACTCTATGTTTGCAGGAATTTTCTACATGTGTTGGGGAATCTGTGGGTTCTCCATGAGCAAAGGAGTATGAATGTAGCAGCGGACATGCTAGCGAAGCAGGGCACTAAGCTAGGTTTGGAGCACTTTTAGAAAGAATGGATACTTCCATCATTATTTGTTTGGAAACAGCTTCGGATAGACAAAAAAAGAACTGTTTTTGTAGGGTTAACTGTAATAGTAGTAGTAAGGCAGAAAATACTTCGGTTAGTTATAGTCCGCTTGGCACTTCTGTGTATGATGCATAATAATAATGAATAAATATTATTTATTATAAAAAAATATGGAGTTAATTCAGCTACTGAGAAAATTTAATTTTGATGGAATGAATTGAATTTTCTTGAAAACTTTTCTGTAAGAAGTTGACTTTATTGCATAAATCCACATGAAAAAAACTATTTCAATATGTGAAAGGAGAAGAAAAGGGGTGATGGTATGTGCGAGAAAGAAGGAAGGAAAAGTTGTGGCTGAAAATGAAAAAGTGAACCCCACTTATTTTTTTATTATTGAACTTTATTAATTTTGTCACGTCAGCTATTGGATTTAAATAAAATTCACTTAAAAGTTATTTAGAAAGAAAAAAATTATTCATAAAATTAATATACTAAAGTAAATTTTAACACTCCTTAGCAAGAAAAAAAAATGAAGCAACCTCAATGGTTGGGGGATGTAATACCCCGAACATTCCTAGCTCAGTTCCGCCCTTAGTATGTCCCTATAGCACTTAAAATCTAAAAATAAAGCTAAGAGTTGAGGGACTTAGTCATTTTGACTCCCTATCAACTTCAATATTTTTTTAAGTCGACCTTTCAGGCTCCGAGATAATGAATTTTGAGTTAAAATATATTCAGGGCTGTAAGTAGCATGTCTCGATTAAGTTTCAAATTTTTTGGATGAGGGTTGGATCATATTTGGATTAGCAAAATAGTAGCTTACTGTGATTAGGTCGCGTCGCGGTGAGTATTACGGTTAGGAGGCCATCGCATCACGGTGGTGGTCAAATCAACAAATGTCAAGTTCTAGTAGCTCACAACGATTGCACCACATCGTGTTGAAGCTCAAATCGACAATTGTCATAATCCAGTGAGTCATCGCAATTCCACCGCATCGTGGTGGGTATCGCGATGACCCACTCACTGCGTCGCAGTGAGACCTTAATCGACGTTCCAGTTTCCGAATTTTAAATTCCAAGCAAAACTTAGTCTTTTTTCTACAACCCCAAATCGTGTAAACAGATGATTAAACATATTATTGAGCAAAATATGCTCATTATTCATCAAATCCTTCTCAAAGGAAACCCTAGGCTTTAACATTCAACTTCAAGAATCCCGAAATTCCACCACTCTTTTTTCAAGATAGTTCAAAATTCAAGGTTCCCAATTCATGAATTTCAAGAATCAATCCTCAAGAGCACCAATAGGAACTCAAAATCAAGTTTCTTCATCTATTTCATCAATTAAGGTATGTAAGGTTTATGAACAAGGGTAATCCTTTCACCCTTGTGCCCAAAACTTGCTTTAATTAGGTTTTTACATGAATTTACATAAATATACATGAATTTCAATTTAGGGTTCATACCCAATGATTATTATTTGAAGATTATGCTATTACAAGAGATTTGAACGATGATTTGTATCTTTATTTTTACGTGTTCATCCGTTTGGCTTGTTTTACATATATGAAGAATTGAATTACCTTATCATGACTAGAGTTGGGCAAAAATCCTATGATTTTGGCTATTGACTATGATTCATGATGAATTGCCTTGAGTTTGAGATATGAATTACTAAGCCCTAGCTTTGATGTTGATAATCCAAGAAAATTATGCTTTGAAGCCTCCCATGATATGTTTATAATCAACTTTGAATAACGATTTGATCTTTTGACTTTAGCTAAAGATATGGAATCCACTTATAGTTTAAATTTTAGTTTTAAACAAACAGATGCACGATTAGATTTCAGCATGAATCTTTATGGTACTTAAAGTGGATTTCCTACAGAATAAACATACAAATTAAATGGAGTAGTATTTAGTACTGAGTGGAAAGTGTGTCTTTAGAGCATCTTACTTTCCTAAAACTACGAGACAACATAGGTACAAATTCAAATTTATTCTATTTCTATATGGATGAGAATTATAGATGTAATCACTTAGCTCAGGTTATACTCCCTGTCAAGAGTATTACACCTCTTCCCAACGTGAGGTTTTCTCCTTAGGGGAACTAGACGTTGGACACTATGATAGCTCACATAGTGTATGTCGGTTAGAAGAACCTTCCTATGTGTAAAGAATAATAGAAAATTTTTAAAGATAGAATACAAGTACAGTTTTTAGAGTTTAGCGTGATGGCTCACGATATTTATACAGTATGCTTTTGTTATTTATGATTGATGATTTTTCAATTTTCAATTATTCAAGCCAATGTAAGTCATTACATCTAGCATGCAATCTTTTATGGATTTTGATAAATATTTATATATTGTCTTACCTATGCATTCACCCCCACATGCTTAGTACATTCTCAAAGTACTGATCCACATATACGTTTATGTGCTACATTGTTTAATAATGTAGGTTTAGGTGCCCAGTCTCAGCAGTGTGAGTGATTTCAGGCATCTCTATCTATATCCCGACAGTAGGTGAGTCCTCATGGTTCGAGGACTCATTTATCCAGATTTCCAGCTTTTGTAGTATTTGATTAGTTGTTTTTAGTTCAGTTCGAGTCAGTTAGGGGTTTGTCCCAACGACTCTCTTAGTAGTAGAGTCTTGTTGGACTACTAACTATAATTCAAACTTCCATTATTAGTTGTTCAAACATTATGTTAAGTTGATTTTAGCTCAGTTTAGATAATTCAATATTTCTGGATGTTTAAGTTACCTTGATATGAGTTGCAGACTTAGTAGAAGTCTTATAGGGTTAGCTTGAGACTACTTGTAGTCTTGAGCACCGTGTGATTTCTCGAGACCTATTTTTGGGGCATTACAAACTTGATATTAGAGCCTAAGATTTTAAAGAGTCCTAGGGAGTCAGACAAGCCACGTTACGTAGAGTATTGATCATTGGTGTGAAGCACGCCACATTAATGAGCAAGAGGCTACGGGACGTTTTAGGAAGATCATCTTTTTTCTTTCATGATCCATTGTGCTTACAACTATCTCTGTTTGCTTTTAACTCATGATTTTACGTGATAGAATATGCCTCTCCGCAGAGTTAATTCCCACAGAAATAATAACCATCCACCCCAGCCTGCTGATTCTCTGAATGAGAATGTGTCTCATGCTAAATTCCGGGATAGCTTTCAAGTATTGGACCAAGTTGTGACTGCTAATATTCAGGACAACCATTAGATTGCAGTCTCGCAATAGAAAAAGGGTGATTTAGTTGTAGCCGAACTTCGTTATGAGGATAAATCCTCCTGAATTCTTTGGGTGAAGGTAGGTGAGAACCCATAGTTGTATCTTGATGAGGTGAAAAAGATCACCTAAGTTATGCATGTTACAGAAGAGGAGATCATAAAATTAGCTTCTTACAGATTGAAAGACGTTAATTATGACTGGGTTGTTATGTGAAAGAAGAGTAGAGGTGAGAATGCAGCTCCCATGAGTTGGTAGGTATTTTAGGATGCTTTTCTAGACAGGTTCTTTCCGTGTGAGTTACGAGAAGTAAAGATTGAAAAGTTCATGAACTTGAGGTAGGGATTGATGATAGTAAAAGAGTATTGCCTTAAGTTTAACCAGTTGTCTAAGTATACTCTAGAGTTGATAGCTGACACTAGATCTAGTATGAGTAAGTTTATTATCGGAGTATCTGTACTGGTAGTCAAGGAGTGTAGGACAACCATTCTTATTGGAGATATGGAACTTACCAATTGATAACTCATGCCCAGCAGATTGAGGCAAAAAATTTAAAGGGAAAAATAAAGAAAATAAGAAGGATAGAATTGAGCAGTTTGAGTATGGCCAATTCATGTTTGCAGGGGAAATTATTCACAGTTTCAGGGTCGCCCGTCTTTCCCGGTGCCATCTTCAGCCAAGTCTCCCGCACCCAGAACCAATCAGAAGTAGTGGGGTAGGATTTCTATGTCTAGGTTTTAAAATAGTATCGGTGGATGGCCTAGTTATCCTGTATGTGCTAGATGTGGTAAGAATCATCTTGGTGAGTGTTTGTTGGGATAGAAAGGTTGTTTTGGATATGATAAGTTGGGTCACAGAATAAAAGAGTACTCGTATACTAAGCAAGAAAACAAGGATGTTCGTCCCCAGACTCAGGCTATTAGTGCACCAGCTCCCATAGGTCGACTAGCCCCTCCTCAGGGCGCATCATCCAGTACCAATGATGGTCAGCGCCAGAATTGGGTTAATGATTTACCATATCATCAAGAGCAGGAGAGTTCACCAGATGTTGTTATGGGTATGCTTTATGTCTTTCATTTTGATGTTTATGTGCTGCTAGACCCCGGGTCAAATATATCTTATGTGACTCCGTTGGTTGCGGTAAATTTTAGAATAGATCCTGAAAAGCTTTCTAAGCCCTTCTCTATTTTTACCCCAGTAGGTGAGTCAGTTGTTGCCAAACAAATTTATAAAAAGTGTCCTATCACTGTCCTCCATAAGATCATGTTAGCAGAGTTGATAGAATTAGACATAGTTGACTTTGACCTTATTCTGGGTATGGATTGGCTCTATTTCTGTTATACACCTATAGATTGTCGCACCTGAGTTGTGAAGTTCCATTTTCCAGATGAGCTAGTCTTTGAGTGGAAAGATAGTTCAGTGTCTCCTAAGATTCATTTTATATCCTATCTTATGGCCAGAAAGTTGATTTCAAAAGGGTGCATTTTTTTTTATTAAACTACCATCAGGTAGTGTAAGTTATATTCTAACAAAAAGTTACAATGAGGGGGGTTAGACCCGACCTCGGAATATAATACTTGACTAGAAAACTACATCAGTCAATGGACAAAAAGAAAATAGGATTTATTGAAAAAGATTATCCTATTCTAAGTAAATTACGACTAATCACATTTTTAACTAACAAAAAAGTTTGCCTTGTCATATCGAATCCTGAGACTAGAAAGTTGGCATTTACCTAGTTGGTAAGCACCTTTGGCATCTTTGGGTAATGTTTGATATGATTCAAAATAAATTCCAATGTCTTGGCTTGAGGTAAATTTAGCCAAGCTATCAGCCACTTGATTAGCCTCTCTGTAGCAATGCTTTACGGTCACATCCATTAAGCTCATATTATCTAAAATCTTCTCTACTCTTATTTTCAGAAAAAGGTTGTTGGTAGATTTATTGTGAAGCATGTAGGCAATAATTTGAGAGTCTAGCTCCAGGTCTATATATGTGAGGCCAAGATTTTTACGTAATTCCACTTCGTAACTGGCAGCTATAGTCTCAACCATATTATTGCTACTATATTTGATTGTGACAACAAATACTTGTATAATTTTGCCATCCTCATCTCTAATGATGCCTCCAATCCCTGCTTTTCCAGATTCATGAATGTAGCTACCATCCATGTTCAACTTCACTCTATTTGGCCTAGGCTTCTCCCAGATTACTTTTTTCCAAGTGAGAGTGGGTCTTAACTTATCTACCAACGCACAGAGGTTGCACCATGGTATTTCTATGTTGAACTTAGCCATCAACTTTCTCATAGCATTTTTATAGTCTTTTCCATATGATATATTATTTTAGCGGTCTTAAGATTTTTTACCCTCCATACTTGCATGCACAATAGGTCTTCCATTTTTCCCATATGATTACAATGGGTGTAATTTGCAGCAAAGCCTTGTGAATATCATTTTTGGATTTGGTGTTCCACTAAGTTTGCATTATAGTATTGATTGATCCAATACTAAGTATCACCCCAAAAAGGTGTATTTATTATTTAGTATGAGTCAAGGATACTAAATCTGAGGCTCCAACAGTTCAGTCAGTCTGGGTAGTCAATGAGTTTCTGAAAGTTTTTCCTGAAGAGTTGCCCGGGGTACCTTTCGAAAGGGAAATAGAACTCAAAATTGATCTTCTTTTCGACACTCAGCCCATCTCTATTCCTCTATATTGTATGGCTCATGATGAGCTTAAAGAGTTGAAAGAGCAGCTCAAAGACCTCTTAGATAAGGGTTTCATAAGTCCCAGTGTTTCTCCATGAGGCACTCCTGTCCTATTCGTATGTAAGAAAGATAGTTCTCTGTGAATGTGCATTAATTATTGTCAGCTGAATAAAGTCACAGTTAAAAATAGATATCCTCTCCCCAGAATTGATGACTTATTTGATCAACTCCAAGGTGCAAGTTATTTCTCCAAGATAGACCTTAGATCCGGCTATTATCAACTTAGAGTAAGGGAATATGACATCCCCAAAACAGCTTTCAGAACCCGTTATGGTCATTTTGAATTCCTAGTCATGTCTTTCGAGCTAACAAATGTCCCAGCAGCCTTCATGGATTTGATGAACCGAGTGTTCAAATAGTACCTAGACATGCTTGTTATAGTCTTTATCGATGATATCCTTGTCTATTTCCATAGTGAGGATGACCATGCAGATCATCTTAGAATTGTGTTACAAACTCTTAGAGATCACCAGTTATTTTCTGAGTTCAACAACTATGAATTTTGGATAAGGTCAGTAGCTTTCTTCGGTCATATTGTTTTTGGTGACGGCATTAGAGTTGATACCCAAAAGACCGAAGAAGTAAGAAACTAGCCTAGACCCATTTCTCTATCAGACATTAGAAGTTTCTTGGGTTTAGCTGGCTATTACAGATGGTTTGTTGAGGGTTTTTCATCCATTTCTTCTCTCATGACCAAATTAACTCATAAGAAAGTTAAGTTTCAGTGGTCAGATTCTTATGAGACGAGTTTTCAGGAGTTGAAGTCTCAACTCACTTCAACCCCAGTCTTAGCATTACCCGATGGTACAAATGGATTCGTTGTATATTGTGATGCCTCTAGAGTTAGTTTGGGTTGTGTTTTGATGCAAAGAGGTAGAGTCATATCCTATGCCTCAAGATAGCTTAAGCCTCACAAAAAGAATTATCTTACTCACGATCTTGAATTAGCTGCTATGGTTTTTGGTTTGAAAATCTGGAGGCACTATCTTTATGGTGTGTATGTTGATGTGTTTACGGACCACAAAAGTTTGCAGTATGTGTTTACATAGAGAGAGTTGAATCTCCGCCAGAGAAGGTGGTTAAAATTGTTGAAAGATTATCACATGAGTGTTTTGTATCATCCGGGCAAGGTCAATGTTGTGGCTGACGCCCCTTATTAGAATGTCAATAGGTAGTGTCACTCATGTAGAGGGTGATAAGAAAGAGTTGGTTTGGGAAGTTCATCAGTTGGCTAGACTAGGTGTACAATTAGTTGATTCGGCTGAGGGAAATGTTTAGGTCCAGAGTAGTGCAGAATCTTCTTTAGTCTCCGAGGTAAAGGAGAAATAAGATAAGAATCCCAACCTAGTTAAGTTGAAAAAGTCAGTCAGAGATTAGAAGACAGAGGTCTTCTCCCAAGGGGGAGATGGTGTGTTAAGATACTAGAGTAAACTATGTGTACCTGCATTGATAGTTTGAGGATGCGAATTATGGAAGAAGTAAATGGTGCAAGATACTCCATCTACCCAGGCGTTACAAAAATGTACCGAGATTTGTGCAAAATCTATGGGTGGAGTGGTATGAAGAAAGATATTGTGGAGTTTGTAGCTAAGTGTTCTATTTGCCAATAGGTTAAGGTGGAGCACCAAAGGCCTGGTGGTACCTTGCAAGAGTTCAATATTACCACTTGGAAGTGGGAGGAGGTGAACATGGATTTTGTAACCGGGTTACCCTATTCGCGCCGTCAACATAATTTGATATGGGTTATTATAGACAGGTTGACCAAATCAGCCCATTTTCTGCCAGTTCATATGTCTTACTTAGCTGAAGATTATGCTAAGTTGTATATTAGAGAGTTGGTTAGATTGCATAGAGTTCCTTCGTCTATTATTTCATATAGGGGTACTAAGTTTACCTCTCACTTTTAGAGGGCCTTTTAGAAGGGTCTTGGTACCCAAGTCCATCTTAGCTCAGCTTTTCATCTTCAGACTAATGGTCAGACAGAGAGGACCATTCGGACCTTAGAAGATATGTTGAGAGCATGTGTTCTTGACTTCAAGGGTAGTTGGGATGAGCATTTGCCGTTGATCGAGTTCACCTACAATATTAGTTACCATGCTAGCCTTCAGATGGCCCCATTCGAGGCTCTTTATGGGAGAAGATGTAAGTCACCTATCGGTTGGTTTAAAGTGTGTGAGGCTGCTTTGATAGGGCCCGATATGGTATTATAAGCTATGGATAAAGTTCAGTTGATTCGAGAAATATTGAAAATAGCTCAGACTCGTCAAAAATCTTATGCAGATGTAAGAAGGAGAGACTCGAGTTCAAAGTTGATGACTTAGTTTATTTGAAAGTGTCACCCATGAAAGGGGTGAAGAGATTTGGCAAAAAGGGGAAGCTTAGCCCTCGATTGTTGGCCCTTACAAAATTTTACATCATGTTAGAAAGGTATCTTACGAGCTTGAATTTCCCTCAGAATTGTCTTCAGTTCACCCTGAGTTTTATGTATCCTTGTTAAAGAAGTGTATTAGTGATCCAGCTGTTGTAGTACTCTTATAAAACATAGACATTCACGACAGCCTCTCTTATGAAGAGATTCCAGTTGAGATCCTTATCGCCAAATTCATAGACTAAGGAACAAAGAAGTTCCTTTGGTCAAAGTTCTTTGGCAGAATCAATCCGTCGAGGGCGCCACTTGGGAAGCAGAAGCAGATATGCGAACTAAGTACCCTTATCTTTTCACAATAAATCTAGATTCAGTTCAAGGTAACAATTTTTATCAGACCACCTATTCTATGTTTCATCTCTATATATCCACTCTCTTGGTAATTCTTGCATTTGTAAATGAATTTAGTCATGCTTCAGTTGTGCATGTCAATTTATAGTCTCAGTTCCTCAGTATCCTCAGCTTAATTTGTCTCATTCGAGGATGAATGTTTCCAAGGGGGATATATTGTAATACCCTGAATATTCATAGCCGAGTTCAGCCTTTAGTATGTGCCTATAACACTTAAAACCTGAAAATAAAGCTAAGAGTTGTGGGACTTAGTCAGTTTGACTCCCTTTCAACTTTGAAGATTTTTGCAAGTCGACCTTTCAGGCTCCGAGACAATGAATTTTCAGTTGAATTATATTCAGGGGTGTAAGTATCTTGTCGCGGGTAAGTTTTGAATTTTTTGAATGAGGTTTGGATCATATTTGGATTGGAAAAATAGTAGCTCACCGTGATTAGGCCACATCGCGGTGAGGAGGCCACCGCATCACAGTGGAGATAAAATCAGCAAATGTCAAGTTCCAGTAGCTCATTGCAATGGCACTGCATCGCGGTGAAGCTCAAATCAACAATTGCCATAATCCAGTGAGTCACTGCGATTCCACCATGTTGCATTGGTTATCGCGATGACCCACTCACCGTATCACAGTGAGGCCTTAATTGGCGTTCCAGTTCTGAATTTTAAATTCCAAGGGAAACTTAGTCTTTTTCCTACGTCCCCAAATCATGAAAACAAATTATTAAACATATTATTGAGCAAAATATGCTCATTATTCATCAAATCCTTCTCAAAGAAAACCCTAGGCTTTAACATTCAACTTCATGAATCCCCAAATTCCACCATTCTTTTTCCAAGATAGTTCAAAATTTAAGGTTCCCAATTCAAGAATTTCAAGAATCAATCCTCAAGAGCACCAATAGGAGCTCAAAATCAAGCTTCTTCATCTAGTTCATCAATTAAGGTATGTGGGATTTATGAACAAGGGTAATCCTTTGACCTTTGTGCCCAAAACTTGCTTTAATTATGTTTTTACATAAATTTACATAAATATACATGATGTTCAATTTTGGGTTCATACCCAATGATTATTATTTGAAGATTATGTTATTACAAGAGATTTGAATGATGATTTGTATATTTATTTTTACGTGTCCATATGTTTGGCTTGTTTTTACATATATGAAGAATTGAATTACCTTATCATGACTAGAGTTGGGCAAATACCCTATGATTTTTTCTATTGACTATGATTCATGATAAATTGCCTTGAGTTTGAGATATGGATTATTAAGACCTAGCTTTGATGTTGCTAATCCAAGAAAATTATGCTTTAAAGCCTCCCATGATATGTTTATAATCAACTTTGAATAATGATTTGATCTTTAGTTAAAGATATGGAATCCACTTATAGCTTAAATTTTAGTTTTAATCAAACAGATGCACGGTTAGCTTTTAACATGAATCTTTATGATATTTAAAGTGGATCTCCTACAAAATGAGCATACAAATTAAAGGGAGTAGTATTTAGCACTGAGTAGGAAGTGTGGGTTTAGTGCATCCTGCTTTTCTAGAACTACGAGACAATGTAGGTACAGATTTAGATTTATTCTATTTCTATATTATTGACAATTACAGATGTGATCACTTAGCTCAGGTTATACTTCTTGGCCAGTGTATGACATCTCTCCCCAACGTGATATTTTTCTCTTAGAGGAACTAGAAGTTGGACACTATGATAGCTCACATAGTGTATATCGGTTAGAAGAACCTCCCTACTAGTAAAGAATAATGTAAGACTCCGTAAAAGTTCTAGTTCAATTTATTCCGATATAGCTTGTAATAAGGGGTCCCAGACTTAGGAAAATTCATCTAAGTGTTAAGACTTAGAATTATTTTTAGCCTTCGTAATTGGATGATCTTATTTACGATCTTTCTAGCCTTAGACTATCAATTTATAAATTTATTCATGATCAAAGATGTCAATTGGTCATATTGGGTGAGTTTTGGAATTTCCAGACATCGTTTGAGTTGTGTTTGGATGGCTAAAACAGCAAGCCAACACGATCTTGATGCGTCGCATTGGCTATCGCATTAAAACCATCGATGTGACACGTCGGTGATTGCGTTGATCCCATCAATGCGATGCATCGCCAATCGCATCACTGGGCATAATTTGTTTATTAAGTTACAGGTTTGTGGGGGCAAATGAGTCATTTTCCATCCATCTTGACCCACCTATATCACAAAATTAAGGATCTAAAGGGGAAAATATACTCATTTTTTCACAAATACTCTCAAGAACAAAGCCCTAGTTTCATCAAGTCCAAGTCCCAATAATTCACCACATTTCCCATTAAATCAACAATCAAGGTATGTTAGGTGTTCATCCTTGGTTTTCCTTCCACCTTTAGAGTTCAAGAACCTTTTTTAAAACTATAAGTTTTCAGATTCATTATTTACTTGTGCAAATTGGGTTGTATTCATGTTTGTGTTATTGTATGGATTTCAATTCAAGATTTAATTATAAGTTTTGTGAACATAAGATAACATGTATGTTGATTAATGTAATTCCTATGTCAAAACCCTTGATATTGCAAGTTTAAGTTGTAGTCATGATGCTTATGTGTTGTTCATTATCATGTGAATTAATTATGCTCCCCAAGTGTTTAATAGAATATACATGTGAATTGAATAGTGTAATCATGACATGTTAGCATGTGTTCTCATTCATGTACAAGTTCATGACCTCTAAGTATTTGACAAAATGTCTTAGTGAATGAATTGTGAACAATTGACTATTGCCATGCTTTCAAGATTTGCTATGTTTTATCTATTATGCTATCAAGTCCTAGGGGTATTAATTACATAGAATCAAGCTATTTATTTAGTTACAGTAGTTATAGTATAGTCCTAGTAAAGGTCAAGAACAACAGTACTTAGTTAGTTAACAGAACTCAATGAACTCATTCCAGTTCGATCAGTCGACACGATTAGGGTTAGTTCAGTCAAGCTTAGTATAATCTAGTGATCAATGTCTTTCAGTTGGAAGTAGGATTCAGCACCGAGCGAGCCTAGGGATGGGGGCTCACACATTAGTCAGAATTGGGTCCTTAGAAGCAATCCCTAAATTCCAAAACTACGTAGCCAGCGTAGGTCATGAGATGTCACCCGCTAGTTGAGGACTGGCACTCTGAGGGATCACCCACTAGTTTAGCAATGATCTCAGGGGTCACCCGCTAGATTAGGACTGAATCCATAACCATTGATAGTACTTGTGGAATGGTACTAACACCCTTCCAACTAGGGTCACAGGTTGGACCCCAATCAGCTCAAACTGGGGCATGTCGGTTAGATGAATACTCCCACAGTTACATTTTCAGTCTTAGTATTCAGTAATGAACTTAGTCAGTTCTAAGAACCATGGCTATTAGTTATCAGTTACTCAAACATCAGAATTCAATACTCAATTTTAGTATAATCTCAGATACACGATGTATACCTACATGCACAACATTTGATGTTCAGTATGTTCAGTAGTTACAGTTTTGCATGTACTCACATCCAGTTACTTCGTGATGTTCATTCAGTCAGTTATCATATCATGCATATGAACTCATGTATATCAGCCTTACCTCACTTAGCATACCAGTACATTTCACGTACTGATGCATACTCTTTTTTTTTGCACTATGATGTCTCATATCATAGGTTCGGACGCTCAGGTTCCTGATTGTACTTAGCAGAGCAGGCTATCAACAGTAGTTATAGTGGTGAGCCCTCATATTTTGAGGGCAGAGTCTATCTATTTCAGTATTTCAGTAGTTTAGTAGTTATTTCAGTCGGAGTTAGTTGGGGGTTTGTCCCATTAACTCCATATTCAGACTAGTATAACCAGTTATTTAGTTTTTTTTAGATGTTTTTATCAGTTATACTCAATTATTATTTCAGTGTTTTGAGAACCTTATGGCATTTTCTATTTTCTTCCATATATATATATATATATATTAGTATTATGTTCAGTGCTCACAGCAGGTACTAGTCATGGGTTAGCTTGTGGTCCTTTGGGATTGTAAGCACCGTGTGACGCCTAGGGTATAGTCTCAGGGCATTACAAACTTGGTATCAGAGCCTAAAGTTCTAGATATTCCTATGGACTCTGAAAGCCTCATCAAGTAGAGTGTTGTGCATGGGTGTGTAGCGCGCCACACTAATGGATAAGAGGCTACGAGGTATTCTTAGGAAAAAGTTCCCTTCTTTCAGTTTTCATTTCGTACGAAAGCGCATGAGATCTGTTTAAAAATCTTTTCCTAAGTCATCCATCCTTTCATGTACAGAAAAAAATACCTCCTAGAAAGACCAATGGAAGAAGGACTAGGAACCAGCCAGCACCTCCGCCCATTCAAGAAGATCCCCTGAATGAGAATGTCTCTCAGAGTGTCAGTCAGTTAACAAAACTCAGTGAACTTATTCCAGTTCGGTCAATCAACACGATCAGGGTCAGTTCAGTCAAGCTTAGTAAAATCTAGTGATCAGTGTCTTTCAGTTGGAAGTAGGATTCAGTACCAAGCGAGCCTAGGGATAGGGGCTCACCCGTTAGTCAGGACCGAGTCTTTAGAAGCAATTTCTAAGTTCCAAAACTACGTAGCCAGCGTAGGTCATGAGATGCCACCCGCTAGTTTAGGACTGACACTCTCAGGGATCACCCGCTAGTTTAGGACTGATCGCAGAGGTCACTCACTAGATTAGAACTGACTCCGTAGCCACTGTTAGTACCCATAGTACAGTTTTAACACCTTTCCAACTGGGGTCATAGGTTGGACCCCAATCAGCTCAGACTGGGGCATGTCGGTTAGATGAATACTCCCACAGTTATAATTTCAGTATTAATATTTAGTAAAGAACTCAATTAGTTCTACATAACTATGGCTATCAGTTATCAGTTACTCAGCCATCAAAATTCAGTACTCAGTTTCAGTATACTCTCAGAAACATGATGTATACCTGCATGCGCAGCATTGCATGTTCAGTATGTTCAGTAGTTACAGTTTTACATGTACTCACGTCTAGTTACTTCATGATGTTCATTCAGTCATTTATCATATCATGCATATGAACTCATGTATATAATCCTTACCTCACTTAGCATACCAATATATTCCACGTACTGACGCATACTCTCTCTTTTGCGCTATGATGTCTCATATCATACTTCGAATGCTCAAGTTCCTGACCGTACATAGAAGAACAGTTTATCAGCAATAATTATAATGGTGATTCCTCATATTTTGAGGATAGAGTCTATCTATTTCAGTATTTTAGCAGTTCAGTAGTTATTTCAGTCGGAGTTAGTTGGGGTTTGTCCCATCAACTCCATTTTCAGACAGTTAGAGGCTTTCAGACTAGTATAGCCAGTTATTCATTTTTTTCAGATATTTTATCTATTATACTCAGTTATTATTTCAGTATTTTGAGAACCTTATGGCATTTTCTGATTTCTTCCCCATATATATATATATATATATATATTTCAGTATTATATTCAGTGCTCACAGCAGGTACCAATTATGGGTTAGCTTGTGGTCCTTCAGGATTGTAAGCACCGTGTGATGCCCAGGGTGTAGTCTTGGGGTGTTACAAATAATAAAAAAGTTTTAAAGATAGAATACAAGTATAACTTTTAGAACTAAGCGTGATGGCTCACGATATTTATGCAGTATGGTTTTGTTATTTATGATTGATGATTTTTCAGCTTTCAATTATTCAAGCCAATGTGAGTCATGACATCTAGCTGCATTCTTTTATGGATTTTGATAAACATTGATATATTGTTTTACCAATGCGTTCACCCCCACATGCTCAGTACATTCTCAAAGTATTGGTCCACATATACGTCTATGTGCTACATTGTTTAATAATGTAGGTTCAGATGCTCAGTCTCAGCAGCGTGAGTGATTTCAGGCATCTCTATCTACATCCCGATAGTTGGTGAGTTCTCATGGTTCGAGGACCCATTTATCCAGATTTTTAGCTTTCGTAGTATTTGATTAGTTGTTTTCAGTTCAGTTCGAGTTAGTTGAGGGTCTGTCCCGATGACTCTCTAGTTCTTAGTAGTAGAGTCTTGTTGGACTACTAGCTATAATTCCAACTTCTAATATTAGTTGTTTAGACATTATGTTTAGTTGATTTCAGCTCAGTTCAGATAATTCAATATTTCAATATTCTGCTTATTTAAGTTACCTTGATATGAGTTTCAGACTTAGTAGAAGGCTTACAAGGTTAGTTTGAGACATTAACAAATAGGAAAATTTCATCCTGTAAAAAGTGTCCTATAAATTAGGATGTAGCCAAAAGTGAGGCTCATATTTAAGATAACATAACTTATCCCCGAAATGTATTAAAAAAAAAGGATAACTACATGGCTTAGTAAACATAGGCTCATAATTACCCCATTTAGTTTAAGTTTTAATTAATTATAATCCATAGCCCCCTCTTGCCTATTAGTTATCCCTAATTTAAATTTATAGTCTCTCTCATTTATTTTATTTTTCTCTCCATTTTCTATAACTCTCCTTTTTTTCCTTTTTCAAAATTTTTCTTTTCCTTTTTTTTTTTTTTTTTTTCATTTTTTTTTTCTCCCTTTTTTGTATTTTTTTCTCTCATTTTTTTTATTGTTGTTGTATTTTATATTTTATATATTTTATATTTATTTGCACCATACTATGTATTTTAAATAAATTTGTTGTTAGTTAAATAGTTTAATCATGAATATGCATAATTTATGATTTGTAATTATATACAAAAAAAATATGGATTAATTATATTTATTTGGGTCTTAAATATATAAATATACATTGTGTCATTTAATGCAAATGTATCGTTAGTATTTGTATTTCAAATTTATCATTTGTATTTGTATATAAGCAAGTATCATTTTGTATGCGTATGGTTCAAGTTGTATAAACATGTATCATTTGATGCAAATGTAACATTTGTATTTGTATAATTTATCATTTTATAAATACAAGTGTTTGTAGAGGAAAATAAAAATTCTTTTATAATTATTAAAAAAATACAAATGATTTAGTCAACTATAAAAAAATAAAACAAATTAAATTATAAATAAAAATACAATATGCAGTCAACATACAAATATAAATACAAAACAATTCTTTAAAAATACAAGTGCATCGATAAAAATAATACACAAATACAAATAAAATAAAATCACAAAATATAAATACAATGCCCAATCAATTATAAAATACAAATACAAAAATAATTCTTTAAAATACAAGTGTGAATTGTATAAAATATAAATGATGGTACGAACTAGCAAACACAAATACAAGTGCGAACTATACAATACAAATAGAAATGAAAACTATAACATACAAATACAAGTGCGAACAATAAAATACAAATACAAATGCGAACTATAACATAAAAATAGAAGTGTGAACTATAAAATATAAATACAAATGCGAACTATAACATACAAATACAAGTGCCACTACTAGAAATTACCCCTATGGTGATGGTTGCAAAACCGTTGCAATAGACAGAAAAAACGTTGCCATAGGTCTACCGCAACGGTTCAGCAAACGTCCTATAGGTGGGCGCTGCAATAGGTCTATGGCAACGGTTTATGCAACGGTTGTCTGAACCGTCGTCATAGGTCAAGCTATGGCGACGGTTTCAGAAAATCGTCGCCATAGCTTGACCTATGGAGACTCTTATTTTTTGATTTATTGAGACGCCTATTTTCATCTATTACTAACCGTTGCAATAGAAGCTATTGCAACGCCATTAAACTGTTGCAACAGTATCTATTGCAATGCTTTTTGAATACCTATTGCAACTATTTCATTACTTATTGGGACGCCTATTTTCATCTATTGCAACGATATTAAACCATTTCAATAGATTCTATTACAACGAGATTAAACCGTTGCAATAGCATCTATTGGAACAAGATTAAGCCGTTACAATAGCAATTATTGCGACGCTTTTGTTATTGTGTTGCAACGCTTTTTGACTGCATATTGCAATGATTTATTGATCTATTGCAATAATTATAGACACATGTTATTAAATTGAAACGATTTATATAAATAGTCACTCGTATTAATGTAAATTTTTATATACATACATAATAAATTATAACATAATATATACACATCACAAAACAAAATCATTCATTAATAATCTCATAATTCAAAAATGCAACAAGCTAGTAATTTAAATCCAAAAGCAAAATGTAATCAAGTCCAAATGATTAGTTAAGTTTTTACATACTAGCAAGTTCGAGTCGCGATAAGTTTCAAGGAAGTCAACACAAAACTATTAATATTAGAGCATTTATCCACAACTCAAAAATCTTCTCAAGTAAGGTCAATGTCTTCATCACTTTGTTCATCTCTTTCTTCATTTCGGACACCTATAAAAATAGAATAAAATAATATAAATTAGCACTTCAACGTAAGAAAATCCCAACTCTAATTGAACTTACATATCTCATTATGTATTATGCCTTTACAGAGCTCATCTTTACAGCCTTTCCTCAAAAGTTATCTCAAACAGAGATATATCATCCAAACACATTACATTATGCATAATGTCAACAATATGAAGAACAAACAACTTCAATGCCAATATCCAAATTTCTCAACAAACTGCTGTCATTTTCCTCTTATCATTGTACCCCAATAAAAAACAAAAAAAAATAGAACAAAAATGAAGCATTTTCCTCAACACATATTACAATCACCAGTATTCACAAACACTTGTTCTGTCTACTCGCTTACATATCAACCAAAGTCGCTTACATTACAATCGCAAACCTTAAAAACAATGAAATAACGTTACAACCACTGCCTATTCCACCCACCAACAATTCATATCTCAATCACTCTTCGCAATGCTGCTTAAACACACTGATTACAAAAGAAGATTCAGAATGAAATCTTAAAGTAGCATTCGAGTATCAATGACAACGTCTCACCAACCTTTCAACAATAGTCCATTGTCACCAGTGGACATTGAATGGCATGCGGCAAGATAACATAAATGGATGCATATGGTTTTGATCAAGTCCAAATGTTACTTAAGAGCAAGAAAATTTAAAAGTGTGATGACAACTCACAAGGAACAGAAATCAAAGTACGACCAAGAAATCATTGTTCTAATCGCAAGAATTAAGGTTGCACGTCATCTGCACTGCCAAGCTAATAATAGTTTGTAGGCTTATCCAGAATGCAGTTCTCCAAAGGTTCCCACACAATAGGTTCGAACTAAAATTTCCCATTTCTGTAGATGTAAACCAATTGATGGATATCCTTCAGGGTAAATATACCTTAGATTGTAAACCAGTTGATGGATATCCTTCAGGGGAAATATCCCTTTACATTTTGAACCACCATTTGATATCTCCATTCTAGTATCAAAATTTTGCAGCAGATACAGAGGCACTATATCTTAATGTAGGACAGTGAATGTACAAGAAAGCAGGTAGTCTATGTTCTCATGACGTTTTCTCAATGCAAGTAATTAATAAAGAATTTCAATTCTTCTAAAAAGAGGGTGAACAACGAGAGAGAGAGGAGAGTTGGGGCACCTCAATCTTCTCTCTGCAGAAGCTCCGTTACCAACTGCACAAAGAAGTCAAGGTAATGTGAAACCACTCTAACAGATTTAGATTTTATCAATTGCTACATATAAGTTTCACAATGGGCTTGGAAATGGTTTTGGAGACTACAAATCATAGAAGTGGCCTTTTTTTCTTGGGTGATGTGTCCATAAAGTCTAATTGACCCAACATAATTAGAAGAAAAGAGACAGATGTAAAGCAAATAAGTGAATAAGGGATTGAAGACAACAAGCATCTCTATTTGCACTATTCATTTGGTAACTAATTGTGAGAGCTGTTCATAAACTTCATCTGGTGTTAAATCGGGAAATGGCTTTGATAGTTCAAGACCTCTTGATTTCATTAGTACATTATAGGAAGGAAGTTTGTACATGACACTACCTTTGTAATGTGCAATGCTATCTCAATGCTTGTACGCCCCAACTAGAAATCACAGGTTTTTCTTTTCTCATTAATCTACACAATAAATGCTAATAATAACTTGTTCACACTTACTAAAGTATTGGATAAACAGTACCACATTCATTTTTTTTCCAGTGGATTGGAGAAATCTCCTTAAGTATGTGATGTTATGCAGCTATCCAGGTAAAAACACTTTCTAGACACCCTCACCCACCACTACCACAACAAAAAAATACTCTGTTTGGGCTCGACAAAATATTAAAACTCAAGATTTTATTCTTGGGAAGAGAGGACGGGTTTTGGATCATAACTTGACTTATTTAGGGCTTAGGGATTGTAAATAATGTGTTTAAAAATTCCTTATAATGATTTAGAGTGATTAGGGATGGTTTAGGGGTATGAAATAACTTCAACACCCTTGATAGAAGTCAAAACAGAGTGTTTTTGGCACTTAGAACTGACTTAGGCAGCGCCCAAGTAATCGTACAAGCCAGGCTGGGCGGCGCCTAACCCATCGCCTAAGTTTGGTTGGGCGGCACCTAACCAATCGCATACCCTTACTGCCTCTCACAAAAATGGTCATAACTTTTCGTTCGAGTATTGGATTAAGGCAAAATTGGTATCGTTGGAAAGCTAATTTGATTCTATACAATTTGTTGGGTCTAAATATGCCAAAATACCACATATACATCAAGTTATGCTCGTTAAAAGATGACCCTTGCAAAATCACACACTAAAACTTGTTGGATTCAAAAGCTCTTAGCTTGCATTACCTTAGGTGACTCCTATAAACACGTTAAACACATCATAAGCTTTTTTCTCACTAGGATACTCATTGTAAGTCATGTACTCAAATATGAATTATAATATTAGAGGTTTCACACGTAGGAAGAATGGTTCATTTTCTAGTTTAGAAGTATATGGGGTATTACAATATCTCCCCCTTGGAATCATTCATCCTTGAATGATGGGTGGGAACTTATTAAAAAATTAAAGTATGGAATAGTGTGTCTTCGAACAAAGAATATAGCTGAGTTGAAACTTTAGAAATTCTATCATGAAGCTGAATTCTGAGCTGACTTGACTTACTAACTATCAGGAATCTGATTCATGCTAGGAGTTTAGAACTCACTTGAGATTTCCATGATACAATCATTAATATAGAAGTGCGAAATGATAATTATTTAGGCATGAATCATGAGACAATGAGACTAAGATTGTACAAGGGGTGCTACATTATCTGAGGGGGTATACTTGGAAAACTGAGGTTATGCTCTAAGCACTTACAAATTGAGTCATGACAAAATAGATGAATCTTAAACATGATGCTTGGACTAAACTGCATTTGCAACTTGCATGGACGTGAATGAATTACCTCAAGAATAGGAAAGATAGAAAAATGATGGGAACTTGTCTGCCTGATTACTAAACTAAATTGCTGGCTATATGGACTGAATTATACTAAAAGCTTATACTCAACTGGAATATTTCTTTAGCACTTTTAGCAAGAAGTTATAATAACATTAGGAAAAAAAGAATCTTGGGTATGATCTGAGTGAGATATCTGAAGAAGGAATTCTCAGTATAGCTATAACTTTGTAACATAGAACATAGGCTTCTTAAACATAAACTAGTTTAGAATTTCTAGGCTTTAGACAATGCAAATGCTAGTTTTTCAAGCTCATAAACATTTCTCAAATACTCTTTTCAACTACACTTTCTCCCCTTTAATACCATGCTCACACGGGTTCATGTAACTTCATATACTAATGTCTGATCTGAACTAAATTCTCTCACCATGTTCAATCCTAACTTGAATCACAACTTACTACACATAACATTATAACACTAGTATGAACCATGAATTCAATACCCCAAGCATTTTCACAACTTTTTCTCTCTATGATGATTCTTCTTATCACTTCAATAACTAACTCTAAACTCTTACTGTGGATTCACTAGCGCATATTGCATTCCTCCACTTACATCCCAACATGACATTCAAGCCTATCACTATAACCACATATGAAGTTCAAGCCAAACACCCATAAAGGCTTACTCTTCCTAGTCTCTAAACCTCTATTAACAACAACATTCTTACACTATTATTAAGAATATACACAAAAAAATTTCAACTAACCACAACATGTATTAAAGACTTGACCTCAATCTTACATCACACTTATAGCCTTAGATAAAATGGGCATACGATGATCTTTTCTCAAAAATAAACATTTACTCTCTCCCATCTAAACAATTGTTCATCATCACTATCTTAACGTAGGAAGAGGTCATAGAAGGGTTAACACATAAGGACCTGAAGTACAGAAGAATACTATACATAACTTTAACACTTAACTGAGGCCTGAGAAATAGAACGTTAAAGGTATAGATTCGTTAAAGAGATCTAAACTGAGGGCATACATGATATAAACTGGATTTCACTAGGATCATGAGTTTTTGAGAACTGATCATACTCTGGAACATGAGTTCATACTTATCATGAGCAGTTCAACATAAGATTGGAGTTCATAGATTTATGAGGAATGACTCGAATCATAGACTGAAGTTGTTACTTACTAGAAACCGATGATGGATTTGAGTACACATGAAGTGTATAGGCATTGGCATTTGGCATGGATATATCACGCATGACATGAATCTGATATGATAAAGATTGAAATCCAAGGAATACTCTAAAGAAAGAAAGGATCAGTATCTCATCGCAACTCTTGTTGACATATAACACAATCTAACTCTCAAAACTTGGTTTGGTTCTTCACTCTACCATCCCCCCCTTAGATCAAAGATGTCATTCTAAGTCTATGGAACCCTTTAATAACTCTAATATAAATTGCAATCCCTTTACTCTAGAGTTTAGGGCATAACAATACCCATAAATAATAAACTTACCCTGAAAGACTACACCTTAAAGTGTAAAAACCACTGCTAATACTTCATTCTAAGATACAACTCTATATTTCTATGTCCCCAATATTCATCATCTAATAACTTGAACACTTACTAACTTAGAATCTTTAGGAGTATCACCATACTATGAGTTCACACCAACTAGTTCTTCAACTTTACTTTCTATTAGCTCAATCATTAAAAAACTCAACTTAGATTCCAACACTTAACAAGGATATCTTCAACCCTTAATGAACCATACTACTTCCGTCATAGCCTACCAATATCGCATCTCCAAACTTATATCTCTAGACCATGAGAATCAAGACCATAACAAAAGGCTCAACACTATCAATCAAAACTCCTTAACTTGGCTATTTAGAACACCATATACCATCTAACTAGTCTTTCTCCACCTAGTAACTCAACGGTATTACTAGCCACATACAACATGCCATAATCCTAAAAAATAATGCAACCCTATATTACCTTGGGCATACTTCTACATCATTCATACAACATCATACTTAATCTCAAATCAATAAACTTATATTCTTGCATTCACTATTTCAAGCCTATTGGTTCACCTCCAAATAGCTAGCATCACTAACCAAGCAAACGTTATTTCCATCTTGATGATCATCTACTATTCAAACTTAGTGTCTAGTTTTAGGCATGATTAAGAACAAAACCTCATATACTATTCTCACTTGGAACCCATAAAACAAAGCATCAAGAAACACTAGCCCACTAGAATCTCATAACCACAATAATTGATCAATAATCGTATGTCCTATCTTATTTACAAGCTATCAACACATCCTTCTTCTACACATCATTACTATCTACCCTTTTTATGTAGCTAAACTTAGTTCATAGCTTTATAAGTTTTAACTAAACTCCTTCTTGCAATCTCAGAGAAGCCTAAATTAACAATGCTCATCCACCAAGCAACTTCATCAATAACTTATACTTTTCTTGCACAAAAAACACCATCAACAACTCTTTTTATACTTGAAGCAAACAATAATTCACCTTAACTAATAACTCCTTCTCTACCTTCTACTAAACTAGCACACAAGGACATATCACTTCATTACCAACTCAATCGTATGAAAAAAAATTCATCTATACATATATTCAATAAATCAGTCTTACCACCCTTTTTGTCAATACACCTTTAGACCCCCAGTTCCAACCAACACAAGAACAACAAGGTGAACAACAAGTTGCTAGTGAATTGAAATAGGCCTCACACGTCTTCACTAGACTTTGATTTTTGTGTTTTGAAAAAGAAAATGAGATGAATAAAAAGGCAACTATTCTAGTGAATCGAAAGAGCCCCACACGACTTCACTAGACTTTTAGTTTTAACCAACACAATGATAACAAGTATATAAGAGATAGAAACTTGACACATAATATTCAATGATCTAAGAATACACATCTTACTCTGTCTTAACTGATCAACTCATAAGAATGAGGGCATAACTTTAAACTTGAGGGGCTTATAACACACTAGAAGGCTTTTCTCAAGATGCTTTGTGAGACTTTTGAAAACTTCTTCCTAGCAAGTCTGAGAGCATTATCAGGGGAGAAACTGGAACTTGTTGATCATGCTATCTCAAGAATAATATATGGATAAGGAAGTATAGATTTACATTAAGGATTCTGCGAAGGAATCTAAAAGCACCTCTGACTTGGGCTTAGTGCATGACTTTTATGAACATGAATAAAACACTTCAATCTTTGAAACTCAAAAGCATTGATGGGATACATTATATCTCTCCTACAATCCCATAACTATCTGTAGAGACTATCTGAGAAAGTGCTATCTGTAAAGATTTAAGCTTGACTGTTTCTGATATCCTAAAAAAAAGGCGGAGATAGCCTGAATCGAGTAGGATGAGAATCTATATAAGCTTCTTAGAGAAGATTTATACAGCATGATATGAGACTTAAAAGAATGGAGATATTTCCTAAATGCCTTATAGACTCTCGAAGAAAAGTACAGACGTCTCCGTACTATCCGCAAGACTCTACTAGACACGGCTTCACAGACACCTTAGTACTCTTGCACTTAATGCTATTATACCAAGTTTGTAACGCCCTAAAAATGCTTCTCGAGACGTCACACGATGCTTAAGGTCACAAGTGATCCCAAGCTAACCCTTCTACTGGCATACTTACAAGCAATTGAATAAAATACATACATCTGAACAAAATAAGCAGAAACATAACAAAAACTCTTTTAAACTGGATAAATACAAATCTGATTTTATAAGATTACAACTCTGCTGTTACAAGAAAAATGGAAATTAAATACATTAACACTACTAACTGTCTATGAAGCCTCTACTAGTACTGACTATAGGTAGCCGGGTCATGACTCTCAACTAGCCCAACTCAATATGACTGAATAAAAAAAATACAATACTTCTCAACTATATAACTGACTCGAGCCCTTGAATCAAAAGGACTTATCACCTGCTAATTGAAAACTGTGAACTTACTAAATATGGTGCATGTGCTACAACTTGTACCTACATTATGAGACAATGTAGCACATGGACGTATATGTAGATCAGTACTTTGATGATGTACTGAGTATATGGGGGTGTATGCAATAGTTAAACAATATCATCAATCTTTATAGAAATCATGCATGCCATTATAGATGACTCACATAGCTTGAATAAAAATTGAAATCTGAATCTCATGAATCATGAATAAGGAAGTATGTAATATAAATCTCGTGAGTCATTACATTTTATTCTAAAATCTGTATTCTCCTCTTATTCTCAAAACTTGTAGGCTAAAGAAAACTTTAACCAATACTTTCAAGACACATGCTTTTATCTTGAGGAGAGTAGAACTTCTTTAAAACTTAAGGACTTAGAACTTTAGGAACTTTAAGACTTGGGAACTCTGGGACTCTTTTTGACGTGGGACACTTGGGAGTTTCTTCTAACCGGCATAAACTATATGATATACATGGAGTCCAACGTCTTACCCATGTTGGGGAGAGTTATTTTACCATTGATATCGGAATAGAACCTCAACTTTAGTGATCACTATCTCGGCCTCAGGCCCATAAATCCCAATCCTACGGTAGCACATAGTTCTGGGGCATGAAACCTTGGAATCATACCCAACTCGATGCTAAATACTACTCCTATACTCAACTCAGAACTTTTAGGAAATCCACCTCAAAATAACTCAAGGGTCTATAATGAATAACAAATCATGTTTCTCTTGCTTTAAATCATAATTAATATGGATTTCTTTCTTAACTCAGGCTCAAAACAATATTTCTTTAAAGTCAAAACACTTGCTTATTGAATCATGCTAAATGACATGATCTTCAAGAAAACACCAAAACTCATACTTGGTTTAAAGTTTATACACATGCTCAAATAATCTCAATTTCACAACGAAGCTTAGATCATGACATAAATCTTGGAAACACTTGAAAACATCAATTCATGGTGGGAACATGCAATTTATAGCATAAATTCTCAATTCAAAAACATAACATAGGTGAAATATCACACAATTCAAGACTTGAACACTTTATAACTTCATAAATTCAATTTATAGTAAATTGGATACAACCTACTTGCAAAAACATGAAATTATTTGATAAAAATTAAAGCTTTGGGCACAAGAACGAAATGATTGTTCTCGTTCAAATCCCACATACCTTAATGGTGATGAAATTGTTAAAATATTGGACCTTCAAGCTTGATTGAAAGAATCCTTGTAGAGAATTTTGGATTCGGAGCTTAACTTCTTGATTCTTGAGAGGTAAACTTAGATTTTATTCTTGGGAAGAGGGGAAGGGTTTTGGATCATAACTTCACTTATTTAGCACTTAGGGATTATAAGTAATGTGTTTAAAAATCCCTTATAATGATTTTGAGTGATTAGGGATGGTTTAGGGGTGTGAAATTACTTCAACACCCTTGATATAAGTCAAAACAGAGTGTTTTTGGCACTTGGAACTGACTTAGGCGGCACCCAAGTAATATCACAAGACATTTTGGGCAGCTCCTAACCAATCACCTAAGTTTGGTTGGGCGGCACCTAACCAATCGCATACCCTTACAACCTCTCACCAAAATGGGCATAACTTTTCATTCAGGTATTAGATTTAGGCGAAATTGGTATTGTTGGAAAGCTAATTTGATTCTATACAATTTTATGGATATAAATATTCCAAAATACCATATTAAATCAAGTTATGATTGTTAAAAGATAACCCTTATGAAATCAAACACTAAAACTTGATGGATTCAAAAGCTCTTAGCTTACATTACCTTAAGTGACTCCTATGAACATGTTAAACACATCATAAGCTCTCTTATCACTAGGATACTCATTGTAAATTATGTACTCAAATATGAATTACAAGATTAGAGGTTTCATACGTAGGAATAACGGTTGTTTTCTAGTTTAGAAGTATATGGGGTATTACAGTGACCACTGCTTTAGTTGGACCAATAGACTGGTTCAACTCATTTAGCAATATTAGTTGACGGACAGTCCGTCTATGTACTTCTTTCATTTGTGTAGCGCGTCTTTTCTTTTATTAGTTGAAGGGCCTACAATAATATCAACAACAAAATTATTGAAATGCCGACAATTTTTGAAATAGTATGAACTAAAATATATAGATTCTTGCCTTCTCCAGATTGTTCATTTGCTTGTAAATTAGGAAGTTGTGACTGATCTTGCTATACTCGTTCAACTTTAGGTTGTGATGCACGAATGGTAGTGTATGGCAATTTTTATCGCACTTGCTCCTCTACTGGTGCTACAAAAGAGATGGAATCCGAAGACACTTGTTCTGATACTTGACATATAGCTGGCACCTGTTGCACTTGTTCTGGTACTTAAGATATAGGTGAAACATTATTTGACTTCTCCTTCTGCTTTTTATTTTTTTCCTTTGCATTTATGTAGCCTATGTTCTTCTTCTTGTGTTCTAGTATTTGTTTATTTTGTAGAGCTTCTAGTGATCCAGGTGAAAGAAAGATTTTAGCTTTCTGATGATTTCTCGAACACCCTTGTTGATTCATGATTCTTTAAGTCTCAGTAAGATCAAGAGAAAAAACGTAATTTCAACCTGGTTAAAATAACAAAGAAAAACTTATTTTTGCTGACCAGAACAAAAACCTTTTCCTGATAACATGCATTGTGATATCAGTACTATATATCCTATACATAATCTATGAGAAAAAACTTTCTTAGGATATAATATAACACATATTTTATCTAGAGATTCTCAAGTTCTTACCCCGTAGAATGGAAAGAAGAAATACAGTGGATCATGACATTCAAGTACTAGGAGTACAGTCACAACTCCCCTGTCCATGATTCAGTTGAATCTAGGAGAGAAGGAGTGTTAGAATTCAATATTTTTGTACCCAATCTATCATCACATGTTACACCAACGTTTCCTTAGCACACCACGCCATTGGAGCTGAGAATATTTCATAGCAAGGAAACATCCGGTTTGCTAATAAGAGAGCATGTTTTGATCTTAATATAGGAACCCTTACCTGTTTAACATATATTCTCTGACTTATATATACCTTTTAAAATAAAAACATGAACCTTCTTCTAGAACTTGGAATGGAGCTCCTGTAACTTTGACAATTAGTGAACATGAAAGTGCTGTGAATATCTCAACCTCATATATTTCTCTAGATCTAACATGTAGCACCTCTATGAGACTATGTATGACATGCATATATATATATTGGGGCTACAAAGACATTTCCAAGTCATGTAGTATGTTCCCTAGTTCATTTAACACCTTACATGTTCTCATTGTTATACTTATTCGTTGTCCACTTCTTTGACATCCAAATCTGGCATGCAGGCTATCCAATCACCCCAACTAACCTGGTCATCCTTATCAACGACATTGGAAAATCTAGACTAGACAGGGTAAACTTAATTTAAGCTACTAATTTAGGCTAATCCTTCAAACTTGTTATACTTCATGAAAAATGGCATTGGACATGTTTAAAATTTTCAAGAAACTTTGTCTCTTATTCTATTCATCAAGAACCAAAAGGTCTGTACATCACCGTACACGTCTCTTAACAATATTTAAATATTTTTTAACTCTATGAAAAAACCTTTTAAATGACACAAATGCATTTACTAGGAAATGGTGAGAGTACTTGGCAGGAAAAGAAACAAATTTTTGACCAAGTTCATTTTTTGACTGCCTCGTCAAATTTAAGAAGTTAATGCCTGATATAATCTGTGACGTGCTGGCATCGCAGATTACTAGGAGGTTCTGTGAAGCTCTAGAGAAGTTTGGATACAAATGATCAAAATCCTTCCATGCTTGACCATCAGCAGGATGCCTTAGATTTCCATCATTCGGGCGTTCACTAGCATGCCATTTCATTGCAACAGCTATTTCAAGACACATGAACATCCTTTGAAGCCTAGGCTTTAAGGGAAAGTATCTTAAAACTTTTGCAGGAATTTTAGAGCTTGCATTGGTTGAGGCACCACCAACACTCTTCCATCTAGAAGTCCCACATACAGAGCAAATCTCAGCTTTCAAATTGTCCTTCCAAAATAACATGCAATCATTAGCTCAAGCATGTATTTTTTCATAATCAAGACCCAAATCTCTTATCACATTTCTGGCCATATTGAAAGACTCTGGTATCTGAGAAAAGAGAAAGGCCTCTTTTATCAACACTAAGAGATCTAAAAATATTTCATTACTAAACCCATGCAATGATTTAAACAAGAACAACCGAATGGTGAAACTCAGCTTACTAAAATTCTCACGCCCCAGATATAATTGTTGTTTTTCTTCCTCTAATAATTTAAAAAATTTAGTTGCATCTTCAGGTAATCCCTCTCCAACTCCTTCTCCATGTGTCGATTCAGCATCTATATTTCTAAATATATCATGAAGTAGACCATTAATATTATCACACATATTATAACCTTCATCATCATTGATTGGATGATTTGTCTTTCTCGAGGAAGCGCTTTCTCCATGGAAAGTCCATTTGGTATAACTAGGAAGAAACCATCTAGAAAGCAAGTGATCCTCCACCACATCTCTATAATGCCAATGTTGATTCTTATAGTCTCTACAAGGACATAATATCTCATTTCCTTAAGCAGCTCGTTCAAACACCTTTTCAAGAAAATATTTCACTCCACACTTGATCTCATCAGACCATATTAAACAATTCATCCAATTTTTATCTTCACAATCCATTAAAATCCTACATAACACAACGAAGTCACCAAAATTATGATTCATGCTAAGCTAAAATATGAAGTTAATATTTAAATCCCAAAATAAAGAAAAAATCTTCATGACTACATTCCTATGTATTGTCATGAATGTATCATCCAGGGTCATGATGATGATTCATATAGATTATTATATCCCAAAATTACATATATGGGTAAAATAACAAAACTAAAGAGAAGGCAGATTTAAATGCAAAATTGAAGAATCTTAAAACCCCATTAGCCTTTAGAAAGGTAAAGCTAGAATCCTCTCAAGCGTAAAGATAGTTGGTGATCCAGGGAAGTAGAAATTTATGAGTGATAATAGACATATTGGACAAAAATGAAAGCAAACAGTGACTACTAATAACAAATATAATACCTTGGTAAATTATAAAATGAGAAAAATGAGGACTTAACAAATAATGACGATTCTTAAAATAATTGTGGAACCTCAAACTATAATCCTAAGGAGAAAGAAGATAATGTTTATAGATCACCTAACAACAACAAATCAAAATATCTTGCCGAATAAGACAAAAAGAGGGTAATGAAAAGAACTTGTTAAGGATCATAGTGACATTGAGGTAAAAAATGCAAAAAGTAATAGGTTGACAGAAGATACAACAATGATTCACAATGAAGATAAGAAACAAATTTCCCCTAAGGATGATATGCAATAGAAACAACCTATAATTAAGGAAAGTGGGAAAAATTATAACTCATCTAGCAATATCCTTGAAGCAGAAATAGAGATTAGTAAAGAAGCTATCGTACCAGAATGTTCTGAGGAAAAGCAACCTATAAATGATATGGAGTAACAACAACTAGACTCTAGTGGAAACAAAATTAAGGAGGTTAATATGACTAGTCCATCAAAGGAACATGGAGATATTAATTCTTTTAAAAGTTCACTCCAATAACAGCAAGCTAAGCAGCAGCTTCAGTAGCATAGCATCCTGTAGTTGACAGCAACAAGCATCTATGTGCAATAGAGATGCAGTTTGCAGACAATAACAACATTCTAATGACATTTGAGACCATAAATTCTGTTAGACAATAAACCTTTTTTTCTATTATTTTTATTTGAACATCACACCCCTTGTTGTGTGGCTCTTCCCTAGACCCTGCTAGCGTGGGATGCTTTGTGCACCGGGTTTCCCTTTCATTTCCTCTTAGACCATAAATATTGGCGTCAAACTGATATTATCAAAATTGGTTTGGAGTACATTTGCTTTTATAATTATCAAAGAACAGTGATTATGATAAAAAAAATTGGTTTGTGTTTGCCATAACCATATTAACATGAATTTCTTCAAAACTAATCTTTTAGAACGGAATATCAATCATTTCTTCATACTTCTATCATTGTATAAATTTCACCCCATCCAAACTTCTTTACCATGTAACCAACCTTTTTTCCAATTTCTTCTTTCTTTCATTACCAAGCATTCAATTTTGACACGTCCTACACTAACCCTATTATAAGCAAAGTAGTAGAAAGCCTGAAACTTTGTTACATCAGCAATCAAAATTTCACTTAATATGAGCTCGTCTTAGTTTAAACTAACTAATGGTAACATAAAAATCATTAGCAATCAAAATATACCAAGTCATGGATACATTATTACTACAGTTTTTACCAATGTTCACGCAATCAAATGAACCCAGCAATAAAATGTTCTCAAAGGAGAAGAAAAACCCAAAATCTCCAAAAATTAGGTCAAAGACGTAGAAGAATACACTAACCTTAAAATCCCCAAATTGAAGCAATCGAAGTGTAAATTTGAGAGAAATTGAAGTGCAAATTCGGTCTGAATATTTCCCGAACCAGTAAATCAATTTTCGAAGTGGCACCAGTAAATCCCACAAAGCTCACTACCAAATCGCAGTAATTGTAGCGATTGTAGCGAAGAGAAGCCGAATCCCCTAATTGATTGATTGTCGTTGTAGTGATTGCAGCAAAGAAAAGTCAATTCCCCTAATCGATGGATTGTCGTTGTAGCAATTATAGAAAAAAGAAGCCAATTCCCTAATTGATTGACTGTCGTTGTAGCGATTGTAGCGAAGAGAAGCCGATTCCCTAATCGATTAATTGTCGTAGCAATTGATTGATTCCCTAATCGATTAGTTCCCTAATCGTAGTAAATATTTTTGTAAGGTTCAGTAAGCTAAGAGAGAGAGAGAGAAGTCGTCTAAAGTTTTCTTTTTGGCGGACTGATGAATTTTTTCGTGAAAATGGAGGGAATAAAATAAGAGTTGCTATAGCTTATTTTATTTATCTATTGCAATGCTTAATTATCAAAAGCAACGGTTATAGTGTTAAATTATGGCTAATAGAATAATTTTTCCTGGCAACACTTGTAACCGTCGCAATAGATCACCTATTGCAATGCTTTGTTAACCGTCGCCAAAAAGTTTGTTGCCATAAGGATAATTTACAGTAGTGCGCGACCTATAAAATACAAAATACAAATGCAAACTATAACATACAAATACAAGTGCGACCTATAAAATACAAATACAAATGCAAACTATAATATAGAAATACAAGTGCGAACCATAAAATAAAAATACAAATGCAAACTATAATATATATACAAAAATAAGCACGAACTATAAAATGCAAATACAAATATAATCATATCAACGAATTAAAAAATATAAATGATGATGTGAATACAAATATGATAAGCAATTATGGTATTTTTGTTATTATTCGTAACTTGTACTTGAGTAGCCATATTTTTCGAAAATACAAAAAATATAAGATAGAAAAAAAGATACAAAAAAGAAAACCAAAAAGAAAAAAATGAAAAGAACAAAAAAATAGAATATAGAGATAGAAAAAAAGAAGAAAAAGAACGAAAAAAAATAAAAATATAAAAGAAAAGAAGAAAAAAAGAAAAAACACACAAAAAAAAATACAAGAAATGAGAGAAAGAATCGAAAAAAGAAAAAAAAAAGAATACGCAGAAAGAAATCAAAAAGTATAAAAAAATCAAAAAAGAAGAAAAGAATAAAATTTAAAATGATGGTAAGTATTTATTTGCGATTATGATATTTTCGTCATCATCCATGACTTGTATTCGATGTAGTCATATTTTTTTAAAAAAATAATATATATATAATATAAAATGTGATCAATGTAATTGTGTTTTATATGAATACAAACTATTGAGTAAAAGCAAATACAACATATATAAATCGAATACATCGATGATAAATTATAATACTGTAAAGTATGATTATGAGAAGTAAATTTTGTGCCTATTTTTAAAATTTTCCCTAAAAACAACTGAAAATAAGAATGCATAAATACATGTTAGAAACTGGGGGCTTTGGGCCATAAGTGACAAAAAAAGCTTTAAAATGAGGTGTAGGTGACACAAGTCTTAATAATTGAGTGGAGGTGATAATTACTTTATTATGGATTAAGAAAGTTTGGTAAGTTTGAGAATAGCCCACAAATTTTTAAATTTACACTTTAATCCAAATGTTGACCTAATAAAATGGGAAACGACGGGAAAAAAAGGCGACTTTCTCTCTCTTCTCATCCATTGTTGTTTTCTCTCTTTTAGCGATTTTTGTTGTTCATTGTTGTTGCTCCTTTATTCATCATCTTCTACTTTATTATCATCATCTTCTACTTCATTATCATCTTCATCTTCTTCTTGTTGACCATTGTCATTGTTGTTGTGGTTGTTGTTGTTTTTGTTACCGCTACTGTTGCTATTTGACAAATTTATTTAGGTCAAATCTTGTTTCGTACATCACTTTCCACTTTGGCATTACTTCATAGGAGACCTTGGTAACTCAAATTATGATTTTTAGTTGATTTTTTCATCAGGATAACTGCTATTGTGTTGTTTTTCCAACAATGGATATAACCCAATCATGAATCCAACATAAGATCCATCTGTTTAAATAGATAAATCATCTGTTGCGACAGATGAGACATCTGTTTCAATGGAAGACTGATATGTTGGATTCATGTTTATGGTTCTATAGGCCATAACATGAATCGAACAGATGGGTCACTTGTTGCAACAAATGATTTATCTGTTTAAATAGATTAGTTATCTGGTGCAACGTGATAAATATTTATTTGCAACAGATTATTAACCTGTTGCAACAAAATCTAAACTCGATTCCAACAGACATGTTGTCTGTTGCAACAGGGTAAATATCTACTGCAACAGATTATTAACCTGTTACAACAGAACCCAAACTTGATTCCAACAGACGGTAAATATCTGTTGTAATATATTAATAACCTATTATGATAGAACCTGACCTTAATTTCAATAGATCATAGTTTGTTGCAACAGGTAAGTCATTTGTCCCAACAGGTTAGTTATCTGTTGGAACATGTCACTCATCTATTGGAATTAGCTTCAAAGGTGCCTCAGTACTATAACATCAATCCCAACAGCTATATAGTCTGTTGCAACATATGATTCACCTGTTACAACAGATGACTAGTCTGTTAAAACCAGTTTTAGGAGCGTAATTATCTGTTAGAACATGTCACTCATCTGTTGGTATTAGCTTCAAAGGTGCCTCGGTACTGTAACATCAATCCCAACAGATATATACTCTGTTGCAATATATGATTCACCTGTTACAACAGATGACTAATCTGTTGAAATCTGCTTCGGGAGCGTAACATGAATCCCAACAGGTAA
This sequence comes from Capsicum pubescens, assembly GCA_030864215.1. NCBI lineage: Eukaryota > Viridiplantae > Streptophyta > Magnoliopsida > Solanales > Solanaceae > Capsicum > Capsicum pubescens. Next base: position 82,805,726 of record CM061543.1, on the reverse strand, counting down.
GTAATCTGTTGCGGCTGATTACATATCTGTTGGGATTTATTTACGGCACTATGAAATCACTATTAACTTTTTTTAACAAATGACTTTATTTAGGTACCACTAATAGAGGGATCAATAACAATATGGGTGGATTGTCATGGTCAATGGATCGAGAAAAATAATCAATATGTATGGTGTTGGAATGAGGATAAAATGCTAGAGACAATAGCTATGATAGTCCAAAGTGATGTTTTGTATGATGATTTTGTGAACTTAATCATCAGTTATTGTGGACTGAATTATCAATCGGAAGAACTCGTCATCAGCTATATGCACAGCTCTTTAGAAAATCAGAGGGTACTGCCTTTCAAGATAACCGATCATGTTCGGTTGCGTGCTTATCTTAGTGATTAATCCAGGCCGGTGTTAAGGGTGTACGTGGTTGAAAATACGAGAGAGAATGAGAACCAAAATGTAGAAGAATAACAACAACACGACATCTTTGATGATAGGTTGGATGATCTAGATATGAATAGTCCAGATGATGATCAAATACTTACGCCCGTTGATGCGGCCAATATGATGTACAATTCTTCTCAATTGTCACAGTCAGGAAATCTTCAAGACGATGGGACTGAATTTTTTTAAATGTCATTCAAGGAAAAGAATGAACTATCTACCACTTTGTTTATTTCCTTCTTGAAAAAAGATTTCAGAATAAAGAAGGTGATTAATTCGAGCAGTGTTTTTTTCTTCAAATGTGCTAATTCGAACTGCAAGTAGTGGTTGAGAGCGGTGAAGTAAGCAAGTTCTGACAGATTCATCATTCATAAACATAAAAAGCATCACACATGTGGTTCGGGGCACATCTCGGGCCAATATCCTCATGCCATCGCAAAGGTCCTCGGTGAATATTTCAGGAGTAGTTTTCCCGATGGCAAAGGCCCTTCAACAAGGGTTATAACCAATCAACTTCTTATGGAATTGGGTGTCCTGGTCAGTTATTGGAAGATATATACGGCAACAGGGGTCGCCAAGGACTTGGTTAGGGGGACACTCGAGCATGGGTATGCAGTCCTGTATGCCTACCGTTACATGATTGAGTCTACAAAACCCGGAAATAAGATGGCATTGCATCTTGATGAAAATGTAAGGTTCAAGTATTTTTTTTATATCCTATGGTGCTTGGATTCAAGGTTTTTGACATTTGAAAAAAGGCATAGCCATCGACGGTACCTTCTTGAGGAGCAAGTATAATGGAGTTCTGCTAGTGGCAGTGGCGTAGGATGCGGAGAATCATATTTTTTCTGTCACTTTTTGTGTGGCAGACAAGGAATGTGATGCCTCTTGTGGATTTTTTATAGAACAACTGCGAACCTGCGTCGAAGATACCGAAGAGTTGTGTTTTGTATCAGATAGGCATCTAAGTATCCCAAAGATGGGTTCACGTTTTTTCCCTTCAGCTTACTTTAGTTGTTGCATCATGCATCTTGAAGAGAACATTCAGACCAGCTATCACAACAAAAGGGTCGTGAGCCTTTTTTATAGAGCAGCTAAAGCATATAGTAGAGAGGAGTTTTTAGACCATTTCAATCAAATAACGAATGTGAATCTGAAGGTAGCAGAATTTCTCATATGTGTCAGTTTCGAGAGATAGACCCGGGCATTCTGTCCGGCAAATAGGTACATAAATTTTAATTTCTTGTTTGAGTTACAAGTTTAGTATGATGTCGTACTAAGTGATTCTTTTGTATAGGTACAATATTATTACATCAAACATAGTTGAATCGGTGAATTTATTTGTTTGGCGATGAAAGAGAATTTCCCATCAAGGTTATGTTTGAAAAAATAAGCTAGAAGTATGGTGAATTTTTTAACAAAAGGCGTGAGCAGTTCAAGTGCCCAAAAATAAGAACTCGATTTGTTCTCCAAATCAAAAAATTAATATCAACGAAAGTCAATTTGGGGAATAGGTTATTACCTCATAAAATAGCAGATTACAAATTCAGTATCACCAGTCTAGGTGATGTTGCCACGGTCAATCTTCAAATAAGATTTGTACGTGCAAAATTTTTGACTTGGACAAAATACCCTGTCCACATGCTATGACAACGCTTCGATCTCAATACGGTCATGAATATGGAACTGAAGTTTACGAGCACTCCTCTCAATATTATTTGGTGGAAAAATATGAAATGACATATAGTGGGCATATTACTCCGGTGCCTCCCGAAGAATCTTGGGTTGTTCCTGCAGAGCTTATGGGGACATTAATATCTCCTCCATATATTGACCCAAGCACTATCAAACCGGGAAGAAAGCCATATAAGATAAGGCGTGGAGTCAGAGAATCATTTTCATCAAGAGAAAACAAGTGCTCCATATGTAAACGCGCTGGCCACAAAAGAACTACATGCGCGGATCGTAATCCACCATGATCATTGTAATTGTAGGAACTTGTATAGTTGTTTGTTGTGGACCTTTATATATTTAACTCATTGTTGTGAACGTAATGTTATCATTTATTATATATGAAATATCTTTTTAGCAACTTGTGCATCAATAAAAAGAGGCAAAACATAAACTAAATAATACAGCAGACCACAAGTATTTTCAATAGATTACCCATCTGTGGCAATAGATGGACATTAGCTGGAAGAACCCAACATAGTTAGTTCCATAAAACTAGAATATTTTCCTCCAACAGAAGATAAATCTGCCGCAATAGCTGGTTAATTTATTGACAGAAACCCAACAGATGACTAATCTGTTCCAACACATGGTCCATCTGTTGAAAGAACTCAAAAGCCAAAATTTCTATTGCTACAGGATTCAAAATTGCTCCTTACCTCCAACCATCGACACGTTAACATGTAAAATATTTAGAAGAAGAAATAGACAGAATGAAAATTGTATAAGAATTAAAAAGCCAAAATCGACTAAAAATAAATTTTTCATTAAATGAAAAATAAAATATATTAGGTATAGATCCAACATAGAAAAATTAAAATAGATATGCTAAAAGAAAAAACACATTCTAATTAATATTATTATATCATCATCATCATTATTGACGACCGACCAATCAACTCGTAGCAGCAGGGCCCTCATCGGCCTCTACATCTCTCTGAATATCATTGCTCTCACGACGACCAACTCCTTCTGTGGGTCATTAACCTGCCTTTAAAGTTCCGCATTGTGTCGCGCAGAAGATCATTGTTCAAACTGGTAGCATTTTATTTTCTGTGAAAAGTCGCAATTTTTTCGTTTACATTTATACTTCTCACCTCTTCAAAATAATTTTGAGAAGATTTGATAACAACCGTTATTATTGAGCTGTTGCAATAGATCGTCGATCTGCGATAACAGATTTACCATCTATTGCAATATATAGATTATCAGTTGTGATATATGGACCATATGTTGGGGATGTTTTGATTTCTTGTAAAACTGATTCATCAGTTACAACAGATGGAGAATTCGATTCATCAACTGTTTTGAATGTGTTAGATAAAAATTCATAACTCTTCACCTCTTTTTTAATAGTCATCACATGCGTGCAGATGAATAAACGATGTCTGGTCTGCCGCAACAGATTAAAAATTTGTTGCAACATATGGATTATCTGTTGCGACAGATGGACCATATGTTAGAGGAGATATTTTGATTTCTTCCAACAGTTGATTCATCAGTTGCAACAGATGGAGTTTTTGATTTATCAGCTGTTTTAAATGTGTTAAAAAAAGTCACGACAGTTTACACCTTTTTTTAATAGTCATCAAATACGTGCAGATAAATAAATAATATTGTAGTGTCTTTGATGGGGTAGGAAGAATAAGGTGGGAGTTATGTATTATTGATCAGTCTACCGTGACAGACACACATAAAGTGCAATGATTTTGTAAATGTAGTTTTTTACCGATGAGACACTGATCCTTCGAACAAAATCCTGCATTGTATAGTTTACTTTGATAGGTGCAAACTGATAAGACCGAAGGGTTCCAAGACCATGGTGCCGATACCTTGTTACAATTTAATGATGGTCTATGCTCATGTTTTTCTGTCAAGATTGGGGAAGGGTTCAAGTTTTTAGCGGCAATGTAAATATCCAATAGTGATTGGACCGATTTTAATGGCTTAATGGACTTCTTGAAAGGACTCGAAATTCTCGCACTATAGCAGACAACGATGGAACTAATAGAAATTCCCCTATTCCAAATTTATATGGATGGATTGCTAGAGGAGACTTTTATACAGTAGAAGGTGCTTGGGAGAATACCTGTGTAGGAAGGGGGAGGTGGAGAAGGCCATATATCATCTCAGACCTTGTTTAAGAGGATACACAGGGAGAAAGCAAGGAAATTCTAGCGAATCTAGCCAATGAAATTGACGTGAGAAACAGAAAAATTGGATGATCTTCAAATGTGGAAGTGTATCCAAAAATAAAAATCCATCAGTCGTTGAAAAAATGGAGAATGGTCAATAGGACTGGAGCTGGACACTTTGCCCGATAATGCAACTAGCGAGCGTGGCCTCAATGAAGACTCTCACAAAGTGCAGGACCAGAACTCTAAGAAAGAAGTTTCACAAGCACACAAAATTGATAAGATTGTCGATCAGAATTAAAACCTGAACCAACTACTCCTAAATTAAAAATACGGGATCAAACCAAGGTGACAATTTCTCAAGTTAAACTTGCATGACATATCTTCTATTTGTGGCTATGATCAGGTCGATGGCAATAGAAACAAAAAGGTTTGAAGTTGGGAAGAAATCCCATGCCTTGTTGTTTCCACTGCCTTTGACCTGAACAGAGCCATAAATAGGAGGCATGGGATGCAAGTTTAACTTGAGAAATTGCCACCTTGGCTTGATCCCCATATTTTTAATTCAGGAGTAGTTGGTTCAGGTTTCAATTCTGACCGACAATTGTATCAATTTTGTGTGCTCGCGAAACTTCTTCCTTCGAATTATGGCCCTGCACTTTGTGGGTCTTCATTGAAGCCACACCCACTAGTTTCTATCTCTAGCAAAGTGACCAGCTCCAGTCCTCTTGACCATTCTTCTTTTACTTCAACGACTGATGGATTTTCATTTTTGGATACGCTTTCACATTCGCAACTCATCCAGTTTTTTCATTTTTCATGTCAATTTCATCATCCAATTTTGCTACACTTTCCTTCCTACCATGTGTTTCCTCTTAGATTAGGTCTGAGATGATATATGGCCTTCTCAACCTCCCCCTTCCCGTACAGGTATTCTCCTAAGCACCTACGGTTGTATACTAGATTCCTCCAGCAACCCATCCATATAAATTTGGACTAGGGGAATTTCTATTGGTTGCATCGGTGTTTGCTGTAGTGTGAGGCTTCAGAGGCCTTTCAAAAAGTCCATTAAGCCTTTAAAACCAGTCCAATCACTATTGGATATTTACATTGCCGCCAAAAACTTGAACCCTTCCCCAAACGTAACACAAAAACATGAGCATAAATGATCATTAAATTATAACAGGGTATTGACACCACCTAATTGGTCCCTCAGCCTTACTAGTTCGAACCTAATAATCTTAACTGTAAAATGCCATATATTGTTTGAAGAATTAATGCCTAATAGGTAAAGAACAAACATTCACAAAATCACTATACTGGATGTGTGTTTTCACAATAGGTTGATCAGTAATACATACTATCCACATATGAAGTGGTTCCATCTGCAAGCATCTTATTCCACCAAACCCATCTTTACTCTATTTTTTCCTCTGAATCCATCTTTACTCTAGCCTTTAATGCTGGTCGGGCAAAAATGGATCTAGTTTCACTTCCTTTTATCTACAAACAGGAGAAATACATTTGATGTCAAACAAGAGAAGAATAAAAAGAACATTACAAAAGGGTAACACAAAATTAAACGAATCAACAGATGACCAATCTGATGCAACAGATTGCCCATCTACTCAACCGAAGGCATCTGTTGCAATAGATGGATGACATGTTGCAACAGATGAGTCATTTTTGGAATAAATCAAACTAGCCTTGCTACTGATTTGATTTCTTCAAATAGTTTCTCCGTTTGTTCAAAAGGGTAACACAAAATTGAGTGAATCATCAGATGACCAATCTGATGCAACAAATTACCCATCTTTCAACCGATGAGGCATTTTGCAACAGATATAAAAACAACGATTCATTCATTCAAGGCTTAAAAGTCACCTTTATTTTAATTTTCTCAATAAATAGGAAACTGGTAAATGGGTAAATCATTAATTGCAACAGATGTAAATATCTAATTTAAATAACATACAAAGAAGAAGATGAGAGGGAAAGAGCTATAGTGAACCATACCTGCAATGCAAAAAAAGCAAAGAGATCAGAACATCCAGTTCAGTCGAGAAAAGATATTGATCGGTTGAGATCCAAAAGGATCCTTATCCGAAAGAAGAGAGAAAAAAGAGGCAAAAAGGAAAGAAAAAGATAAAGAAAAAAGAGATAAAGAAGAAAGAGTGATAGATGAGTTGAGTTGAGTCTTACTTATGTTATGGCTAAAGAAGAGAGTATTTTTCTAGATATAGGTTTTAAATATTCATTAATAATGTTTGAATTTTGAGGGGCACGAGGAGACGGTGACATTGAAAAGATCAGATAAGACTAATCACTCAGGAGATTTTTGGTTATCCAAGTATACTTTTTACCGCCTTAGTATTTTAAATTTTTTTATATCTAAAAGGAAATACCTAAATTTCTTTTAAAAAAGGGATCTTAAAACATCTAAGTGCAGCAAATAACAATTTCTGTTTTAAAATATCCAAAGCTCGGTACACAATATTGAAGTGTGTATTAGTAATATTGTAATACACTCTATTTCCTATGTATTAGTAATACAAAGACTTTAAACACATGCATTAACTTATTAAATGACCTTAATACCCCTTAATTTCCCTCTCAAAATATTTCACCATTCCTTTTTCCGCCATTTTAATTTGCACTAGTGAATCTTTTCAAAATATTTCACAATTTTTTCCCACTATTTGAATAAAAAACAATGAATGGTTGATTTAAATAACTATATCATAACATATTTTTTCTTTTCTTCGAGAGTCTTTAAAAATATTTAAAAAAAATTGAGACTATTTTTTAATTTTACATCTTATATTTTATTTTTGTTTCGACTACGTTAATCCATCGGTGTAACATTTTTGTGCAAAGACGAAGGTCTTGCAATTAATCCTAAACCTCTATATAATAGTTCAACAATATTAATTATGTTTGAAATAATAAAAGAACTTTGTTGCAAAAAAAGTGTACAAAATCAAAGAAGGGTATTTTTGCAAACAAAAATTTCTTTTATAGAAATTATGTAAGATGTATTATTTCTTATACATCAAACCAAATAATGTATAAGAAAGAAATAATACATGTATAACTAATACAACCATAAATAATACAAGTATTACTAATGCAAGCATTACTAATACGGTATATTTTACATTGTTCTTATACACTCTACCAAACGACCCCTAATTGATTAATCTAGGATCAGGGGTAAGTTCTCATCGGGTCAACTACAACTTTAATTGAGTCTTTAGGAAATTGAAATGATGAGACGGTATTGCGTTCCTCCCGACCAGAGTCGTCGATCGAATCGATTCTTACTACCTCATATGTTTGACTAATACCTCAATTGATTAATCTAGGACCAGGGGTGAGTTCTCATAGGGTCAACTACAACTTCAATTGAGTCTTTGGGCAATTAAAATGATGAGATGGTATTGCGCTCCTCCCGACCAGAGTCGTCGATCGAACCGATTCTTACTACCTCATATGTTAGACCAATACCTCAATCGATTAATCTAGGACCAGGGGTGAGTTCTCATAGGGTCAACTACAATTTCAATTAAAGCTTTGGGCAATTGAATGATGAGACAGTATTGCGTTTCTTCCGACCAGAGTCATCGATCGAACCGATTTTTACTGCCTCATATGTTAGACCAATACCTCAATTGATTAATCTAGGACCAGGGGTGAGTTCTCATAGGGTCAACTACAACTTCAATTGAGTTTTTGGGCAATTGAATGATGAGACGATATTGTATTCCTCCCGGCCAGAGTCATCGATCGAACCAATTCTTACTACCTCATATGTTAGACCAATACCTCAATTGATTAATCTAGGACCAGAGGTGAGTTCTCATAGGGTCAACTACAACTTCAATTGAGTCTTTGGGAAATTGAATGATGAGGCGGCATTGCGTTCCTCCAGACCAGAGTCGTTGATCAAACCAATTTTTACTACCTTATATGTTAGACCAATATCTTAATTGATTAATCTAGGACCAGGGGTGAGTTCTCATAGGGTCAACTACAACTTCAATTGAGTCTTTGGGCAATTGAAATGATGAGATGATATTGCGTTCCTCCCGACAAGAGTCGTCGATCGAACCAATTCTTACTACCTCATATGTTAGACCAATACCTCAATTGATTAATCTAGGACCATGGGTGAGTTCTCATAGGGACAACTACAACTTTAATTGAGTCTTTGGGCAATTGAATGATGAGACGGTATGGCATTTCTCCCGACTAGAGTTGTCGATCGAACCGATTCTTACTACCTCTTATATTAGACCAATAGCTCACTTGATTAATCTAGGACCAGAGGTGAGTTCTCATAGGGTCAACTACAACTTCAATTGAGCCTTTGGGCAATTGAATGATGAGACAGTATTGCGTTTCTCCCGACCAAAGTCGTCGATCAAACAAATTCTCACTACCTTATATATTGTACCAATACCTTAATTGATTAATCTAGCACCAAGGATGAGTTATCATAGGATTAACTACAAATTCAATTGAGTCTTTGGGCAATTGAATGATGAGATGGTATTGCGTTTCTCCCGACCAGAGTCATCGATCGAATCGATTCTTACTACCCCATATGTTAGATCAATACCTCAATTGATTAATCTAGGACCAGGGGTGAGTTCTCATAGGGTCAACTACAACTTCAATTGAGTCTTTGGGCAATTGAAATGATGAGACGGTATTACGTTCCTCCCAATAAGAGTCATCGATCGAACCGATTTTTACTACCTCATATGTTAGACTAATTCCTTAATTGATTAATCTAGGATCAGGGGTGAGTTCTAACAATAGATGGGTAATCTGTTGCGACATATGACAATCTATTTGATAATTTACAACAAATGGGTAATCTGTCACAACAGATTACTTAATCAATTTGATAATTTGCAACAGATTAGTATTTGATGCAACAGGTTGAACATTTATTTTTATACAATTTCAATTGAGTTCATACACCTAAATTGATTAAACTAGGACCAGGGGCGGGTGAGTTCATAGGGTCAACTACAACTTCAATTGAGTCTTTTGGCAATTACATGATGAGAGGGTTAAAAATTACGCATACCTTTTATAATTTTAAAAAATAATTGTGATCAATTCGGACCAAATTAACATTTTGAAAACTTGTGATTCTTTTCCAAATTACAAATCAACCCATACAAAGCATTCATTTGCGAGAAAAATGTTTCATCATTTCAAATCTCGAGTTCTCGCTCCTTTCTCTTTCACTTAATTATACAGTACAGACAACAACTACAACTACTCAACAAATTGCTCTACCCTTCACAACAGATCAATCTTCTTCTCATTTTCGACCACATAAATATTATTTTCGACTTCATTCTTGATTGTATCAATCATTTTCTCTATCTTTGTAGGTAACAGAGTTCGAGAAGAGTTCTATATTTGTTATTTTTTTCTAAAATATAAGGGCTTTTAAGTTAATGATGAAAAATAAAACTTTTAGTTGAATTATCTTCGAGAATGGGTTTACAATTTTGAATTTTGATGGTAAAATCATAGGAAGAACTCGAGAAAACACTAGTTTCTATCACAGTGTTCCGTTGACTGTCGTGGTATTATTGGATGGTGTTTATGGTGTTTGTGGTAGTGGTGGTGGCGGTCATCGTCATTGTCGTCGTTGTCGTGGCACTAGTGGTGGCTGTTGGTGGCATTGGTTGGTGGTATTTGTGGTGGTGGTGGTTGGTGGTGTGTCATTATAGGTGGTGTTTGTAATGTATTTTTTAAAATTTATGCATACATCAATTGGAATGTACTTTTTGTTTTTCTGTTGTTTGTAGGCAAAACATGTCTTCTAAAAGAAAAGAAAGTGAAAGTGGATCAACATCTCACTACTCCCAAAAAAAAGTATACAGTACAGAGGGATTCAGAGGAGCTTCCTGAACAATCTCAGTCAGGGAAACAAAGTGAAGCTGAGGAGAGATCTGAAAACATTGAGAGAGGTGGACAAGGATCTGTAGATGATGATGAAGAAAATAAAAGTGAGAAAGAGAAAGAGGATGATCATTAACATGATGATAATGGATCACCAATAGGGCATGAATTAAAATCGACATCCCTGCATGATCCTGTCAAAACTTTTAGTATTGACAAGTTTCAAGTTACGATGCCTATAAATGACAAAAAAGTAGAAGAAAAAACAACTGGTCAACTTGTCCTTAAATTTCAGATGGGGAGTAAATTTACTAATTTTAGGAAAATTATGAAGGACGAAAACATAGAGGGACTTTTTAAGAAAAGTTGTTTTGGACGCTTTCTTGAGCTGGCTAAGGACGCCCCTGCCCGTTTCCCAATGAGGATCTCAAGCGTAGGATTAAGTACGTAGGGGGCAACAAAAATATGTATGAAATCTGGATCAACTACTGTGGCATACCGATTTGTTTTGGCTTGCAAGAGATAGCCATAGTGACGGGCTTGAGATGCCATCATCCAGAAGAGCCACCTATCTCTAAGGGAACACCCCGACAAAGATCTAACGCAAGAAAACGCAAGGAAAAAATAGATGGATTGTTTGAAATTGCTCGACGTGGCTACAAAGCATCAAATTTGTTGACAGATCTCATGTATAAAATCATACCTAAGCAGTACAGGGAACAATTGTGCTTAATTTGATTTGCCCATTTGGTTATATTGGCAAGAGATGTCAACAAGGTCATAGAAGATGATTTATTGGCGCGTGCTGAGGATTTTGATAAATTCAACAATTATTCCTGGGGATATGACAACTTCTACTTGACTGTCCAATATTTACTGACAAAGCTAACCTCAGGGACGACCACATTATACGGCTTTCCTTGGGCTTTCACGGTAAAATTAATCACTATTTCAAGTCATCCATAAGTTATATTGAATATAGTTATTATGACTTTTTTTTTCTTGCTTCCTGTTTACATTTTTAAGGCTTGGGCATTTGAAGTCATTCCTCCCCTCCGAAAGCAGCTAATGGATTACCCGAATGAGGTTTCTCATCTAAGGATATTTAGGTAGTTGGCTGCAAAGAACAACACCAAAATTAAGGAGGCTGATCTCTTAAACCCTCCAGATGATGCAGTACGTTTTCTTCAAGTAAAATAATTTTACTCAATGAAAGATATTGAGCAGATGTTATATCTGGTGCAATTGATGTTATATCTGATGCACTAGATGGGACATCTGTTGTGACAGATTACCCGTCCTGTGCCAACCGGTTCAATAGATGGATAATCTGTTGCGACAGATAATTAATATCTTGCATCAGATTACCCATCTGTTTCTTTGGTTCTCTAAGACCGACTCCTAACATATTAACCATCTACTGTAAATTATGCAACAAGTGTGTAATTCTATATAACATATTATTAATACACATACAGATCATCTGTTGCATAACATGTAATCTAACAGATTACCCGACTTGTGCAACTGGTGCAACAGATTGGTAATCTATAGCGACAGGTGATTGATATTTTGCATCAGATTATCCATGTGTTGTTCTGGTTCTCTGAACCCGACTCAAATGGAGTTTAACCATCTACTGCAAACTATGCAACAAATGTATAAGTCGATGCAACATATTATTAATCTGTTGCCGAAGTTGACTGTTAAATGTTAATACAACTGTGAAAATTATTATATTATATGATTTAATGTATTTGTCTTTTTTTTCTAGGTTGTGCATCCATGGATCGTGCCTACTGAGGAGGAATCGTTGATGACTTTTTATATTACTCTAGGTCATGTTGATACTATAGAAGACCCAATGGTGGATTTAATAAGGAAGGAATTGGCTGGAGCAACAGTCATAAAAAGAGCAGTTACGCAAGGTCAGCCTAATAATGAGGCTCTTCATGACCAACCTACTAAGGCAGATCTGGGTGCTTCTTCTAGTGGAGTTGTTGGTGTTGGTGACAGGCATACTGATGCTACTACCACTCGTGATGATGAGTATGTTGATGCTCAAGAAAAAATAAATATGTTTGAAAACACCCTTTTTCACCCTTACACAGGTCCCTCTCACCCCTGTTCAACCCCGTGTTCTCGTTCCGAATGCGAAGAGTGCAAGGACATCCAGGATAAACTCTTTGAAAAAGTAAAGGCTATCTCTAAAGCTGTCGAGGAATTCAAATTCAAGAGGGGTGTCATACCATCCAAGAAGTTGAGGGAGCGATAAACTGCTAAATTATTGGTTAGGAGGAAGAAAAGAGCAATAACCGACGTACTCTCCTGTTGAAAATAAAAAATAATTGCAACTCCTCCCTCTCAAAAAGCTGTTGAAGTTTAGGGGCCATTCAAGAAGAAGGTGGACATATACGCGGAACTTGGCGCCCAAGAGAAGGGGCATCTGTGACAGGCCAAGAATGCAAAGCCAGGCACACCAGATTACCCCAGGCCCCCTTTTCCTACCCAAGACTTCCAGACTATGACAGATATGCGTAAGCAGTACGAGGACAAGGCAAGTTTACTTTTCCTAACCTAGCCCTCTAATCTAATCTACCCCATAAAGAAGAAGCTAGGCAACAGATGTGAAATCTGTTGCAACAGTTGGGTATTCTGGTGCAACTGGTAATGGTTCTGTTACAACTTACTATCCATCTGTTGCATAAGTTGCGTTGGATTATTGATTCAGAGAACCCTATGCAGCAGATGGACCATCTTTACAATTACTAACCTATTTAAAAATTGTCTTCTTATATCACAACATGTTGACAAAATTCTCTACCTCATGAGGGAAAGGCAATTAACGTACCCGGAAGCTTATGACACTGCGATAGGATAATGGACCTCAACTTCTGCAAGAAGCTCAAGGATAAGTACGATTAACTCAATAATGCCGCATTAGACTGTGGCACAAGATTTGATTTCATAGCTTCTACGTTGGACTGGGATGAAGAAAAAATGATAAAATATGTTAGAAGGGAGAGGCCAAATCCACACGGGAAGAGCTGGACCAAGGCAAAGAGTATTCTTGCAGTCATTAGTGTGAAGGTCATACATTATCGGTTTGTTGAGATACTACTCGAGGAGGGAAAGATCAATGTTTATGACTGCAACGAACCTATCATCGACGATGTCGATCTTTTTCTCCTGGTGGAGCCATTGATGAAGCAGTTGCCCATCTTGTTGAGGGAGAGTAAACTAATGAATCATTTGCCAAAGAAAGCGTTGATGAAGAAATCATGGGATTATGACGGTCTAAACAATGACATGATCCTTCCAAAAAATAATGTTGGTTACGCGAGCGGCTCACATGCTCTTGCACACATCGAATGTTTGCTGACCAGCACAGAAATTTTCGAGCCAACGACCTTTCTGTGCGACAACGTTGTGGCAAACCTGCAAGAGGTATGGGCTTATGGGGTACTAACTGGACTCTTGGAGCCTGTGTATATAGAAGAGCCTGTGAAATAATAATTTTTTATTTCAAGTCACACTCCACTTTACTTTAAATTACATGTACATGTAGTGGCAATAGTTTTTTCTGATAGAATGAAAGTTGAGTTTTTTTATAATGCAATAGATTATTAATCTGTTGTAAAATATATTTTATCTGTTCTGGAAGATAGTTTATCTGTTGCAATAGGTTGGTCATCTGTTGCATTATGCCGATGTTATTTTTATCTGATCTAAGTCTAATTTGTTGCACCAGATAGAAGACCTATTTGATAATTTCCAACAGATAACCTAAATTTTACATGTGCTTACATCTATTTGATATTTTGCAACAATTACACACTTGAATATCAATGTGCTTGACAACACCAAACCAGTAGAAAATACACCACCATAAAAATTTCAACAATTAGGCTTAAAAATCCATGTGTCCAACACCACCAAACCTGTAGCAATAACGGCAACAATGTAGTATCTTCTTGCTTGATTTTTTTTATCTTCAAAAGCCTTGACATTCTTCAACAAACCCCAGATTACACGATTTACATGTGAAGGGTGTCATTCTTCATACCAATCAAATTAATTGCATCCACCCAATTTCTATAAAAATAAGAACACAATTATAAAACAATGACAAGTCAATAATTAATCAACTAATTAAATAAAAAAATTATTACCTTTGAAATCTTACAAGTAAAAAACCTACGACCTGGATTTTGTTGAGTCCATGAAGTCTTCAATAGAGCTTCATGACCGCACTTACAATATCAAAAATCGTTATCACAAAAAACAGTGAAAGATGCACTCAACATTGTCAACTCAGTTGGAAAAAATGAAAAAAAGATGAGGAAAAGAAAGACCAAATGCAAATAATTTGAAGAATTTGGATAGATAAAAAAATGACGACAAAGAAGAAGATTTAGGAATTTAGGGTTAAATTTTAGGAAGATGATGAATATATAAGATATTGGGGGGGGGGGATGACCGTTGGGGGCAAAATCAGATGCCAAGTCAGCAAAAAGTGCCAACCTGACACATTTGTGCCTATTTTATTTTATGTGTTTAAAATGATCACTGTCTACTTGATGCCTATTTTATTTTAGGTGTTTGAACTGAACACTGTCGATGGGTTTCGCCTTTTTTATTTTAATTCACTTTCACTTTTTCACATGTAGTGGCAATTTTTTTATGTCCAATGAAAGTTGAATTTTTATAATGCAATAGATTCTCCATCCGTTGTAACAAATATTCTACCTGTTCTGACATATAGTTTATCTATTGCAATAGGTTGGTCATCTGTTGCATTATGTCGGTGTTTCTATCTAAAGTCTATCTGTTGCAACAGTGGGAAGACATGTTTGATAAATTCCAACAGATTACCTACCTGTTGCGATATATGTCAAATATGTTCGATATTTTCCAACGGATGTGATGTCTGTTGCAACAGATACATTATCAGTTGTAATATTTGAATGTAGTATTCCATTTCAATTAATAAGTTCAAAAATAAGGAAAAAATAAAATTCATAGACAAAATAAATTGAAGCCTTAAGAAATTAGCTGAAATAAAATCAATGAATAAATGAAATGTAAAAAAATTATTATGGGTACAGATCTCAACAAATACATCAACAATTTAAGTATTGATGTCAAGGAGTCCTAAGGAGGGGTGAGGTTATTACTTTGACAGACTCAAGCTATAAAGATCTACTCAATATGGATAAGTTGTTCTTCTTCCGGTGCTATGGAAATCGGTTTTGCTCGTCGTGGATATTTATTGTCGCTTACGTACGATTTTTGCACTTTCTGTTCTCCGTATTTCCATAAAAAGAGTAGAGTAGCATATTGTCAATATTGTTCAGCAGTAGCTTCTACATCCACCTGGAAAGTCAGAATTGGTCAATGCTAATCACGGAGATATAACAAAATGAAAAAGGATAACTCATCTATTCTAGCAAATTAAACAGGTTTTTCTCTTGTTTTAAATTATCTCAAACAGATTATATTTCTGTTGCAACAATGAATCAACTGATGGATCAAATTTCTACATGAGGAAGATCTGTATGATAATTTACAATAGATGAACTATCTATTGCAATATATGACTCATCTATTGCAGCAGATAGGTCATCTGTTGGTACAAATAAAAGAGGTGCGAAGAGCTATTTGATTTGCTAAAATAGACGACACATATGTTGCAACAGGTACTTTATCTGGTACAATAAGTTAGTCAACTGTTGCAACAGATGCATATATCTATTTGATAATTTTCAACAGATATGTCATGTATTGAAACATAAATGTATCTATTTGTTAGTTGGAAGACATATATATTCGTGTTGTTCAGCTCGTGTTGCTCTCCTTTGGACATTGTACATTGCTTAGTGCAACACACGGACAAAGGAGTTGCAATTTTGCT
The DNA here is from genome assembly GCA_030864215.1 of Capsicum pubescens. NCBI lineage: Eukaryota > Viridiplantae > Streptophyta > Magnoliopsida > Solanales > Solanaceae > Capsicum > Capsicum pubescens. The sequence goes on along the minus strand of CM061543.1, from coordinate 82,789,580 downwards.
CTTTTGGATGCTTTATAATGCCTTGGAAATCACTTTTCTTCTCCGCTTAGATTTAATCTCTAATGGAGTGGATGGGAATAAAGTCCTCTTTGATGGAATGACACCCCTCGTAGATGTCAATTCCTTTACAGAAGAAGTTAATGCATTAATAACATTAATCACTACATCATGTTTCGCCCTACAGTCTTGACATTTGCATGCAGAACATTCGCTAGGAGAGGCAAAATTTGTATAAACCAGTATGATCATACTCATAATGATTTATTTTAAATACTGTAAGAGGAGCATCATTAGCACCAAGAGCAACACCACTACCACCACCAACAGCTCCATCACCACTAAGACCATCATCAACAACAAACCCACCCTCCAAAATTATTTTTCTTGTAATAGTTGTTGCTCCAAAGAATTCTATTTTTATTCTATCGATGACCTTAGGGTCCGATAAAGTTTGCCTAGACCGTAAAGTAAGAATAAATGGCATCTTTAACTCTCGATTAGTCGGAACTAGCGACGGATGCACAATCTAACATAAATCATTACATATATTAGAATGATGATTAGATCATTCAAAAAAATTATTAATTAAAATAAAAACTTAATTATAATTATACTTACTGCATCCTTCGAGGGTTGAAGAGATCAAGAAATTTTGCATTTTTATCAGTTTTGGCAGACAACCATCTCAAGATTATTGGACAGAAAACTTCTTCCTGGTAGTTCACATGTGTCTCAAATGAGGAATGGCTTCAAACGCCCAAACCTATAAAATAACACCAATAAATCAAAACTATTATTGAGTGAAAAAAATGAATGGTATCATAATAAAATAAAGAAACGAAATATTTACCATGAATGCCCATGGAAAGCCATATAAGTTGACTGTCTTTGGCGCTAACAGAGTCATTAAATATTGGACAGTCATTTTGAAGCTTTCATAACCCCAAGGATAGTTGTTAAAAGCTTCAAGATCCTCGAAGAGCTTTATTAAACCAGTGTTTATGTTGTTGTTAACGTCTCTCTCCCAAAGAATATTATGTACAAACCAAATCAAGAACAATGACTGTTTGTGCTTCTTTGAAAGTTCTTTACCTTTCAACGCTTCTATCAAATTTTTGTTTTTGAAGCTTGGACCAACAATGGATACCAGGTCAGCACGATCACATGACTTGTCTTTGCCTTTTTTAGGTATGCGGGGTGCTTTTTTTGGGGTTAGAATAGGTATAACTTGAGAAGGAGGATAAAATTTTAGTCCAGTAACTATGGAAAACTCCTTCCAACCAAAAAAAAGGCATGCCTCAGTAATTTATCCACACCTCATCCATCTTATCTTTGTTTTCATACATAAACCGACATTTGAGAAGTTTATATACCATTTTTATTTGGAAATGAGCATTGTTGTCCTCCGGCAAATCAAGATATTTCCCAAAGCAGTTGTCCCTGAAATAAGCATCCAATTTTTGTTCTTGAAGTATTTTTTGAAGGCGTCGAAAGATTTTCTCATGGCTGACTAAACCAAGAAATCACCTGTTAAATCTGTGGCACCATCGCACTACATTCTCATAGGATAAAGATCAATGTTGAAGGTTTTGACCAACTCTTCGGCGGAAGGGCTATTAGCATTTGGATCATCTTTTTTGAAATATTCCTCCTCCCGTGTTCATCATATTCTACTCCTGATTGAGATAACGCTTGTAAAGCAAGCTCATAGAGTGGTGGATGTAGCCTAGCTGCTTCACTTGTTCCTTTACTTGGACTTGATTCGGCTTCTGTTCTTTTGGGAGCCATATTATATAAAATTAACAAGAACATAAAAAATATACTATAGTTGATTAATGCATCGTTAAAAAGGTTAACAGTAAATCTAACAAGCAAAACAGTAAAATAACAGTTCCAACAGATCACTTATCTATTGTATCAAGTAGTATATCTGTTGCAGCATATAACAAACATGTTGCAGCGGATGATCAATCTTTTGCAATAATACAAAATGTATCACTTATCTTTTAAGACAGATGAATGATCCGTGCAACAAATCACACATTGTTGCAACATGAATGATTTATTGGAACAGTTAAATAACCTATTTCAGCAGATGAGTAATTTGTTACAATAATACAAAACATATCACTCACCTGTTAAGAAAAATGAATGGTCTGTGCAGAAATCACACATCTGTTGTAACATCATCTGTTGCAACATATGAGTGATTTGTTAGAACAGTTAAATAACCTATAGCAACGACTGAGTAATCTGTTGTGATAATACAAAATATATCACTCATATGTTGAGAAAGATGAATGGTCTATGCAACATCTCACACATATATTGCAACATATGAGTGATCTATCGGAACAGTTAACTAACCTACAACAACGACTGAGTAATCTATTACGATAATATAAAATATATCACTCATCCGTTGAGAAAGATGAATGGTCTGTGCGACAGGTCACACATCTGTTGCAACACATGAGTGATCTGTTGGAACAGTTATCAACAATCACTATTGTTTAGATTTCTTCCAACATTGGGTCGTCTATCGCGGCAGATGAATAATCAGTTGGAAAAATCATGTCTTGGAAATGTCCTGTTGGAAGAGTTGATATAATTTTATCCATCAGGAGCTTCATCTATTGCATCATATCATTAATCTGATGGTTCTTCAGTTGCATCAGATGGTTAATCAGTTGCATCAGATTTTTTATCCGATGCTCAATCTGTTGCAACATGTGGTTAATCTGTTGCATCAAATAGTTAAACTGTTGCATCATATGATAAATATGTTGCATCAGATGATTAATCTATTACATCAAAATTGTAATCTGATGGTTTGTCTGGTGCATCAGATGGTTTATTTATTGCATCATCTGATAAATCTGTTGCATCAGATGGTTAATATGTTGCACCAGATGGATAATCTGTTGGATAAAATAAAAAATAGTAGCATGATTTTGTTCAACAGAAAAACAGCAATATCATCATTTTTACCAAGAACAAGAACAGAACAAATCAACCCAAATTGTTGTTTTATTTTTATAAACACAAACAACAAAAATCAAACTTCAAAAAAAGGCAACAAACAACAAAAAATCATAATTCACTTCGAAAAGAGAAAAGAAGAAATACCAGAAATTAGGGTTTTGTTCAGACCACATTTCAAATTAAAGCAACAAATATTGAAATTGTTAACCAATATTATAAGAGAAGTTGGCTCAAGTTCCTCGTTTTCTTCAAAACTAAAAAGGCCATAAATTTTTACCTGTGAAAGAAGAAAAGGAAAGATGATGAATTCGAAGTTGTTGTGGCCAGAGAGCAATTAAGGTTGTCACGTCGATTGAAGGTTGAAGAATTCAAAGCTGTTGTGGCCGGAGAGCAAGACTGTCACGTCGATGGAAGGTTGAAGTCGAAAAGGAACTCAAAGCCCAACTATTTGTCGTCGGATGTTGAAGCCACCAAGAATTGAAAGGAGAAATTTGCAGAACTGTTGGTTGGGAGAGAGTTGAGAGAAGGTGTTGAGAGAGAAAGAGGAGAGAGACTGGTTGATTTGAATTGAAGAGGGGTATGGGTGTGGGTTGGGTTGATTTGTATTTTTTAAAAGATTAGAAAGTTTTGAAAATATTAATCAAGTTCACAATTAATTTAATCAAGTTTCCTAATAATGTTTGACCCTTTAATTTGATCAATATCACCAATCGTTCATGACTTAAAAACACCTTTCCTTCAATTTTCACTGAAAACTGAAGTGTCTTTTTTTAATTCTAATCCAAAGGTTCGGCCTGCCATCTTGACCATTCTTCAGTGAAGAAGGTGTCATGCTTCATCGTGACTCTAGTGTCGGCTAGTAAATTCATCAGCGACTTCATTTACTGTACTTTTTCTGAAACAGTGAATTAATTTAATCAAGTTTTCTAATGATGTTTGACCCTTTAAATTGATCAATGTCACCAATCCTTCATGACTTAAAAACACCTTTCCTTCAATTTTCACTGAAAACTGAAGTGTCTTTTTTTAATTCTAATCCAAAGGTTAGGCCTGCCATCTTGATCATTCTTCAGTGAAGAAGGTGTCATGCTTCATCGTGACTCTAGTGTCGGCTAGTAAATTCATCAGCGACTTCATTTACTGTACTTTTTCTGAAACAGTGAATTAATTTTGACACTTTTTCCCCTATTAATCAATGAAGTAAACGTTCAAATAAATATACCCGATCATCTTAGCAAAGCTATACAGTAGGGTAATGTATTCTTTAAGAAAAATACATACTTCAACTGCATTCGTTTTATCTTTCATCTGTTCTTTTTTAACATCTTTAGTATTCTCTAAATTAAAGATATAGGAACACTTGTGCTATTTACTTGATCATGATGAGGCGCAATTATAAAGTAAGAAAATGCGTGTCTCGCTATGATAACAATGGGCCAGTAGCTATCATTTCAACAAGTTGGCAAAATTGATACTCTCTCTTGTTTTATAATTAAATATACAAAATTGAAACTTCACCCAATAATTGTCCAACTTTATTTGATTAGTTAAAAAATTAAGAGATAATTTATCTTTTGCAATGCTTAGACCTTGTTAGGGGTATTAAATACATGACTTGTAATTAATAGAAGTGATATAATAAAATTATTTTTTAGCTTAGATCAAACATGATGTATAAAAGGAGTAGCATTTTGTATTTTGTCCGTCTATCTTTACATGTTCACTGTATTAAAATAGATGTCTAACAATGATTGTTTAATTTGAAAAATTAATAGATAATTTATTCATTTTACTCTTAGTTATTAATTACAATCATTACTCAATACAATATTGAATTAATTATATTCAAAAGGTAACATGGTAAAAATCACCCCTATCTTTATTGTTTATTAACATATGTGTCAAGTCAATAATAGACAATCAGTAGCGGATCTACATAGAATTCAGGGGGTTTCGAACCCCCTTCGTCGGAAAATTATACTATTTTTACATAGTCAAAAATATTTTTATGTATATCTAGTAGAAGTTGAACTCCCTTCGACTAGCCCGTATATTTATTTCTGAACCTCCTTATTGAAAATTCTCGCTCCGCCACTATAGACAACTATCAATGAGAGGAGAAGTACTTCTCAAAAATCAATTATTTAAGTTAACTTAAATTAAATTTTAATATTGAAAATAATTAAAATTATCATCAACTATTTCTCATCATATTTAAAATATATTATAAAATATTAATTACAATTTTGAATCTCAAAAAACTAAAAGTGACACACAAGTTAAGACTAAAGAATATTGATTTGTGTGTATAAAACAGGGAAAGCCAGCCAACAACTTTTATAGATCATAAAGCCCGCTTTCGGCGCCATGGATGGTGGTATTCCATTTACTTTAATTTTACTCATACAATAAAACCTCTAGTAATTCTTTATGAATCTTTGCTGAAATATTGTACCTTTAATTAGCTATAACCCCTCCATGAAACGCATAACCAAGACAATAATTGAACATATGCAAATTAAAGGTTCAAATTTCAACCCACCAAGCCATCCCTCTATGAAAGGTACACCAAGACCATTATTGAATATCTGCAAATTAAAGGTTCAAATTTCAACCCACCAAGCTAATTAACCCTCAAAGAAAGGTACCAAGATAATATTGAGCTTATGCAAATTGAAGGTCCAAATTTCAATCCACCAGGAGCACATATGCAAAAGGATTAATTCAAGAGAAGGCCAGTACTTGTACTTTATATATTCCTTCTTAATAGGTTGAGATTTTGTTGTGTGCTAGCTGAAGATGACTCTGAGCTCCTAACTTTGGATCAAATGGTTAATTGATTCCTTCTTCAGGTTTAGGATCGATCTTCAACCTCCTGCTCCTGTAAGTGAAATGAATATGTTTTCTCAGTTACTCAATAATCATTGTATCTTCCATGTCAACAAGTTCGTCACTAATCTTCGTTTTTTCTTGTACGTATGCATGTAACTTATCCACCATGCATGAGCCTAGTGGTTCTAGTTACGCTGCTAAACCTAAAAATTATTAGTATCAAGATTTAACTTCGTTATTGGTTACTATAATATTTATACAAAGGTTATTGCATCAGGTCCTGAGGGTTTAAGATGGATTTTGAGTAGTTGGTTAGAAGTTGAAAGTTTTAAAGGATAAGAATAGACTTCGATCAATATTTGGCAAGATAAACTCGGTTTAGTGTTTTGATGGTTCTATTGATGATATAGACATGACAGTTGTTAGTCCTCGAGGCAGTCAAATATGATGGCCCTTACGGCGGTCGAACATAATGGACATCGAATGTAAGTGCCCTTAGCTTGCAGCTCCTGGACACAGTGGCGGAGGTAGAGTAGAAGGTGTGGGTTCCCGGAAACCCACACCCGCTACCGTAAGGCTTAAAATTACATAGAAAAATCGTCAAAAGTTAAAAATATTAATAGGTGTGAATTCATAACTAAATCAAGGGATAACTTAGTAGTAGGAACTCCATAACTAAACCAAGTGTTCATATATCTTAGTCCATAACCCCACCACTCACACACACAATATATTCTTATTGATTTGTTGCAGTAAAAGTTTAAGAAGTTTCCACTTTTTAAGTGTGTGTATATATATATATCTCATGATCTAAAGAAGTACCTTAATTTATTTGTTACCTATTAGCAATTGGTTAATACGCATTACAATCAGACAGGTTAAAGCATAAAGGATAGAGGGAATGATTATGTAACAGGTCTTCTCTTGCATGCAGTAAGTAATTTCCATATGCATACAATATAATTAATCAGCTTTGATCCATGTGATGCTTGTAATATGAGATTCTTGGATAAATGGTGAATGATTAAACTGGATTCCATCTTTTACAGAAGGAATAAGCAGGGGGAACGATGATTTTGCTGAGCGAACACACAAGGAAAAAATCACACATACAATAAAAATAGGCACTCTTCACACTATTACAACTCACAAATTCTCAGAAAGCAAACACGTGCATACTACTCTGCCTTCACGAAGAAATAATACAAAGAGTATTTGTATGTATTCTCACTTGAATGGCAGTTTAATCTTGACCCGCAAAACTGAAGATTTTCTCTTCTCACACAACTGAGTAACTTAGTACACCAAGGACACGAGATAGCTAATCCTCCCAAAAGACTGGCCACAAACTTATGTATGCAATACAGAATTAAACTTTTTTTTTCTGCTTTATGCATCCAGTATCCGAAACCCATCCTACTGATGCGGATTCATGCCGTGTACGGCCCCACCAAAAGGGAGAAGCACTTCCTATATGGAGTTCCTCCAATCCCCTAGGTCGAACCCAAGACCTCTGGTTAAGAGTGGAAGTATATTATCCTTCCACACTCTTTGGTGCTTCAATCAGAAAACATACGCGCGCCGCACGCTCTCATCTAACCATGACACTAATTATCATCATGATCCGGTTCAGGGACATCATCGAAGAAACGTCCGAAATCATAATTGTCCATTTCCTTAGGGATGTCTCCAAAGTCGGCCCAACGATCCAATGGTTGCATCATGTTCAATCCTGGTTCACCAGTTACATCGGACACTCTGCGGTTCCCGTAACTGGACTGCTTATCAACAACATTGATACCTACATCTGCATCTGCACATGCAGGGTGTTCATTCTCCTCCACGTAAATATTGCTTGGATTTTCCTCCATCTGCGAATCAGCACTGAATTGTTCCGTCCCAGCTGGCGTATTGTCATGGCTAATTACCTCCATGTTTCTTGCGATTACCGAATCCAACTCCATTAACGGTTGCACTCGTTGTACAGCTCCGCGTTCAGTCGTCTCTTCTGGCATTATATGTTGGCTCTTTTCCATACTAGCCACCTCTAGGTTGCTTGGACCGGAAGAATGTTGCGTTTCTTGGTCAGCTGACGGTTGCACTTCTTGGTCAGATCCTCCTGCAGGGTATTCATTTCCCTCTATGTGCCACAGCCGATCAAGTGTGGAACTGGATTCTCCTATTCTCATCCTCTTGTGCCTCGCAGCTTCACCATTTTCAAAGCGATGCAGAGCTGAAGGCGCAATAAGTATAGGGGAACCGTAGAATTTTTTGTGATAAGTTTTCACAGTGCTCACTGAAGCTGCATGCAAAAAGGAAATTAATATAATAGGAGTATTTGAAACATGCATACACCCCCAAATATATATATATACATACATACATGGCTTTGAGAAAGTATATAATGTTGGTAAGCATACAATTTTGTTTAAACAAAATTCTAACATATAAAACATCCTTAATTACGTACCTCCTATGATGGTCGCCATCCATTCATCTCTTGCAGTCGCATTAAGCTCCTTGTGCACAGCTTCATACGCCATTATGAATCCATCTGGATTCATATTTATCCCTTTCCCTTGACTTTTTCTACCTCCTTCATTTCCCATGCCAGAAAGGTCCACATCTCCCGTCACCATGTCAGAAAGGTTCACATCTCCCGTCACTTGATTATGCGGTACAACATCAATAACGAAGGCGACAGAATCATCAGGCTTCCAATTAGTGACAAACAATTCTATCACTTGTTCATCTGTATCGATCGGCTTTGGACCTCTTTGTTTTTGCTTATTCACGGAGTAGAGATAATAATTACTTCCAGCAATATCATCCCTTTTAAACATTTTTATTATTGACCTCCGCAGTGCTTCAATTGTAAATGGGGGTTCAAAAGGGAAGATCCAGATGATCCTAGTTTTTTCAGACCTTGCGCTAACAATTCGAGTTTGCCGGAAGAAGGTGAACCAATGGTGAATTACCTACAAACTGTGCACCACGAAAAGTTTGAGATGGTATAATAGCTTAAAATACATATGATACCTATGTAATGTGTTGTGTCATGTTTTGATGATGACTAGTTGATATTGAACTTTTGGAGGACCAGGTTCTCTGCATATCTTGTCTTGGTACAACTGTCACATCTCTGTACAATTTTGTCCGCTAGTGAAACAAACTGTGCAGGTGAGCAGCGTACCTGATTCGACACCTGGTCCAATTAAAATTCAACCTTGATTTCTACATTAGTATAAATAGAAAAAGATGTTTCTCCCTCAATAGTTTTTGCAATTTGAAGAAGTTCACGGTGACGGCGAAAACTCTCTAAAGCTCAAGTTCTAAATCGTTTTGTGCTTAACGTCTAGGTGTTCTTGAGTAAAGACTTGCTTTGTAATTGATTTACTCAACATATAAGAGTAAAGTTTTCTTTTGGCAATAGAGTTCTTAGGCAGAGTTACCTAAGGTGTGTGTCGATTAGAGTCAACCGAATTTGAAGTGACTGAGTTGTGAAGAGGTAGTTGTAGTAGAGCTATTACAACTTATAGAACTTAGAGTTAAGTTCATTGAAGACTGTAATCAATGAGTTTTGATTATAGTGGAGATTGAGTGCTTGTGAGGACTAGTCGTGGTTTTTCCTCCCTAAAGATAGGAGGTTTCCACGTAAATCTTTATGTTAATTTAATTTCTGCAAGTTTTGTGTGATTACTGTTTTATTGCTATTCTCTTAATCTTAGGGACCTGGACCCTTAACGGTGGTGCAACCCCCACGTTTTAACTTAATGAACCACTAGTATAATTACAAGTAGGTAATACTAATTAGTCAATGCTACCTACCACTGTGGGTTCTCGCAAAATGCTTGTTCGGCCCATTATGATTCTGTGTAGCTTCTTGGATTTGATGGTCTAAGTATACCACCTTTTTTCCTTTGTTTGCTGACCTCTCCAACAAATTTGGTTGATCATGTGCTGCAAATGACGACCCCAGTTCCTGATTCAAAAATTTGAAAGGCATCACTTATAGCATTAAAGAAACTGTCTAAAACATGAAAGTCCAATATATATGATCTTCTAGAAAGAAAGAAATGCAATCTGGTGCATAATCGCAAAGACATACATACCGACTGAAAAAAATGTCCACCGTTGTTTGACGTTCTCAAGCCAAATTTCTGCAAAAGGAGTGTTAATTAACTTTAGAAACCCTTCATTTATGAAGTGATCTAAAAGTTGAAACTATTAGAGAAAGCATATTTGTATTAGTCAAATGTTTTCTCAATACGCTCCGTCACGTGTTGGCCTAACTATTACTTGTAATAATACAGCATATAATTTGGGCAAATTTCCTCGGACGATTTTTACCCCACATACAGTTCGAAAGATACTAGTTCAAGTGCATTATTTTACTTCTTCCAAAAGTATAGTTTAAGAAAATAATAAAAATTACTAAACTTTTGGAGGGGCCTTTTATAATAACAATAATAACATATACATTGTAATCTCAAGTGTAATAAAAAGGGGGGAAAGGTAGTCGGGCTCGGGTTGAGGTTGAAAGTTGAGGCTCTCAACCTGGATTTCAAGTCAGGGTCGGGTCAAGGTTGTGTCTTGGATCTTGAGCTCGGTTGGATCAGGCGGGTTGGGGGTAGTGATCAAACCTCAAGGCTTGAGTCGTGGTGGATGGCAGAGGAGGGATGAACTTGACTAATGGTGGGTGGACCATTCGAAAAAAATTAAGTCAAATTGGGTGGGTCATCATCTTTAGTCCATTCCAACTTAATTCATTTCAGGCCAATCCATTTATTTACTCGAAGTATCTTAACCCAGCATGTTCATTTGACTCTCCTAATCAGGATTTCTTTAGCATAAATCAGAAAAAAATTATACCGCATATATAATGTCAAGCACAATATAGATAACCTTTAGAATTATATATATGGTGTATTTAAAACAATAACTAAGTTGTATTTTAATGTACTCCCTATATTACTTTTATACACCTCACAAAAAAACTTTAATTAGGGATGCATTCTACCAAATTAACCTTATAATAATATTTTGAAACTCTAAATTTGACTAATATTACTTTATGTAGTTATTTAATTCTAAGGGTAGAGTGAAAAAAAATATAATAAAATTTTGTTCATTTCTTAAATTGGATAACCGAATAGAAATAATTATTTTTAGTATAGTGGACAAATAAAACGAAAAAGAGAGAGTAGAGACCGAAAGAGTATATACACACGCACAAACAGACACAGACAAGATACGTCTCTTTTCTTTCACCAGAAACTTGGGAAAAATTGGCAAAAGCTACCTTTCTCAAAATTATTTTGTCAAAGGGATACTAAATTTCTTTTTGAATTATTTTTTAGGGTTAGGGTGTAAAAAGTGTGTAAAAGTTGAAAAAAGTAGGCTCACGTGTGGGCCAAGGGACCATTGTATCATTTTTCTAACTTTACAAACATAATACACTAACACTCATCCACTTATTTCAATATAAAAAAAATCTTCTCTCTCATCTTAAATTGTCTCCCAACTCCCGCTTTCAAGAACTCTTCTCCCCAAACGTCATTTTCGTTTTTCCTTCTTCTGCGGTTGCTAAGAGCTCGTTGTTGCTTCATAAGGTTAGTTAACATCATGTTTCGATCATTTGTAGATCCATTTAAACAGGTTTCTTTGTTAATCGATTCGTAGTGATGTAGGAATTTTTTCTTTCGAATTTGGTTGATTAAAAAGTTTTGGTTTAGTTCCAAATTTTTTTTAGCAAAGAAGTGTTGAATGGTGGGATAATCGTTATTTGAAGAGTTATTTTGGCATTTTGATTCGAACAATGACATGTTTCTGTCCGTAGACCCGTGGTCTATGAAATCGACCTGTGGTCTATGAAATCAGAATGCCCTAGATTGAAATCAATTTTTAAACGTATGAAATTCTTTTGAAATATGATTGCTGAAATAGTGGAAATTGAAAGATTAATAGCTAATTAGTTTGATTAGGTGCACCAGTTTGATTTTTAGCAATTGTTATGTTTTGATACTGTATGTTGGATTTTGATTCAGTTATTGATGTGTGTAATGAACTATTTGATGGTGGAAGAGTTATTTTGGCATTTTGATTCGAACAGTGACCTATTTCTGTCCGTAGACCCGTGGTCTATGAAATGAGAATGCCCTAGATTGTAATCAATTTTTAGATGCATGAAATTCTTTTAAAATATGATGGCTGAAATAGTGAAAATTAAAAGATTAATAGCTAATTAGTTTGATTAGGTGCACTAATTTGATTTTTATACTGCATGTTGGATTTTGGTGGGGCATTTCTTTATTATTATTTTTTTGGGGGGCGGAGGGAGTTCATTTGAGCATTGACTTATTTCTGTTGATAGACTTGTGGTCTATGAACTGAAAATGGAAGATTTGTTCTGCAGGTGTAGGTTGTGTTGAAAATAGGTAAAAAAAACCATTCATCCTGAGGAAGAAAGGGAAGGTGAGAAAGAAGCAGTTGTTGAAGGTGAAGAAAAAAAAAGAAGTTGAGGAAGAAAAAGAAGTTGAGAAAGAAGCAGCAGCTGCTGAAAAAGAAGAAAATGAAGCTGAAGATGTAATGAAAGAAATAGCAGACAAAGAAGGAAGAGAAGATAAAGAAGTTGGGTTCATGGATATCGTTGATGAAATCAACAATACCTATTCTGATAATGAGGAAAATGGAAAAAAAAAATGTTTGGATCTTAATATTGTTAATGTGTTGAATGATCTGTTGGTAGGACATTTGAAACATTCTTTTATTTTATAGAATTAATATTTAATCTTCCGTATACTGCTTACATAGTCTATCATTACAATGTTGCTTGATTTTAAGTTGAGGTGTTGATTGATCGACTATGATTCTATCAAAAACAGTATTAACATTGTAGAAAAATAGAAGTATTATTATTTATTCAAAATCACTACATCCATGTTACACTTTTTCAAAGAACGAATACTAGCATTATAGCACATAACATCATTTTTAGGTCATTCTTCCTTTCTTCGGCCAAAAATTAATTTTTATTTTAGTTAATCCCTCTCTATTTGAGTGTCATGTAGCAATACTTTAAGGTGATCCCTTTGTTCTTCGGCTTCTTTGAACAAAGTCATAAGAAAATCTCTATTTTCTTCGCATTCTTGGAGTCTTTGTAGTAGATTAAATCTTGCCAAGTGACGAAAATTTGATGTCTCGGATCCCGGACTCAACGTTGATGGACTGCTTGGAAGTGATAGCTCATCAAGCCATTTAAAAAATGAGCATACGCCATTATTCTAGAAAATAAATTATAATTACATAATGATTAACTTAACATTATAAAAAAGACATACACGGCTCACCTTCGCAATTGCATAGTTATAAAATTTACAACCTGAATTTGAGTTTGTGCGTGACGTCCTCAAGACAACCGCATTCCCACAATGACAAATTAGAGTCTTTTTAGAATTGAATTTTTGAGATTCTTGAGACATTGTAGAATGTTTAAATAAACATAAAGTGGATGAAATAAAATAATGAGGGAGTGACAACTCTATATATAAAGTAAAAAAGAAGTGTTAAGTACAAAATTAGCCATTTGTTATCGTTGAAACAATAATTTTATTTTTGGAATTGGTGGTGACACTTAATAAACTGTCGTAGATCATGACCTATGTCATCCATCAACGAGATACTAAAGTCTACCGTAGACACGCGTAATCGATAGACCCTCAATAACATGTTTAAAAATAATATCAGTAAAAGATGTACTTGCGCTTTAAGGGTCCATCGACTCGTCCGGTCCATTGTAGACCTACACCTTTAGGAGTGCATCGATGGATCTCTTAATTATACGTAGACCACGGTGATCTATGTACACTGCTATAGACCAACATTTGAATATTATTTAAAAAAGAATAAATAAATTAAAAATAAATGTAGCGTGGGTTTCTACACATGTGAAGGAGTGTAAACAAGTCACACAATCATATTAGAGCTTATACAAATTAGGGTTGGTGTATTAAGGAGTGTGTGGATGGGTTTGAATGTTCAATCTCCTAATAGTAATGTTTCTCAAAGGACAAGTATGTATTGAGAATGATTATTGTGCAATCACTATCCATTCCACATACTCTTTTGATTTGGGGGTGGTGATTGAAGGAGTATGTGAAATGTGTATTCATCAAATACAAATATATCCTCAAAACATACTTGGACTTTGACAAACATTACTCTTAGGATATTGAACATTCAACCATTACATTCAACCACTACTCATCCACACACTCCTTAATACACCACCTCTAATTTGCATAAACTCTAATATGATTGTGTGACTTATTTACACTCCTTCACATGTGTAGAAACCCACCCTACATTTATTTTTAATTTTATTTTTTTATAGACAACATCCAAGTGTTGGTCTATAGCAGTGTACACAGATCACCGTGGTCTACGTATAATTAAGAAATCCATCGATGCACTCCTAAAGGTGTAGGTCTACGATAGACCGGATGAGTCGATGGACCCTCAAAGCACAAGTATATCTTTTACTGATATTTGTTTTTTGGGCCAAGATCGATGACAGTCTATTAAATATCACCAACAGTTCAAGATTGTCTATTTAAATCTATTTTAATTTAATTATCTTCTTCCACCAGCCCCAAAATATATTATTATCAGTTTAAATTATTTTTAATTTAATTATTTTACTCCACCAGCCCCAAAACATGTTATTATCAATTTAAATCTATTTTAATTTAGTTATTTTATTCCACCAGCCCCAAAACATGGTATTATCTGTTTATATTATTTTTAATTTAATTATTTTATTTCACCAGCCCCAAAACATGTTATTATCTGTTTATATCATTTTTAATTTAATTATTTTATTCCACCAGCCCCAAAACATGGCCCATCGATTCACATAGTCGACGATCGACTACTATGTTAGGTCAAGGACTGATAGAGTATACGATCAATGATAGACTATATAGACTATGTGATCTAACAATGCATAAATTTTTTAAACGTTGTCTGCATAGACGAATAACCACAAAAAAATAACAGTCACAAAAAAGAGGAAAAACATAATGTACAAACTGAAAATACTTATATTGATTGAACTCGTTCATTGCATTACATGGATTTTAAGCAAAAAAGACAAAATTAAAGAAACTTTCTTCTAACAAAATCCTATTACAAAAACTTCTTCAGCAATGAACAATACAAAAACAAAACTTGAATATATAAAGTAAAATAAAAACCTAAACTAAATTAGGGGAATGCTGGGGGGTGATGTAGTCATTGCCGTTCATGCCAAGCCTTTACAGAATTGCTCACAGGAAATGAGCAATACACCGGACCTCACGCTCTAAGAATACTCGGTCTCCCCCCAGGTCGTAGGAAAACCGATCAAGGTCATTATGCAGCAGCAGCAGATCATAGTGACGAGGCGAAACTCAAAACAGTAATAAAAAACTGCCTCACCGTTGTTGCGTCTAATAGCATTTTGAGCTCTTTCTTGTCGGTGAATGTTTGATCAAGATAGAAATTGGTTTCGTCGGTGAAGGAATCCTTGTTGTGATCTCGTTCCACAATCTTCTTCATCGTCTTATGAGTCCGATGAAAAATCTTCTATATGCATAGAATCATCTTCCATATTAATAAGATGATTGTCATCATTCTCATAATCACTGAAATCGTCGTTGACTGCCAGGCGCGGATGTGGGAGTTCTGATGAATTTACCGATCCTTCGAAGGACCTCTCAACTACATTTATCCTCAAAATAGGCCTAAAGTCATCTGCATCAACATCCATCATATACATCAGCACATATACATCACTATTTATGATCGTAGGATTCACATTTTTCCTTGAATGCATTAGATAACTAATCACCATGTCACCCGACACGCAATCTAGATCCCCGCCCTGCATTACGCTTGCAACCAATTCATCATATGAACTATTGCAGCGAACAGCAACGGGGATTGTCACCTTGGTAAAAGATCTCCATTTCTAGCATTTGAGAGTCTCCACCCATTCTCCCATGAAATCACCAGAAACCAGAACAAATTCTGCAATAGACATCCTGGAATTAGGCTTTGGTCGACGGTAGATTATGCTTATGTTCTAGGTCAGGTTATATGCACGGTCGATGAATGACGATCAATGGTCGATGACTGGGTAGCTATCCGTACGAAAGCCTTAAAATTGCAAATATTGCTTCTAATCAATGATCGTTGGGTTTATGGAATAGAGAAATGAACTTGGAGTCGCTTGAGCTGCTGTAATGTACTTTCTAAAGTGGTTTTGAGTAATGTGAGTGGTAGCAAGCTTTTTAACAATGGTGAAAAGTGTGTTTGAGAAGATACCAAACAAATGGGGTAACAATGGGTGCAATGGACAAACTTATGATGTTTGTGGACTGATTTAGAGCTGATCACCGAAAAATAACACCAGAAAAATGGCCGAAATCGGAGCTTTTTGAAGGAAAAAACAACCACCTTCTATTTTTAGCTTTTGGATTTTTTTTATTTAATATTTTTGGAAACCTAGATATTTTTGTATATATAAGGTGGATGATGGAGTGGGTTGAAGTGTATTATTTAAAACTTGTGGATGAATTTATTAAGTTGGAAGTATTGAGTTAAAGTGAATTATTATAAAATTTGTGGGTGAAGTTGTTAAGTTGAAAAAGTTGATGATGATATGGATTTAAGTGTCCTATTGACAAATTTTTCAAGAAGTTTATAACTTTGGCAAAATAGTTTCCATAGTAACCTTTTGGCAAACTTGAACAACTCTTTTTCAAAACTATTTTGCCAAATACCTAAAAGTTTTAAAAAAATTGGCCAAATACCCACATAATTCCACCTCACCACCAACTTTTCCAACTTAACAATTTCAGCCCCAACTTTTATAATAATTCACTTTAACCCAATACTTCCCACTTAATAAATTCACCCACAAGTTTCTAATAATACAATTCAACTCACTCCATCATCCACCATTATATATACAAAAATATCTAGGTTTTCTAAAAATATTTAAAAAAAAATTCAAAAGCTAAAAATAGAAGGTGGTTATTTTTTCCTCCAAAAAGCTCCAATTTCGACCACTTTTCCGGCATTATTTTTCGGCGATCAGCTTTAAATCAGTCCACAAACATCATAAGCTTGTCCATTACATCCATTGTTATTCCATTTGTTTCCTATCTTCTCAAACACACTTTCCACCATTGTTAAAAAGATTTAAATCACTCACATTACTCAAAACTACTTTAGAAAGTGTATTACAGCAGCTCAGGCGACTCCAAGTTCATTTTTCTATTCCATAAACTCAACAATCATTGATTAGAAGCAATATTTACAATTTCAAGTTTATGTACAAATATCTGCGCAGCCATCGACCCATCATCGTTAGTCATCGACCATCCATACAACCCAACATAGACCCTAAGCATAATCTACCATCAACCAAAGTTTAATTCAAGGATGTCTATTGCAGAATTTGTTCTGATTTATGGTGATTTCATAAGAGAATGGGTGAGACTCCCAAATATTGAAAATAGAGATCATTTACCAAGGTGACAATTCCCATTTTTGTTCGCCACAACATTCGTACGATGAATTCGTTGCAAGCATAATGCAGAGTGGGGATCTAGATTGCGCACCAGCGACGTGATGATTAGCTATCTAATGCATTCAAGAGAAAAGGTGAATCCTACAATCATAAATAGCGATGTACGTGTGCTGACGTACATAATGGATGCTGATGCAGATAGCTTTAGGCCTATTTTGAGGATAAATATGGTTGAGAGGTCCTTTGAAGCACCACTGAATTCATCAGCACCCCCATCGCGGAGCCCAGCAATCGACGATGATTTGAATGATTACGAGAACGATGACAATAATATAATTAATATGAAAGATGATTTTATGCATATGGAAGAATTTTTATCAGACTCGCAATATGATTAAGAAGACCGAGAAATGGGATCACAACCAAGACCCTCCTTCACCGACGAAACCAATTTCTGTTGTGGTCAAACATTCGCCGATAAGAAAGAGTTGAAAATGCTACTAGACGCAGAAGCAGCAAGGCAGTCTTTTGATTATTATATAGAGAATATTTGTACAAAATTGATTAAGGCGAAATGCTTATCTCATGGTTGCGGCTGGTTGTTGCGGGCAAAAAAGTACGACACCTCCGACAGATTTTGCATATACAAGTATGTCGAGTTGCACACGTGCGGTGTTGAACACACTACCCGCAGGCACAAGAAGGTCTCATCCGAATTTATTGTTTCAGTATGCATAAATCATTTTCGGGATGGTAAGGGTCCAAGCATAAGAGAAATTCAAAGGATTCTGTTTAAGGAGTTGCGTTGCAACGCAAGCTATTGGATGTGTTGGAAAGGAAGTGTAATTGTGAAGAATATCATTCGCGGGACACCGGAGCACGGATATTCTTGCTTGCCGGCTTTTTCCCACACGGTGGAGTTATTGAATCCCGGGTCTTCTTACATTATCATGGTAAATCGGATGGATGGATGGATCATTCGTTTACTACTTCTTAGCATTTGAAGCTTGCATACGGGGATATGCCCATATGAGAAAGATAATTGTCGTCGATGACACACATTTGTATGGCAAGTACGGGGGCATTCTGTTGAGTGTTGTTGCACAGGACACTGAAAATCATATCTTTTCGATTGTATTTTATGTCGTCGATAAAGAGAACGATACTTCTTGGACCTTCTTCTTGCAGAAGGTGAAGTCTATCGTAGAAGATGAACCAGATCTATGTATCATATCCGACAGGCACATTAGCATCGCCAATGTCTTCTCCCGTGTATACAGTCGTGCACATCACGAACTTTGCATGAGGCACCTCGCTGAAAATCTTTGCTTAAATCAACACTATAGAGAACATTTTTATCTATTGTACACCACGGCAAAGGCTTATTCCTTTGATGAGTTTCGGAATAATTTTGCGGAATTGAAGAGTAATTACCTCGAGTCAGCACATGTCCTTGATAATGTACTTAATTTTAAAAAATGGAGTAGAGCATACTTTCCGGGCAATAGGTGCGACGTGATGACCACAAACATCGCTGAGTCGCTCAACTCGATTTTGATGTATGAACGGGAGTACCCCGTGTCGTACATAGTCAATTCAATTGCTAGAAAAATTGGTGAAAAGTTTAGGGAGCGGTATGCCTTTGTCGATGGTAAAGAGAATAAATTTTTGCCTTATACGGAAAGGATCCTAAGGGATAATAAGAGCGCGAGCGATTCCTTGTATGTGAGTAATCTAAATGGGGTTCTCGACTAGTACACGGTGTTCGGCAATGGCGTTACTGCCAAGGTCAATCTCTTGGAGTGGAGTTGTTCTTGTAGGAAATTTGACTTGGTGAAAATGTCGTGCGAACATGCGATGGAAGTTTTGCAAGCAAAGTATAACGATGGCGAAGGTTATGGTAACTCTATCTACTACTACTCTTCACCAATTGATAAATCTGAAAGTTACCTCCTCGCATACTCGAAAGCAATTAACGTTGTCCCCCCGGAGGCCGAATGGACTGTGTCACAGGAATTGCTAGACTCTAAAATTTCTCCACCCCCTACGATTCCAAACTCGAAAGGAAGAAATTCAAACCCACTAAGGGCGTTGGTGAGAAACTCAAGTCCAAAATGAGGAATAGGTGTTCAATATGCAAGAAATCCAGGCACAAAAGTACCACGTGTAGAATGACCATCAAATCATTGATAGGATTTTTTTTTAGCTTCAGTTGTAAAGTTGTTGTTTTGGTGGCTAGGTATGAATTTCTATAGATTTTAACTTTCAGTTGTAATTGACTTAAATCATTGTCTACAATAGACTACGTAAAGTCTATGGTGTATATTTTCAAAGGTCTACAAAATATTATGTATTGGTTATATTATTGCTCATATAACATGCTATCTTGGTCATTTTCCCGCCTTATCTCTCCAATCGATGCAATGAATCATTGTTTTCTTTGTTTCCCGTTCCCATTTACTAAAAAGCTGCACAAAACGTTTGTTCATGAGAAAAACCGCTGGTATACGCAAACCAAGCATTTTCTCTTCTCACACACGTCGACCTACCATTGGGTGGATATATGAACGGGCTCCATCTATAGGTCTATAAGTACAGTCCCTCTTTCTACGTAACCCTTCACTTGTCCCTAAACCAAAAATATCAGAAACCCTCTTCTTCTTCTTCTTTTTCACCAAAAACTAAAATCAGGGTTGGTCGCAGAATTCCCCTTCCCCCAATCAGACGAGTTCCACCTCGTACCTATGATCTGTTGCTGCTTTGAAATGACTTTGACCGTCTTTTCTACGTCCTGGGAGAAGATTGACTGTACTTGGAGCGTGAGCTCCGATGAATTGCTTGTTTCCTCCGAGCAATTCTGGAGCATCTTGGAATAGACGGCAACGACTACATCACCCCCCCCATCCCCATAATTTAGTTTACTTTTTTATTTTAGTTTATGTTTTTAAGTTTTTTTGGTTTGTTCTTTGTAGGATTTTGTTAGAAGAAAGCTTCTTCTATTTTTCTCTTTTTGCTATAAATATTATTATGTAATGCAATGAACAAGTTTAATATAAGTATGTTTCAGTTTGTTTTAACATTGTGTTTACCATCTTTGTTCTGATCCCTTGTTTTTTGTATGTGGCGGTTATTCTTCTGTACAGACAAAAACTCGAATCAAATATGTATGTCTTGTTGAATTTACAGTACTGTAGCTTGACTAATTTTCTGAAGAGTAAAAAGTAATATATAGTCTATCGTCGATTGTATACTCAATATTTCCTCGATTGTACATATTAGTCGATCGTAGACTATGTGAATTGATGGGTCATAGATTAAATTAAAATAAATAATAATAGATTATTAAAAAATAATTTAATTAAAAAAGATTTAAACAGCTTATCACGTGTTTTGTGGATGGTGGAACAAAATAATTAAATTAAAAATAATTTCAATAGATAATCACACGTTTTGGGATATGTGGAAGAAAATAATTAAATTAAAAATAAATTTAAATAGATAATCACATGTTTTGGGGCTGGTGGAAGAAAATAATTAAATATAAGATGATTTAAATGGATAATCACATGTTTTGGGGCTAGTGGAAGAAAATAATTAAATTAAAAATGATTTAAATAGATAATCACATGTTTTGGGGCTGGTGAAAGAAAGTAATTTAATTTAAAAGATTTAAATAGATAATCTTGGAGTGATGGTAACACTTAATAGACCGTCATAGATTATGACCTATGTTAACCATCTATTAGTCTGGTCTACCGTAGACTTATACCTTTAGTAGTGCATCGATTGATATCATGATTATGCATAGACCACGGTGATCTATGTACACTGTTATAGACCATCACTTGGATGTAGTTAAAAAATAAATAAAATAATTAAAAATAAATGTAGTGTGGATTTCTATACATGAAAGGAGTGTAAACAAGTCACATAATCATATTAGAGCTTAAACAAATTAGGGGGGGTGAATTAAGGAGTGTTTGGATGGGTAGTGGTTGAATGTTCAATATCCTAAGAGTAATATTTGTCAAAGCACATGTATTTAGGATGATGATTGTTCTACCACTATCAATTCCATACACTCTTTTGATTTAGGGATGGTGATGGAAAGAGTATGTGGAATGTGTAGTCATCAAATACAATACATATCCTCAAAACATACTTGTGCTTTGACAAAGATTACTCTTAGGATATTGAACATTCAACCACTACCCATCCACACACTCCTTAATTCCTCCCCTCCCCCAATTTGTTTAAGCTCTAATATGATTATGTGGCTTGTTTAAACTCCTTCACATGTGTAGAAATCCACACTACATTTATTTTTAATTTATTTATTCATTTTTTAACTACATCCAAGTGATGTTCTATAACAATGTACATAGATCACCGTGGTCTACGCATAATCATGATATCAATCGATGCACTACTAAAGGTGTAAGTTTACGGTAGACCAGACTAATCGATGGCTGACATAGGTCATGATCTACGACGGTCTATTAAGTGTCACCACCACTCCAAAATTATCTATTTAAATCTTTTTAAATTAAATTGCTTTCTTCCACCAGCCCCAAAACATGTGATTATCTATTTAAATTATTTTTAATTTAATTATTTTCTTCCACCAGCCCCAAAACATCTGATTATCTATTTAAATCACTTTTAATTTATTTATTTAATTTTTAACTACATCCAAGTGATGGTCTATAGAAGTGTACATAGATTACCGTAGTCTATGCATAATCAGGATATTAATCGATGCACTACTAAAGGTGTAAGTCTACGGTAGACCAGACTAATCGATGACTGACATAGGTCATGATCTACGACGGTTGACTAAGTGTCACCACCAGTTCAAAAAAGAAAAATTACTTTTCCAACGGTAATAAATGGCTACTTTTGTAAGCCATCAGTGTTAACACTTTGTTTTGACTTCATATATAAGGTGTCCATCCCTCATTATTTTATTTCATTCACTTTATTTTATTTTTAAGAATTCTACAATGTCGCAAGCATCTAAAACATCCAATTCTAAAAATACTCTAATTTGTCATTGTGGGAATGTGGCAGTCTTGAGGACGTCACACACGGATTCAAATTCAGGTCGCAAAATTTATAATTGTGTAATTGCGAAGGTGAGCTCTGTGTGTCTTTTTTAAAAAGCTAAGTTAATCGTTATGTAATTATTATTATTTTCCTAGGATAATGGCACATACTCATTTTTTAAATGGCTCGATGAGCTATCACCTCCAACCAGTCCATCAACGTTGAGTCCGGGACTTGAGACATCAAATTTTCAAGGCTTGACAAAATTTAATCTACTACAAATGCTCCAACAATGCGAAGAAAATAAAGTTCTTCTCTTGACTTTGTTCAAAGAAGCCGAAGAACAGAGGGGTCACTTTAAAGTATTGCTACATGACACCCAAATAGAGAGGGATCACCTAAAACAAAATTTAATTTTGGCCGAAGAAAGGGAGAATGTCCTAAAAATGATGTTATGTGCTATAATGCTAGTATTCGTTCTTTGAAAAAGTGTAACATGAATGTAGTGATATTGAATAAATATTAATAGTTCTATTTTTCTATAATGTTAATATTATTTTTTATAGAATCATAGTCGATTAAACAACACGTCAACTTAAATTCGACCAGCAGGGTAATGATAGATTATGCATACGGTCTATGAAATATTAAGTATGCATTCTATTATATCAAGCATACAACGTACTAACTA
Source organism: Capsicum pubescens (assembly GCA_030864215.1). Classification (NCBI taxonomy): domain Eukaryota; kingdom Viridiplantae; phylum Streptophyta; class Magnoliopsida; order Solanales; family Solanaceae; genus Capsicum; species Capsicum pubescens. Next base: position 82,766,451 of record CM061543.1, on the reverse strand, counting down.
TGACCACACCATGCATATTCAAATTCCATGCCACAAATCAGTTTGACAGAAACAGCTTCAGTGCAGAATCATAATAAGTTTCATAAAATAAAAGAATAATTGTCATATCCTACCACCAGATCCTTCAACCTTCATATTTGTGAAATAAAAAAAAATTGTTATATCATAACAACTCATCATTCAACAACACATTAAATGGCTTAGGATTCAAATGTCTTTTTCCCTAAGTTCCTCATCAACACAAGTGTTACTGTTGATTTCATCAACAATGTCCATGACCACATCTTTTTGGTCAGCTTCAGCTCTTTTTTTCTCAACAGTTCCAGCTGCTTCTTCATTCTCACCTTCTTCTCCTTCTTTTTCAGCATGTGCAGCAGCTGGTGCTTCTTCAGTTTCCTTTTCTTCCACACCTTCTTCTCTTTTTTCACCCGCAGCAGTTGTTTCTTCCTCAGCTTCTTCTTTTCGTTCACCTGCTTCTTCTTTCTCAACTTCTTCTTTGTCAGCTTCTTCTTTAACAGTTTTTTTCCTCGCCTTCTTGTTCATCTGCTGCCGCTTCTTCTTCTGCTTCTGCAGCTGCTACTTTTCCACCTTCTTCTTAGCTCTTATCTTCTTCCATTTATTCTTTATCATCCTTCTTTTCTTCTTTTTTTCCTCTTGTGCCACAACAGAGGCCAACTCATCCATTTTTCTCCTTTTTTCTCCTTCTTCATTCCGCTTCGATTCACAAAGGTCCACATGTACTGTATCATCATATTACAAAGTGTTACTGATATTTAAAGTTGAAAATTCATTAACAATATCAATTATTAAATGAAGTTACCTCGCTCGTGTTGTCGCTCATTCTTTTTCTTTTTCTTGATTCTTTTCTCTTTGATATAGGCAACAATATCCAAAACCGCTTACTCCAGTGCATCAACATGCTTATGAAGATCCCTAGGGGATGAGGTTCCCTCTATATCTTTGGAGGTGTTTGAAGAATCATCATTACCAACGCGTACTCCAACGGGGTTACCACCCAAATTCCCATCATCATCACTGTCCTCATTTGAAGTAAGGACAGTCACCCTTTCTAACTCTTTCTTCAAGACATTGAGGATGTTATTCTTCACCTCATCCGTATATGGCTCAAACGTAATCTTGTAATCCATCTTTGTCTTACGAACACTAGGAATGATGTACGGGTGTACGTTATACAAAATATCAATTAACAATTACATAACATTCGATACAGTGGTAGTATTATTGCATAATAGAAAGTAAGTTCATACCTCGGTAACTTTTCCTTTATACTTGAATGGGTCGCCTTCGATTATCTTGTCACTTTTTTTAGTGTGCCATCTGAGGATGCGGGGAATGGGAAAGGGCTTATCTATTGATTTTCTAGCAAATTCTCCAAGATTAGGAAAGGCCTCAAAGATCTAAATCTGTAAGCAGTACAACAGTGAAAAAAATAACTCAGAGTCTATGACAGAGTATAAATAAAATAAGAATCTACGATAAACTCACTAAAAGGTTTATGGTAGATACCATGAATGCCCAGGGAAATCCAAATAGAGCATAGGATGCCTTCTGTTTCTCATCAAATACTTCCTTCTGCTTCTTCAAGTCACTTTTCTTCTTTAGATAGTCCATGATCAGTTGAAATGTCTCTTTCCCCCACGGATACTTCTCGAAGAAACTGAAAGAATAGAACATTCGAATCAGTTTTGTGTCGACAACCTTCGTTGAATCTTTTGCAAGCAACATGGTGTGCAAGAACCACAGTAGACAGCACTTGAACTTCTGGTCCTCTTTCAGCTTATTCCCTCTGACCAGATGTAACGAGTTGGCCGCCGTGATGTTTTTGTTTTTTCGTCACCTTAAAACAAAAATTGTCCCCCTTTGCTAATACCTTCTTCATTTTTGATTCACCGGGGTATGATGAGCAGTTCAGCCCCGTGATCAAACAAAACTCTTTCAAGCCAAAACAGGCAGTCTTGTTGTTAACGCAGAACCACATCTCATGAAGTATCTTATCGTTCTTGACGCATCGCAACAACAAATAATGGACCAATGTCCCATTGAACTTGAGATGTTCCGAAAGGTTTCTCATGTGTCCAAAACAGAACCGCTTAAATCTTTTCTTCAATTTTTGGTCGACAAGAACTTTCTTAAATTCTTGATAAGCAACCATTCTTGCTCTCACCAATATCTTTACCAGGAAAGATCCGACCTCGTCAATTATCGTTCGAATGTCATACCGCTCCACGAAAATACACCTTGAAAGATACGGCACGGACAAAGAATCATTATTCCCTTCATCACTATTTCTCCCACTTCCCTCGCTCTCTTCACTGTCACTAATGACACTTCACTTGGCAACATCTTCACTAGAATCGATATAGTCGCTTATCTCCTTTAACTCTGAATCTAATTTGGACACCGACTCTTTAATTTTCTTTCCTTTTGAGACATTTCCAACTGTCTCAGCTCTTCTTTTCCTTCTGCTACCAGCGGGTACCGGCTTTGCGTTTAGTAATGATGTTTTTTTTTATCCATTTTCAACACAATCTACACCCGAAGAACAAATCTCTCATTTTTAGTTCATAAACCACAAGTCTATCAACAGAAATAACACAATTCTCAAATGAACCCCCCCCCCCCAAAAAAAAAAGATTTAACAAATATTCCACCATTAAACTGTTCACTACACAAACATACAATAACTGAACCAAAATCCAACATGCAATATCAAAACACAACAATTGCTAAAAATCAAACCAGTGCACCTAGTCAAACTAATTAGCTATTAATATTTCAATTTTCACTATTTCAGCCATCATGTTTTAAAAGAAATTCATACGTTTGAAAATTGATTTCAATCTAGGGCATTCTCATTTCATAGACCATGGGTCTACGGATAGACCGTGGGTGTACGGACAGAAACAGGTCGCTATTCAAATGAAAATGCCAAAATAACTCTTCAAACAACAATTATCCCACCATTCAACACTTTGTTGCTAAAAAACCACGACTAAACCAAAACACCAAATTAGTAAAAAAAAAAAATGCCTACATCACAATGAATCGATTAGCAAAAAAAACCGTTTAAATGGATCTAGAAATGATCAAAACTTGATTTTAATGAACCTTACGAAGAAACAACGACCACTTAGTAGCTGGAGAAGAAGAAGAAATGAAAATGACATTTTTGGGAGAAGTAGTTTCAAAAGCGGGAGTTGAGAATTGAAGAGGAGAGAGAGAGGCTTTTTTTTTATATTGGAATAAGTGGAAGGTGCTAGGTGTATTATATTAAATTTGTAAAGTTGTAGAAATGATGAATTGGTCTCTTGGCCCAGTGTGGGCCCCACTTTTTCCACTTTTCCCACTTTTTACACCCTAAACCTAAAAAACAAATAAAAAAGAAACTAAGTGGATATTTGGCAAATTAGTTTTGGAAGGTGCCTTCTTTGCCAATTATTCCCCAGAAACTTCACCAAGTAAACCTTAGTTTTTTACGAAGCACCACAAGAATGACTCAATTGAAATGGTTGGTTTTTACGAAATTTTCATACTAAGCATTTGAAACACAAAAGATTCTAAACAGCATGCACTAGCCTATGAAGAGGAACTACAACTAAATAACCTTAAGTAATTAATTCATCAACGTTTTCAATGGAATTAAAAAGATCAGTTAATCAGTACATAGTTGAATAGTAAAAATGTAATCACTCACCTTAAGTAATCTCTTAATTACAATATACTCCTCTATTCCAAAATCTGGATCTCTTCTTGTTGTAACTATCTCAATCACAACAATACATGAGGGACCTGATTGCAAGTTGAAAACAGGCATAATTTTTGAAGCTTGAAGGCCACAAGTTTTCATAAGCTAAGGTTGCAGATAATTGGGCCAATCTGACAAAAACATGACAAGAATTGTCATATCTTTTGGAATTTTATTTTTTTAGACTCCTCCCAGTAATGCTCATACTGGCGCAAGCCTCCATAAGTGGCAGCAACCCAAATTGTGTCTTTCGCCAAAAGTGTAGTACCCCTGTGGCTTTTTTCTACTATCCATTATTTTCTTTTATGTATTCGGGTACAAGAATCTTTATATAAGAAACACAAACTTCAACACTAGTTCAAGTCCAAGAAAAGAACACTTATAAAGTTCTGTAACACCTTCAACACTAGATTACGAATAATCTATCTAAAAAGTGTGTTAAGATTCAGAAAAGAGATGAAACAGAATTTAAGACCAAGTCCTCCGAATTCACGGAGTGTCCTTAAGGAATAATTCCCCTCACTGTACCCAAGGTTTTGGAATCTTTCTCCCAGGATAAAATGGTTTTTAATCTGAACAATAGCGGTACCTCCAATTGTTGGATTCAGCGAACTCACTCAACGGTTTGATAGATCACACAGAAAGTTTTTCAAGACAAGAAGAGAGTTTGTATTTCAAAATTTTTTTAGCTAAACCTGTGGATGAAAGCAGGTTTATATAGCCAACATGTGCCTCTTCTGATAACTGGCAATGGTTCACTTAAAAGGTGTGACCTTTCTGGAAAAGCCATGTTTGTTCATCCAAAGAATGTGTCTTTTTCGAACAGGCATACCATTTCATGAATCAGTGTGTCATTTCGTTGAAGGGTTCCATCCTTTCGTTTCAGCACTGCACTATTTCAAAATACTATTTGGGAATCTACATGCATGCTTATAAATGGAGTATCAAAACACAAAAAAAAAAAATAGTTTTTTCCCTTTGGTATTTTCAAACTGAATTTCTAAATTTCTGTCAAATAAACTTTGTCCACAAAGATAGATCTCAACGATCGATCATTTGACAAATCCAAATCCAAATCCGAAGCCGATCCGAATGAGCGAGCAACGACGACGGCGCGAGGCATCTCTTATTTCTTGCCTTACTTACCATGTGGAGTAAGTGTTCCTTATTTTAAACACTCACAAGTTCTCTTCTTCCACCAATGTGGGAGAAAGAGTGAACTTTCCAATTTGGGAGTACACTTTCTAAATCGGTGTCTCCCTTCTCCACTATTTTTCCTCCATTTTTCATTCAAACTTTTTCATATACTTTGAACCCAACAATCCCCCACATGAATGGGAAATAGCTATTTTTCATAATTTTTTTACGGACAAGTATGTGATCATCAAGCAAAGACTGATTGCATCTGGTTAAGTGGGTTTCCCTTTGAACTTTTCATAGTGAACATGTATCAGATGCACTCGGTCAATTGGTAGATTTGATATATTTGAACCATCGAGCTTTAGTGTACACCTAGATAACATATTTCACAAAACCATCCTTTTACCATCTATGGTTCTCACGGTTTTGTTCTTTTCATCCATGAACACGTCCCGGTTTCATGAGAACTTAGAGAATAGGCCTTTACTAACATTCTCCTTGAAGCGGCTTCCACTTCACCCTCACATAGGTGATTTCTAAACGTTCAATCCTATAGATTAAATTATTTGGTCAAATCTACCAAATTTAGATAATCATTAAAAGACTTTTCACCTTAAGTCTTATCCTTGTTTACTGAATATTGTCTACATCATGAGAATGGGTTGGGTAATTGACAATGTTGAACCTGTCAGACACAACTTTTTTTTATCTCCTTGAACCTAGATCTTGGGATCTCCAGTCTACTAGGTAGAGTTACCGTCATGCTAACTTGTCCTAGGCCTTAAACCCATTCCCTTGGATGTCCTTTCCACTCCTTCTCTAGATAAACCTTTTATAAGTGGATCCGACACATTATCCTTTGACTTTACATAGTCAACAGTGATAATTTCACAAGAGAGAAGTTCCCTAATGGTATTATGTCTGTAGACACGTAATTTTATCCCTTCACAACTTAGTTTTATTGTTTACCACATCTTACCACGTATCCTATCCGCATGGTAATTTTCCCACAAGAAAAATAAATAAATAACCACCTCATCATTTTATTTATTTATTTATTTATTTATTTTTATCTTTATCCCAAATAACAAAAACTAACAACTTTTATCTTATTTTAAAACATCCCAACAACCTCTCCAATTAAAAGCAGACACCTCACCACCCCACACCCCTATATCCATATGGCCCTCTTTCCCTTCACATTTTCATTCCCCTCTAACAGAATAAAGAGGAGAATTCTTCCATTTTCCATTCCGTAGATATATGCCCCCACACACAGCAACCAATACAGAGATTACCCCGCACAGAAATCCCATCACAACAACACATACCACAATACCCATCATCTTCATATACCCAAAGTTTCCATGGAATACACACTTCATAGAACATAGACCCATACAGTAGAGCTCAAAAAGATGGTGAGCGAATAGAAGGTAGGGAGAGGCACGCATAATTTCCATTCCAGCAAGAAAAACACCCAGCTCATAGGCACTCATACACCCACCAGTAGAGTTGAGAGATATGGAGAATGGGTAGAGGAAAGAAAAGAGAATCGGGAGTTTGGGAGCTGAAAATAGAGAATAATCGAAGATAAACGTAGGAGAGAAAAGAGAAACGGGTAAAGATCAAATAAAAAATGAATGAAAATCTGGTGAATTTCTCACCAGAATCCGTTATTCCTATCAGATTCAGGCGCGGGCAACCCACATCTACCTCCTACCATCGAGAAATGCAAAACCAGCGGCTAAATCACCCAAAATTGGCCTGTTTTTTAGTTGATCCCAGTGGAGCTTCATCGGAAATCGTGTACGAGTTTGGGTCGTGCGCCATCTATTTTGCGTTATCCATTTGGGTTCGCAGAATTCTGTTTGAATCAATATTCAAGGAGGTTTTGCGATTGAGTTAGTTAATAGTCGGTTTTGTTCGTTTGTCGAGGTTCCATTCGAGACTCCGATTGCGGTTCTAGTCAGAAGGAACAATTTCAATTGAAAAGTATTGAGGTCCATTTCTCATCTCATTATCTATTCTATTTTAGAATTTTGGTTGTTTTTTGTGGGTGTGAATAACTTGTTTAGCATATTTGAATCTTTGTTGTGTGCACATGGTTGATGTTGGATTTAATAGCCGAAGAATTGGTTAGTTAGTTTGACAATGGAATTAGGGAAGACGGGAATCGAAAGTTGATAAAAAAATGAATATTGTTATATTTTTATTCATGATTGATGTTGAACGTGATATGTCGTCGAGCGGGTAGGCAAACAGTAGGCGGATAGGCAAATTTAGAATTGTTGGATTGTTGGAATATTTGGAATATTTGTTGAATGTTTTGTTTATCGTATTTGAAAAGTGTATTAATTTAGCCGGGGAATGCCCCGATGTTTTATGTATTTATTCACCGGGGAATGCCCCGACGTATCATGTACGCAAAGGAGGTTCTTTATGAAGGCCCGAGTCATCGGGTAAATAATTGGAGTATAGTTTTGGATTAGTCTAAATAGGATTTCTATTTTTGGACTGGACATTACTTTGGTTTTTAAATTTTGTTTGACTTGTTTGTTTGTTTGTTTGTATTGTGTGTTTATGTGGTTTATACATTTTATAATGTCAAATTAGCCGATATGCTCCACCAAGCGACCGTGGTCGAACCACGGGATCAAGGGGTGCCTATCACCTTCTCCTCGATCAACAGAATTCCTTAGCCGAAATCTCTATTCGCAAACCAGTTTTAAAGAGTCAAATTATTTTGAAAAGGATTGTCCAAAGGTGACTTGGCACACTGGATTATGCCAAGTGGAAACTCTGAGTTTTGAATGTAAACGTAATTCTTTTTCAGAACAAATCTTCATTTTGTCACTTTAATAATAAAAGCCCTTTTGAAACTTAAAATTAATCTTTTTTGGAGTTAAAAAGGGGGTGTGACAGCTCTAGCGACTCTGCTGGGGATCTTTTTCAGAATTCGAGCTTATTTTTTGGAGTTGCATCGACTTAGTTTGACATTATGGGTGTATAAACATTTGGTTTGTGTTATTGATATCATCGTTGAGTGTTTACTTGCTACGTGTCTATAGTTTTTCCTCCTATGTGTTACCGCTTTATATCTCGCATCATTTGCATAACCCGAGTCAATTCTTTCTGCAACAAGTCCCGGAGTGCACGTTGTGCGCAAGAACTCTAGTTGAGTCACCCTTATTTTATGAGGGAGAGCCGTTGGATGTATGGAGTAGGTGGAAAGAAAAGCAACCACTATCGACCATATGCTCCCCAAAATGGCCTTGTTAGTAAATCCTAACGTAGGTCAACCTTTAGGTCATATTTATGTGCATCATATTGAGACCTAGCAGGGCCCACTTGGTCCTTTGTAGGAAACTCTCCTCTAAAGCATCCCTATGTGCTAATTGTTGCATTTCTTAGGGTAACAGAGTCATTTGACGGACTGATTTGGGGAAAGCATGTGCTAGAATTAAAGAAAGGTGTGTAGGCATGAAAAAATAAAAAAGGGAAAAAAAGAAAAGTTGAATCAAAAAAGAGTTTCATAGTTTTGTAGGGTTCTTTATGACTTTTGTTTTCCACGATTCAAAAATTCAAAAAAAAAAGACTTTTTTTTTTACTTTTTGCACCCATTTTTCAAAAAAAAAAAACATCAAAAAGATTTTCCTTTTGTTTCATTTAGCAAGCATTCACAATTCGAAAACTCCAAAAAGATTTTTTTAGGAGCTTTTTATAAAAGAAAAATTTAAAAAAAGGGTGGTAGAAGTTTTGTACATTTCATATAACGAAAATACCAAAAAAAAATTCTTTCATAGCTGTTGGAGTCATTTTTTATGTGAAGTGTCAAATTGAAAGCTCAAAAAAAGATTTTGTTATGTTGTTTATCCTGTGTCTTTGGTCGTGTCTCAAGCCAGGGTGTAATCTGTTATTTAATCATTAATTGTTCAATCTGGACGAACTACGCCCCCTGATTCTCCTCTCTCGGGAGTGAGATACGTAGGCAGCCTATTGTGGGTTCGGGGATCTTATTTAAAAAAATTCAAAAAGATTTTCTTCACTCTTCATTTAGAGTAGGTGTCATATACATATCTAAAAGAAAACGACAAAAAGATTTTCCTTTAATAGTTTCAAGTTTTATTTTTGTATGAAATTTAAAATTGAAAATGCAAAAAAAATAAAAATTCTTTGGTAATCATAGACTTCATTTTATATAGGAAACAAAAAAAAAATTCTAAAAAGATTTTCTTCACTCTTTATTAGAGTAGGTGTTTCATATACAACTTCAAAAGAAAATTACAAAAAAAAAATCTCTTAATAGGTTCAAGTTTCATTTTTGGTATGAAATTGAAAATTGAAAATTCAAAAAAAAAAATCTTCAGTAATCATAGGTTCATGTTGTATAGGGATGTTAAAGCTGAAAAATTCAAAAAACATTTTCATGAATTCTTTTGAAAAATTATTATTTTCTTTTCTTCTTAAAGTTTCGAGAAAAAAAAAAGAAAATAAAGAGTTCAATTGGCCATTTTGGCAAGACTTCATGAACTACGCACACCTGATTCTCCTCTCTCGGGAGTGAGATAGGTAGGCGCCCTTTTTGGGTTCGGTGTTCTTTTCAAAAAAAAAAAGAAGGAAAAAAAGGTTTTGAAAAAGTGTTGAACTCTAACATATTTGTTGTTGTTTTTTTGTTGAGTCAGTTTAAGGTGGTTGGTTTGTGGCATTCTGGCTGGTCCTTCACATCACACCAAATCCAAAGGGTTAGTTGTGTCCAACAAAGATATAGAGAGTGACATCATGGATCAAACAAAGAATCAAAAAAATGAGAGTTTGAAGCAAGAAATTAGAAGGCTAAGACAACAAATGACAGAAATGCATCGAGCTTGGGCCAGTGGGTTGCCTCCTCCTCCATTTTCCTTTATTGATCCTACAAACACCTCGAGTTTTTAACCAAAATCTCAAAGTCAGTTTTGTACTGTTATTGATGCACCGCAACATGACTCAAAATTCATTCCAAGCCAAAAACATCTCAATACTTCCACCACTTTTCCTCTAGCTACTCAGCATAAGCCTGCTACATTCACAACACCACATGTCATCTGTGATCTTGTTGCTCAATCCTCTACTGGGATATCCACACTGGCTCGCCCAACGGTTGTGCGTCCCCGTGCTGCTAGTAAACTTATATTCAATACTCTTGGTGATCATTGTTATACTCCTGAGCCTGCTTTTAAGTTAACTGGACTACCAAAATTTATTAACAAGAAGTCCAGTGTGCCAGAAGAGTCGGAGAAAATGGTTGGAAAAATAAAGAGTGCAGAAAATGCTATGAAAAATTCTCTAGGACCTGCGGGTAAAGAAGATGTTTCATACAAAGACTGGGAATGCCTTCAAGCGCTAACCTTTCTCCAATCTTTGAGATGTCAAAATTTGAGGAGCAAGATGGGCATGAGGAATTCGTGAAACATTTGGGACAATATTGTAATCAATTAAGGGAACCTAGAGGGAAGAAGAATGAGAAAGATGACACTGCTATTGTAGTTAGAGAACGGGCACATCCAAGAAGACGACGTCGTAGTTGCCTTCAGTATCAAGCCCAAGTTCATACCCAAGCTCTCCATAATCACTCCCAAAATTCATTATACTCTATTTTCCAAGGTCCATACCTAGTATATTGCACACAACCATATGTTCAACTCCCTCCTTACCCACAATGACATGCACCAACTCCTCAAAGTCATCCTCCAATTCCACAAACATACCGAAGCCCTTCTAGGATCGATGTTCGATCCAAGTTAAACAATGAAATGAGGCAGAAATTGATGGATAGTTTCACACCAATTGGAGAGTCGTATGCCAGTTTATTTTAGAGATTGGCACAGCGAGGCATGATCACTCCTCTCCTTGGGTATACTCCTGACTCGCATTCAAGAAGTTTTGATCCTAATGTACGATGTGCATATCATTTTGATATTCAGGGTCACAGTATTAAAGATTTTCGTGCTTTGAAAACAGATATTGAAAAGATGATTCAAGACAAATTGATTATGGTGCAGAACACTGACAGTGAGGAAAACTCTAGTCATGCTGACATACAAACTAGCGGCTAAGATGTCAGGATGAGCAATTGAGAAGTCACCCCTCTCCCTACTAGGAAGAGGTCTGGTAGTTTATTTTATTTTATTTTCTGTTATCCGAATTATTTCAGGGTTGTAGTTCGGGATCTATCTTGTTTTGTCCATTTGTCGTTATGTTCAAACCCTTCTATCTTTTATTTTAATTAAATGAAGTGTCCCTTTTTTCTTTGTGTTTTAAATATGTGTTGTTTGTTTGTTTTCTTTACACAGTACATTTTAGATTAATTCTAGTAATATGACATGCTTGCAGAATTTTCTGCCAAATTTTAAAATTCAATTTAAGCATGAACATTGAATCAGAGGGTTAAAGTTAGAAAAAGAGAGCATCTGAGAAAATAGGTAGAGTGTTGAGACATTTGGTGACAAGTTCAAGCCTTCTTTGAAAATTAAGGCAATTATTTTGAGAATCATAAGAATAACTTGGTCATCAATTGAAAAATATTGCCCAATTAGGTCAAGTAGCGGATGTGTGATCCCGAAGGACAGAAAAATCAACTCCACGAAAGCATGAGTCATTTTGATGTGAGGAATGTACAACAAAAATGGAGTGATATGCTGAACAAAGCACAAGAGTAGTGACGCACAGACTCAGTTAAAGTTATTGCTTAAAAAATATCGCAAATGATATTCATCTCTCACTTTCATATTGCATGATATGTACTTGTATTTTCAAGGATTGATATGATGAAGGCATTTCATTCTATTATCTAAACATCGTGCTATCCTTTGTTTACCCCATTTGACCTTTAGTCATATTTTCTTTCATAACCCTCTTTTGGAATCAAGATAGAGTCAGCAAAGATCAAAATAAAAGTGTCAAGACAAATAGAGTCAGAAAAATCCAAAGAGAAAAGAGTGTCAATAAAAGAAAAAGAATCAAAAGTCTAAATCATGCAAAACAAGCTGCCGGAACTACGTGCGACCTGATTCTCCTCTCTCGGGGGTGAGATACGTAGGCTGCCCTACCCGGGTAACGGTCCAACCAAATAAACAATTTAGAGTCACCCAGTCAAAAAAAACTGGGGCATGAGTTAATCCTCATTGTTTGAGTCTATTCCAAAAGTTATAAGTCCTACCCCACTTTAAGTGTCGTTTGGGCCCCATGCCATCCTTTCTTTCTAACCCTATCCAAAAGTCAAGTTATAACCAAGGAAAGACCTTCAGATCAATCTTTGAGGATGTTAAGGCTAAGCATACAAGGGATATGATGATGCATTTGGGAACTACTTGTCTTTCTCAATATAAAAAATCAGGAGAGAAATAAAAATGAGTCTTATCGGTGAAAACTCTCACGGGAACCATTAGACGACTGTGAGTTAAGGGAAATGAAGATAAGAGAGTCTTATTAGTGGAAAACCCTTACAAACACCATAAAGCAATGGTGAGCTGAGGAAAAGAAAATGAGAGAAGCTTGTTGGCGAAAACCCTTCAAGGCGCCACTAGCCGAATAGGGTCTTAAATGCAATTTACCTAAGAAAGAAACTCAGTTTCAAGGCCATTAACTCAACAACAATGGGTAAAATTTGGATGAAAAGATCAAGTTGTTTAATCCAAAATGCATGGCATAATCATTAGTGTTGACTGTCATTTTAGATGAATTTTTCATTTTTTTGTTTCAAAAGGGGACATTCATTGTCTTTTCTTTCTTCTCTTTATTTTTATTTTATCTTTCTTGAGTCAGTTATCCAAACAAAAATTTTTATTCTTTTTTTCATTTCTTGTCTTTGAGTCAAGTCCGTATCAAAATAAGTGAGAAAAGATTTCAAAACTGTCTACCAACATTTTTAATTGCACAAAGCAAGAGAAAAGCTAGCACATGAAAGAGACATGATTGTGAGTCAAAAAAGGGCATGCAGAAATTTTTGTCAACAGAGAAGTCAGGGAACTCATGGAAATACAAAGGTTCAAAGGGTCTATCTGAGAAGCATGGAAAAGTAGAGATACTGTGTTTGTTTTAGTCACTCTTAATAATCTGAGTTCGGGTCAATGATTCAGCAAGTCAATGATATATGATAATGGTTGGAAGCAAAGTTAAACGTGACGAGGGCAAGAGCGATTGCCGCGAAAGCTAAAGCCACAAACCAGCCACCATGTTTTAAACTCACAAGTTTTCTTTGATGAAACAGGAAACATATTACCTTCAAAGCAAGGACTTCAGAGCATAAATATCAAGGGATGCAATACCTCACTTCTACAAATGTAGGAAGCAAAGTTGTTGCACAGGTTTGATAATCAAATCATGGTAAAAAATTCATCATCCTATATCCCTCGGAGATACACTTGTCCAGGGATTTCAGTTTTCATTTACCAGGTGATACACTTCTTAAATTGAACCTTCACTCCTTGGAGACATACCTTCTAGTTGAGTCATTATCCTTGACTCTTGGAAGACGTACCTTCTAGTCGAGTTATCTCCCTTGATTCCTATAAGACGTACCTTTTAGTCAAGTTATCTCCATTGATTCCTATAAGACGTACCTTTTAGTCGATTCATTCCCCTTGATTCCTATAAGACATACCTTTTAGTCGAGTCATTCCCTGTGATTCCTATAAGACGTACCTTTTATTCGAGTCATCCCCTTTGATTCCTATAAGACGTACCTTTTAGTCGAATTATTCCTTGACCCCTAGAAGACGTACCTTTTAGTCGACTCATTCCCCTTGATTTCTATAAGACGTACGTTTTAGTCGAGTCATCTCCCTTGATTCCTATAAGACATACCTTTTAGTCGAGTCATCACCTTTGATTCCTATAAGACGTACCTTTTAGTCGAGTCATTCCTTGACCCCTAGAAGATGTACCTTTTAGTCGACTCATTCCCCTTGATTCCTATAAGACGTACCTTTTAGTCGAGTCATCTTCTTTGATTCCTATAAGACATACCTTTTAGTCGAGTCATTTCCTTTGATTCTTATAAGACGTACCTTTTAGTCGAGTCATTCCCCTTGACCCCTAGAAGATGTACCTTTTAGTCAAGTCATTCCCTGTGATTCCTATAAGACGTACCTTTTAGTCGAGTCATTCCCTTTGATTCCTATAAGACGTACCTTTTAGTCGAGTCATTCCCTTTGATTCCTATAATGATGTGACTTTCACAAAAGTCCTTAGATGATAAACTGGGGCAAAATTTAATTCTTGTGTTTGGAACTTCACTTTTCTGGCATATGAAATCTCTTTTATAAAATCTTTGTTTGGGATAATTTTTTTTAGTTTTGATGTGATTTCAGGAGTCCGCCTGAAGATTAGAGTGAATATGAAAAGTCAAGCAACATAGTGAAGAAGTTGAAGGTCAAGCAACAAGATGAAGAAAATGAAAATCAATAGATTGAAAAAATAGCAAATCAGGAGCCCACCTGGAGAATAGGGTGATGAAGTTGAAAATCAAGCAGCAAGTTGAAGAAATTGCAAGTCAGGAGCCCGCCTGAAGAATAGGGTGATGAAACTCAAGTCAAAAAAGAAGTTGCATAGATAGGATTTTGTAATTTCATTTATGTTTTAACTTGTAATGTTCATTTCTGATGTAATAACAGAGCCGCGGATTGGAACCTCGACGGGACATCACTCGACTCTCCAACTCGGTATAGTCCATCCCTTTCCAATTCTTTGAGATAACTGTCACTTGATTCCCTAATAACTTGGGTAGTTAGGATGTCCTAAGTCAAGGTTTGGTTGTCCTCCCTCCTTCAATTTCTTCCTTCTAATAATCGGGATAAAATTCTGTCTCGTTGTCTACTTTGTATGAAAACACTCTGTGTTTACCTTCAAAGGGGGCATGATGTAGACACGTAATTTTGTCCCTTCACAACTTAGTTTTATCGTTTACCACGTCTTACCACGTATCCTATCCGCATGGTAATTTTCCCGCAAGAAAAACAAAATAAATAACCACCTCATTATTTTATTTATTTATTTATTTATTTATTTATTTTCATCTTTATCCCAAATAACAAAAACTAACTACTTTTATCTCGTTTTAAAACATCCCAATAACCTCTCCAATTAAAAGCGAACACCTCACCACCCCACACCCCTATATCCACGTGGCCCTCTTTTCCTTCACATTTTAATTCCCCTCTAACAGAATAAAGCAGAGAATTCTTTAATTTTCCATTCCATAGATATATACACGCACACACAGTAACCAATACAGATATCACCCCTCACAGAAATTCCATCACAACAACACATACCACAACACCCATCATCTCTATATACCCAAAGTTTCCATGGAATACACACTTCATAGAACATAGACCCATACAGTAGAGCTCAAAAAGATAGTGAACGAATAGAAGGTAGGGAGAGGCACGCATAATTTCCATTCCAGCAAGAAAAATACTCAGCTCACAAGCACTCATGCACCCACCAGTAAAGTTGATAGAGATGGAGAATGGGTAGAGGAAAGAAGAGAGAATCGGGAATTTGGGAGCTAAAAATAGAGAATAATCGGAGATAAAAGATAAATGGTTAAAAATCAAACAAAAAATGAACGAAAATCCGGTGAATTTCTCCCCGAAATCCATTATTCCCATCGGATTCAGGCGCGGGTGACCAACATCTACCTCCCACCATCGAGAAACGTAAAACCAACGGCTAAATCACCCAAAATTGGCCTTTTTTTGAGTTGATCCCAGTGGAGCTTCACCGAAAATTATTTACGGGTTCGAGTCGTGCGCCTTCTGTTTTGGGTTATCTATTTGGGTTCGCAGAATTCTGTTCGAATCAATATTCAAGGAGGTTTTGCAATTGAGTTGGTTAATAGTTGGTTTTGTTTGTTTGTCGAGGTTCCATTCGAGACTCCGATTGCGGTTCTAGTCGGAAGGAGCAATTTTAATTGAAAAGCATTGAGGTCCATTTCTCATCTCATTATCTATTCTATTTTGGAATTTTGATTGTTTGTTGTGGGTGTGAATAACTTGTTTAGCATATTTGAATCTTTATTTTGGGCACGTGGTTGATGTTGGATTTAATAGACAAAGAATTGGTTAGTTAGTTTGACAATGGAATTGGGGAAGACGGGAATTGAAAGTTGATAAAAAATATGAATATTGTTATATTTTTATTCATGATTGATGTTGAAAGTGATATGTCGTCAAGCGGGTAGGCAAACAGTAGGCGGGTAGGCAAATTTAGAATTATTGGATTGTTGGAATGTTTGGAATATTTGTTGAATGTTTTGTTGATCGTATTTGAAAAGTGTATTCATTTAACTGGGGAATGCCCGGATGTTTTATGTGTTTATTCACCGGGAAATGCCCCGACGTATCATGTACGCAAAAAAGGTTCGTGATGAATTCCCGAGGCATCGGGTAAAGCATTGGAGTATAGTTTAGGATTAGTCTAAATAGGATTTCTATTTTTGTATTGTTCTATTTTTAGACTATATAATTTGGACTGGACATTACTTTGGTTTTTGAATTTTGTTTGATTTGTTTGTTGGTTTGTCTTGTGTGTTTATGTGGTTTATACATTTTATAATGTCAAATTAGCCGATATACTCCACCAAGCGACCGTGGTTGAACCACGGGATCGAGGGGTGCCTAACACCTTCCCCTCGGTCAATAGAATTCCTTAGCCGGAATCTCTATTCACAAACCAGTTTTAAAGAGTCAAATTATTTTGAAAAGAATTGTCGAAAGGTGACTTGGCACACCAGATTATGCCAAGTGGCGTCTCTGAGTTTTGAAAGTAAACGTAATCCTTTTTCTGATCAAATCTTCATTTTATCACTTTAATAATAAAAACCCTTTCGAAACTTAAAATTAATCTTTTTTGGAGTTAAAAAAAAGGGTGTGACAATGTCTCCGTCGTATGTTACAAGATTTACCATTGTACATCATGCTCCCTGCCCTACCTATTACCGCTTGGCAATCACAGTGTATACATACTGGTGCCACTGGTTTCGGCCAATAAGGAATATCTTCCAAGAAATTTCAGAGCCATTCTACTTCTTCACCGGCTTTATCCAATGCGATAAATTTAGATTTCATTGTAGAGCGAGCAATACAAGTCTGTTTGGATGATTTCCAAGAGACTGCTCCTCCACTGATAGTAAATACATATCCACTTGTGGATTTTACTTTGTTCGATCCGGTGATCCAATTTGCATCACTATATCCTTCAAGTACCGCAGGATATTTATTATAATGAACGGCATAGTCTTGAGTGTATTTAAGATACCCCAAAACTCTTTTCATTTCCATCCAATGAGTTTTGTTGGGATTACTCGTATACCGACTCAATTTTCTAATAACGCATGCTATGTCTGGTTGTGCACAATTCATTGTATACATTAAACATCTCAATACTCTTGCGTACTCCAATTGTGAGTCACTTTCACCTTCATTCTTTCGAAGTGCAAAGCTCGCATCCAAAGGAGTC
Organism: Capsicum pubescens; assembly: GCA_030864215.1. Taxonomy (NCBI): domain Eukaryota; kingdom Viridiplantae; phylum Streptophyta; class Magnoliopsida; order Solanales; family Solanaceae; genus Capsicum; species Capsicum pubescens. The sequence goes on along the minus strand of CM061543.1, from coordinate 82,749,041 downwards.
TTGGCAATACTGAATTCCATATACTTGAATTTGTCAAGTACCTTTTCGATATAGTGAGACTGTGACAATGCCAACCCTTGTAGAGTTCTATGGATTCTTATACCTACGATCACATCCGCAACTCCAAGGTCTTTCATATCAAACTTGCGCTCGAGCATTCTCTTCGTTGCATTTATGTCAGAAATGTCTCTACTGATGATCAACATATCATTCACATATAAACAAATAATGACTTGGTGATTTGGAGTGTCTTTAATATAAACACATTTATCACATTTATTTATCTTGAACCCATTTGCCAACATAGTTTGGTCAAACTTCGCATGCCATTGTTTAGGTGCTTGCTTTAGTCCATACAACGACTTAATAAGTTTACACATCTTATTCTCCTTTCCTGGAACCACAAAACCTTCAGGCTATTCCATGTAAATTTCTTCCTCCAATTCTCTGTTTAGGAATGTTGTTTTCACATCTATTTGATGGATTTCAAGACCATATACCGCCGCCAAGGCAATTAACATTCGAATCGATGTTATCCTTGTTACTGGCGAGTATATATCAAAGTAATCAAGACCTTATTTTTATTTGAAGCCTTTTACTACAAGTCTTGCCTTGTATTTGTCAATAGTACCATTCGATTTCATTTTCCTTTTAAAGATCCATTTAGAAACTAAAGGTTTATTTCCTGGAGGAAGATCAATCAATTCCCATGTATGGTTGCTTAAGATTGAATCAATCTTACTATTGACTGCCTCTTCTAAAAGGATGAGTCCGAAGACGACATCGCTTCTTTAATGTTTAAGGCTCATTTTCTAAGAGAAATATTACAAAATCAAATCCAAACATAGTAGAAGTTCTTTGACGTGTACTACGTCTTGGATTCTCTTCATTATATACATTCTCACTTGGTTCATCTCAAGGTCGTTTAAACCCTCAATTAGACTATTCATGTCTAGTTTTATACGGGTAAATATTTTCAAAGAATTCAACATTATCTAATTCAATTACCATATTTTCATTTATATCCGGATGTTCGGATTTATGAACCAAAAAATGACATGCTTTACTGATTTTAGCATATCCTATGAACACGCAGTCCACAGTCTTAGGTCCTATCTTAACCCTTTTAGACATAGGAATTTGGACCTTTGCTAGACACCCCCACACTTTGAAATATTTCAAGTTGGGTTTCCTTCCTTTCCATTTTTCATAAGGAATTGATTGTGTCTTTCTATGGGGAACTCTATTGAGTATACGATTGGCTATAAGGATAGCCTCCCCCCACAAGTTTTACGGTAAACCGAAATGTATAAGTAAGACACTCATCATTTCGTTCGATTTTTTATTTTCGCAATTCCATTAGATTGAGGTGAATACGGGGCCGTAGTTTGATGGACGATACCATTCTCTACACATATTTCGGCGAAGGGAGATTCATATTCTCCGCCCCTATCACTTCTTATCATTTTTATCTTTTTCTCTAACAGATTTTCTACTTCAGTTTTGTATTGTCTAAACGCATCTATTGCTTCATCCTTACGATTTAGTAAGTAGACATAACAATATCTAGTACAATCGTCAATAAAAGTTATGAAATACTTTTTCCCACCACGTGATGGTGTTGACTTCATATCACAAATGTCAGTGTGTATTAAGTCTAAAGGATTGGAATTCCTTTCAACGGACTTATAAGGATGCTTTGCATACTTTGATTCCACACACGTTTGACACTTTGATTTATTGCACTTAAAGTTAGGCAAAACTTCTAAGTTAATCAATTTTCGTAACGTTTTGTAATTAACATGGCCTAAACGTTCATGCCATAAATTATAAGACTCAAGCAAGTAAGAAGAATTTGAACTTTTATTTATTTCAACATTCATTACATTCATATTATAAAGGCCCTCGGTGAGATAGCCTATTCCTACATACACTTCTTCTTTTCTAATTACAATTTTTTCGGAAACGGTTACATATTTGAATCCGTTTTTGTCTAGAAGTGAAACAGTAATCAAGTTCCTACGTAATTCCGGAACGTACAAGACATTGTTAAGTGTCAAGACCTTTCCTGAAGTCATTTTCAAGCCCACTTTTCCTGCTCATTCTACCTTAGCCGTAGCGTAGTTAGCCATGGAGATCATTTCTTTCACTTGAGCCAGAGCGAATAACGAAAATAACTCTTTGTTGGCACAAACATGGCGGGTGGTACCAAAATCCTTTTTCTTGCCTTTCTTAGGGGCATGCCAATCCGTGGACTTGTGGACAATCTTGCCACAGTTGAAGCACTTTTCCTTTGGTATTTTCGAGAATTTCTGTCTAATAAACTTTGTCCAAAATAATAGATCTCATCGATCCAAATCCAAAGCCGAGCCGAGCAATGATAACAGTGCGAGGCATTTCTTATTTCTTGTCTCACTTACCATGTGGAGTAAGTGTTCCTTATTTTAAACACTCACAAGTTCTCTTCTTCCACCAATGTGGGAGAAAGAGTGAACTTTTCAATTTGAGAGTACACTTTCTAAATTGGTGTCTCCCTTCTCCACCATTTCTCCTCCATTTTTCATTCACACTTTTTCATATATTTGAACCCAACATCCATATTTGAGCAAGACATTCTTGGGTTAGTAAACTTTGTGGGGTATTACACAGTTCGAATAGGATTCGACGCAGGCGTCCCTGTAATTCGATTGTTGCTGGGTGTCACACCCCTTTTTTAATGCGTACTCCAAAAAAATGGATATATTTCAAGGGTCGAAAGGGTTTTATTATTTAAGTGACAAGAAATGAATTTTTTTTTCGGAAAAGGATTATTTCCATTTTTTATTCAGAGTCGCCACTTGGCATAATCCAGTGTGCCAAGTCACCTTTGGAAAATCCTTTTCGAAACCATTTGACTCCTAAACTGGTTTGCGAACAGAGATTCCGACTAAGGAATTCTGTTGACCGAAGGGAAGGTGTTAGGCACCCCTCGATCCCGTGGTTCAACCACAGTCGCTTGGTGGAGTGTATCGACTATTTTGGCATTATAAAATGTATAAACCACACAAAAGAGCACAAAATAATCAAACAATAAACAAAACAAAACAAAACAGTCCAAAAACGTAAAAGTCCAATCCAATTATACAGTCCAAAAATAGAAAACTACGAAAATATAAACCCTAGTCTAAACTAAATCTAGACTGAGCTCCCATGCCTTACCCGATGCCGCGGGCCTTGATCACGAACATCCTTAGCATACAAAATTCTTCGGGGGCATTCCCCGGAGAGTAAATACAAATTACCTCGGGGCATCCCCCGATCAAATAAAATACACTTTCCAAATACGATAAACAAGACATTCAACAAATATTCCAATCATTCCAACACTACACCGATCCTAAGCTTGCCTACCCGAGCTTACGGTTTGCCTACCCGCTCGACGACATATCGCATTCAACATCAACAATGTATCAAAAATATCATAATATTCACCTTTATCAATTTTCGATTCTCGTCCCCAAATTTATTCCAAACAATATGATTAAGCATGCTTCAATTTATCAATTCACTTTTCAAAGTACGGAACCAACATCAACCAACACGTAACACGTATTCGAACATACCAAACACGCAACAAATAAATCATTCACACCCACAACATCACCAAAAAGTCAAAATAAATTAAAGATTCGGTTAGAAGAAATGGACCTCGATGAAATTGATCCTTGACGATAATAAAGAAATCCGAAGACCAAAATACTCGACAGGAAAACCTCAATCACGATGAATCCAATTTAGTATGATAAATACTAATGGGACAGATTTAAAATCGGAATGAAAACCTTGGAAACGAACCCCCAACACTCGGATTTCAAGCCATCCGTGACTGACACGATTTCAAATAGACAACCGAACTCACCGACCGATTCCGGTGGATGTTGATCGGTCACCGGTTTACTGTTTTGCCGACGAAGGTGTCGCCGATTTTACTGTTTCAGGTGCCTTCTGTCGTCGTTGGTCGGAGCGGAGGCTGATGGAGTGGTTGCTTCCGTAGCTTGGTTGTTGACGGCGGAGGAGAACGGAGAGAGCCAGCGGCGGTGCTAGGTTGGCTCGCCGCTGTTAATGGCTATGGCGGCGTTGGTCGGAGCGGGGGAAGACGGTGACGTTGGTTGGAGCAGGGGAAGACGATGACGTTGGTCGGACGGATAGATCTGGCTACGGCGGTGATGACGGCGTTATTGCCGCCGTCGTTGGTCGGACGGATAAAGTTGTCTACGGCGGTGTCTCGCCGGAGTTGACTTGGCCGCCGGTCAAATTGGTTGAGAAAGAGAGTGACAATCTAGAGAGAAGGATAGAGAATTTTTCCCTTTTTTTTTTGGTTCCCCCCTCCATTTGTGTGTATGTGTGGGTATATATTGTGCTCTTTCTTTTTGGACAAGAAAAAAAGAAGGGGGTAGGGTAACGTGGGGTAGGGGGTAGTGGTGAGGTGTTATGTTTTTATTAGGTAGGTGGTTAGGATAAGATAGGGTTAGTTATTTTTGTCATTTTGTGGAGGGATTATCACACGGGTGAGGGTACACGGTAGGATAGGGTAAATAATAGGTAAAAACAATATCGGGGAGGGACGAAATTAGGTGTCTACATCATGCCCCCTTTGAATGTAAACATGAAGTGTTTTCAGGCAAAGAAGTAGACAGCGAGATAGAATTTTGTCCCGACCATTATTCAAAGAAAGAAACAGGAGAAAGAAGGACTACAGGGTCTTGAATTAGGATAGACTACCCACCCAAGTTATGAAGGGATCAAGTGATAAGTATCTCCAAGGATTGGACGGAGATGGACTATACCGAGTTGGAGAGTCGAGTGAGGTTCCATCGAGGTTCCGGTCCGCGGCTCTGTTATTACATTAAAAATGAAAATTACAAGTTAAAACATAAATGAAATTACAAAAATCCTATCTATACAGCTTCTGTTGATTCTTGACTCGACTTTTCATCACCCTATTCTTCAGACGGGCTCCTGACTTGCAATTTCTTTCAACTTGTTGCTTGGCTTTCAATTTGCTTTACTTTGTTGCTTGACTTTTCGTTTCTTTACCCTATTCTCCAGGCGGGCTCCTGACTTGTTATTTCATCACCCTGTTCTTCAGGCGGGCTCCTGACTTGCTATTTCATCACCCTGTTCTTCAAGCGGGCTCCTGACTTGCTATTTCATCACCCTGTTCTTCAGGCGGGCTCCTGACTTGCTATTTCATTACCCTGTTCTTCAGGCGGGCTCCTGAAACCCAACATTAAAACTAGAACAAAAATTATCCCAAACAAAAATTATAGTAAAATAGTATTTCACTTTTGAAAGCGTTGTCCCATTTTCCAGGAGGGTCCTGAGCAGAAAGTAAAATCCCATTTTTCAGGAGGGTCCTGCGCATAAAGTAAAATCCGATTTTTTAGGAGGGTCCTGAACATAAAGTAAATTCTCATTTTTCAGGAGGGTCCTGAACAGAAAGTAAATTCCCATTTTTCAGGAGGGTCCTGAACATAAAGTAAGATCCCATTTTTCAGGAGGGTCCTGAACTGAAAGAAAAATCTCATTTTTCAGGAGGGTCCTGAACAGAAAGTAAATTCCCATTTTTCAGGAGGGTCCTGAACATAAAGTAAAATTCCATTTTTCAGGAAGGTCCTGAATTGAAAGTAAATTCCCATTTTCCAGGAGGGTCCTGAACATAAAGTAAAATCCCATTTTTCAGGAGGGTCCTGAATTGAAAGTAAAATCCCATTTTTCAGGAGGGTCCTGAACATAAAGTAAAATCCCATTTTTCAGGAGGGTCCTGAACATAAAGTAAAATCCCATTTTTTAGGAGGGTCCTGAACATAAAGTAAATTCCCATTTTTCAGGAGGGTCCTGAATTGAAAGTAAATTCCCATTTTTCAGGAGGGTCCTGAATATAAAGTAAAATCCCATTTTTCAGGAGGGTCCTGAACATAAAGTGAAATCCCATTTTTCAGGAGGGTCCTGAACATAAAGTAAATTCCCATTTTTCAGGAGGGTCCTGAACAGAAAGTAAAAATCTCATTTTTCAGGAGGGTCCTGAATTGAAAGAAAATTCCCATTTTCCAGGAGGGTCCTGAACAGAAAGTAAAATCCCATTTTTCAGGAGGGTCCTGAACAAAAAGTAAAAATCCCATTTTTCAGGAGGGTCCTGAACATAAAGTAAAATCTCACGGATGTGCATTTCCAATGGTAGCTGAATCAAGTGAAACGAATTTGCCCCTATTTCAACAAAGAAAAATTGTCAGTTAAAAACTTAGTGGTGGCTTGCAGATCTTGGCTTCTCAGGTATCTGCCCAGCACTCGTTCCTTTCATCTTTGTTCCAAATTGCTAACATTTGCCCTGTCTTACCGCATCATTGACCAAGATCCAGATTGAGGGAAATGAGTTCTGACTCAAACAATGGTTTTTCATTTTACCATGCCCCTGAGGTGCACTCTTTTCCCAAATCTGAATGATTCCACGAATCCAATATCCTGTCGGTTGATAGACTTCCTTTGCTTCGTGTTGAATTACGATCATATTTCTTTCCTGTGCTGTTCCTTGGCTTTTCCTCATATAATTGGAAAGACTGGTAGTAAATTTTGAAATCCTTTCTCGCTTGCGTTGACACAGACTTGACTTAAAAATGTAAAGAAATGATGGTGACTTTTGTTTTGATAAATAACATAAGAAAAGACAAAAACATGAATATGTAAATGAAAGAAAAGGGCAATGTCCCATATTCAAAAAGAAAACTTATCTGAATACGACAACCAACTCCAATGAGTATGACATGCATTTTGGATTGAGCTGCCTGATCTTTCTATCCAAAGTCCCCATTTGTTGTTGATTTCGTGCCTTTTTTCGCTGAGCCGCTTCTTCAAATCCATTGGACTCATACATCACATTCGATTGACGACATCTTAAAAAACTTTCGCAAACAAATCTCTTTCTTCTCACTTTTCACTTTTCTCTTGAACTCTCCATCGCCTTACGGTTCCCGTGAGGGTTTTCACCAATAAGACTCTCTCATTTTTATTTCTCTCCACTCACCATCGCCTTATGGTGCCTGCAAAGGTTTTCACCAATAAGACTCTCTCATTTTCATTTCTCTCAACTCACCATTGCCTTATGGTGCCTGCAAAGGTTTTCACCAATAAGACTCTCTCATTTTCATTTTCTCACAACTTACCATCGCCTTATGGTGCTTGCAAAGGTTTTCACCAATAAGACTCTCTCATTTTTGTATTTCTTTCCTGATTTCTTATGCTGAGGGAGACAAGTGGTACTTCGCAATGTATCATCATATCCATTGCATGCTTAGCCTTAACACTATCAAAAATTGATCTGAAGGACTTTCTTTGGTTGTAACTTGGCTTTTGGTCAAGGTTAGAAAATATGGTAAGAGGCTCAAACGATACTTGAAGTGGGGGTGGGACTTACAACTTTTGGAATCGACTCAAACAATGCATTAACTCATGCCCCAGTATTGTTGACTGGGTGAATCTTAAATCTTTATTTGGTTGGACCGAGCCCGAAATAGGGCAGCCTACGTATCTCACTCCTGAGAGAGGAGAATCAGGTCGTACGTAGTTCCATCTGCTTGTCCTTTGCTTTGCTTTGATTTTTTTTTTCGAACTCTTTCTTTTATTCTTATTTTCTTGACATTTATCTTTGAGTCTATTTTGATTCCAAAAGAGGGATATGAAAGAAAAATAAACGAGGCTCAAACGGGTAAACAAAGGATGACACAATGTTTGGATAGAAGAATAAAATGCCTTCATCATATCAATCTTCAAAAATGCAAGTACTAAACATGCAATAAACTCAACAAAGGATCAACTATCATACATAGTATCTTTTGACCGCGTCAGAATTGATAGCCATTTCTGCCATTTTGCCTTCAATATCTTTCAAATATAAGGCTCCATTGGGTAACACTTTCTTCACAACGAAGGGACCTTGCCAATTAGGGGAGAACTTTCCTTTCGCTTCAACCTGGTGAGGAAGGATACGTCTTAATACCAACTGACCAACTTCAAAATTCCTGGGACGGTCCTTTTTGTTATATGCACGAGCCATCCTCCTCTGATACAACTGGCCATGACACACGGACGTTAGTCTTTTTTCCTCGATCAAACTCAAATGTTCCAGTCGGGTTTTTACCCATTCGTCATCATCAATCTCTGCTTCTACAATGACTCGAAGAGAAGGAATTTCAACTTCTGCAGGGATGAATGCTTTTGTCCCATACACTAATAAATATGGAGTTGCCCCTGTTGAAGTGCGAACAGTGGTGCGATAACCTAGCAATGCAAATGGTAACTTTTCATGCCACTGTCTAGAACCTTGTACCATTTTTCGCAGTATCTTTTTTATATTTTTATTGGCGGATTCTACAGCACCATTGGCCTTTGGGCGATATGGAGTAGAATTTCGATGTGCGATCTTAAACTGTTGACACACTTCTTGCATCAAATGACTATTGAGATTGACAGCATTGTCTGTAATGATCATCTTAGGAATTCCAAATCTACAAATGATATTGGCATGAACAAAATCTACCACAACCTTCTTTGTCACTGACTTGAAAGTTACTACTTCCACCCACTTTGTGAAGTAGTCAATGGCTACCAAAATGAATCTATGTCTATTTGATGCCTTCGGCTCAATCGATCCAATCACATCCATTTCCCAAGCCACGAATGGCCATGGAGCGGCCATTGCATGCAACTCAACAGGAGGAGAACGTATCAGATCGCCGTGCACCTGACATTGATGACACTTTCGAACAAATTGAATAGAATCCCTCTCCATAGTAAGCCAGTAATAACCTGCTCGAAGAATCTTCTTTGACAAGACATGATCGTTCATATGCGACCCACATACTCCAGAGTGTATTTCAACCATAATTGCCGAGGCTTCTTTTGCATCTACACACCTTAAAAGTCCCAGATCTGGGGTCCTCTTATACAAGATTCCCCCACTTAAGAAAAATCCACTAGCCAAACGCCTAATAGTCCTCTTTTGATCGTTGGTGGCATATGCTGGGTATTCTCCTGACTGAATGTACCGCTTGATATCCAAAAACCAAGGTTCTCCATCGAGCTCTTCTTCAACCGCATTACAGTAAGCATGCTGATCACGACTCTGTATATGCACTGGATCGATATAGGCTTTGTCAGGATATTGGAGCATTGAAGACAGAGTGGCTAAAGCATCAACAATTTCATTATGAATCCTTGGAATATGCCTAAATTTTACTAACACAAATCGTCGACATAGCTCCTGCAAGCATTGTCGATACGGGATGAGTTTCAAATCTCGCGTTTCCCAATCGCCTTGAATTTGATGGACGAGCAAATGTGAATCTCCCAACACCAATAATTCTTGGACTCCCATATCAACAGCTAACCTTAAACCAAGGATGCAGGCTTCATACTCTGCCATATTGTTAGTACAGTAGAATCAAAGTTGTGTTGTTACCGGGAAATGTTGTCTCAATTCAGAGATAAGAACCGCACCTATTTCGACTCCTTTCATATTGACAGCTCCATCGAAGAATAACCTCCAACCTGGATCAGCATCTATAACGACTTCATCGACATACGACACTTCTTCGTTAGGAAAATATGTCATTAATGGCTCGTACTCTTCATCGATGGGATTCTCAGCAAGATGATCTGCCAAGGCTTGGGCTTTCATGGCGGTTCGAGTCACATATACGATGTCGAACTCGGTAAGCAAAATTTGCCACTTTGCCAATCGACCTGTCGGCATAGGCTTCTGAAAGATATACTTCAAAGGATCCATGCGGGAGATAAGATAAGTAGTATAGGATGAGAGATAGTGCTTCAACTTCTGTGCTATCCAAGTTAGGGCACAACACGCCCTTTCAAGAAGAGTATACCTGGCCTCATATGCAGTGAACTTCTTGCTAAGATAATAAATAGCCTGCTCTTTTTTGCCTGTGACATCATGTTGACCTAGGACACAACCGAAAGAATTGTCCATGACTGATAAATATAAGATCAAAGGCCTACCAGGATCCGGGGGTACCAGCACGGGCGGATTTGACAAATATCTTTTGATTCGATCGAACGCTTTCTGACATTCTTCAGTCCATTTTACCGCAGCACTCTTTCTCAGCAACTTGAATATGGGCTCACAAGTGGTTGTGAGTTGAGCAATAAACCTGCTAATGTAGTTCAGTCTACCAAGCAAACTCATCACCCCCGTTCTATTCTTGGGCGGGGGTAAATACTGAATGGCTTTGATTTTTGAGGGATCCAATTCAATTCCCCGACGGCTGACTACAAACCCCAACAGCTTTTCAGATGGAACTCCAAATACACATTTTGTCGGGTTGAGTTTGAGATTATACCTGCGAAGCCTTTCAAAGAACTTTCTTAAATCTTTAATATGGTTGGCCTGACTTTTTGACTTAATAATCACGTCATCCACGTAGACCTCAATCTCCTTATGCATCATGTCATGAAACATAGTGGTCATGGCTCTCATGTATGTTGCTCCAGCATTCTTCAAACCGAACGGCATCACTCAATAACAATAAGTTTCCTATGGTGTGATAAAAGATGTCTTTTCCGCGTCTTCATCATCCATAATGATCTGGTGATATCCGGCATAGCAATCCACAAAAGAGGCAACCTCGTGTTTAGCACAGTTTTCTAGCAAAATATGGATGTTGGGCAGTGGAAAATCATCTTTCAGACTTGCTCTGTTCAAATCGCGGTAATCAACACACACTCGAATTTTGCCATCTTTCTTTGGTACGGGAACAACATTGGATAACCACATGGGATAAAGAGACACTCGAATTACTTTGGCTTCAAGTTGTTTCATGATTTCCTCATTGATTTTAATACTTACATCGGTTTTAAACTTTCTCAACTTCTGTTTGACAGGGGGAAACGCGGGATCAGTTGGCAACTTGTGAGCTACTAATTTTGTGCTTAAACCGGGCATATCATCATAAGACCATGCAAAAACATCCTTATAATCAATTAATGCTTGAATCATTCCCTATTTTAGCTGTGGCAAAGCATGTACACTGATTTTAGTTTCCCTAACATCTTCTTGATCCCCTAGATTTATTGGCTCAGTTTCATTCAAATTAGGATTTCGGTTTGTCTTCAAACTGTTCCAACTCTTTGCTTATTTCTTCTAGTGATTTTTCTTCATTATATTTCCCATCCTGCTTCATTACATCTTGATTAGTTTGGATTTTAAAATTAGGCTGAAAATTCTGCATGCATGTCAGGTCATTAGAATGAGCATAAAGAGAACTGTGTAAGAAAAGAAAAACAAAATATATTAGACACAAAACAAAAGGGACATTGCATTTCATTAAATAAAAGATAGAAGGGTTTAAACACAGACGCCAACATAACATAAACAAACTAAAGTCCGAATTACAACCCTGAAATAACTCGGATAAACAGAAAGAAAAACAAAATAGACTACCAAAACTCCCTCCTGGCGGGGAGAGGAGTGATTTCCCAATTATTGAGCTGGACAGCTGGACCTATGAATTGCACATCTGCCATACTGGTACCTTCTCCTGATTCGACCATATCAACTTCGATACAAAGGTTCTGGAAGTCATCAACCAATTCAACCTCAAATTCTACATGCTTCGTGACACCGCTCTTAACAAATGATTCACTGAGTAGTGGCATTGGGCGAGGGAGTGACCATATTTCCTTTTTCCTTCCCTTGGCTTTCTTCAGATCTTCAGCTGTAGGCTCAAATCCCAGACCAAACGTGCCCAGGTTCTCACTCGGACATATGGGATGAACAATACCGTGCAGAGACGCTCCCAAACCTTTCCCTGGCTCAAATCCGTATTTCCAAAGTTCACTCACCATCATGATAGAAGCAGAAGACAATTGTGGTCCCGGTATAGCCTGTCATTCAAGAATACGATTCACTGGCACTGTATCAAAAATTTGATAGACGAATGTCTCCTCTACGTTATTTGCTTCAATAAGAGACAAGGGAGAATCTTCATAGGCTGACAAATCTCCTTCACCATGAATAACTACTTCTTTCCTGTCATGCTCAAACTTAATCATCTGGTGCAGCGTATATGCAACCTCCTTGGCCTTGTGGATCCACGGTCTTCCCAACAACAGATTGTAAGAGGATTCTACATTCAATACTTGAAACTCTATGGTGAACTCAACAGGCCCTATGGTCAACACTAGTTCTATTTTGCCAATGGAATTTGATTTTGCACCATCGAAAGCCCTGACACATACATTGTTGGGCCTGATCCTCTCAGCACCAATATTCAGCTTTTGCAAAGTAGAAATAGGGCAAATATTTGCACCTGAACCTCCATCAATCATAACATGAGTGACATAAAAATCTTCACACTGCACTATAATGTAAAGGCCCCGGTTATGCCCTGTACCTTCAATAGGCAATTCATCGTCAAAAAAGCTGATCCGATTGACCTCAAAGATTTTTCCAACCATTTTCTCAAGCTGGTTGATTGTAATCACCCTTGGAACATATGTTTCATTTAATACCTTCAGTAAAACATCACGATGCTCCTTGGAGTGCAACAACAAAGATAAAAGGGAAATTTGAGCAGGGGTTTTCTTCAACTGGTCTAATATTGAATACTCTGGCAATTTCATCTTTTTCAAAAATTCTTCGGCTTCTTCTTCGGTGATAGGATTTTTTATAGATGACGGTTCACTCACCGTTGGCTTGGATTTTCTTAAGCTTTCAGGCACGAAACATCTTCCTGACCTAGTCAAACCCCTTACCTCATCTACATCTTCCACTACTTCTTTCCCATGATAGGTCATCACGGTCCGCCCATAATTCCAGGGAATCCTTTTCGTATCAACTATCGGAGGTTGGGTCACAAGTTTGAGGACAATAGGCGCTGCCAGTGCTCCTTTCATCGTCAAGATAGGCTGACTCAGAGCTCCCACCACTGTCAACTTAGGTTTATCCTGACTCGAATCACCATACCTTCTGGCGCCTTGTACTATGATCGGGGGCTTCTTTGTGCTTTCTTGAGCTTTATCTTCTCTCATTCTTTCCTAGCTCAATGACATTGCTTTCAAAGACTCCGCTACATTCACCGATTTCTCCTCAATGGTTTGTATCTTGACAATAGGCTTATAACCCCTCGAAGACTCTTTCCCATCATATATCAATTCTAACATATTGGCTTCAGCATGGGTTGGCAACGGATTCTGGTTAATGTTTGGACCCTCCGGGGCCTGGACCAGCATCTGATTTGTGTTAATTAAATCTTGGACAGCTCTCTTTAAATGCCAGCATTTCTCGATATCATGGCCGGGCATATCAGAACAGTACGCACACCTTAAAGAATAATCGAGATTCCTCGGCGGTGGATTTGAAAGCCTTCCTTGAATTGGGCTTAAAACCTTCAACTTCCTCAACCTATCAAACTAGCTAGCATATGACTCCCCAAGAGGTGTGAATTGATTTTTGACCGCCTTCTCCTTCTTATACTCGGTCCTAGGTTGAAAACTGGGTCTGGAAGGGTTTTGGTAATTTGGTGGAGCGAATGGGCAATTTTGTAGAGTTTGCGCGCGCTAATGCGGGTAAGAAGGGGTTTGGGCATATGGCTGTGCGCTATATACTGGGTAAGGAGGTAGTGGAATGGAATATAAAGGGTTTTGTGGAGGGTAGTAATGGTGGGGAGGAATATATGGAGCTTGGGCGTAGACTTGGGCTTGGGATTGGGGATAGGGGCGAGGTGGTCTTTTAGGATAGGAATGGGTTCCAGCTACAACAGTCGACACGTCCTCTTTCTTCTTTTTACCTCCAAATGCGCCAGATCCACCTTGAATCGCTTGTGTGGTGGCTTTTAATGCGGCAAAACTCACTATTCGTCCGGTCTTGATTCCGCCCTCTATCATCTCCCCCATTTTGAGGACTTTCATAAAAGACTTTCCCATTGCCGGAAGTAAATGTTGAAAATAAGTCTCATCCTACGCCTGAATGAAAACTTCTACCAACTTACTTTCTTTCATTGGAGGCTTTACCCTAGCGTCCTGTTCACGCCACCTTATCGCGTATTCCCTAAGACCTTCAGTGCTCTTTTCTTCATGTTGACCAAAGATTTTTCGTCCGGAATCAAGTCGATGTTGTACTGAAAATATTGAACAAATTCAGAAGCCAAATCATCCCAACTGTTCCATTTATCGATATCCCGATCGATGAACCATTCTGAAGCCAGATCTGAAAGACTCTCGCCAAAGAAGGCCATGAGTAGTTCTTCCTTTCCTCCTCCAGCCCTCAACTGGTTACAATAATGTCTCAAGTGTGCAACAGGATCACTGTGCCCTGCGTACTTCTCAAACTTAGGAATCTTAAAACCGGGGGGCAGGTTGATGTCTGGGAACATGCATAGATCTTTATAGGAAACACTTCTATAATCTCCGATTCCTTGCAAATTCCTCATAGCTTGTTCTAAACTTTTCAACTTCCGCGCTATGACTTCCTATTCCTCTGTTGCGACAGGTTTCTCCGTATCAAATGGAAATGCAGGCGGCTTAGTGTACCCATACGGTTCATTCAATTGCAAAGTAGGCTCCGTAGCATAATACTGACCATCTGAAACCTTCAGTACTGGCTCACTGGAAGACCGAGGAAGCCTCATTATGGGACGCACAGCATATATGGGAGTTTCATGTGGTGGCGGGGCCACGAATATCGGTGTGATCGGTGGCGTTGGCTGAGCAGCTGGTCTTGATTGGGGAGCTGCCAAGGGCACACCAGAATTGCCAGGATAATAATGTCGCGGAGTGAATCCTGGCGCGTGCTCAGGTGACTCAGTAGGAGCAGAGAATTGTGCCTGAGAGAGCGGTGGGCAATTAGAGATATTCCCAAGACCTTCAGGGAGCGGAGGAGGAGGCATTCCGCTGGCCCATGTCCGGTGCAAATCTATCAATTATTGCCTGAGCCTTACTACCTCATTATTGTGTTCTGAACTTTCTTCCCTGTGATCCTGATCCGGGTCAATGAGCGAATTTTCAATGTCCCTGCTAGCCATGGCGAGCTTTGCTTTGGATCTAGTGAAGTATGGGTGACTAGCCAGAGTACTGCAAACCTACCATTGTTATCTGAAAGAACATGCTCATCAAAGACGACATCCATTAGGATTAGGGTATACCAAAAGCATGGGAATCACATTGGTAAAATTGCCCTAAGTTCATGTTCATTTCTACCAGCTTTCAAGGGTAGCGAAGTCATTTTAACATCATCCCGATTTTATCTACACCTATTATTATTTTTTTATTCTTCTCTCTTTTTTTCTTTTTTTCCGTATCAATATCTGTTCTTTTTCTCACGTTATCTACCTTTATTTTATCATTCTTTATGGCTTTTGTTTTTCTTAAAAGAGGAAAAAAAATAATGAAAAACAACGAAACAAAATGATTAGATCGAACCCAAAAGTAGGTTGCCTACGTATCATGTTGTACATGAATCAGATCTTGCGTAGTTCGGGCAGCTTATGCATAAACATTACACAATTGAAGGTTTTTTTTTTCACGAAACACGAAAACAAGTAAACAAAAGAAAGACGTAACATCCTAATATTTCGATGAAAGACAGCAAAACATACAACGAATTTAGGACCACTTTAAAACTAAACAACAAATACAAAACAACACTTTAAACCCCTAACGATATGCGTGCAATAAAGACCCGAATATCAAAAACAACTTGACTCCGACTTAACACAGATACCAACCTACAATGACAGAAACATAAAAGACTCAAAACTACATAAAGATAAGACATGCTCTTTCAAACTGGTGCTCTGTGTGATGTCCCCGGCTGAGATGAACCCGTCTGTGAAGTCCCCACTTTTCCACTCAGACTTTGCAACATATCCTGCAATGACATTTTGATACCCGGAAACAAATTTCTTGCCCGTATCCCCGCCTCTTGGAGAGTACACCCGCAAAGGTTTCTCTGACACCCATCCACAGTTGTGATCAAACGCGACAACTGAACTTTCAAAAACTCCACCTTGGCACCCGGATCTTCCTGCTCATCATCTTCTACTATGATTGCTTCCCGTATTCGCCCTCTAAGTTGGGCTGGTAAGGGTCTACTAATGCCACGGGGCAGAGATTGTAGCCAGATTTCATAGTTTTGAGTACATCCTGGATTTTCCTCGAGAGTATCGACACCTAACTTTATCGCGTTATTCCAGAATTGCTCATATTTGCTTTCCCCCACGGGTTGGTCTTTAAAGTACTCTACATCCTTTAGAAGGTTCATTATTGGGGGGACGTCTTGCATCCTACCCAACTAACGCATCACCCTTCTTGGATTGTAAGGCCTAGTGCAGTTAAGTCCTATCAAAACTAGAAAGAGTTGCATTTGAGATCCAATCAAGATTTTCTTAGGACGAAACCACATATAGCACCAAAGAATGTTGTTCGGAGTTCTTGATTCGAGAAATTCGATCCAAGAATTGCCTCCAATAGGAAGAGAAAATTTGTCAAAACACATTCTTTCTTGTATGGCTTGCACTCGATCATTCAGACAACGGTCGATCACATCTGCTCTAATCAAAGAAGGCGTATGCAAGTGCTCCATCATCCACAGCTGCAATATCAGATTACTCTCCTCAAAAAATCGTACCCCTCCTTTTACTTCAGTTAAAGCCTTATATATTTCTGTTAAGATCATTGGTACAATGGTGACCTCATCTTTTTTCTTGAATAAAGCTATCACCACTGATTGTAGACGAGTATTGATACACCTCTCATCTAACGGGAACACTAAGATACCCAACAAAGCCAGACAGAAAACCTCCAGACGACGTTGTTCCCAGATTTTTTTGGTAGTACAAAATTCATCCCAAAAATAGTCGAAACCCTCTAAAGACCCAAATCTAGCAAACAAATAGTCCAAGGAAATCCAAGATTGTTTGAGACATCCCAGATGCTTGTTATCTTTTAATCCACAGAGTCGAAGGAATTTCTTACGAGTATGATTGCGGGCTAAAATCATCTGCTGACCCATGTAAGTCAACCGAAATAAATGAGATATTTCTTCCAGGGTAGGAGTCAATTCACAACTTCCGAACCTAAACACCAAATTATTTGGATCCCAGAGAGTCAACACAGCTTCTATTAAATCCGGACGAGGCGTGAGATCCATGAGTGTTACAAGATTGCCTAACACTTTCCTCACTTCATGTTTTTCGGAGTAATTGAACGTGCCCCACCACTGGATCAACTTTTTGGGTACCTTGACAACCATAAGGACTCTAGACTTTGTGGACAAATCCATCCTGTAGTAGCAGATAAGAAATTGTCTCAAAATTTGATAAGAGCAAAAGGTTCCCAACCAATAGGAATTTGATGCGGACATACGTCGATGGGATAGACCGCTTCATGACTCCAAATCGCCGAACAGTAACGCTGAATAAAATCAGCCTACTTGGCTAACAACTCTAGGTTACGGAGTAAAAGACCTAGCCTAAGACTAAGACGAAGACCAAAATAAAGGTTACCGGACCCACCGAGGGTTGCCTACGTATCCCGCCCCGAGGGACGGAAATCAGGTATGCGTAGTTCATCCAGTTTGGACAACTAACGATTAACTAATAAACTGACCCTAACTTAAGAGACAAAACCAAAAACAAACGAATAAAAACTTTTTGGATTTTTCAATTAGACACTTTAACTAAGACTGACACCATCCATTATGGAAAAAAATCTTTTTGGTATTTTTGCTTTTGACAAATATGTAGAAAAACTTTTTTTTTTTTACGGTACTTTGAGAAGACAAAATGCAAAAATGTAAAAAAAATCTTTTTGAGTTTTTGGATCGTGAAGAACAAAAGCCATAAAGAATTCTAAAATAAACTACGACATTCCTTTTGATTCATTCTTTTCGACTCGCTTTCTATATATATATATATATTTTTTATTTTATTTTTTATTTTTTTATAAAAAATCTGTCCGTCAAATGACCACGTTACCCTCAAATATGCAACAGTTAGCACGTAGGGATGCTTTAAAGGCGAGTCTCCTACAAAGGACCGTGTAGGCCTCGCTAGGTCTCGATATGATGCACATAAGAATGACCTAAAGGCTGACCTACGTTGTGGTTTACTAACAAGGCCGTTCGGGGGAGCATATGGTTGATAGTGGTTGCTTTGCTTTCCACCTACTCCATACATCCAACGGTTCCCCCCCTAAAATAAAGGTGACTCAACTAGAGTTCGTGCGCACGACGTGCGCTCCGAGACTTATTGCAGAAAGAAGGCCGGGGGGATGGACTCGTGATGACAGATATAAAGTGGTAACACATAGGATAAATACTATAAACAAAGAGCACGAAAACGCACAAAAGTGAAAACAATAACAAAACAATAATCACAAACAATGCTTATACACTCGTAATGCCAAACAAAGCCGATACGACTCAAAAAGAAGCTCGAATTCTGAAATGTCCCCAGCAGAGTCGCCAGAGCTATCACACCCCTTTTTTAACGCGTACTCCAAAAAATGGATATATTTCAAGGGTCGAAAGGGTTTTATTATTTAAGTGACAAGAAATGAAAATTTGTTTCGGAAAAGGATTATTTGCATTTTTTATTCAGAGTCGCCACTTGGCATAATCCGGTGTGCCAAGTCACCTTTGGAAAATCCTTTTCGAAACCATTTGACTCTTAAACTGGTTTGCGAACAGAGATTCCGACTAAGGAATTCTGTTGACCGAGGGGAAGGTGTTAGGCACCCCTCGATCCCGTGGTTCAACCACAGTCGCTTGGTGGAGTGTATCGACTATTTTGGCATTATGAAATGTATAAACCACACAAAAGAGCACAAAATAAGCAAACAATAAACAAAACAAAACAGTCTAAAAACGTAAAAGTCCAGTCCAATTATACAGTCCAAAAATAAAAAACTACGAAAATATAAACCCTAGTCTAAACTAAATCTAGACTGAGCTCCCATGCCTTACCCGATGCCGCGGGCCTTGATCACGAACATCCTTAGCATACAAAATTCTTCGGGGGTATTCCCCGGCGAGTAAATTCAAATTACCTCGGGGCATCCCCCGGTCAAATAAAATACACTTTCCAAATACGATAAACAAGACATTCAACAAATATTCCAATCATTCCAACACTACACTGATCCTAAGCTTGACTACCCGAGCTTACGGTTTGCCTACCCGCTCGACGACATATCGCATTCAACATCAACAATGTATCAAAAATATCATAATATTCACCTTTATCAATTTTCGATTCCCGTCCCCAAATTTATTCCAAACAATATGATTAAGCATGCTTCGATTTATCAATTCACTTTTCAAAGTCCGGAACCAACATCAACCAACACGTAACACGTATTCGAACATACCAAACACGCAACAAATAAATCATTCACACCCACAACACCACCAAAAAGTCAAAATAAATTAAAGATTTGGTTAGAAGAAATGGACCTCGATGAAATTGATCCTTGACGATAATAAAGAAATCCGAAGACCAAAATACTCGATCGGAGAACCTCGATCGCGATGAATCCAATTCAGTATGATAAATACTAATGGGACAGATTTAAAATCGGAACGGAAACCTTGGAAATGAACTCCCAACACTCGGATTTCAAGCCATCCGTGACCGACACGATTTAAAATAGACAACCAAACTCACCGACCGATTCCGGTGGACGTTGATCGGTCACCGGTTTACTGTTTCGCCGACGAGGGTGTCGCCGATTTTACTGTTTCAGGTGCCTGCTGTCGTCGTTGGTCGGAGCGGAGGCTGATGGCGTAGTTGCTGCCGTAGCTTGGTTGTTGACGGCGGAGGAGAACGGAGAGAGCCAGCGGCGGCGCTAGGTTGGCTCGCCGCTGTTAATGGCTGTGGCGGCGTTGGTCGGAGCGGGGGATGACGGTGACGTTGGTCGGAGCGGGGGAAGACGGTGACGTTGGTCGGAGCAGGGGAAGACGGTGACGTTGGTCGAACGGATAGATCTGGCTACGGCGGTGACGACGGCGTTATTGCCGTCGTCGTTGGTCGAACGGATAGAGCTGGCTACGGCGGTGTCTCGCCGGAGTTGACTTGGCCGCCGATCAAATTGGTTGAGAAAGAGAGTGAGAATCTAGAGAGAAGGAGAGAGAATTTTTCCCTCTTTTTTTTTGGTTCCCCCCTCCATTTGTGTGTATGTGTGGGTATATATTGTGCTCTTTCTTTTTGGACAAAAAAAAGAGAGGGGGTGGGGTAACGTGGGGTAGGGGTAGTGGTGAGGTGTTATGGTTTTATTGGGTAGGTGGTTAGGATAAGATAGGGTTAGTTATTTTTGTCATTTTGAGGAGGGATTATCACACGGGTGAGGGTACACGGTAGGATAGGGTAAACAATAGGTAAAAACGATATCGGAGAGGGACGAAATTAGGTGTCTACACTGGGTCCTCATCATTGCCTGCATGTTTTCATAAACATGATTAATTAGGCTGTGGGACAAAGTTTAGAAAATATTTCTACTATTCCATTAATTAATTCATTCATTAGACATGATTTTCCAAAGAGACAATTATAAGGTTCTTCACACAATATTTAGATCTTGCTATGAAGATTAATGACCAAAGAGGCTAATTCCGTTTCAGAACTAATATGTCCTCTTTTATCATGAATTACCACCTTTTTGCACATAATTCTAATAGGATAAGCAACCTCATTTTACATGTTTCTTTGGAGGCTAAGGTTTATGCCCTCCTCCGCGTGTATAATTTTGGATAAATATTTACTGGTAGGGGTCTCGTCAAATCCACCATCATCACAAGGTATGCTTAGCCTTGATGATGATGGATTCTAATAATTCCATTTGAAACTGCAAAAAGCTATAGCTCAAACCCACAAGAATACGCATGAAATGTTGGAAATATGTAGATAATCTTGCTGCATCAATAGATTTATCGCAACTCAGCCTATGGGTGTTCTCATAAGGAAAAGTAAAGAAGAACCTTAGCTTTTACTTAATTAGTTCTTGGAAGAGATGAGTATATAAAATATAGTAACCTCTAAATCTGAAACTATACATTTGCACTCAATGGTTGTCGCTAATATGATCAAGAACCAACACAATATGACAATCACAAACTTAGGAATATCATCACTAGCATCCTTTCAAAGCACGAAGGACACGATATGCATCCAGGTCCAACAAAGCTACGGAGAGGCAAATCAGGTGGCAGATTTTTTCCGCAAGACTTGTTGCATCTAGTGGAAATGGTGTGTTCTGTTACTCCTTTCAACAACTTCCTAAAGAGGTGAAGGGACATTTCCAACTAGCTAGACAAAAGCCAACTACCTAGTATTAGATTATGATATGATAAGACCAATTTCTTTGTAAGCTAACTTCTTTTATTTATATCAGAAAGAGAACATGTCTAGGCTCATCTCTTTCTGTTTAAGGTTGTGCAGACAATCTTTTTGATTAATAACTCACCATCCACCACTTATTCCAAGATCACCCAATCCATCTCTTGAATTCTATACACTACTTCTCTTCAACTTCACCGTTTGATTTAATAACTCACTAACCACTACTTCTTCCAGCCGTTGGATGATCAACTAACTTCACGATTCTACCCACAAACCCTAATAGCCTCATCAAGGCACTACTGGAAGACTAACAACAAACCATTGATCAATTCCTATGCAACCCTAGGTAAAGTCTGCCCAAGCAAATTAAAGAGGACTAAAAAATACTCAAGATTTACAATGTTTCAAGTGAATTTGAGGAAGAGATTACAAAAACATGGAAACTAGGTTTGCTCATGTTCTTTTTTCTTAAAATTAATTATCTTAGCTAGTTAGAACCAAAAATGCAAAGAAAAAGAACAAAACCATCCAACAAATTAAACTACTTATGGAGAAGTTGTTGGTATTCTCGCTAACAACAATGGTGTCAAGAACATACAAGTTACTTTAAACCCCCCACCCACCCACCCACCCACCCACCCGCACCCTACCACCACCACCGAAAAAAAGAAAAGAAGTGATGGGTCTAAAAGTGAACAAAGCCATATCATCAATACAACAGAGAAATAGCTAGATCAAAGTTGAAGGAAGAAGAATATTAGTAATTAGATAGATTTGGCAAAGTGACTAACCTGAAGGGTAGGAAACATTCAAATCTACTTTAACATTGTTGGTGAAGCGTGACATTGTGTGAACTGATTTTAGCAAACAGTCTATATGCTACTAAGATTGAGAATAAGAAAGTTTCTTTCTTCCTCTTGAACTGAGCCTTTATAAATATATAGGTAAAATAGTGTTCCAAGGTTAAATTGAATTAAACCTATAGTTAAACTGCACTTTATTTGTTTAACTATTAACACATGGACACCATTGTAGGTTCTGACAAAGAATGATTGCATGTTTATACTTTATAGTAGAATAAATGGAGGGGGGGGGGAGATGATAAAGTACACAAAGTCAAATAATTTAGTGATGTGGCTTTCTTGGAGAAACTCTTTTCTTATTTCATGTTAGAAGAAATTATAGTATTTATAATCAAGTTTACAATATTTAACTAAAAATTACGATATTCAAACTTATAATATTCGACTCAAGAATATAATATTCAGCTTTAAAATATTGTATTCAATTCAAAACTGATTCCGCTAAAAATCAAGTATTTAAACCACAACTAGAATATTCAAATAGAAACTATAAATAACATTTAAATGAAAACTTCAATATTAAAATAAAAAATAATAGTACTAAAACAAACTACAATATTCTAATCAATATTTCAAATCAAAATCGAAGTAATTAGTTTTCTAACTTTTGAACAAACGACATTATCAATAATCACACTTAGGGGTCGTTTTGGTAGAGTGTATTGGTAAAAATAATGCATGTATTAATTAATGTATATTATGAATACCTTGTTTGGTACAATTTTTAGTCTATGTATAACTAATGCAAGCATTAGTTATACACTATATTGTGTATTAAGGTGTGTATTACTAATACCACCCATTTTCTATGTATTAGTAATGCAAAGTCTTTAATACATGCAATAACTTATTAAATGACCTTAATACCCCTCAATTTTCCTCTAAAAAATATTTCATCATTCCTTTTCCCGCCATTTTAATTTGCAATAGTGAATTTTTTCAAAACATTTCACAATTTTTTTCCCACCATTTTAATCTACAATAATGAATAATTGATTTAAATAATTGTAACATATTTTTGTTTTGCTTCGAGGGTCTTTAAAAAGATTAAAAAAATTGAGAGTATTTCTTAATTTTACGTCTTATATTTTATTTTTGTTTCGACTATGTTAATCCGTTGGCGTAATATTCATACGCAAAGAAGAATGTCTTGCAATTAATCCAAAACCTCTATATACTAGTTCAACAATACTAATTATATTTGAGATGGTAAAAAAGTTTTGTTGCAAAAAAGTGTACAAAATCAAAGAAGGGTATTTTTGTAAACAAACATTTCTTTTATAGAAATTATGTAAGATGTATTATTTCTTATACATCAAACCAAACAATGTATAAGAAATAATACAAGCATAGCTAATACAAACATTATTAATGCAAACATTATTAATACACTATATTTTACATTGATCTTATACACTCTACCAAACGACCCCTTAGAATACTCAATTACAATTTACAAACTACAGTATTCAATATTCTATTATTCTGTCTGAGAACTTTGGGAAAATATAGATAGAGGAATTGGTTAAAGGTTTTTATCCATCTTGTTGCGAAACTATAGTTTTTAAAGATATTACGAGGATTATAATTAAGATAGAATTTCTTCAAAGGTAAGAGTTAGTGTCCTTTTTAAAGATAGTACACAATATACTTAGAAAACTTAATACCATTAGCAAATGAAATTTAAATACAACGTTGATAAATTTTGTCTGAGTGATTTTCTAGTATGATATAGTGGGTAAATTTTTCTAAACAAAGAAAGGTCACTTTCTATTTGAAAAGGGATTGTGTAACTCAAAATTGCATAAGAATATCTAATTAACATGAGAGATGAATCCTCTTTCATTCAAATAAATATTTTTTTTTACTTTGTGAAATATCATTTATTTTGAAATAAAATGATAGAATATTATTTATTTTAAAGCAAATGGAGTAGGCTGTATAAGGAGTTTTGCGTTTTGCTTTTTTCTACAATAGCTGGCAATGGGGAATATTTGTTCTATATATTCTAGTGACACTTTTGCTTTATATGTAGTACTCCCTCCGTTTCAGAAAGAATGATTTAATTTGATTTGGTACGAAGTTTAAGAAAGTAAGAAAAAATTTAATTCTTCTGATTTTAAATTAAAGTTGTGACAAATGTATCAAAAGATTCTTCAATCTCGTGGTTTTAAGCATGTTACGTGCAAAGTTGAAATTTAAGTATTGTTAAAAAAAGAAAAAGGATCATTCATTTCAAAACAGATTTAAAAAAAAAAATCATTCTTTTTTAAATGGAGGGAGTAATATTTTTCTCTGCTTCCTATGAATCGTGGCTCTAATCCTAATAGGACATGATCTGTGATAGAATAATGTATATACTACTATTGAGTTTTGCTTTAAAAAATATTTACCCCTTATGTATAACCAAAATAAAGCGTTGGCCATGGTTTAAATCAATTGACATTATATTAAACAATAAATATGAATAAGCATATCATTAAGGAGGGAAAATGAAGCTTTAATGAAAAAAATGATGGAAGAGGCGATGTACGTTCAGAATTAAAACAAAGAATGATAAATTTTTATTTGAAAATGAAGAGTAACTCAAAATTATATAAGACTATTTAATTCTTAGAACAAGATGTAACATCAGAGAGGAATCCTCTTTCATACAAATTTCAGCAGATTTATCACAATTTGTACAAGAATCACTTCACTCATTCTTCTTATCATATTGGAGATTAAGGTTTTTATCCTCCTCCATATGGCTAATCAGCTAATGTAATTTTTTTTTTTGGTAACTGTCGAAATTTTATTTCCAAGGTAAAAATGTACAAACAAAAGTGAACCTTTACATTGCATCCTACGCCACCCCAGTTCTCAGTAACACTTCGAGGACCTCAATTCCATCCATTATACGTCACGACCCGAGCGGGGGCCCTGGCCGCGACGAGCATCCCGAAGCATGAAGGCCCAGACGCCCATCTCTATCTGGCAATCATACACAATGTTCATACAATATATGAAATGTGAAAAATTATCATACGGAAACATGGTCAATCTCATAAGTAAATTGAACAATTCGAAAGGAAGTTCTTAGCATTCAAAACACATGACACCAGTCTGCGAAATCTCTAACAATACAAGAGTCAATATACGTCTAAAAACTGGGACAAAACCCCCAGTCGAACCATGAAACAAAACAAAATAGTAATGTCCAACAACCAAGACCTTCCGGAATAAGGGAGGCTCACCAACTGCAAACTTCGGACAAACAATCTACAGCTTAGCGGGACCCCGAGACTGTGCCTTAAATCCTGAAATATAGGGGGTCAATACAGATGTACTGGTACGCAGAAAAATAACATATTTTTATATAAAATAAGTGAGACCAATTATGAAACATTTTACATACAATATATGAAAACACATGGGCAAACTTAAAAGACTTTGAGACAGTTCTTTGAGATCGAAACTCACTCTTTGCTTTAATTTTGAGCTAGGTGGTACACCCTACAACTCTACAATCCCACGGACTATATGGAATCCGCCCTTGACTCGGCGGCCAAGCCCCCAACCTAAGTTTGCCGCAAGGGTTGGAGCATCTACTTATCTACTACGCCACAGGGCAGTCACCAGCATACAATTTCCCTTTCGGGTAACATAATAACCCGTATCGGCAAAACACGGTTTGGGGCAATGAGTTTTCTAGGCTCATGCCTTCTTCGGGTAACCACCTAACTCTCGTTAAGCCTATTTTTAACTCTTTCTAAACATGCACCATCTAAATTTCAAAATTTGAAAATCTAAAGTAAAATCTGCATTCTGTTCTATTCTGCATTATCATGGCATTATCTCTTTTGGTATTGTCATACCAAAACTTGCAAGTCATATCTCTAATCCATAAAATATCATCTTACAATCTCTTCATTCAAAACATAATGTTTGGACCACCAAATCATTCAAACGGTATAAGAGAGTTTATATATCGAAATCCATGAAAACTTATGCAAAGATTCTCTCTTTCAATTCTTAAACATGTGGTGGTCAATTAATTTGTACAAACCATGCAACTCTTTAAATCGTCTCTTTTCATTTATATTAACAAGAAACACCCTCTCTTCGGTTCATAATAAAAATGAAGTCTTAAACAATAATAAAGACATTTGTATCATGCTCCTCAATATGCAATTAAATAATTCATAACATATGAAATCAAGATTCCTCATAACAAGAGAGGGAGTATAAATCTTCATGCTCTCAATTCAAATTTCAAAACATCAAATGCATACATATATATTCGAGTAACAATCAATTTCAAGGAGAAGGCCTCAAGATCAAAACTTTATCATCAATAGGGTTCACAATACATAACTGTCTATGTAAATTCAAAACCCTTCATAAATATATGATTCCATGACTTTAAACCTTACTCAAAACGTTTTCAATAAGCCCAAAAACTCACATACCTTAGATTACTTAGTTTGAAGGATGGAACCCAAATCTTCATCCGTCTCTTGGAAATCTTAATCTAAGAGCTTGATTCTTGATCTTTGGGGGCTTAGGATTTTCTTGAAGAGGAAAAGAGAATAATGATGTAACAAAAGCTCTTTGGGGACTTAAATCTTGTGTTTTGAACGATTTTGGGTAAGGGAAAATGACTGAAATGCCCCTGAAAAAACGTGACTAAAAGCTGGAAACCTCAGGGGTGAAATGGTGCGTGCGTCGCATGCTCTGGAGCGTCAAAATGGAGTATGTGTCGCATGCTAATCGTGCGCATCTACTGCCTTTCTCACTAAAATGGCTATAACCTTTCGCTCGGGTATTGAATTAAGGCGAAATTTATATCATTGGAAAGCTGACTCAATCATCTACAAGTTGGTGGTTCTTGAACTGCAAAATTATACTTGTATCAAAAGTTATACATGTTCAAAGTAGACCCTTGTTAAATTGAATACAAAGATTTAGCCGAATCAAAGGTTCTTAGCTCAACTTCTCTCTAAGTGATTCCGATAAAGATCTTTCACCTCGAAAGCACTTCAAACACGAGGATAACGATCATGACACTTATTTTCACTTGGAAATAATTTCTATTAGAGCTTACACACATAGGAACTACAATTCGATTTCTAGTTCGAATGTGCAGGGTGTTACATTATCTCCCCCTTGGGATCATTCGTCCCCGAATGATGAGTAGGGACTTTTGTAGCTCTAAAAGTGTAGAATAAAGAACGGGATTTCGCATTGAATATTTTTCCACAACGAAATATGCAAAGGTATCAAACGAGCTTTATGATAACCCCTAGTGAACATGTAAGCATGAAGCGCGAGGTAACGAGACTTTACATAAGGATGATCTTGCATATGAGTTCTAAGAATCATAATCATCACAACATAAGGCATGAGTTAATTTGGTGATAACAGGTCTGATTTACATCGGTATTAATCATGAAATAGGGTTTTCACGGGACATAGGATTAGAAGCATTCTCTGTCTTACAAGGTACAACGAATAGACTTAACTTAGAGACACTACTCGGCTATGCCCCAACATTAAATAGCATACCTCACCCTTTCCATCTTATAATTTTTTTTGTATAACACACCTAACCACAAGAATGTGAGTCCCACTGCCTAGTACTTTTATGTTGAAGCCTAACATCGGAGAAAAGAGATGCTAGCTTAAGCTATGAGACTCCATACTCTACATCCTTTTAAGAATATTTCTTCACCTTATCACTTTCATCAAACACACTCGAGTTTCAAATCAAAGAGTACTAACCATACAGTGCATTGGTTTGTGTTTTCATCAATCACAACTTTCAAGACTATCATTACTACCCCCTATTTCAAGGATCTCCCACTAAGACCAACAATTTCAAACACTCACACAAAGATTTTTGCCATATATCTCTTTCCTAACCATTCCACATAACAAAAGTTCATACCCTTCTTCCCTCTTCTCCTACAACCTTAACTCAAGAAATCACTTAAAACTTTTTACCTTTAAGAACATCTACCCCCTACCTAAAACATCATCATGCTTTCACAACCATCATCATACTAACATACGGAGGGTTATTGAGGGACCCGAGCATAAGCATCATGAATGGAAGAAACACTACTCAATCATAACTCATATTCATTGATCTACTCAAGGAGGGACACAAGGTAAAGATACGATAAAATAGACACGGAGTGCTTCAGATATCAAGTGTCTGGATCATAAATAAAGAGTCGTTAGGCATAAACACGACACAACGTGATTTCTTAGGACAGACTACAGTGCGAAACACGGGTGCACATATCTCATGATTTATATAACATAAGGTCGGAATTCATAAGTTCAGTAATTGAGACAAGGATTGCTACTTAAGGCTATTTCTCCTTATTTTATTTGCATAAACCTTATCACTCTGGCTTATCCCTTCATAAAAATGAATCAGTAAAATATGAAAACATAGTTACTTCGAACCAAACATTACGTGAGACATGGATTTTTATGGATTATGAGCAACATAACATAGAGCTTGGATACTTGGAATATTGGATCACTGGGACATTATTTCTTTTAGTTTGGAGGTCGGAACATTACACGAGTTACATAGAGAACTCAGACCTTAGACATAAGGCAGGACTTGAATACATACGACGTTGGTACAATGACCTCTTTAATTGAAGTAGGAGAAATATGCTTGAATTGGAATAGGTTTATCATGACTCCTACCCGTAACTTGCCACATTGAGAAAAATTTTGAGAACTACCTTAATTTATCATCTCCCCCTTAGATCAAAGTCACAATCCTAGACTTGAAGGCATATCTTCTCATCAAATCTGTAGCCACAACCCTCAACACAAAAGGGATATCACCATATTCATAAACTCTAAACTCTTCCTGATAAACTATACTCTGAAGGCCTTGCTTTCCAGAAATTCTACTCTTAACTTTTGCTATCCTCAACAACCATCACCCTACAACTCCCACTCTCATGAGCATACATATCTTCACCCCTTGTCACTTAACAATTTATTATCCATCACCTAACATACTCGCATTAAACCTCTAATCACATAACTTACAACTTAACAAAATTTATAAAACAATACCAAAGGCGCATATTGCCTACTTGTATTTCCTCAATTCAGCTCTAAGGAACATCACACAACAACTCCTTAGTCTTTCCCATACTACAAAATCCAAGAATATGAACTAGGTACACGCGACACTTATACTATAAAATCTTACCTAACACCATACTACCAGGAAGGTGCAACTTATTCTTATATACTTACTCCCTTATCCACTTAATGACTCAACCACAATTCATCATTTTAACACTAGTTCTCATGTACCCATACACCTCACAATTACCACTTAAACTTTTTATAAATTATCAACCTAGACTCTTTCACAAATCACATCAAGACCTACTAATTCTTTCCCACAAAACATAGATCATTAATTTTAAGCTACTATTCTTACCACCACAATCCACATCTAAAATTCAAGCCTATTGTCTAATACCAATCATGTAACACCGATGAAGCATGCCGCATATTATACAAGTCCATCAAATAGAAATATCAACCTAAGTCTCTTACTTCACTTAACTATGACCCATAAGTTTATCCTATCCACGACGTTACTACAATACCTCTAAATCTACTACATACCTTCTCACACGTAGTACTAATTTGCCACGACTAGAGAAAAGACAATCAAGGGGGCAAAGTCACATAATAGTGATAGGCGATCTTAATCTTATATTATAACCCATTATGATCTTATCAACATATCCCACTCCCTTACATCATATTTACTTACCCATGCATACATCACCACTACCTTCAAAATTCCATATACAATAATGAGTCTCTACCCATAACTTATTGACTAATTTACTCCTTTCCATTCACATCCTATATGTGATTTCTACTACCACCATAACTATCAATTCTGAGATTCTTTCCTCTTTTGAATAAATAATAATCTTAGCCAACCACTTCATTAACAGACTACCATACAGTCTACAAATATTTCTACCATGTTAGTCTATCACTATAAAATTCCAACCCACTCTTCAAACCATGATTATTCAAGTAAAACTATTTATTTACACAATAGTCACCCTCACTTTGACTTCTAACCTTGTGACTTCATATCACCAACTTCTTGGCCATCTCACTACCAATAGGCCATGACACTTTAACATAGACTACTACTCGGGTGGAAATATAGTTCCAATATTCTGCCACACATCATTACCCTTATGCATGACATTCGCAACAAGAATTTTGAAAGAGGACTGAATACACTTTGTACCTCAAGCTAAAAAGCATAATTATATCAAGATAATAGTATACACTCGAATCAATACATCTTGAATCACTAATGGACTTCTCTAAAGTCCTTATGCTATCTCATAACTTTATGGATAACTCAATCAAAGAGAACTACATTGTTGGGGGAGCTAGACTCTTAAACTTTTATCGCCTTGACAATGAGGCATAACCGATGAATTTAGAACAAGGAAGGAATTCAGATAACTTTCTTATGGACAACGCTATAGCACGAACTAGAGTATGAAAAAATAAGAAACAACTCCTAAATGTCTGGTAGCCTCTTAATTATAAGTATGGTGCACAACATACTCATAAGAAAGACTCTACTAGACGTGATTTCACAGACACTCTAGGATCATAAATTGTGCTCTAATACTAAGTTTGTCACGATCCGAGCTGGGGCCCTGGCCGCGACGAGCATCTCAAACTATGAAGGCCCAGACACCCATCTTTATCTGGCAATCATACACAATGTTCATATAATATAAAGAAATGCAAAAAATTACCATACGAAAACATGGTCAATCTCATAAGTAAACTGAACAATTCGAAAGGAAGTTCTTAGCATTCAAAACACATAACACCAGTCTGCGAAATCTCTAATAATACAAGAGTCAATATACGTCTAAAAACTGGGACAAAGCACCTAGTCGGACCATGAAACAAAACAAAATAGTAATGTCCAACAACCAAGACCTTCCGGAATAAGGAAGGCTCACCAGCTGCAAACTTCAGACAAACAATCTACAGCTTAGCGGGAACCCAAGACTGTGCCTCAAATCCTGAAATATAGGGGGTCAATACAGATGTACTGGTACGCAGAAAAATAAAAAATAACATATTTTTATATAAAATAAGTGAGACCAATTATGAAACATTTTATATACAATATATGAAAACACATGGGCAAACTTAAAAGACTTTGAGACAGTTCTTTAAGATCGAGACTCGCTCTTTGCGTTACTTCTGAGTTAGGTGGTATACCCTACAACTCTACAATCCCACGGACTATATGGAACCCGCCCTTGACTCGGCGGCCAAGCCCCCAACCTAAGTTTGCCGCAAGGGTTGGAGTATCTACTTATCTACTACGCCACAGGGCAGTCGCCAGCGTACAATTTTCTTTTCGAGTAACATAATAACCCGTATCGACAAAACACGGTTTTGGGCAATGATTTTTCTGGGCTCATGCCTTCTTCAGGTAACCACCTAACTCTCTTTAAGCCTATTTTTAACTCTTTCTAAACATGCACCATTCTAAATTTCAAAATCTAAAAATCTGAAGTAAAATCTTCATTCTATTCTGTTCTGCATTATCATGACATTATCTCTTTTGGTATCGTCATACCAAGACTTGAAAGTCATGTCTCTAAGCCATAAAATATTATCTTACAATCTCGAAATTTTGCTTGATTCTTCAATTTCTTTTGCTTTTTTTTCCTGAGATCTTTGTAATTTTGGTGGTTTTTTCAACCCTTTTGTTTTATAATATCGACAATCTTCTTAGGATCGTTATGATGCTTAGACCTAACCTCTTCGATACTCACTGATTTCTTTGATTGTAAAGGATTAGAAGCAACATTAAAAACTTCATCTTAGTTTAGTCCAAGACTAAATGATGGTGAATTATCAAAAATAAAATTGATAGGTGGTATAACCCTATTTGATGTGTGTTCTGCCATTAGAGCAGACCTTGATAATTATACAAATAAAAAACTCTAAATGAACAATGAGAATGATGTACAAAAAAATATATATAATTTGTAAAAGAGATAACACGCAATAATTAAAATTTTATAGTTACCTGATTTTGTAAAACACAATTTTATCAAAGAGGGGAGAGAAACGTAAGAAAAGGTAAGGAATAGAAAGAGAAATCTAATAATAGGTGTAGAAATAAATTTAAGATATTCAACTTGTGTTAATCCTCCACAATCTTCCAACTAAAAAATCACAAAACCCCAAAAATAGGAGAATTTTGAAAAAAAAAAATAAAAGATAAAGTGAGATAAAAGGAAAGAGATAAAATTGATTTGGAAGAGGCATGAAAGGTGGCTGCTAACACGTCCAAAATGTGTAAGTGGCTTATTCCACTTAAAAATATGTTATTTTTGCTACAAAATATAATTTTATAAAAGTG
Source organism: Capsicum pubescens (assembly GCA_030864215.1). Lineage (NCBI taxonomy): Eukaryota > Viridiplantae > Streptophyta > Magnoliopsida > Solanales > Solanaceae > Capsicum > Capsicum pubescens. Next base: position 82,716,330 of record CM061543.1, on the reverse strand, counting down.
TTGCTATTTTTCATAATTATGATCTTAAGTTTGTCACTTCTTGTAATTTTTTCATTTTAAAACCCGTAGCAACAGAAACAACAATATACCCCGTGTATTCTCACAAAGTGTGTGGGAGAGGGGGAGGGGTAAAGTGTACACAGTCCATGCCACTACTTTAGATGAAGAAGAAAGTTTGTTTTCGATAGACCCTCGGCTTATGATGGATTTTAAAAAAATATATTAATAATTTTCCTAGATCGCCCTCTTCCTTCAAAAACTCTGAAAAATCCTAACTTTCCCAACCATGAGATTTCAAAGGCCAAGATTCATGAGAGCAGTTTTGTGCACACTCGAAGAAAAACCGACATGAGCATATGACTATCACGAGAGGGACAACTCACTCCTTTCCCTAGCAGTGTGTTTCGTCTAAGAAGTAAGCTAAGGTTTAAATTGTTGCTTTAGACTTGGCTTAGATGCATTTGATATTAATATTAATATTGAGAATATCATGCATTAGGCCTTCGGGCACGAAGTTTGTTGGTTGGACATGTAAAAATTCGAGTAGGCCTAAATATGTGAATTATAGAATCTTATGTTAAGGTTGTTCGAAATACGTGATGGTTATAAATACGGGGTCAAAATGAATTGTTGACTGTCACTCATTATGGAGTATGGTGGAAAGTTGAAAAAGATAATACTCCCTCCGTCCCATTTTGTGTGTTGTCATTTTCTTTTTGATCCGTCTAAAAAAGAATGTCACCTTTCCTTATTTGGTAACTATTTAATGGCATCATTCTCATTTTATTCTTAGTGGGTCCCACTTATTAAGAAAAGACAACTAAAAAGTAAGCATTAAAATAACTTTAAGAGGGGCAATTTTGTAAACTTTACAAAGTCATCACGTATTTCTTAAACTCCGTGTCAGGTCAAATGGCGACACACAAAATGTGACGAAGCTAGTATAAAATGATAAAACAAAAATGTAGGATGGCCGACTAGTGTTTAAATATGCTTAAATATACGAACTGCAATAGGGAAACTTGTTTAGTCTCATTGTCTTGGTGGTCATGAATAATGCTTTTTAGAGTTTAGAAAACGATATAATGAGTAAAAGAGTATTGTTAGAGGACGAGATAGTGAGTAAAAAGGTATGGAGGTTAATTGATTTATAATGTTGACTTTGTTTCATGTTGTCATAATTACCGTTGTCATAGTTTAAAAAGATAAATTAAAATCTCAAGGTTAGGGTACGATCGGAGGAAAAATGCATAATAATGTGAGTTCAGGTGTTGACAGTACCATTGGGGTGCTTGGTGAGTCATGCTCGTGATATTATGTGAGAACTAAGGTCTCCGAAGAAATTAATTAGACGATTGACGTATCGGTAGACTGATTTACCTGTGATGATTTCTAGCTGGCACTTGAGATTACATTTATATAAATTACGATTTATTGAAATGTTGTACATATTTATATGCATTGTGATGAGATATTGAGATGATGGATCGAGTACCATGCTAGTACAATATGATAGTTATGATATTGGTAGGTACCATAACGGTATAATATGATATATTATGATGATGGATCTAGTACCACATTAATACTTTGTGGTATTGATGAGATAAGGAGAGATAATACATACATCTTGCATTTATGCATTCATTCATATGTTTGAACGTGATCTAATGTTATATATATTCTCCTTTTTGTTGCTTTGTTATAGTGAATGATGGAGTAGGGTTATGATTGTAAATGGGGTCCCTTGAACGGATCGAGTTAGAAATATGATATTTTGATATAGTCTTGTGAATGCGAGCATCGAAAAGACTTAATTGATTATAAACTTAAGAAATTATACGATCTAAGCATAGTGGGTTAGAGTAAGAGAAAAAGGGGCACCAATTATAGTGGGTAGTCAAAGGACAAAGATATAAAAAAATATACAAAAGACAGGTAGGTCACAAAGATGGTAATTGTAGGTCACAGTGATGCTAAGTGTAGGCTGCAAAGTACTTAGTACAGGCCACAGAGATGCTAAAGGAGGAATAATAAAGAGTGGGTGGTTTGGGGGATTCAAAACCAGAATTTTGCTTGTTGTTGTGATTTACACCATATTTATTATTGATGTTATTTGTTTCTAACTCTTCGATGACACTTATCAGTACTCATGATTTTACTAATGCTACACTTACTATATCTCCACTCGGGAGTATAGTCATGGTACAAGTCAGTTGAAATTTCTACAGCAACGATGTCGATCACTCTATAACAGCTTCTATTTTTTTTAATTCTACATGAATGTTGTGTCATGAATGTCCCTATTCCTTATCTAGTGCTCTTGTACCGATTTAAACTAGGTTTTGAAAAGTCACTTGTAATTATTTTTCTCATTTACTTTTCATACCTGATGTATTGAAATAAATCTAAAAAGAATTGAGCGAATACATTTGTTTTAATTCTATTAGACATTCAGATGATGAATATTAAATTAATTAAGTATTTATGGTTTCAACTTTTGCTATCTGAAGTAGGTCAAGATAGATCAAATTTTCTGTGCTCATAATCGAGGCTGAACCATTTGGTCCAAATTAATCTTGAAATCTACTCTCATGACTATATTTTTCACAATACTAATAATACCCCTTATTATGAGTTCATAGATTTAAAAAAATTTCAAATATATTAAAAATATGATTAAATTATAAAATGAAATTTTAAAAAATGTAACTTTTTCTTTTTAAAAAAATAATAATTAAGGAATGGATCTTATTTAGTTAAATGTAGAACTTTGTTGTGCGTATAAATATTCTATTTCAGAGTAACAAAAATGAGTTTAGTGGCTTTTATAGGAAAATAATTTAAATGATCATTTGATATGTAAACTTTAACATAGTATTTTGACTATCATATTTTCTCTTGATGAGTATGCAGTGTTTGTCATTTGTTGGAGCTACACTTGCTTCTTGTTTTTACTTGAATCACATAATTGCAACACCATCAATTGAATTGAAGAGAATTTTTTTTGTGTGTGTCTCAAACCTGTTGACCTTAATAGTATATCTAATAAAGTTTTTAAAATATATCTATCGTTATAATTATTTTTATTGAAAGTAATTGTTTGTAGCCTAATCAATTTTTTTAATTTTTTTTACTACAAACATGAATTAATGTGTGTGACCAAAATTCCAGAACTGCTTTTGGAGATTTTTTGGTCTTGTAGAAATGATTTCTTCACTAAATGCAGGTGGACCCATGTGCATGGACCCACCGTCTTTGGCATAGACATTGGTACTGATATAGAAAATTTATTTTCAAAGTTATTGTTTTTGTTAATCATATTCATGAGTATTTTTGTAGATGATCACTTAACTTTAATTTTATTGTACCAAAATTACTTAGTTTTTCTTGAGCAGCAGATATCATTCATGTGGAGAAGGCGAGTCCCTTTGTGACGGAGCAATAAAATCAATTATAATTTATTTATTTTCTTTTGGTGTAGCTACACAGTTATGTTAATTTTTTATGTTTACATGCATAAATTAAAAAAATAGTAATAAACCAGATTATGAACAAACAATTGAACTTTGTCATACGCCAATAGAATTTGTCGGATTTCTTATATTTATCAAGTTTCAAATTGAAAATTTTGTCCTTCATTAAAGATTCTGCGATATATATATATATTTTTAAATAATCTTTGCAGAGTTATTTTAACGTGTGAAACTTTATAATTAATTAAAGTCCTTATTTAATCTAACTAAGAAATCATAATATTTAATAATACTGGGTCAATTAGAATTTACTTTATTTAAGGAAAAGGACTTCTAAAATAAAAATACTACCTTTATATCAAATTTTTAGCTTTTACTCAAATAATTGTCACGTCATTATAAAAGCACTAAAAGATGAAATTAAATTCTGCATCGATCAAGATACAAAGTTTCAAGGTAAAGTTTTGAATACTCCCTACCTCCATTTCATTTTATTTGTCACAATTTGACTTGACACATTAATTAAAAAAAATAATTAATAACATATTTACTTTATTATAGTAACCCTATTAAATAATTTTTACATTTTAATTTGAAGAAAAAATAATTAATATTAAGAGTAAAAAGAAAAAAAATTATCTTTTCTTGATATGTCAAAAATGACAAGTAAAAGTAGAAATATAATTAGAAAATTTGTGACAAGTAAAAGGAAACCGAGGGAGTATAAAACAAGAAAACAACAAGATCTCTGTCTTTTTTTTAAAACACAAACAAAGTAGGTAGACGTGGGGAAAAATAGATAATAAGTTTAATTAAAATGTGTAATATTGACTTCCTTTATAAAAAATGTTGCTCCTCATTTATTTTTTATATATGATTGGTTTAGGATTCTACAAAATAAAATTTATACATATTAACCTATGAATCTGATGTTTAAAAACTCATATAATGAAATTAATAATTAGATTTTCTTTTTCTTCTATACTATCACTACTAAAAAAATCGGAAAAACCGATCACCCAAAACCGACCACAAAAAGTGGGCGAAAAAAATCGAACACTTGTGGTCGGTTTTTTAATTTCTTTTTAAATAATTTTTTTTATTAAAAAAAGCTACCACATGTGGTAGCTTTATAATTATAAAATATCAAAATAAATATTCTAATTATTTTTAAATTAATTATTATATATTTTAAAAATTATAATTGTAAAAAAAAATAACAAAACTGACAACAAGTGATCAACTTTTAAAGAAAAAGTTAATTTAAAATATTTTGAAAAATCATCCACAAATGGTCGATTTTTAAAAATTCTTTTTTTAATTATTTTTTTTTAAAATCGACCACTTGTGGTCGGTTTTTAAAATTTATTAAAAAAATAAAATATTTTTAAAAAAGCCACCACTTGTGGTCGATTTTTATTTAAAATAAAAATAAATTAATTTTTTATTAATTAATTTAATAAAAAACCACCACTGGTGGTAGTTTTTTTATTGAAATCACAAAATAAAATGAAATTTAAAAAATGACCACTTGTAGTCGTTTTTAATTTAAATAATATTAGTAAAAAATTTAAAAACCAACCACATGTGGTTTGTTTTGAAAATAAAAAAAGATAAAAACTAAATAATTATTTTTATAAAATAATAATATAAAACGTTGTATATTAACTTTATGTAATCTTTACATTACAACCAGATGTGTTTGTTATACATCAGCAACGCTGAATTCATCAGCAACGCTGAATTCATCAGCACCCTCATCGCGGAGCCCGGCAGTCGACGATGATTTGATCGACGATGATTTGAATGATTACGAGAACGATGGCGATAACATAACTAATATGAAAGATGATTCTATGCATATGGAAGACTTTTCATCGGACTCGCAATATGATGAAGAAGACCGTGAAACGGGATCACAACCAGGACACTCCTTCACCGACGGAATCAATTTCTGTTGTGGTCAAACATTCGCCGATAAGAAAGAGATGAAAATGCTACTAGATGCAGAAGCGGCAACGCAGTCTTTTGATTATTATATGGAGAAGATCTGTACGAAATTGATTAAGGCGAAATGTTTATCTCGTGGTTGTGGCTGGTTGTTGCGGGCAAAAAAGTACGACACCTCGGACAGATTTCGCATATACAAGCGAAACGGCCAGATCTCACCGGCTTCGCTGTTTCTCGCCGGATCTCCGTCAATCGCGCTATTTCACTATTTCTCCTTGCTCAGTGAGTGTGTATGGGCGTTTTCCGGTGATTTTGTGAGTGTGTGTGATTTTTGTCAATCTGTGTGTATGTGTATATTTTTTCCCCCCTTCAAACTTTTGTGCGGGGTATGTTTATATTGATGATGATGGAATGGAAAATTCTTTTTTTTTAAATATTCTGTGGGCCCCTTTCAAGTTGTTATCCTGTGTATTTGGTTAAAACAAGTAACAAATGTGAGAGGGTTGCCTAGGGTGACGTGGGGTAGGGGTAAGAGGGGTAGGGGTTAGGATGTGTTGTCAATTTTTAGTTGGGTGGGTTGTTAGAATATTAGGATAAGACAAGGTTTGTTATTTTTTGTATTTTGTGAGGGTATAATAACATGGATGAGGGTACACGGTAGGATAAGGTAAAATTGGGTAAATTAATCTTTCGGAGGGACAAAATTACGTGTCTACATTGTTTTAAGGCTTATTTTCTTGAAAATGGTTAAGTGTAGGGACTTTAAAAAGATTTTTTTTTGTTTTGACACTTAGTTGCTTGAAAATGGTTAAGTTTAGGAACGTTGAAGGGAATTTTGTGTTTTGAATGTGGTTTTATTTTGATACTTATTTGCTTGAAAATGGTTAAGAGTAGGAACTTTAAAGGGGATTTTTTTGTTTTGAATGTGGTTTTGTTTTGACACTTAGTTGGTTGAAAATGGTTAAGTGTAGGGACTTTAAAGGAGATTTTTTTGTTTTGCTTGAAAATGGTTAAGTTTAGGGACGTTGAAGGGAATTTTGTGTTTTGAATGAGGTTTTATTTTGAGACTTAGTTGCTTACAAATGGTTAAGTGTAGGAACTTTAAAGGGGATTTTTTAGTTTTGAATGTGGTTTTGTGTTGAGACTTAGTTGCTTGAAAATGGTTAAGTGTAGAGACTTAAAAAATGATTTTTATGTTTTGCTTCTTAGTTGCTTGAAAATGGTTAAGTTTAGGGACGTTGAAGGAAATTTTGTGTTTTGAATGTGGTTTTGTTTTGAGGCTTAGTTGCTTGAAAATGGTTAAGTGTCGGGACTTTAAAAAGAATTTTTTGTTTTAACACTTAGCTGCTTGAAAATGGTTAAGTTTAGGGACGTTGAAGGGAATTTTGTGTTTTGAATGTGGTTTTGTTTTGATACTAAGTTGCTTGAAAATGGTTAAGTGTAGGAACTTTAATGGGGATATTTTAGTTTTGAATGTGATTTTATTTTGAGACTTAGTTGCTTACAAATGGTTAATTGTAGGGACTTTAAAAAGGATTTATTTTTTTTGACTCTTAGATGCTTGAAAATGGTTAAGTTTAGGGACGTTGAAGGGAATTTTATGTTTTGAATGTGCTTTTATTTTGAGGCTTAGTTGCTTGAAAATGGTTAAGTGTAGGGACTTTAAAAAGAATTTTTTTTGTATTGACACTTAGTTGCATGAAAATGGTTAAGTTTAGGAATGTTGAAGGGAATTTTGTGTTTTGAATGTCGTTTTGTTTTGATACTTAGCTGCTTGAAAATGGTTAAGTGTAGGAACTTTAAAGGGGATTTTTCGTTTTAAATGAGGTTTTGTTTTGATACTTAGTTGCTTAAAAATGGTTAAGTGTAGGGACTTTAAAGGAGATTTTTTTATTTTGACACTTAGTTGATTGAAAATGGTTAAGTGTAGGAACTTTAAAGGGGATTTTTTTGTTTAGAATGTGGTTTTATTTTGAGACTTAGTTGCTTGAAAATGATTAAGTGTAGGGACTTTAAAAAGGATTTTTTTGTTTTGAATGTGGTTTTGTTTTGACACTTAGTTGCTTGAAAATGGTTAAGTATAGGGACGTTGAAGGGAATTTTGTGTTTTGAATGTGATTTTGTTTTGAGACTTAGTTGCTTGAAAATTGTTAAGTGTAGGAACTTTAAAGGGGATTTTTTAGTTTTGAATGTGATTTTGTTTTGAGACTTAGTTGCTTGAAAATGGTTAAGTGTAGGGACTTTAAAAAGGATTTTTTTGTTTTGACTCGTAGTTGCTTGAAAATAGTTAAGTTTAGGGACGTTGAAGGGAATTTTGTGTTTTGAATGTGGTTTTGTTTTGAGGCTTAGTTACTTGAAAATGGTTAAGTGTAGAGACTTTAAAAAAAAAAATTGTTTTGACACTTAGTTGCTTGAAAATGGTTAAGTTTAGGAACGTTGAAGGGAATTTTGTGTTTTGTATGTAATTTTGACGCTTAGTTGCTTGAAAATGGTTAAGTGTAGGAACTTTAATGGGGATTTTTTAGTTTTGAATGTGGTTTTGTTTTGAGACTTAATTGCTTGAAAATGGTTAAGTGTAGGGACTTTAAAAAGGATTTTTTTGTTTTGACTCTTAGTTGTTTGAAAATGGTTAAGTTTAGGGACGTTGAAGGGAATTTTGTGTTTTGAATGTGGTTTTGTTTTGAGGCTTAGTTGCTCCAAAATGGTTAAGTGTAGGGACTTTAAAAAGAATTTTTTTGTTTTAACACTTAGTTGCTTGTAAATGGTTAAGTTTAGGAATGTTGAAGGGAATTTTGTGTTTTGAATATGGTTTTGTTTTGATACTTAGTTGCTTGAAAATGGTTAAGTGTAGGAACTTTAAAGGGGATTTTTTTGTTTTAAATCTGGTTTTATTTTGAGACTTAGTTGCTTGAAAATGGTTAAGTGTAGGGACTTTAAAGGGGATTTTTTTTCTTTTGACACTTAGTTGTTTGAAAATGGTTAAGTCTTCGGACTTCGAATTGGATTTTGTCGTTTTGAATGTGGTTTGTTTGGTGACTTGGTCGCTTGAAAATGGTTAAGTCTAGGGACTTTAAATGGAATTTTGTTGTTTTGAAAGTGGTTGGTTAGGTGACTTAGTCTCTTGAAAATGGTTAAGTCTAGGGACTTTGAATGGGATTTTGTTGTTTTGAATGTGGTTTGTTAGGTGGCTTAGTCGCTTGAAAATGGTTAAGTCTGGGGACTTTGAATGGAATTTTATTATTTTGAATGTGGTTTGTTAGATGACTTAGTCGCTTGAAAATGGTTAAGTCTAGGGACTTTGAATGAAATTTTTTGTTTTGAATGTGGTTTTGTTTTGAGACTTAGTTGGTTGAAAATGGTTAATGTAGGGACTTTAAAAGGGATTTTTTGTTTTGAATATTGTTTTGTTTTGAGACTTAGTTGGTTGAAAATGGTTAAGTGTAGATACTTTAAAAGGGATTTTTTTGTTTTGAATGTTGTTTTATTTTGAGACTTAGTTGGTTGAAAATGGTTAAGTGTAGGGACTTTAAAGGGGATTTCTTTGTTTTGAATGTGGTTTTGTTTTGAGACTTAGTTGGTTGGAAATGGTTAAGTGTAGGGACTTTAAAAGGGATTTTTTTTTTTGAATGTTGTTTTGTTTTGAGACTTAGTTGGTTGAAAATGGTTAAGTGTAGGGACTTTAAATGGGATTTCTTTGTTTTGAATGTTGTTTTATTTTGAGACTAAGTTGGTTGAAAATGGTTAAGTGTAGGGACTTTAAAAGGGATTTTTTTGTTTTGAATGTGGTTTTGTTTTGAGACTTAGTTGGTTGAAAATGGTTAAGTGTAGGGACTTTAAAAGGGATTTCTTTGTTTTGAACGTGGTTTTGTTTTGAGACTTAGTTGGTTGAAAATGGTTAAGTGTAGGGACTTTAAAAGAGATTTTTTTTTTTTTGAATGTGGTTTTGTTTTGAGACTTAGTTGATTGAAAATGGTTAAGTGTAGGGTCTTCAAAAGGAATTTTTTTGTTTTGAATGTTGTTTTGTTTTGAGACTTAGTTGGTTGAAAATGGTTAAGTATAGGGACTTTAAAAGGAATTTTTTCTTTTGAATGTTGTTTTGTTTTGAGACTTAGTTGGTTGAAAATGGTTAAGTGTAGGGACTTTAAAGGGGATTTCTTTGTTTTGAATGTGGTTTTGTTTTGAGACTTAGTTGGTTGACAATGGTTAAGTGTAGGGACTTTAAAAGGAATTTTTTGTTTTGAATGTGGTTTTGTTTTGAGACTTAGTTGGTTGAAAATGGTTAAGTGTAGGGATTTTAAATGGAATTTCTTTGTTTTGAATGTGGTTTTGTTTTGAGACTTAGTTGGTTGAAAAAGGTTAAGTGTAGGGACTTTAAAAGGGATTTTTTTTATTTTGAATGTGGTTTTGTTTTGACACTTAGTTGGTTGAAAATGGTTAAGTTCAGGGTCTTTAAAAGGAATTTTTTGTTTTGAATGTTGTTTTATTTTGAGACTTAGTTGGTTGAAAATGGTTAAGTGTAAGGACTTTAAAAGGGATTTTTGGTTTTGAATGTTGTTTTGTTTTGATTGTGTAGATGGTACCTGATTATAGCTGGATATATCACCGGAACAATGATAATAGAATGGGTATTAGGGAGGAATTTGTTGAAGGTGTCAAAAGATTTGTTGAACATGCTAAGACACTTGATGTTTGGACACGTTTTGAGGTTATTCGGTGTCCTTGTGTTAGATGTGGTGGTATAAATCTCGTAAGTGAAGAAGATGTAAAGGAACATCTTTATATAAAGGGGTTTCACGAGGACCTTTTAAGATTGCGTGGTATTCAAGGTGATGTTGCGCAAAATAACTTTGTTGTTGGAGAAAGTAGTAGATCTGCAGGGCATAATGATTATCAAGATTCTAGGATAACAGAAATGGTGCACGATGCATTTGGAATGCAACACGGGGTTGACTTTATTTAAAATATTGAAGATGTTCCTAATAGCGAAGCGGGAAATTTCTACGAAGAATTGCCGACTGCTAGTCATCCTTTTTTTTACGGGTGTTCGCACTCTCGTTTGTCTGTTGCTGTTAGCTATTAAGTATTAAATCTGACTGGAGTATTGTTGAAAGAGGAATGGACTTAATTATAGACTTTATTAGAGAGTTAGTTCACCCAGGCTTGGAGGTTCCTGATTCTTTCTATAAGGCAAAATGATTGGTGTCAAAATTAGGTTTCTCGTCGATTAGAATTGATTGTTGTGAAAATGGATGCATGTTATACTTTAAGGGAGATGCTAACCTAGAGTTCTGTAAGTTTTGTCAGCACCCTAGATATAAGCGTGGTTCTACAGGGAAGCAAATTGCTATTAAGGCAATGCATTATTCACCTCTTATACCAAGGTTGAAGAGGTTGTATGCTTCCTACAACTCAGCTCTTCATATGAGATGGCATAGTGAATATAGAAGGCCCCCTGGTGTTATGTTTCATCCATCTGATGGAGAGGCTTGGAAGCATTTTAATGAAACTTATCCAGATTTTGCAGCTGAGCTACGAAACATTTGATTGGGATTATGTGCGGATGGGTTCTCTCCTTTTTCAGTTGGTGGTGCGCCATATTCATGTTGTCCTGTATTTATCACTCTTTATAATCTTCCTCCTGAAATGTTGATGACGAGTCCCTATATATTTTTGAATTGTGTTATTCCTGGCCCGCGTAATCCAAAAAGTGGAATAGATGTGTACTTGCAACCTTTGATAGATGAACTTCATATTTTATGGCATGAGGGGGTTGAAACATGGGACATCTCTCTTAAACAGAATTTTAATCTGCGTGCATATCTAATGTGGACTGTTAATGGATTTTCTGCTTATGAAATGTTGTCGAGGTTGATGACTGCTGGAAATCTGGCTTGTCCATATTGCATGGAAAAAACAAAATCTTTCACATTGAGACATGGAAGGAAAAATTCATGGTTTGATTGTAATCGTTGTTTCTTGCCACCTGATCATGAATTTAGAAGACTCAAGAATGCCTTCAGAAGGAATAGAAGGGAACATGATGGTCCACCTCCAATGTTGTCTGGTCATGACGTCTGGAAAATAGTTCAGGATTTGCCTAAAGCCAGCGAGGAACGATTATACAGGCTTGATGGATATGGCGTTTTGCATAATTGGACTAAGCAAAGTATATTTTAGGAGTTAGAATATTAGCCAGATAATTTACTTAGAAACAATGTTGATGCCATGCATACTGAGAAGAACTACTTTGACAACTTGTTCAATACAGTTATGGATGTCACCAGCAAAACAAAGGATAATCCTAAGGCTAGACTTGACTTACCAGAATATTACAACCGCAGAGAATTACACTTACAGCAGGGGCCCAATGGCAATGTTCTTAAGCCCAAGGCTAGTTTTACATTCAAGTTGGACCAAAAACGTCAAATATGTGAGTGGGTTCAAAGTTTGAAGATGCCCGATAAATATGCCTCAAATTTGGGAAAGAGGATTGATATGACACAAGAAATCTTGCATGGAATTAAAATCCATGATTGTCATGTTTTCATGGAGAAATTACTTCCAATTGCTTTTATTGGTTTACCTAAAAATATATGGAAACCAATAGCAGAGATCAGTTTATTTTTCAAAGACTTATGTGCCACCACATTAACAGAAGAAAATCTTGCGCGAATGGAAAGTAATATTGTTGTTATCACCAACAAGCTAGAGAAGATTTTCCCGCCAGCTTTCTTCGATGTAATGGAACATCTTCCCATTCACCTTGTGCACGAAGCTCGGCTAGGCGGTTCAGTTCAAACTAGGTGGATGTATCCATTTGAACGGTAAGCATTTGCAACATATTTAAATCCATACATATCTTTTTTAAATATAGTAAACATCTAACCTTAAGATTGTACAGGGCAATTGGAAAATTGAAAAGGGGTCCCAAAAACAAATATAGGGTGGAAGGCTCTATAGTTGAGGTATATCTTACAAGAGAAACTTCTCAATTTTGTTCATACTACTTTCGTGATGAAGTTGCTTGTTCAAGAAACCGACTGAATCGTCATCAGGACGATGTGAATGAGCCTCATTTGCAACCGATATAAATTTTCAATCAATCTGGTTGTAAGTCTAAAAGAACCATACCTCGTTGGCTCACTCCCACGGAGAAAAAATCAGCAACTTTGTATATCTTGCTAAATTGCCCCGAAATTGAGCCCTTTCTGAAGTAAGGAGATTCAAATTTTAACATATCTTGTTTGTTTACTCATTCCCTTACAGAAACTAATTGTGTATCCCATGTTGGATATTCATTTCATTTAACACTCAACTCCACGAAAATCAAGTGTATGCATCCTTTGCATCACGGTTTAAAAATGAGGTTCGTCAGTGTATTAATGTTTTTACAAAGTTTAAATATTTACACATTCCTCAACTAAAACATATATATGTATGATAATTTTAGGTACACCATTCACCAAATGCAGTCGCATACGATAATCTCTTGAGAGATATTTCTTTGGGTCCAGTCGAAGCTAATGCAATGTCCCAATACAAAGTAAATGGGTTTAATTTTTCCACCGAACAACACTCCAGGTCAAGGAAAATAAACAATAGTAGTGTTTGGGTTAAAGGTGATGATGATGTTGATTACTTTGGTGTAACGCCCCAAAGTTTTTCTTAGCTAAATTTTGTCCCTAAGGTATCAAGCATTGGCTTCTAGAATGATTATTACTTATTTCCCTTTGTAATCCCTTAGATTTAAACTTTTCATTATGTAGATGATTGAATAAGTTATCCGTCGACATAAGATGCATCCAAAACGGACACTCGGTGAAGGAGTTATGGTTAATTTAAGTCCTAGTCATAAAACACCGTCATTCCTGTCCTTGGCGCATCGCGGAGAGGGTGTAAATGACGATGGTCAATTTCCAGTGGGATTCCGCGATGGTGGCGCATCGCGAAGTGGGCCAAATTCTCATTCGTCAATTTTCAGTGAGACACCGCGATTGTGGCGCATCGTGGTGGCCCATGAAATCGGGCTCCCAGTTATATTTTAATACCGGTCTCATTAAGGGTATATTGGGTATTTTTCCAGACCCTTATCAGTCCAAACATGAGATTTCAACCCCAATTGAGCATATTACTCATACATTCACCAAGAAAATATGCAAGAACACTCTCTAGGGTTCCATATTAATAATCCAAATAAATCAAGATTCAATCGTGGGTTTTCAAAACAAATTGAAGATTTGGAATTCCCAAGCCGTGGGCATCAAGAAGCATCCTTTAAATTTTTAGATAGAGGTACGTGTGGTTTATCCTAAAAAATACATGGGCTTAAAACCATTAGAGCATGATTTTTAGATTTTTATGCATGAATTTCAAAGGGGTTTTGGAATCTATGTTCTAAATTACGTACTCCAAATGTTTTAATGTTACTATTGTTTTGACCTTATGGTCCTATCCCCTAAATTGATTTACATGTATACGTATATGTATGAAATTTGAGATCTAAGATCGTTGAGAGCATAAATTATGAACTCCCTCTCATGTATTGAATTAAAGATTATGATTTTGTAATTTGAAAGATATTTTCACAATATTATAGCATTTGAGCATGATTTGAAATTGTTGAGAGGGTGTTTCTTGATATAAATGTGTTCTTGTGTTTAAGAGAAAGAATTGCATGTGAATTGAGAACTTTGACATGACCACCTTGTACTGTACTATTAAAATGCTTGACAAAGATGAGTTCCTTGCATGTGTTCACATGAGGTTTGAGAAAAAGTTTATTTGAATTGAATTATTGAAATGTTGGTCCTAAAATTTGTGTTTTGAAAACAGAGATTTACGATATGACTAATAATGGCTCAGAGATGTGACTTGCAAGTCAATGGTATGACGATACCATATGTATTTATGCCGTAATAGATTATATTTTCAGAGTAGGTTTTCAGAGTATGTTTTCAGAGACTGCATGTTTTGATAGAGTTTTAAAAAGGGGCTTAAAGAGGGTTAGGTGGTTACCCGAAGAAGGCGCGAGTTCAAGCAACTCTTAGCCTGAAACCATATTGGCTGATACGGGTAGATTATTATTGTACGCTGGCGTTGGCCGTGTGGCGTAGTAGATTCAGAGACTCCGACCCTTGCGGCATACTTGGGTTGGGGGCTTCGCTGCCGATTTAATGGCAGTTTCCATATAGCCTATGGAATTTTTCAGAGTTGTAGGGTATACCCCCTAGCGCAGAAGTAACGCAGATTTTCTCAGAGTTGTGATGATTTTTACAGAGTCTTTAAAATGTCCATGTGAATTCTTACTATATGATATACTTATGAACTGTTTTAAATTGCTCTCATATATGTTGAATAATAAATGATTATTTTGGATATGCTCTGCGTACCAGTACATCTGTATTGACCCCCTCGCCCTACCTCTCAGGTTCTGAGGCTCAGCCTAGGGATTCAGATAAGCAGTAGATAATTCAGACAGTTGATCAGATTGTGCAGTGGTAAGCCTTCTCTATTCCAGAAGGCCTGTCTTTGTTGATCTAGAACAACCGTAATGTGTATGGCTAGAGACTCGTGCTAATAACGTGTTATAAAACAAGAAAGAATAAAGAAGAAGAGTAAAGAGAATAGAGAGAGTAATTCTTATTTCTTCTGTTGAGGGATGATAACGCTCAATCTACAGCTCTCGTAGGAGTGTAAAGCGGTCGTTAGCAAATATAGAACCTAACCTGGGTTGGGTATCGATCCCACAGGGAATAGCTTGGTCAACAAGTAAGTGAAGATTACTAGACTTTTAGTGAAAGTCTCAAAAAAGGGGGGGATTCTTTTTATGCAAGTAATGTAATCAAATAGTAGCTAAAACGGCAATAGCAAAGTAAAAAGAACGAGAATGTTTTAGTAAGATGTAAACAATGAGAATTGAGGAGTTGGGGTTATGTCCACCTTCTGAGTTATACGTCTCTATTGACTATGAGTGTGTTGAATTCGGACATGCATGTGCTTATAGAGAATTGTATTCGATGGCAAATCCAGGCGTCTTTCGACCTATTCGAGGATTATTTCACTTTAACTCTTTCGAGCTTAAAGCGTATCTAACGGTACGAATTCTCCAAGAGGTTAATCCAGTTACGGCACTAACTTTTTAATAGGGGATGGGACCCTACTACCTTGACATTATCTCTTTTCCAGACAGATAACCTTTCTTTCGAACAAGTTAAATGTTATACTGGCGTATTCTTGCGTTTGCAACCACAAAGAATTTAGATTAAGACGAAGAGAATAATGATATAAGCAACATACGTGTCACGAACTCACAAACTCACAGCAATAGATAGTATCTCATTCGGCTTCCATAACCCCAACAGAGAAGTTTAGTTACCCATGAGTGCGAAGGAAATCACAATTGACATTGTTGTTATACCACAATAAAGATTTCACGTTTGTAATGGTGTGGTAGGCGTTAGGCGTGAATTCCTTAGCAAGGTAACGTTTCTCTTGTTGCGGAATTTAAGAATAGAAGAAGAAAAATAGAATTAATGGAGGAATATGTTCTGAGATGTAATGTCTTAGAATTGAATGTAAGAAGATGTAAGAAGATGTTAGAAGATGTCCGAAGATGTCCCAAAATCTCTAGCAAGATAGGGTATTTATAATACCCATATCCTATTCCTACTAAGCTAATGAAATGCTTAACCAAATCCTACTAAGCTAATGAAATACTTAACCCAATTGTACTAGGTTAATGTATCATTATCCTAATCCTAATAAGCTAATGAAATACTTAACCCAATTGTACTAGGTTAATGTATCATTATCCTAATCCTAATAAATTACTGCTAGTCCCCAAAGTCTTCAAAAATGTTGTTTTAGCCCGGGACAGATTTTCCATGCGCCATTTTTAGTCCTTGGCGTCCAAGATTGGCTTTTCTCCTTTCGTGAAGCTTTCTTTGGCGTCAAGTTATCCATAAAATGCTGAATTCTGCATCATTTATACCTGAAACTTTGCTAATCATGTTCGTTAGCTCACTTACAGGAAAAAGGACTAAAAGTGCATGAAATATATAATTTGTTCTCAAAACTAGGCTAAAATATGGGCAAAATATAGTGCTATAGGCGTGTAAATTCGCCTATCATCAACACCCCACACTTAAAGCTTTGTTCGTCCTCGAACAAAATATCATGTCCCTCTAAACATCAACTTAGGATTTCACAGCAACAACATAAAATATTCGTCAAGACAAGCACAATAATTATCAACAAAGAGTAGTTTTCCGATCATTAGTAGAGACCATTTAGCCTCCAACATAGACTCGTGATGGTGGTCAACTCACATTCAAAAGTTAAGGCACAAAGAATCATACACGACTACCCAAGTGTCTCACAATATATTACCCATAATCACTCACAAGTATAGCATATTTTTCAAACCTGGGTATCAAAATATCCTTGCTCTCACTCTCACAAAGAATTCATATGCAGCAACTGATGACCATAGGCTTGCCCTTAGTGTAATGCTCCACTAAATGTCAGAATGCCAAGCTTTGGATCAACTAGGTCTTTTGATGGTTGTAATGTAGGCTAAGGGACAGGTAGGACTATTTTGGCCAGAAATAGTGATTATGTTCCTAAGCGCTTTAATACATCACATTGTATCATTAACACTTTTCTTTCAAACAACCTTTCTTTCATTTATTCTACCACCCTTTTTCTCCTCTTTTGTTTTTCGATTTTAAACATGACTAACTTTTCAGTTTTTTTTTCCTTTTTCTTTTCATAACATACCTCTTATGATAGCACTTCTTTTTCATAGCAATTTCAAGCACCAATGCATTCTAAAGCATCATACTCACCCAATTTCCTCTTATTTTGTCACATGACTTTTTCACTTTAAAGCACTTAGGAATTTGGATCAAATTATGGTCTTGAAAAAAATGGATTAGGCTTACATACGAGATTTGTCAAAGAAAATAGGCTAAAGGCTCAAAAGGGTTTAACTAGGATGATGTCCATGGGTAGGTAAAAAGAAGGTAAATAATCATAGGTTGCCAAAGAAATGCCTAAATCATCTCCTAAACTTGCACTCTTTATTTTCGCTTTACATACATACCAGGCAAGTTCTAGCATCAGCCACAAGCACAGAATATACTATTATCTCACACACACAAGGCACATGGTCGACTTTATTGGGAGTAGTATAGACTTTTGACCCAACAGATGAAGGAATTAAACCAAACAATATCACATAGTGAGTCACAATTAGAGCCTAAACGTCTCAATAGTCATGATTTTAGCACAAACTCTTGTCATAATCTCATGCTGTCTATTAGAATAATTTCATGCGATGCTAAGTTATGCTAAGTTAAAAAAAAAAAATTTAACTACTGAAAAAAATTAACTACTAACAAAACAAACAAACATAAATAAATGCAAATGTGGATGGAGAAGTATAGCATACAAATACCAGCACCCCACACTTAGACGGGACACATTGTCCTCAGTGGAAAATAAATAAGAAGAACCTGGTTAGTCGGACTCATCCTCTATGTCTGGGGTCATACCCCTTGCATCGGAATCATCATCAGAGTCGTCATCCTCAGAAGTTCCTCATAAGTATCCCACTTAATTCCAAGAGTGAGTCGAGGTATTTGCAGCGAGGAGGGTTCTCCTTGCTCTTTTCGATCTCTTTTCTTGCCTTTTTGTGAAGTGGTAGCCTTATCATTGCCTTGTCTTGCTTTGGGTGCCATTGTACCTGAGACTTAAAACAATGTTCATGTTAGCATCATCTCGATGGATACAATCTATAAACAAGCAGTAGTGGCACCACCCCATACTTAGTTTGTTGGTACAGACTAGTGAAGTGAAAGTGGTCCATTACTCAGACTTCATCGACATACGTTTTAGGGGCTATATTCCAACAAGAAATTCAGATATGTAACACTTCTTGCAATCTTTGCAATACTTTCATGTTAGGTATATCAAGACTTCTACATAGGGATTACATCATGGTATAGTTTCTATCAATAATCACAATCTCCTATGTCGGTAGGCAACTATAAGTCTTATTCCGATGAACGGGACATTCTAACATGTAAGCATCCTAGTGACAAGATTATGCAATGTTCATGACTATAGCAATTCCGCAAGTAGTATGACAATGCATCAAAATCGAATTGAAGTCGGAAACAAGTTAAGATCATCCTAACGTATATGTTCACTCACTTGGTTGTGTATCAACAATTCAAACACATTCACATCTCCAATACTTCTTCAAGATTTAGCAATTCATAATAGACATAGTAACGTAGTACTTACGAAAAATAGATGAAGAACACAAGAGTACTTACGTGATTGAAGCCTTTGGAGATGTTCTTGTGAAGTGGAAGAGCAAAAGTTTTGAGAAGATTTGGATGCTATATGCGGCGCCTATGTTAGGTTTTCAATGTGTTTGTGCCTCAAGACTAAGTCTCTTTTATATAGGAAAAGAATGGGTTGGGTTTTGACCCATTTAAAATCGGTTTTGGAGACAAAAAGTGACCATAGGCGGTGCCTAATGCTTTGCCTAGTTGAGCAGAATGCCATAGCATAGGCCATGCCTTTTGCAAAGCATTTGGTGAGCATAGGCGGCGCCTTTTGAAAAGCATTTGGTGAGCATAGGCGGCGCCTTTAGCATGGCATATGAGATTCAGAGACAAAAGGCATTAGCATAGGCGGCGCCTATGCTATGGCATACTTGAGCATGGGCGGCGCCTATGCTATAGCACACTAGATTCCGAGACCTTGGGCTATAGTATAGGCTTTGCCTTGTTCGTGGCCTAGTTTTACCTAGGCCTAGCCTTGCTCGATGCCTATTTTGTCATGAGCAATGCTCAATCCATAGCCTTATGCATCTTAATTCCTAACTTACCACCTTTACCATGCCATACGTCCAAATCGCATCTGAAATTGATCTCCTTGTTTTATACCTCTTGCACCTACATTCGCTCAAAACCAATGAAAACGATTAGTACGATGGGTTGCCTCCCATCAAGCGCCTTAGTTTTGGTCGTGGCACGACTCTTATTTTTGGATTTTTATTTATCAAAAACGAAACACGTACTAGAATGAGAGAAAGACAAAAAAATGAAAAACGATAAACGATGGGTTGCCTCCCATCTAGCACTTGATTTATTGTCGCGGCACGACATAGCTACCTCGAGTACTTAGACTTCATCGAGATAGATGGTGGATCGTTTTCTGAATGGATTCAGGCGATAATGAGGCTTACTTGTAGGCATGCAATCTTCTTCGAGATGACCCTTGTGCATGCCTATCCCAGGAGGGATACCAATTATATCATCAATAGTCCAACCCATAGCTCTCATGTATCTCTTCAGAGCAGAGATGAGAGCCTCTACGTGCTGTTTACTTAAATCATCCGCACTCACCAGAAGTATATTTATACTTTCCAAGAACACATACCTTAGATAATCGGGGAGCTCTTTCGATTCTAGCATTGGTGGATCTTCAAGGGAAGTCTTCGCTGTTGGTGACGGTTGATTCTTAAGATCACGGTCCTGTTGCTTAGGAGTATGGGAATAGGACTCTATTTCTGTTAGAACACCCATAAGTTCTTCATAATCTTCATTGTCCTCATGCTCAACATTCAGTGGCGCAGCATACAATGGCTCAACAGTAAGCTGTTTCTCTACAGATAATGCTTTCTTATCCTCATGATGAACATCAGCTACAGAGAACACATTCATATCGCTGGGCTGCTTCATTGCTTTGCATATATCAAAGCGGACCACTTCGTCATTCAACCGAAATAAAAGTTCATTAGCTCTCATGTCAATAAGCACACTTACTGTTGCAAGGAAAGGACGTCCCAAGATTATGGGAACTTCAGAGTCCACCTCGCAATCCAAAATCACAAAGTCTGCAGGAAAAATGAAGGTAGACACCTTCACCAACACATCATTCAAGATACCCACAGGTCGTTTTACTGACCTATCCGTCATCACGAGCCGCATATTGGTTGGTGTAGGGTCGCCCAACCCCAACTTTCTGTAGACGGATAGTGGCATTAAATTGATGCTAGCTCCCAAATCACACAATGCCTTAGCAAAATTCATAGATCCAACCGTGCAAGGAATAGTGAAAGCACCAGGGTCTGTCTTCTTCTGTACTAAGGACCTTGTGGCAATTGCATTGCAATGATGAATATTATCTGCCGGCTCATAGATTACTGCCCGCTTCTTTGTCAAAAGATCCTTCATAAATTTCGCATACCCAGGCATTTGTTCAAGTGCCTCCACCAATGGAACATTAATGGTCAGCTGTTTTAACATAGTCATGAATTTGCTGAACTTTGTATCGTCCGCCACCTTCTTCAATCTTTAAGGAAAAGGTGGTGGTGGATATGGAATTGTTCTCTCCACAGCTTTCTTCTCCTCTTGCCTTCGTTTTTCAGCCTTTTCAGGCTGCAACATACTCGTGTACCGTCATGGACGTCGTGGGTGGATTCTACGGCAGCTTCTCCTTTTGCCTTGTCATCAATGTCTGCTACATCGTCGACCACTTGTTTGCCCTTAGATGAAGTTTCCAGCGCCTTACCACTTCGAGTAGTAATAGCCATGCATGATCCCTCATTCCTTGGATTTTGCACAGTGTCGCTAGGTAAAGTGCCGACCTTTCTTTGATTGAGTGCTGCTGAAAGTTGGCTCAATTGCTGCTCTATTTGCTTGATTGAAGTGGAATGTGAATCAACTAATTGCTTCATAGAGGACAAATCATTTATTACCTCTGTTACTCCCGCGCTAGTTGCTTTCACTCCTTTCAGTAGTTTAGCCATCATGTCTTCCATACTTCCAGAACTAGATGTGGTGGCGTCACGTCTTCCAGGGGGAACATACAAACCACTACTGTCATTCTTGTTCTTCCAACTACCTTGGTCCATGTTTCCAGATTTACCATGATAGTTCCGACCTTGGTTTCCTTGGGCATTGCCTCGGAAACCCCCCTGATTGTTCAAGTAGTTGGCTTCCTCTTTCGAATCAGATTTGTCTCTTCCTTTTGACGCAATAGCTTTCACTTTTTCGGTCTTCCCTGATAATAAATGCTTTGTAAGAAGATCCACTTGTGTTTTCATGTGCGCCATATCTTGATCACGTTCTTCTTCTCTTCTCCTTTGGTCTGCAGTTATGCCTATAGATAAAGTGGGGCTTGCTACCTCAGAATCCCTGGTATGCCAAGCTCTACTTTGTTTCGTCATACGATCTAGCATATTGCTTGCTTGACCAAAGGTGAGATCCATAAAGGATCCTCCAGCCGCATTATCCACTATTGGTTTAGTTATTGAATTCAGGGCTCTATATAATATCTCCATTAGGTGAACATTAGTCATATGATGGTTTGGGCACCTCGCTAGCTTTGTCTTGAACCTCTCCCATGTTTCATGAAGAGCTTCAGTGGGCAGCTGACAAAAGTTGCTGATTTCATCTCTCAATTATGCTCTTTTGGATGGCGGAAAGAATCTTTCTAGGAAAGCGTCTCTCAATTGCCTCCAATTTGTAATAGAATCAGGAGTCAGCCCATTCAACCATAGAGTTGCCTCCCCAGACAGAGACAATGGAAATAGACGTAATCGAATTGCATTCTGACCAACTCCAGGATTGTCAAACGACTTGCATGTAGAAATAAAGTTGATGAGATGCATATTCGGATCATCGTCTGCTAGTCCACCAAATAATCCCTTGAGTTGCAATAACTGAATCATAGTGCTCGTGATGTTGAACTTGGCTCCGGGTGCCAATGGTGGAGGAATAATGGATCCTGTGGCTCCGGCTCCATCAAGATCATCATCATCATCGTCGAAAGTTGGCTGCATAGCTTGGCGTTCAGGCCTAAACCTAGCTTGACGATCTCTTCTGTTGGCAGGTGTTGCGATCTCAGCGGCATGCCTAGTGTTTAGTAGCTCGTCATCACCTAGATCTTCATCGTTAGGATTTGTTGCTCGCCTAGGGTTATCAATATTCTGTTGATGCACTTGAGCGACGGCTAGCGCAGCTAGTCTCGCCTGTTCCTGTTGAGCAGCCATCCTTTCAATTGCGTGTTGTGCCTCCATTCTGCGAATACGCTGTGGTTCAGGATTGATAGGTAATAACGGTTGACCAGAACTTCGGGTATGGGGCATGCACTGAATAAAAACCTGCAGTAAACAAAAACAAAAACTAAAAGTAAAAGAACAAGAATCTTTGACCAAAGGGTCTAGTAATTATTACGAACTTAATTGACACTTGTATTCCCCGGCAACGGCGCCAATTTTTGATAACGCTCAATCTACAGCTCTCGTAGGAGTGTAAAGCGTTCGTTAGCAAATATAGAA
This sequence comes from Capsicum pubescens, assembly GCA_030864215.1. NCBI lineage: Eukaryota > Viridiplantae > Streptophyta > Magnoliopsida > Solanales > Solanaceae > Capsicum > Capsicum pubescens. Next base: position 82,693,545 of record CM061543.1, on the reverse strand, counting down.
CCCAACCTGGGTTGGGTATCGATCCCACAGGGAATAGCTTGGTCAACAAGTAAGTGAAGATTACTAGACTTTTAGTGAAAGTCTCGAAAAAGGGGGGGATTCTTGTTGTGCAAGTAATGTAACCAAATAGTAGCTAAAAACGGCAATAGCAAAGTAAAAAGAACGAGAATGTTTTAGTAAGATGTAAACAATGAGAATTGAGGAGTTGGGGTTATGTCCACCTTCTGAGTTATACGTCTCTATTGACTATGAGTGTGTTGAATTCGGACATGCATGTGCTTATAGAGAATTGTATTCGATGGTAAATCCAGGCGTCTTTCGACCTATTCGAGGATTATTTCACTTTAACTCTTTCGATCTTAAAGCGTATCTAACGGTACGAATTCTCCAAGAGGTTAATCCAGTTATGGCACTAACTTTTTAATAGGGGATGGGACCCTACTACCTTGACATTATCTCTTTTCCAGAAAGATAACCTTTCTTTCGAACAAGTTAAATGTTATACTGGCGTATTCTTGCGTTTGCAACCACAAAGAATTTAGATTAAGACGAAGAGAATAATGATATAAGCAACATACGTGTCACGAACTCACAAACTCACAGCAATAGATAGTATCTCATTCGGCTTCCATAACCCCAACAGAGAATTTTAGTTACCCATGAGTGCGAAGGAAATCACAATTGACATTGTTGTTATACCACAATAAAGATTTCACGTTTGTAATGGTGTGGTAGGCGTTAGGCGTGAATTCCTTAGCAAGGTAACGTTTCTCTTGTTGCGGAATTTAAGAATAGAAGAAGAAAAATAGAATTAATGGAAGAATATGTTCTGAGATGTAATGTCTTAGAATTGAATGTAAGAAGATATTAGAAGATGTCCGAAGATGTCCCAAAATCTCTAGCAAGATAGGGTATTTATAATACCCATATCCTATTCCTACTAAGCTAATGAAATGCTTAACCAAATCCTACTAAGCTAATGAAATACTTAACCCAATTGTACAAGGTTAATGTATCATTATCCTAATCCTAATAAGCTAATGAAATACTTAACCCAATTGTACTAGGTTAATGTATCATTATCCTAATCCTAATAAATTACTGCTAGTCCCCAAAGTCTTCAAAAATGTTGTTTTAGCCCGGGACAGATTTTTCATGCGCCATTTTTAGTCCTTGGCGTTCAAGATTGGCTTTTCTCCTTTCGTGAAGCTTTCTTTGGCGTCAAGTTATCCATAAAATGCTGAATTCTGCATCATTTATACCTGAAACTTTGCTAATCATGTTCGTTAGCTCACTTACAGGAAAAAGGACTAAAAGTGCATGAAATATATAATTTGTTCTCAAAACTAGGCTAAAATATGGGCAAAATATAGTGCTATAGGCGTGTAAATTCTCCTATCATCAAGGGATGAGAGATCATCTTGATTGTCAATACAATGAACAAAACCCCTCTATTTATAGGAGAAATTTACTCCTAGTCTTAGTAAAAGACAGATGCTTCAAATCCTAATAGATATCAAAGTAGATCTTGATAAACATTCACTATAATGTAAATATATTTATAACACATTTGACATGTCCTGTGATATTAAAATTCCATTTTAAAATATAAAATTCATTACACTCATGTTCGTAATAATTTTGTGAGATTTGATTCTTCTTACTGTTTGTAGAATCAATGTAATTTTACTATGAATTCTTTATGTGATGCCTTTTATCTATGATCCCTTAAAATGATTATATATGGTTTTTTTGGTTTCCCAAGGTACCCCACAGTCGGTATTCGTGAGACTAATCCTCCGTTTCTATCGAACCCCCAACCTCTTGCTTAAGGGGTGAGGTGTTGAACCACCACACCAACCCTTGTGGTTGATTATATATGTTTGAATATATTCAAATCAAATCAGAATGTTCATAATTTCTTTCAATCAAAACAAACCCTTTAATACTTATTTCTTCATCAGTAGACCTATTATTATTTATTGGTGCAGTATCAGAATGTACTTTAATGCGTGTTCAATTCTCTGTTCAGTTTATGTTGATAGTTAATTGGAAGGTTTATTTAATTTTACCTTAACAAATACTTATGTTCATTGAAAGTTATTTTATGTACAATTAGTTCGTATTACGATATGATGTATAACATGATAACGTATAGAAAACACGCCCAAATTTAAGAATTAGAAAAAAATTAAGAGATACTTATAAACATGGATATGAGGGATATGGGTGTTTCCAACATAATTTAATTCATGAAAAATAAACTTTAACCACAAATAAAAATATGAAGAAATAACAATTTTATTGATAAACGAGGTGGTTACAAATCTGTTCCTCTCTTGATTCTTCTCTCGATTTTCTCCGTAATTTGAGGGCCGTTACTGGCGTATTTCTCAAACATAAGAGATCTCTTTATGAATATCCCATGATTTTATGAGATATTGGAGATCCGATCTTTTTACGAATGGTTCCGTTTATGAGATATTCAAGATGTCTGTTTCAGGGAATATGTTACCCTTTAAATAGGCGGGGTTTAGGGTAAAGTAGTCTCCTAGAACTCTAACAGAATTTGGATTCTTCTTAAAGAGTCCCACAAATTTTAGATGTCTACAAATGCCCCTACTTCAAGGCTTGTCGAAGTGTAGATTTGATGACGAGTCTTGAAGTACCAATAAAACTTCTATCTTTATGCGGCGGCTAAAGATTTGCAGATCTGATTTATGAGAGAAGAGATGAAGGGCAGATTTAATTTGGTCCCACTGGGCGTGACAGAATTTGTTGGACAATAAAATTTTGAGGCAGAAAAATAAATAATTCGAAACAAGAAAATATATTACAACAATCAGTTTATTGGTTTCTATTTGTGAGTGTTACAATCTCTATGAATCCTCTGATCCGTCTTTTCAAATATAAATTCAAGGGCTTAAAGATTGATCTTGAATTTGAATTTGATTTGAAGGATTTGAGCGACTTGATCTTGACTTGTGCTTGAATTCAAGGGTTTTTGAGCTTGTTCTTGAATATTGCGGTCTTGATCTTGAATCTTGATGAACTTGATTTGAATGCTTGAGTTTTTTTAGAGAAATTATGGTGTTTGATCCACAAGCTTTCTCTTGCTACTTGTTAGAGTTCTGGGGGGTCTTTTCTGAATTATAAGACCCGTATTTATAGTTGTGGAAAGGAAAGAGTCATGATGAAAATGGACTTCCTTTGACCAATCAGAATTGAGCGACGTGACGCCTTTTATGGACTTTGATTTCATGGGTCTGCTGCATCATTTTGACATGTGGCATGGGCCTATTGGATCCTTTCCTTGACATGGCATGCCACGTCATTTGACACGTGACGTTTATTTGGGCCTATAAAATATGACAATATTTTGAGCTTATCAACGTGGGCTCATCATTTATAGCCCAAATTAACGGGCTAGCCCAATAAAAATTGGATATTAATTAAATTCATATATGTTTGAACTTAAATAATTAATCCAATTATATTAATCCGCAACATTTATTTGGGACTAATATATTTTGAATTAATATAATCCGAATTTGGTACGGATTCAAATTTAACAAAAAGTCATTACCCACAATGGGTTATATGAGTTTTATCTTTTAAATGGATTTTTAATGTGATATGATATGTTAAATAAGTGTTTATTATTTTTAGATTCAAATAATAATAGTTTCGTGGCCTTGTTCTTGAAAAAAAAATATTTTGTGAATTATTTTCATAAGTTGAATGACTTTGTTATCCTAAAAAATAAGGAAAAGAAAAGACTTCGATTGGTTATTTCCATTAGTTGGATGACTATAGGGTGTGTTTGTTACGAAAAAAAATATTTTTCACCAAAAATGATTTTCTAGAAAATGTTTCCTAAAAATAAGTGGGTATCTTGCTTATTTTTTAGTCTTGTGTAAACAAGTAAGAAAATATTATTTCAATAATATTTATATGTTAGGTTATGTTATATCAAAAATATTTACTTATTACCTAGCAAAATACTATGAAGGTGGGATAAGATGGTGAGTGAGGGTTCAAGGGGGATGGGTGGTAAAGTGTATGGAGTAATGTATAGGAATTAATTAATTATGAAGTGATTACCTTTTATTGTAGTGTTGTTTGAAGGGAAAAGGCATTGTTTTCATCCTAAACTATACCCGAAAAGTCGAAGCCACACCTAAACTATACTAGTGACCTATTACACACCTAAACTATAAAAAAGTAAAACTATTTACACCCTGTCAGGCTACCACCACTTGCATGTGGTGTAGTGTTTTACACGCGTTGCCACGTCAGCACCACGTCAGTAAAAAATATCATTTTTTTATAGTTAAGGTGTGTAATAGGTCACTTATATAGTTTAGGTGTGGATTCGACTTTTCGACTATAGTTTGGGGTGGAAATGATGCCTTTTCCCTTAATGTTTTTAGCCGTTTACTTTTGTTATTTAATAGGCTGGACGCGCCTAAAATAAGTGTAACACACGCGCCTTAGAATGGGGGTCGCGGGGAGGTAATAATATCACTTTTATATAGTTAAGGTGTGTAATAGGTCACTTATATAATTTAGGTGTGGCTTAGACTTTTCTTGTATAGTATGGGGTGGAAATGATGCATTTTCCCGTTGTTGGAATTATGTTTCAATCACATCATGAAGCATGGTAAGTTATTAGTACTAGCTTTAATGAGAGTGGGAGCCGCATTTCGTTTACTACCGCTTCATTAGCTCAAAAGGTTGAATTCATAATGTGTTTTGCAGTCCTTTCCAAACTTTTTACGCAGAAATCATATTAGCTTAATTGATTTAATATTTGAATTTTCATTATGTTATTAAGAAAGAATTCCTATTTTATCTTGTAATCTCCTGCACGTGCCCATCCCAATCTCCCCTTCTTTTCCTAATAGTTTCACTTTATATATATTGTATGTGCTCAAAAAAAAAATTAATCATCATAATCCGGAATCGCAATGAATCAGAAGAATGGCAGAACAACAGGAAACTGAAAGGCTGGCAGCCTTGGCTATAGCTCAGGTGAACATACAGAATGACGGTCAACAAGGACGCCATCCAAACCCTGAGGATGAAGACTTGGGGGATGAGGAATTGTTGAATCCTCGAAATCCAAGGCGAGCAGAGCAGATGGCTGCACCAGTGCAGCGTAATGTCAATAGGAACCATCCATTTAGCGGAAGGCATGGTCAACAGCCTGTCCATTATGAGGTCGATGATAATGATGATAGAATGGACGAAGCAGGTGCAATGGGTACAATTATTCCTCTACCTTTGGCACCTGAGGCAAAATTCAGCATAACAAGTACCATGATTCAACTCCTGAATTTGAAGGGGTTGTTTGGTGGCCTGCCTGGTGATGATCTGAACATGCATTTGGTGAACTTTGTCACCATCTACAAATCTTTTGATAACCCAGGGGTGGGTCAGAATGCGATCCGGTTGAGGTTATTCCCATTGTCTCTGTCTGGGGAGGCAACAATGTGGTTGAACGAGCTGGCTCCTGATTCCAAAACCCACTGGAAATAGTTGAAAGAGGCGTTCCTAGAGCAGTTCTTTCCACCCTCCATGAGGGTACAGTTGAGGGATGAAATTAGCAATTTTCGACAGCTCTCTACCGAAGCCTTGCATGAAACGTGGGAGAGATTAAAAAAGAAGCTGTCACAATGTCCAAACCACAATATGACAGACCTACACTTGATGGAGACTTTGTACAGAGATCTTAACTCTGTAACAAAGACAATTGTAGATAATGCTGCTGGTGGTTCATTTGTGGATCTTACATTTCCAGAGGCTTCGGTTATGTTGAATAGAATGACCAAATAAAGTCGAGCTTGGCATACCAGGGATTTTGTGGTAGTTAGCCCGACTGTTGCTATTGGTATAACTGCGGAACAGCGCAGAAGAGAAGAGGAGCGAGATCAAGACATGGCTCACCTGAAGACACAGATGAACTTGTTGACCAAACACTTGCTATCAGGTAATACAGATAAGGTAAAAGTTGTGGAAACTCAGGATAGAGTTGATGCTAGTCCGGAAGAAGAGGCAAATTATTTGAATAATCAGGGGGTTTCTGAGGCAATAGCCAAAAAAATCAAGGTCGAAACTTTTATGATAAGCCCGGTTACAAAGATAGGGAGCAAGGAAACAAATTAATAAATTGTCAAAAAAATGCAGTATGTTATAAAAATTACTATTACTATAAAAATTGTTCATACCTTTGAAAGCAATCAAAATTTCACTAAACCCTGTATGAGTGAGTAATAACAAAGGCAAAAACAAATTTAAAATTCAAATTTTATGAATTTAGTAATATAAAATCAAATAAGAAAACTTCTTAAATTTATGTGTGCCTTAGGGGAATCAAACTTCTATACAGAAGGTCAGCTAAATTTAAGCGGGTTCTTTCACTACTGATGGATCAAGTAATTGTGATATATATTTGTTACATATTCAATAAATTTCTCAATATAAATATGAATTATTTATAAAAACTATTTAGTTTTTAAGAACTCACATCCAAAACCTTAAGAGGGTGTTTTGATGGGCTTTTTAAAAAGTAACTTATAAGTTAAAAGCTAAAAATCATAAGTAGAAATTGATTTATTTTTATACTTTTTTTACCTAAAAATAAATGCTTAAAAGCATTTTTTTAATTTTGTCAAACATTTTTAAAATTTAAAAAATATTTAAAAATTAAAAATACTTAAAAATAAGCTAGTTCAAACACCCCTAAATCCACCGCCCCTTAAAAGTCAATTATTGTTGTTCTTTCTTTCGAGAAAAGGTATATTCTGAAAAGTCAACTATACATATATGGCCTTCTTTCTCTAAACATTGGCAAACTTTAGTACCAATGGCAAATAACATAAAGAGGAAAGAATAGAAACGTCACTTCAAATTAAATCAATAATAACAACAATAACAAACCCAGTATATTCCCATATAATGGGGTCTGGGGAGGGTAAAGTGTACGCAGTTTATACCACTACCTCCGAAGAAGTAGAGAATCTATTTCCGATAGACCCCCGGCTCAAGACAAAAGACCGTATATAAAAAAACGTCGAAAGTGAGCAACAAGATAAACTAACAGAGATACGTCATCCACAAATTAAACATAAAGTACAATAACAAACCAAGGACCCCCCTCCCCCAACTCTTGAACTACCAACCAAGCTACACCAAACCCTCCTAGCTACAGACTACGACTCGACCCCACACCTTAGCCCTCTACCTTAATACTTTTCCTTCATACCTTCCTATCGAGGGTCATTGTCCTCAATAAGTTGTAACTGCTCCATGCCACGTCTAATCACTCCTCTCCAATACTTCTTCGGTCTACCTCCACCCCGCTTGAAACCCTCCAAGGCCAACCTCTCACACCTACAAACTGGGGCATCCGTGCCCCTTCTCATCACATAACCAAACCATCTCAACCTCACTTCCCGTATCTTATCCTCCACCGAAGCCACCCCCACCTTCTCCCGAATAATCTCATTCCTAATCTTATCCGCCCTCGTAAATCCATACATCCAATGCAACATCCTCATTTCCGTCACCTTCAACTTTTGAACATGAGAATTCTTAACAGGCCAACACTTTGCTCCATACAGCATTGCCGGCCGGACCGCAACTCTATAGAATTTGCCTTTAAGCTTGGGAGGCACCTTCTTATCGCATAAAATTTTCAAGGCGAGCCTCCATTTCATCCAACCTGCTCCAATACGGTGAGAGACATCCTCATCAATCTCTCCATTCTTCTGAATCATAGACCCAAGATACCTAAAACTATCCTTCTTACAAGCCACCTAAGAATCCAACTTCACTACCACCTCATCCTCTTGCCTCGAATCACTAAACTTGCACTCCAAGTATTTCGTCTTGGTCCTACTAAACCTAAAACCTTTAGATTCCAGGATTTGTCTCCAAACCTCCAACTTATCATTAACACCTCGACGCGACTCGTCAATCAAGACTACATCATCCACAAAAAGCATACACCAAGGCACTTCTCCTTGGATACTCCGCGTCAACACATCCATCACCACGGCGAATAAAAATGATCATGGAATTTAAATTTCACTTTCTAGCCATTTCAATTTACTGATTTGTTCTATACCATTTCTACACCTCTTCTATACAGTTTCTATACAAATCTTATACATATAAATATTCTACACGGAAATTATACAGTTTTGATACATAATTTATATAATAACTGTACATATTTTTTTTACACATTTTATACAATAATTATATAATTTTCACACACTTTCTACATATTTTTTATATATATTTTATACATATTTGATAGAACTATACAATTTTTAAACATATATCTTATATAGATACATATTCAATTTAACAATTATATCATTTTTATATAATTTAATTATTATTTCTAAAAAATTAAAAAACAGAATATTTGATCAGTTAAAAAAAATTAAAATATTTTTAAAAGGGCCGAATTTTCCAAGTTGAATACTGTATCAGTATTGTATATAGACTGTATCAGTATTGTATATGGATTGTATATGGACTACGTAGGCCAAAATGACCCAAATTAGAAAATGACTATAAAGTAGAAATAGTATATCCGACTGACCACTTTTTGGAAAGTTTTCAAACTTGTGCTATTTTTTTAAAAAAAGTGCTATAGAGTGTCCTTTTCCCTAACATAAATTCCATCATTTTGAAACATAATTATTTTTTTTGTATTTTTTTTAATTAAAATTTCTCTCTCTATTCTTATATATAAGTTGCCGATCATATATATTACTATTTATGTATTTGAACTAACTGATTTAACTATATTTTAAAAAATAAAATATCTGTCTTTAATACATAATGCAATTAACACTATGTTTATGAAAGGGAAAATGACACTTTATAGCACTTTTTAAAACAAATAGCCCAAGTTTGAAATTTTTTAAAAAAGTGGTCAGTCGGATATACTATTTCCGCTTTATAGCCATTTCCTAATTTGGATCATTTTGGCCTACGTAGTCCATATACAGTCCACATACAATACTGATACAATCTATATACAATACTGATACAGTATTCAACTTGGGCAATTCGACCCTTTTAAAAATATTTTAATTTTTTTTACAATAAATTTTTTAACTGATTAAATATTCTTTTTTTTTATTGTTTAGAAATAATAATTAAATTATATAAAAACGATATAATTGTTAAATAGAATATGTATCTATATAAGATATATGTATAAAAATTGTATAGTTCTATCAAATATGTATAAAAAATATATAGAAAATGCATGAAAATTATATAATTATTGTATAAAACGTGTAAAAAAAAAGTACATTTATTGTATAAATTATGTATCAAAACTATATAATTTTCGTATAGAATATTTATATGTATAAGATTTGTATAGAAATTGTATAGAAGGTGTGTAGAAACGGTATAGAACAAGACAGTAAATTGAAATGGCTAGAAAGTGAAATTTAAATTTCATGGCCATTTTTATGGAAATAGTTTAATTTGAAGTGTCGTTTCTGTCCTTTCCCCTTTATGAAATTGTGATTAATGGATCCCTTAAATTCAGTAATAATTTTTCAATTTCAAAATTTTGAAACACCAAATTAATTTAACGATTAGAATTAGACATTGAGGAATATCCGATTGATTTCGACAAACTGCATCCTAATTGCATCCTATGTAATAATATACATTGCAAATCAATATTAATTTAATATGCAATGAAACTTAAACAAATTTTTTCAAAACTTGAAAACATAAAACAATGCTTGATATCCATGCCTAATATTCTTTCATATACATAACAATGTTACATATATAGGCTGAAATAAACACACCTCAGCTTACCTAACAGAGCCATATACATAACTTGTTACGTATAACACTGTTAATGCATAACATATACATAATTTTGTAATGTATATATTCTAAAATAAATAATCCATCAGTGTTTGTTTCACCACATATACATAACAAATTTAAAAATATATGGGCTCATATACATAACAAATTTAAAAATATATGGGCTCATATACATAATAATGTTATGTATATGGGCTGAAGTAACAACAAATTTCATACATATATATATGGTGTGACATAAAAACTCTCGACAATGTCAAATTTCATATATATACATACCTTTTTTTTGTCTTTTTTATTTTCTTCCAACAAGAATGATATCAACAACAACGATCCAATCTTTCTTGTGCATCTTATCACGTATAAGATAAAGACGTTTAGTACCATCAATACACATAGTTTCACATTTTTCATTACCCAACATACGTAGGACGTTATTTGAATGAATTTAAAAGGCACCTTCTACGAAAATAAAAGCATCAGAAGGGGAAGGTAAAGTTATGTATATGAATTATAAAGAGAGAAATTATAAATATGGAATATTTGTAATTATATTTGAGGATTTGGGATATTGTGTAATAAAAGAAAGTAAAGTTATGTTTTTTGTAATTTTTCCAAAAAAAATGTGACTAATGTTGGTAAATTTTCTTGATATATATATATATTTTTAGGATAATTAACCTCGTGAGACATTTTCTTGATATATATAATTTGTACGAACTTGATTTCTTTGGTTGGAGCTTATAGTTAATACTAGATATTGATAGACCCGTGCTAGGTTGGGCCCAATATATGTTATTTTTTGAAAAAATACTTAAAATCACAATTTTACTTTATATTTTTACACAATATCTTAAATCCTAAAAACTAATTACAAATATTCCATTTTATAATTTCTCTCTCTATAATTCATATACATAACTCTACCTTCTAATTTATACGTATTTTTTCCTTATAAAGTGCCTACAATCAAGGAGTCACATCCAATAGGTTACCAAGTTTGAATACAAAACTGAAAAATCCTATTTGGAGCAAAAACTTGCAACTTTTGCCTCTCCTCCCCCAAAATTAACACTCCTTCAACCTTCATATTCACTCAAAAATTCCTTCAATCTCCATTTTCAACTTTAAATTTTTTTTAATTTTCATGGCCGAACACCTACAAAATAACTTTCATAACTGTGGTTATATAACATATCAATCTGATGTGACCTTATTCGAAGCTCATATGAGAACTTCATTTAACGAGGGCAAAGGGATGTTTGGTTACTACAGGAAAATTTATTAACAGCAGAGTGTTCGGTAAAAATCATATCCATACTAGTTACACGATAAATTCATCCGATCAGTTCACACAAATCTAATTAAATATCTACATATGATTATTTATATATATGTATTTATGGTACTAAACGTCTTTGTCGTATGTGTGATAAGATGCACAAGAAAATTTGAATCGATGCTGGTGATATCATTCTTGTGGGAAGGAAAGAAAAAATAGGAAGAAAAAAAGGGTATGTATATGTATGGAATTTGACACTATCGAGAGTTTTTATGTCACACCATATACATATGTATGGAATTTGTTGTTACTTCATGATATATACATAACATTATTATGTATATGAGTTCATATACTTAAATTTGTTGTGTGTATGTGGTAAAACAAACACTGATGGATTATTTATTTCAGAACATACAGATTACAAAGTTATGCATATGATATGCATTAACAGTGTTATACATAGCACGGTTATGTATATCAACCCATATACATAATTCTGTTGGACTGTTGTATTTTCAGAACATATACATTACAGAGTTATGCATATGTTATGCATCTGTAGTGTTATATGTAACATAGTTATGTATATGACTCTATTAGATAGGTTGAGGTGTGTTTATTTCAGCGTATATATCACTGTTATGTATATGAAAGAATATTAGATAGAAATATTAAACATTATTTTTTACATATTAAACTAATATTAATTTGCATTGTATATTATTACAGAAAATGCAATTCAGATGCAATTGTCGAAATTAATGCGAAATTCCTTAATCTCTAATTATGATTGTTGCAATTGTTTTGGTGTTTCAAAATTTTGAAATTGAAAAATTGTTACTGAGTTAAAGGGATTCATTAATCACAATTTCATAAATATAGAGTTAATTGCGTTATGTGTTTAATACTGATATTTTATTTTCTTAATTATAGTTAAAGTAGTTAGTTCAGATACATAAGTAGTAATGTATAAGAATAATTAAAATCAGGGAGAGAAAAATTTTAGTTGAAAAAAAAGAGAGAAAAGATAATTATTTTCAAAATGCTGATATTTATGTTATTTATACTTTTTTTATTTCACAGAATGCTTGTGCTCTTTAAGGATATATTGGAAATAATCTCGCTACCTCTATGATAAACATAAAATTTTTGTGCTCTCTACCTTTTTTAGACTCCATTACGAGATTATATAGAGTATGTTCGTGTTATTGTTGTTGTAATCTTTCACGAAAAGTGTTAATCAAAATGGTACTATGCTTCTTGAAATTAAGAATGAACCTTTTGAATAAACAAGAACCTTTCATAAATGTTTAATTTAGATTAATCTTAATCTTCGTTGGTCTATAAGTAGAAAGGTCAACTGAATATAACAATTAACAACTGAGAAAGAGTTTGTAGTATTTTGAATACCCTTCACTAACCTAATCCCAGCTTAAAATTTCCTATCTGAAGCTTGTTTAAAAAACATAACTAAAAACAGTTAATCCTTCTTTCGATTTTAAACTTTTTTTTTAAAGTTAAATTTTAGGTTCAGGAATCATTTTATGGGGAAAAGACACTTTATAGCACTTTTTAAAATAAATAACCCAAGTTTGAAAAATTTTTAAAATTGCCAGTCGGATATACTATTTTTGCTTTATAGTCATTTCCTAATTTGGATCATTTTGACCTACGTAGCCCATATACAATACTAATACAATATTCAACTTGGGCAATTCGGCCCTTTTAAAAATATTTCAATTTTTTTTTGTTATAAATTTTTAAACTGATCAAATATTTTATTTTTTTATTGTTTAGAAATAATAATTAAATTATATAAAAACGATATAATTGTTAAATAGAATATGTATCTATATAAGATATATGTATAGAAATTGTATAGTTCTATCAAATATGTATATGTATAAAATATATATAAAAATATATATAGAAAGTGTATGAAAATTATATAATTATTGTATAAAACGTGTAAAAAAAGTACAGTTATTTATTTATATTGTGTATCAAAACTGTATAATTTTCATATAGAATATTTATATGTATAAAATTTGTATAGAAACTGTACAGAAGGTGTGTAGAGATCAAGTCGGTAAATTAAAATGACTAGAAAGTGAAATTTAAATTTCATGACCATTTTCATGAAAATAGTCTAATTTGAAGTGTCGTTTCTGTACTTTCCCCTAATTTTATTCCATAATAAAGCCCAAAATTACAACAAAATTCAGTAATGGAAAGAATCTGAGCCCAGCAAATGGCCCAAATCCGAAAAAACCTCCAACTACTCCTCTCCAAAGCTTCCTCCTTACATTTCCTATGCAGTTGCCGCATTTGGATTTTAAACTCAGCATACCCACAACAAATAAACTTCTTCAGTCTCAAACAACCCCCCCTTAGTCTTTAGATTATATATATAATCGTCGATTGATTATTGAGTTGTTCCTTGAAGACGCACAATGGGAGTGGCTACAGAGTTAAAAAGAGAAGGCCTTTGATACTTTTGGGCTTCTCATGCTCCCAAGTCCCAGACTCCCAATGAGATACTTACAATGGGCCTTTAGGAGTCAGATTTTGAAGGAGAGTAGCCATTTAGGAATATGTTTCTCATGTGTTGTTTCTTGTAGATTATATTGTTTTTGATAAATCGAGAGGATACTGGGTGGAAGGTGGTGACACACAACGACCAATCCAAATATAGTATATACTTATCAAATCAAACCAAATATAATATACTTGTTGACTTGAGAGAGAATTAATGAGACACAAAAGAGGAAAAATAGGCTTTCAATAATGTACAAAATTGAGAATTAATGGGATATGAATAGGGGTGGGCATGGTACGGTACGCTACGGTATTTTAAATTTTGGTACGATAACTTCGATTTTCGGTATCTAAAAGAACAATACCATTACCATACCAAATTAGTTCGGTAGGGTTCGGTATTTTTAAATTCGGTTTCGGTATTTTACGGTATGGTAATTCGGTAACCATACTTTATTTAATTTCGACTTAGATATTCATACAAAAACTATTAGTTTAAACTTTAAAAGCATCTTAATCATTCAGACTAACAACTATTTGTTAATCAATTACACACAAAAAATATCTTAATCACCATTGAGTAGTCTAAGATGCAAACGCTGAACCATTACCTAAAATTAAGCATAGTATTTCTAAATAAATCTACACCAAAAACTTCATTCACTAACATCAAAAATCTAACTTGACATATGTAGCTCCATTTGAACTGAAATACTTCTCAAATAGGTTGCAACACTTTTCAACTACTAGTGAAAATGACTTTTGTATCACTTTGATGATTTTAATCATGAGCAGTATCCTACAAAAGAAACGTAATAGTTCTTCTCTTGTAGCATACTTTTCAGTAGACTCCAACAACAATTTTTCACGAACTGCTTCAAAACAAAAGAAGTTTCTTAAGAACCAATAAAGAAAGAGGTAGAAGAAGACTACTGGCTAATCAAGTAAACAAATTTTGCTACTTCAGGCACAATAAATACTTATCATATATTGCAACTTACAATTAGATATCGATGATGCGAGAACAACTTTCACTCTCTGCCAAATCTAAGAAGAAATAAAAATAAGTTTCATGTAATGTAAGAAAATAAACTATTATGCAACATCAATATAGAGCTCATAAATGAGAATCTCTTACCAAGTTCAAATTGCTCCAAATAATCTAGATCTTCCTCAATTCCAATCGAAAGTGAGTCACTTCGAAGCCAATCTTGACAACACACAAGAGCTTGCACTAATTTAGGAGTCAATGAACTCCTAAATGAATCAAGAATACGTCCTCCCATACTAAATGCACTCTCAGAAGCCACACTAGAAACAGGAACGGCTAGCACATCACGAGTCATTTCAGCAAGAAGAGGAAATCTGATTGAGTTCATTTTCTACCAATTCAAGATACTAAAATCATCAATTTCATTTTCAGTTGCTTCACCTAGATACTTGTCCAACTCTGTTTTAGCACACGATCTTCCACTGTCGGCTTTATGCTTCTTGAATTGTTGTGTAAGTATTGCAGCTGGTTTTTTAGATTGAGTTGAACTACTTACACTTGGTAAGTCCAAAGTGCTATCAGTTAAAGAAATAGATGAAGAACTTTGAGACCTTTTCGAATGTGCTTTTGCATACTCATCAATCAAAGAAATCAGGTAACTTTTCACTTCGCGTACTATTTTGTTTCCTATTTCTTCCCCAAACATACTCACTAGTGCATAAGTAACATACTCCTCTTTGTAGCGGGGATCCAAAATACATGCAATAAAAATTAGTTTATTCATCTTTTCCGATTTACCCCAATATGTATCAAATTTTCCTTTCATGTTGGTTGCCATTTCACTCAAATTAGCATCTTCACTTTCTATCAAACCTTTCAGAACAAAATGAAGCTCACAATTTTCAACAAAGTGAACATTTGATGTAACATAAAGAGAACCTGAGACCTTTAAGTTGAGTTTATAGAAAGTTTCAAGAAATTTCATCATGTGCCTTATTTTTTTCCAATCAGAAAATAAAATTGAACCTGAAGATTTTTCATCTTCACAAATATTAGTAAGTAAATAATGTAATAATCCACAGTCAAGAGCACCATAACTTACAAATGCATCCTCAAATTCTTGTGCCACATTTAGCATCAAATAGGTGGAATTCCACTTAGTAGGAACGTCCAAACATAGTGATTTCTTACCTGCTATCTTTTCAAGTTCACAACATTCTTTAAACTTCTTCAACCTTGCCGGAGATTGTCTAATATATCTTACCACTTGTCTAACACGTTTCACAGAATCATTCATTTCTTTTAAACCTTCTTGAACAACCAAATTGAGAATATGAGCCATACATCTCATATGAAGGTGATTACCATCCATCATATTAGTTTCCCATTTATTAAATTGCTTAGACAACTCTTTCACTGCAATATTATTTGAACTAACATTATCAATCATAACAGTGAAGACTTTGTCTATACCCCAATCAAGCAAGCACTTTGTAATAACAGATGCTATATTCACACCTCTATGACTAGAAATTGAACAAAATTTTTTTTTTTTTTTTGTGTATAGTTCAATCTTTGTCGATAAAGTGAATCGTAAGACACATATAATTAATTCTCTGCAATGAAGTCCAAGTGTCTGTAGTGAGACAAACTCTTTGTTGGGTTTCTGTCAAAAAAAATTTCAATTTGTGTTTCTTTTCACCATATAAATCAAAACAAACTCTAGTCACTGTTTTACGGGAGGGAATTCGAAATTGAGGTTGAAGTACATTCATAAAGTGTTTAAAACCTTCCCTTTTAACAAAACGAAAAAACAGCTCATCAAGAATAATCATCTTAGCTAAAGCAGCCCTACATAGTTCTTGATCAAATTTTCAAGAAACGAGTACTCCCCCATTCAACTGTTGACCACTTTGAACTGGTTGAAAACCTAACCTAGTTTGATTAGTTTCAACATTATGGGAAAATTTTGGACATCTAGACATATGACCTTTTAATCCCGAGGTACCATTTCTAGTCTTAAATTTTGGATATGAAAAACCACAATACTTACATTTTGCAGTCAATTCTCCATTAGGACCATATATTTTATCAAAATGATCCCATGCAACAGATCTTTCCAATATGGATTTCCTTTTCTTTGAGTTGATTTCACTTATAGTTTTGGTTGCTTTTGAAACTCTATTTTTATCCATTTTAGCTTCATCATCTGCCATCTATGAGAGCAAAAATAAATAACAAAACATTAAAGATTGAACAAAAAAAGATAAGAATGAAAAAAAAATTAGAGCAAAAAAGAGCCTTTACCAGAAGTCCTGAAGCACAAAACTCAGAAGCAATCCAGCAATATAGATAGATTTATTAAAAAATGTGCTTTACAGCTTTAGAACTTGTAAAACTTTTGGGACAGTAAAGTAATGGAAACTGAAAAGTCAGGATGAAAAGGAATCCAAAACAAATAAACAATTGGATCACATCATCTAAACAGTTATCCCACCCTCACTAATTAGAATTTAGAAGTTTAATGATTGTGAATATTAGATGTCTATCGGTATTCTCTATAATTGAGTTGAAAGTTGGAACAAAAGTAAAAAAAAGACTAATGAGCTTCCCAAAAAAATTATTTTTAAATAAGAATTATTTTTATGTTTAATTGATTAATGAATGATATATAATAATATAAATAAATTTAATAATCTTAAATATAATATATATGAATTTTATATATTATTAAAAAATTTGGTGCGGTATACGGTATTTCGGTATTTATTATATAAATACCAAATATCATACCAAATACCAAAATAATTTAAGCCTCCTATCAAATACCATAATAACCACACCACGGTATAAAAATTTTTCATTTCGATATGGTATTCGGTATATATCATACCATGCCCACCCCTAGATATGGATAGTGGAAAGAGAAAAAAAAGATATGACATAATACATAAACATGTTTTTTGATTTCATCTCAAGTTACATTGATGACCTTCAACCTTTTTTTAACTTGATCTCAAATTACATTTATGGTCTCCAACTTTGGGTGTGCATAAGCAGACAACTTGTATAAAGTTGAACAAACTTTGGGTATGCACAAGTAGACAACTTGTATAAAGTTGAACAAGTAGACACACATGTGCATAATACACATAAGACGTCATGTTGGACAAGAATTGGCCACGTAGGATGTCACATAGAACATATGTGTCTACTTATTCAATTCTATACAAGTTTAAGTGTCTATGTGTGCACACCCAAAGTTGAAGGTCATATATGTAATTTCAATTTGTATACACTCAAAGTTGGAAGTCATATATGTAATCTGAAGTTAAGTTAAAAGGCATATTTATACATTGTGCCAAAAGATATTATTTCATTATTACTGATTAAAGAATACAAAGTTCGTATGTATAGTGCTATTCTCTTTACTAATCCCCTGGTAACAAAATGCAAACAACTTTTTGCTCCTAACTAATTATCATGTTAAATGACCAGTATGCCATTGCTCTTCAATTGGCAGATAATATCCACTTGTAGATATAAGCTTCTTAAGGAGGTCATGAATCTTTTTTTTAATTGTAAAAGCATTAGTGCTACTGAACTATCTCCAGGTCTGATTTAAACAGCTCTTTAAGGAGCTAATAGAAAATTTCATATGTAGCAAACAGAAATATACATATCGCTTCATGTGTTGACGACATGAAAGAAAAATCACCAAACACATCGTCAGCTCCTAAACTTGATATGAAATTTCATTTTGGCACTTAAAATAAACGTTGTTCATTTTAAATATTTAAACTAATATTTTGATGTGTCATTTTAACACTTTTGCTTACATGACAAAGTAAGTAAATTCACACTCACTAGTAGGGGTGTACAGATCAAACCGTTAAGTCAAATCGAACCGAGGAACCAAACCAAACCGAGAAAAAAATCCGACTTATGATTTGGTTTGATTGATTTGGCGTCAGAAAAACCCCCCCGACCATTCTTGGTTTGGTTTGGTGTTAACAAAAAAAAAGTCAAACCGAACCCGAATCAAACCGACATAATATATATATATATATATAATATTCTAACTTTTTTATACATAAAATATTAATTATAATCTACTTTTTAAATACTTTTTCAATTAGTTTTAGTAATTTTCAATAATTTGAAAGTAGATGTAGATATATATTTAGATTTGGGCCTTTAAGTTGTAATATTTGTCCATTAATTGCTAATTAAATGATCGAAAACTCAATATAAACTTAAAACTTAAACTTTTCACTCTTCATCTCACTTTTTAGTTTCAAGAGAGTTTTCCGCTCCTCATTTTTTCATAATTATGGTTTTTCATTAGCACATGAGTGAAAACATATTTGATCTAGTCTTCTATCACAATATAATTGTAAAAGCTAAAGATTATAAAAAAAAATCCGAAAAAACCTGAAAAAAAATAAAAAATCCAAAATACCCCGGCTAAAACCTAAACCGAAAAAACTAATTTTATGTTGGTTTGATTTAGTTTATAACTTTAATAAACCGACATGATTGGTTTTTTTTTTTTTTAAATAAAAACCGAACCAACCCGACCTATGTACACCCCTACTCACTAGTAGTGCATGGAAGACTAATTTAGTCTATTTGTATATTATTATTGCTTTATTTTTCTCTTCTTGTTTCTCAATTCTCTAGTCATTATCTCCCACCATTGAATTAAGCTTAAACTCAAATCTGCCCTTCAATAATCTCTCAGTAGCCCCTCTCTCTCCCCACACTATTATTTCTTTTATTTTTTTTAGTTAGAACTAATTTACAACCATATTTTCAATATAAAAGAAAAAGAGTTATATATTTAAAAACTGAATCTTAAAATATTTGATGTCAACAAAGATTGACGAAACATATAAAATTCTCAAAAAATAATTTTTTATTTCGTCTAAAAACTATCTATTCTTCTAATTTTTTTCATAATCATTTTTTATTTTTAGAAAAAACAAAACCTCTTATGCGTTTTGAATTTGACATGTGTTTTGGGTTAAACGAAATTTAAAGAATGATGGTATTTAAAAAACTTGCAAATTTTTAATTTTTTTAGTTGTCGTTTCTTTACTTGTTGAGTTATTGTAAAAAATAATTTGAAAAAAATACTTCAAATAGGTGAGTTTTCTGTAAGAAATGAAGAGAGCTTGATGGTATGGAGTAGAAGACAATGCGGAACGCGGGGGGGGAGGGGGAGGGGGGGAGTTGGTTGTATAGGAGAAGCGATTTATAGGGAGTGAGGGGGTGAGGAGTTGAGTATGTTGGATAAGACGATTTGTTTAGGGTGGGGTGGGGTGGGAGTATTGTAGAAGACAACTTGGGGAGGAGTTTGCAAGATAGATTTTTTAAGTAATATGTAATGTATATATGCGGTATGTATAATGTTTAAAACAGTATTTTAATTTTTAAGTAGTATATATCTATATCTATAATTTATAATATATTAAAAGTGTGAAGATCCTAAGTGATTTGAATTTTTTATCCTTCATTAAAAATCTCCACAATAGTCAAAACTGTCTTGTCCCTTGTTTTCTCTAATTATTATATCATCATCATCATCATCATCATTACTAATATTATTATTAGTATTTAAAATAAAGAAGTTCTAAAATGTATAGTAAAAGAAACCATCAAAATAGGTAATTAAAGAGTCCTAAATTTTGGAAAAAGAATATAAATTTAATTAAAAATTTCCTGAAGAAAATTTCATCCCTAAAACTTCTACAAAACCGTTCTTTTTTTAGTTTCCTAGAATATATGGTTAAAGAAGCAATCAAAATAGGTAATTATATTACAGAGTCCTAAATTTAGAAAAAACACATAAAATTAATTTTGAAAATAGTTAAAGAATTTTACATAATTCTAAAAAAAATTCTTAAAGAAAATTTCATCCCTAAAATTTCTACAAAACAACCATTTTTTAAAGTTTTTAATTTCAAATATAATTGTATTTTCATCCTTAGAGTTTCTAGAAACGACCATTCTTTTTACTTAGTTTTTAGTTTCAAATAAAATTGTATTTTCCTATATTTCTTAAGTAAAAATCTAATTATACTGAAACATTAAGAAATTAATTAAATTTCTTATTTAATCTAAGTAAGAAATCATAATATTTAGTATCTCTAAATCAATTAGAATTTTATTTTATTTAGAATTAAAAGTTTTATAATTTTATTTAATTAATATTTTGATTAAATTTTACCACAAATTATGACTGTTTCGTCTACTTTTCTTCTTATTTGATTTTGCTGATTTTCATTTAAGTAGCCTTTTTGTATCTATTATCATCATTATTTCTGGGTTTTTTTTTATTCCTTTTAGTTAATAAATTTAAAATTATATATAAATTATACATAATCAATTATTGACAATGAATTCTTCTCTTTTAACCATGTTTTGTGCTTCTCTTTTAGAGGAAGTATATGCCACTGAATGAAGTATCCGAAAAAATCAAAGGTTTATATATCTCGCAGAAAAAATCAAAGGTTTATATATCTCGCAGAAAAAATCAAGGTTTTGATTACGGGTATGGTGATTTTCTTTTTGATTGCCATAAGTTTTACTCCTTTCAAAGGTATTCGGTAGTTTTATGCAGTTTTTTTTAAACAATACTATTGTGTTCTTTGGATTATAAAATTTAAATGAATAGTTCAAAGATATATTAATTAAGATACAGATTGAGTTGAAATCGATTGTTTACAATATATATCATATTAAGTTATTTACAATGACTTCAAATCGTTTATAATCGATGATAAATCAGTTATTTACAATCTATTGAAGTTTATTTCATTCATCTTTTGTGCTATATTTTAATTATTAATGATTTTTGTATTCAAAAATTTGACTCTCTATTTTGTCACATTATTATCAACTCAAATGATAATTATGAGAGATCAGTTGTATTTTTATGTCGTTTCAAATTTATTGAAAAAATTATGTTGTGATTATTTTGTAGAAAAGAGTACTTAGAAAACATACACACAAATATACATACAATATATAGCTATATACTATTTGAAATAATATACATTCAATATATAGTTATATATTACTTGAACGACCGACACAGACCGGTCCATTAAGCTAGGCTATCGGAATGGATCGAACCCCAGCTCGTTAAAAATATTTGAATCGGTGTCAGATTAGGCAGGACTGTCCTTATTGACGGATTTACTCTATACTATCATGTAAAGACACTCCATATAGTTTGTCTCATGATGTTGCATCTAACATTTTGTCGACCTATTGTGTAGATTCAAGCCAAAAAGATGTACACAAAAATCTTCAATAATCTACTTTTATTTTGTCAAATTTTCTGAATTTCTTGCACATTGATTTAACTCTTTTACATAATGTTCTTCATTTTAAAATTTTGCCTCTATACCATGTCTCTACAAGAAAATTCAAAGAAGTCTTAAAGCTTGTCAAATCAGAAAAGGACGAAGATTTTTCATGTGTGAGTACAAAGCAATTAAGCAATATCTTCAGGTGATGATTAGATAATTTATTAAAATTTTTATATTTTATCTTACAAAATATTGATTGTTTTATTTTTTATTTTAAAGGATGTTGGATACTCTACTACACTTTTCAATTTTTCAGATTGATTTATGGAGTTACATGTTTCTCCTCTTCGAATTGATGACCTTCCTTTTCTTCAAGAAGGTATGGCTAGGGAACTCTTTACACTGATGACCATCATTTTCTTCAAGTTGAAAGGATCAGGGAAAGGGCAAAGATTTATCTTTGACTAAGCAACTTTTTTCTTTTGTTTTTGTCAGTTTGACAAATATTTGTGGAACTAGTGCTTTTTATTTCAGTGATGAACATATAGTTGAAGCGCTGCAGAATACTATTTTAAGCCTTTTTAATCAAAATTTGAGTTCTAAATTTATTATTCAAGTGGTTGATCAAGGAACAAATGTGTTGTTTGTTATAGATATTGATGATTGATTTCATAAATTTTTGTGTTTGAATATTGATTTATTTTCTTGGCATCTCCATCATTGAAATGGAGATCAAAGAATTAATGAGGAAAATTTATTAGTGTTGTCATTATAATTAAAGACTTTAGGTCTATTGATCAGGAATTAGGTCGACAACATGCACATAGATGCACAGTTGCTCGTGATAATTTTCTTAAGAAGTTATTATAAGGTATGATTTTTATATTTTTCAATTTATTAATTGATAGTCTTTCATTTAATCTTTCATTTACCTATGCTTGTTTTAACTCTTGCAGTTTTCTCATCTACCATTTAACGATTTCTTGATGGATTTACTGGGTGCACCAGCTCTGCACAAATGAAGAAAAAGGCGAAGAACATGTCTTTAGGCAAATTATCGGTTTGATTGAACCCGCCTCCGTCTATACGTGAAATTGATTTAGAGACTTTGAAAATTGATGTCCGTGACTTTTTTATTATACTCAATGCTGTCCAACTATTATATGTAGTTACTGGTGCTACGTGTATGGGTGCTACGAGTACGGATGCTATGGGCATGAGTGCTGGATAGTTTTATGTTGGTGATGATTTTCTTGAATTCTTCGATGTTGTTGCTGATTTGTACGGAAAGATAAATGTTGATGATTTTATTGAAGGGTTGAATGATGATCGTTCACCATTCAAACAAAGTTAATCTCAAGTTTTTTAGTATTAGTATATTTTGTAGTGTATGACTATTAGACATACTTTGTACTTGTTTTGTAAATCTTGTGTATTTCATGTAATTGGCTTGAATGACTCCAAAAGTTTCAAGATTGAGACAACTAGATTAAGGGGGAGGGAAGATTCATTCATAAACATAAGCTTTCTCACTATTTTTTCCTTAAGATATTTCTTTTATATTTTTACTCATTAGAGATTTTCTTGTCTAAATTGACGTCTCCTTCACTTCATCGATTAAAACTACAACACTTGAGCATCTATAGTCTCTATCATTTCCTTCATATTGAATGCTGAATTCTTTGCTAGAATGAGCAAACTAATTGATTTGACTGTTACTTATAGAGTTTATTGACTTACAATATTGGAAGATCGACAAATTTAACGAAATCAATAAATTTTATACATAATTTTTATAATTTCGTACATACAAAATATGTTACAAATTTTTGTTATAAATAAGTACCAACAATGTGTATTATTAGGTTCGATTAATAATTAATAAATAAATAAATTATTTTAATTTTTACAGAAAATCTGCTCAGATCAAAGAATACTTATACTTAATATTTAAATAAATAATTAAAGAATTTGAGTGTTAAAATAAAATAAGTTAGAGAAGAATATGAGTTGGGGCGGGTTGGGGAAGGAAGGAAATAAGTTGGAGTTGAAGTTTAAAAATAAAATTAGAGAAGGATATTTTTTAGTATAAATAGAATTATACTCATCAATTTACTACTAATCACCATTTTTTGTTTAAGCTGAAATTGAACAACACCATTACTCAGGAGCAAAATTCATCAACAATGGACATCAATATCGTGGAAGAAATATCGTTAGATTATTCTACTTTCAATTTTTCTATTTACAAAATATAAAGATGTAATTGATTGGTCCATTAAGCTGGGCGATTAGACCGGATCGAACTCCAGCCCGATAAAAATATTTGGACCGGTGCCGAGTTGGATAGGACTAGCCTTGTTGATGGATTTACTCTATATTATCATGTAAAGAAACAACATATGGTTTGTCTCATGATGTTGCATTTAACATTTTGTCGAACTATAGAGTAGACTCAAGCCAAAGAGATATACAAAAATCTTCAACAATCCACTTTTTTTTTTTTGAAACTTTTTGAATTTCTTGAACATTGATTTAGCACTTTTACATGATGTTCTTCGTTTTAAAATTTTGCCTCTATACCATGTCTCCACAAAAAAATTCATAGATATCTTAGAGCTTGTCAAATCAGAAAAGGATGAAGATTTTTTCCTATGTGAGTACAAAGCAATTAAGCAATATCTTCAGGTGATGATTAGATAATTTATTTATTAAAATTTTTATATTTCATGTTATAAAATATTGATTGTTCTATTTTTATTTTAAAGGATGTTGGATACTCTACTACTCTTTTTAATTTTTCAGATTGATTTACGAAGTTACATGTTTCTCCTCTAAAAATTGGTGACCTTTCTTTTCTTCAAAAAGGAAGGGCCAGTAAACTCTTTACACTGATGACCATTCATCTTCTTCAAGTTGGAAGGACCAGGAAAAGAGCAAAGGTTTATCTTTGTCTGAGCAATCATTTTCTTTTATTTTTGTCAGTTTGACAAACATTCGAGAAACTAGTGCTTTTCATTTCAGTGATGAACATACAGTTGAAGTGCTGCAGAATGCTATTTTATGTTTTTTTCGAATCAAAATTTGAGTTCTGAATTTATTATTCAAACTATTGATCAAGGGACGGATGTGTTGTTTGTTATATATATTGATGATCGATTTCATAAATTTTTTATTTTTGAATGTCGATTTTTTTTCTTGGCATCTTCATCCTTGAAATGAAGATCAAAGTTTGAGAAAAATTTATTAGTATTGATATTATAATTGAAGACTTTAGGTCTATTGATTAGGCATTAGGTTGACAACATACATGTAGAAGCATAGTTGCTCGTGATAATTTTCTTAATAAGTTATTACAAGGTATGATTTGTATGTTTTTTATTTTATTAATTGATAGTATTTTATTTAAACTTTGATTTACTTATGTTTGTTTTAACTCTTGCAGTTTTCGAATTTACTATTGAACGATTGCTTGATGGATTTACTAGGTGCACCATCTCAGCACAAATGAATAAAAGGGCGAAGAGCATGCCTTTAGGCAAATTATCGACTTGATTGAATCCAACCCGTCTATGCCTAAAATTGATTCAGAGACTTTGAATGTTGATGTCCGTTACTTTTTGATTATACTCATGCTGCCCAACTATTATATGTAGGTAGTGGTGCTACGTGTACAGGTGCTATGGACACGAGTGCTGAATAATTTTTTATTGGTGATGATTTTCTTGGATTCTTTAATGCTGCTGCAGATTTATACAGAGAGATAAATGTTGATAATTTGATTGAAGGGTTGGATGGTGATCGTTCACCATTCAAACAAAGTTAATCTCAAGTTTTTTAGGATTAGTACATTTTGTAGTGTATGGCTATTAGACATACTTTGTACCTGTTCTTAGGGATGTCTTTGGTATTACACAAGAGGTACCTACTTTACATACTTAGCATATTAGTTCTCTAATTTTCTGATTTTTCTAAGCCACTAAATAGGATTGCTATCATATCCTTGAGAATGATATCAAGGGGAAGAAGTGGCACTATAGCACCTGGTAGCTTGTGTTACTTTTGTCTAATCCTTTTTTGATGTTATAGTCTTATATTTCAGTAAAAATATTAATTTTCTTACTAATGTTGTCATTATGGTTTTCGGGATTTATTATTTATGGTATGATTTGGACAGAGTAAGCAAACCACAAGCAAAAAGTAAACAAGAACAACACACAGATTTACGTGAAAATTCTTGCAGAAAAAATTACGGGCAGAGGTAAAGGAGGTTTCACTATAATGGAGAGAGAGTACAATGCGGAGAAGGCTAAATTATCTGAATGATTAAAATAACCCACTAAATGCACTTATATAACACGTGCATACAAATAAGTCCTAGGCCCCAAAATATAAAGGTCCATACCGCGGGGGAGAACCTTCGCACCCCCACCGATATTAGTGGTGGGCTCTGAGATCGGGCCTATCAGCCCGATCCCCATGCTACCATCGCAGACCTCATTGAAAATCATAAATATGGGTCGCACCGTGAAACTTTTAGGGTCGGCTCAACATAATTCGGGTCACAACTCTAACAATATCCACCTTGACATGAATTCTAATTCATAACTCAAATCCATTCAAGACAAACTCTCCACCTCTTCCACAAAAGCCCCTAAGGGCACATCTCAACAACTAATACCAACCAAGTCTAAGCAATGCTCAAACTTGGCACTTGGTAGTGTCTTGGTCATCATATCAACAAGATTATCATGGGTACTAATCTTTCTTACCACAATATCACCACGAACAATAATTTCAAGCATAAAATGATATCGAACATTGATGTGCTTTGTCCTCTCGTGAAAAATCTGATCTTTCGAAAAGAAGATAACAGTCTGACTGTCGCAAAAGACCGTAGTAATCTGTAAGTCTTTGCTAAGTTTACAAAATAAACCCTTCAACCAAATAGCTTCCTTGAAAGCTTCTGTAATAGCCATGTACTCTACCTCAGTAGTTGACAAAGCAACCATAGTCTGTAAAGTAGCTTTCCAACTGATAGCACAACTACCAATGGTGAAAACATAGTCTGTAAGGGACCTCCTTTTATCATGGTCTCCTGGAAAATCAGAATCAACATACCCGATTACTCCATCTCTATTTTGCCCAAACTGCAAACAAACATCAGCAGATCCATGCAAGTATCTGAAAATCCACTAAATTTCTTTCTAATGATCTTTGCCAGGATTTGCCATGTATCTAAAAACTGCACTGACAACATAGGATAAATCTGGTCGGTAACACACCATCGCATACATAAGAGGCCCAACGATACTAGAGTATGGAACTCGAGACATATAGTCACGCTTATTATCTATCTTTGGAGATAAAGTGGATGAGAGTTTGAAGTGAGCTGCCAAATGGAGTACTAACAGGCTTAGTATTTTGCATATTGAACCTGTGAAGCACTTTTTCAATATATCCTTTCTAACTCAAGTATAACTTATAATTCTTTCTATCCCTCAGAATCTCCATGCCAAGAATCTTCTTTGCTGCTCCTAGATCCTTCATATCAAACTCCTTACTGAGTTGGGCTTTGACTTTTATTATCTCTCTCATATTCTTTACTGTAATCATCATATCACCAATATACAAAAGAAGATACACGAATGAACCATCACTTACCTTCTTGAAGTAGACATAACTATCATAGTTGCTCCTCTAAAACATATGAGAGGTCATAAAAGAGTCAAACCTCTTATACCATTGCTTGGGCGACTGCTTTAAGCTATAAAGAGACTTTTTCAGCAATCATACATAGTCCTCCTTTCCTGAGACTACAAATCCCTCTGGTTGCTGCATATAGATGTCCTCCTTAAGTTCTCCATGTAAGAATACAGTTTTGACATCCAACTGCTCAAGCTCAAGATAATGCATGGCCACAATACCAAGCAATTCTTGAATTGAACTATGATTTACAACTGGACAAAACACATCTACGAAGTCAATACCCGGAACCTAACTATAACCTTTAGCAACTAGTCTTTTTTTATACCTAGCATCTTTAACTCCCGATGTTTTTTCTTTCTTTTTGAATACCCACTTGCAACGGATAACTTTCTTATCTTTAGGCAATCTCACTAGATCCCATGTGTCATTCTTGTGAAGTGATTCCATCTCCTCCTGCATAGCAATCATCCATCGATCTGAATCATCACAACTAACTGCTTCTGAGTAAGAAGAAGGATCTTCACCGAAATTAATACCTTCTGCTACGCTCAATACATAAGCAACCAAATCAGCCTCAACATACTTCTGAGGAGGTCTAATATCTATTCTAGGCCTGTCTTTAGCAATAGAATATTGTGGCTCCACTGGTGGTGAAGAAGAAATAGTATCACTCTATACCTCCAGGCTAGACTGAGAAGTAAGCACTGGTGTAGACTCTGCTCCAATCTGAAATTCAATATAGGTGCTTGACTTTTGCTGATTCATGTCACTAAGCTCATCTAGAGGTGAAACACTAGATTCGGAAGGAGCCCGAAGCATGGTAGATTCATCAAACACAACATCCCTGCTAATTATAACCTTCCTGTTTTCTTGACACCAAAGCTTATAACCATTAATACCAGGGTTATAACCCATAAATAAGCACTTGACAGATCTAGGTTCCAACTTTCCATTATCAACATGAGCATACGCAGGACATCCAAATATCCTCAAATCAGAATAACTAGCAGGAGTACCAGACCATACCTCTTGTGGAGTCTTTTTACCAATCGCAACTGGGGGAGAGTAGTTAATAAGAAAACAAGCTATGGAAGTAGCTTCGGCCCAAAAAGACTTGGGTAAACCAGCATTAGAGAGCATACAAAACACCTTCTCCTTTATAGTCCTATTCATTTGTTCAGCCACACCATTCTGCTACGGAGTATGACAAACTATCAAGTGCCTCACCATTCCTTCTAACCTGCACAAAGCATTAAATTCATTGGAACAAAACTCTAAACCATTATCGTTCTGAAGGTATTTTACCTTCTTCCCTGTCTGCTTTTCAATCATAGTCTTTCACTCCTTGAAAGTAGGCAACGCATCATTCTTTTTCTTCAGAAAGAGCACCCAAACTTTGCTAGAATAGTCATCAATAATACTCAACAAATAATTCACACCTCATCTAGAAGGTACTCTAAAAGAACCCCAGAGATTAGAATGAGTGTAATCAAGTGTGACTTTAGTTGAGTGGATGCCTTTAGTGAATCCGACTCTCTTCTGCTTCCCAAAATCTCAATGCTCACAGAACTCCAGTTTGGTAATACTCTGCCTATCAAGAAGTCCTCTTCTTCTTAGTTCAGCCATCCCATTTTCACTCATATACCCCAGGCGCATATGCCAAAGTTTAGCAACGTCACTTTCTGATAGAGAGGAGGTAGAAATAGCTGCATCACCTGTAACCATAGAGCCTTTCAAGACATACAAATTTGCAGACTTTCTCTATCCCTTCATAACAATAAGAGCGCCTTTAGTAACCTTTAGGACTCCACCTTCACCAGTGTACCTATATCCATTCGAATCAAGAGTACTCAAGGAAATAAGATTTCTCTTTAGGTTTGGGACATACCGCACATCACCAAGTGTCCTCACAACCCCATCAAATATTTTAATTCTGATGGTTCCAATACCAGCTATTTTGTAAGGTGTGTTATTTCCCATCAACACAACACCTTTAGAGACTGCTTCATATGTTGTAAACCAATCCCGATTGCGACACATATGGAACGTGCTAGCTGAATTAAGAATCCAATCCTCACAGGGTTTGGAGTTACCATCAGAAACAACCAAGAGTTCTCTATCACTACCACCATCTTCAATAAAACTAGCTTTACTGGACTTCTCTAGTTGGTTTTTCTTTAGTTTTGGAGCTTCTTTTTTCTCTCTATTCTATAACTTCCAACACTCAGATTTGATGTGGATCTTCTTCTTATAGTAATTACAGGTTTTGTTTCTATTTTTGGATTTCAACCTGTTTCTATCATCACCCCCAGAGTTCCTCTCATAATTTCTTTCTCAAATAATGAGACCATCTCCTTGAGTCTCCGATCCATTCACAAGATACTTCATTTTCTCCTTAGAGAATAATGCATCATAGACTTCATCTATGGTCAAGGTATCACGACTATATAAAATAGTATCCATAAAGTTCGTGTATGATGCAGGCAGCGAACACAACAAAATCAACCCTAGATCTTCCTCATCGTACTTAACCTCCAAAGTCTCTAAATCAAAGACGATTTTCTTAAATATAGATAGGTGATCCTCCAAGGACGCACCCTCAGACATGCAATGGGAATAAAGTTATTGTTTGAGATGCAACTTACTTGTTAGGCTCTTCGTCATACACAATAATTTCAATTTCAACCACAATGTAGCGACAGTGGTCTCCTTCAAAATATCTTGTAGAATCTGATTGGATAAATGAAGGTGGATCTGAGATAGAGCCTTTCGATCCTTACGTTATTTGTCCTCATCCGTCCCTGATGAGGGCATATTATCAAACCCTAATAGAGCATCATCCAAATCTATCTACGCGAGCACAACCCACATCTTAACCTGCCATAATGAAAATCTATTGCGATCTAACAACAGAATATTATACTTCATGGTTGTCATCCCCAAGAAAATAATTGAACAGGCTCTGATACCAGTTTTTTATGATTCATACAGAGTAAGAAAACCACAAGCAAAAAGTAAACAAGAACAACACATAAATTTATGTGAAAATCCTTGCGGGAAAAACCACGGGCAGAGGCAAAAGAGATTTCACTATAATGAAGAAAGAGTACAATGTGGAGAAGGCTGAATTATCTGAATGATCAAAATAACCCACTAAATGCACTTATATAATATGTGCATACAAATAAGTTCTAGGCCCAAAACCATAAAGATCCATACCGCGAGGGGGAACCCCCACACCCCCATCGAGATCAGTGGTGGGCTCCGGGATCGGGCCTATAGGCCCGATCCCTACGCTACCACCGCAAACCTCATTGAAAATCACAAATATGCAAAACTTTCAGGGTCGTCTCAACATAATTCGGATCACAACTCTAACAATCTATTTATTTGTTCTATTTCACTTTGGTGATCCTGCATGTTGTACACAAATCTTGTTTATTTCATCTAATTGACTTGAATGACTCTAAAAGTTTCAATACCGAGACAACTGGGTTAAGAAGGAGGGAAGGTTCATTCATAAACATAAGCTTTCTCACTCTTTGTTCTTTAAGATATTTCTTTCATATTCTTACTCATAAGGACTTTTCTTGTCTAGATTGAATTCTCCTTCACTTCATTGGTTAAAACTACTACACTTGAGCATCTATAGTTCCTATCTTTTTCTTCATATTGAATATAGAATTCTTCTAAATTCTTCGCTAGAATGAGCAAACTAATTGATTTGGCTATTACTTATAGAGTTTATTGACTTACAACATTGAAAGATCAACAAATTTAACGAAATCAATAAATTTTATACACATTTTTTATAATTTCGTACATATACAATATATTACAATTTTTTGTTATAAATAAGTACCAATAATGTATATTATTAGTTTTGATTAATAATTAAATAATAAATAAATTATTTTAATTTAACAGAAAATCAGCTCAAATCAAAGAATACTTTTACTTAATATTTAAAAAAACAATCAAAAAATTTGGGTGTTAAAATAAAATAAGTTAGAGAAGAAGATGAGTTGGGGCAGGGTAGAGAAGCAAGGAAATAAGTTGGAGTTGAAGTTTAAAAATAGAATTGGAGAAGGATATTTTTCAATATAAATAGAATTATCTCATCATATTACTACTAATCACCATTTTTTATTCAAGCTGAAATTGAACAACACCACTACTCAGGAGAAAAATTCATCAACAATGGACATCAATATCGTGGAATAAATAACATTAGGTTATTCTACTTTTTAATTTTTCTACGTACAAAATATAAAGATGTAATGGACTGGTCCATTAAGCTGGGCGATCGGATTGGATCGAACCCCAGATCGATAAAAATATTTGGATCGGTGCCTAGTTGGAAAGGACCGGCCTTGTTGACGGATTTACTTTATACTATCATGTAAAGAAACTCCATATGGTTTGTCTCATAATGTTGCATCTAACATTTTGTCGACCTATAAAACAGACTCAAGCCAAAGAGATGTACACAAAAATCTCCAAGAATCCACTTTTATTTTTTCAAACTTTTTGAATTTATCGGACACTGATTTAGTTCTTTTACATGATGTTATTCGTTTCAAAATTTTGCCTCTATACCATGTCTCCATAAGAAAATTCATAGAAGTCTTAGAACTTGTCAAATAAAAAAAGAATGAAGATTTTTTCCTGTGTGAGTACAAGGCAATTAAAAAATATCTTTAGGTGATGATTAGATTATTTATTTATTAAAAATTTTATATTTCATATTATAAAATATTGATTGTTCTATTTTTTATTTTAAAGGAAGCTGAATAGTCTACTACTCTTTTTAAATTTTCAAACTGATTTAGGGAGTTACATGTTTCTCCTCTTCGAATTAATAACCTTCCTTTTCTTAAAGAAGGAAGGGTCAGGAAACTCTTTACACAGATGACCATTCATGAAACTAGTGCTTTTCATTTCAGTGATGACCATTCTAGTTGGAAGGATCAAGAAAGGGACAAAGGTTTATCTTTGACTGAGCAATCTTTTTCTTTAGATGTTGTCAGTTTGGCAAATATTCATGAAACTAGTGCTTTTCATTTCAGTGATGAACATACAGTTGAAGAGCTACAAAATGCTATTTTAAGCTTTTTTGATCGAAAGTTGAGTTCTGAATTTATTATTCAAACTGTTGATCAAGGGACGAATGTGTTATTTGTTATAGATATTGATGATCGATTTCATGAATTTTTTGTGTTTGAATATCGATTTATTTTCTTGGCATGTCCATCCTTAAACTGGAGATCAAAGATTGAGTAAAATTTATTAGTATTGGCATTATAATTAAAGATTTTAGGTCTATTGAGCAGGCATTTGGTCGACAACATGTATATAGAAGCAAAACTGCTCGTGATAATTTTCTTAAAAAGTTATTACAAGGTATGATTTTTATGTTTTTCATTTTATTAATTGATAGTCTTTTATTTAAATTTTGATTTACCTATGCTTGTTTTAACTCTTGCAGTTTTCATATCTACCATTGAACGATTGCTTGATGAATTTACTGGGTGCACCAGCTCTGCACAAATGATGAAAAAGACGAAGAACATGCCTTTAGATAAATTATCGACTTGATTAAGCCCGCCCTCGTCTATACCTAAAATTGATTCAGAGACTTTGAATGTTGATGTTCGTGACTTTTTGATTATATTCAATGTTGCCCAACTATTATGTAGGTACTGGTGTTACATGTACGGGTGTTATGAGTACGGGTGCTATGGATAAGAGTGTTGGATAGTTTTATGCTGGTGATGATTTTCTTGAATTCTTTGATGTTGCTGCTGATTTATGTGGAGAGATAAATGTTGATGATTTTATTGGAGGGTTGGATGGTGATCGTTCACCATTCAAACAAAGTTTATCTCAAGTTTTTTAGTATTAGTACATTTTGTAATCTATGACTATTAGGCATACTTTATACTTGATTTTAGGGATGTCTTTGGGATTATATAGGAGGTACCTACTTTACACACTTAGCATATTGGTTCTATAATTTCATAATTTTTCTAGGCCACTAAATAGAATCGCTATCATATCCTTGAGGATGTTATCAAGAGGAAGAAGTGGCACTATCGCACCTGGTAGCTTGTGTTACTTTTGCCTTATCCTGTTTTGATGTTATAGTCTTATTTCCAGTAAAAATATCAATTTTCTTACTAATGTTGTCATTATGGTGTTCCGTTTTTATCATTTATCTTTTCTTTCTATTTCACTTTGGTGATCCTGCACGTTGTACATAAATCTTATTTATTTCATTTAATTAGCTTGAATGACTCTAAAAGTTTCAAGACTGAGACAACTGAGTTAAGGAGGAAGAAAGGTTCATTCATAAACATAAGCTTTCTCACTCTTTGTTCCTTAAGACATTCTTTCATATTTTTACTCATGAGGGCTTTCCTTGTCTAAATTGAAGTCTCCTTCACTTCATCAGTTAAAACTACTATACTTGAGCATCTATAGTCCCTATCATTTTCTTCATATTGAATGCTGAATTCTTCGCTAAAATGAGCAAACTAATTGATTTGGCTGTTACTTTTAGAGTTTGTTGACTTACAATATTAGAAGATCAACAAATTTAATAAAATTAATAAATTTTATACACAATTTTTGTAATTTCGTATATACACAATATGTTACAAATTTTTGTTATAAATAATTACCAACAATGTGTATTATTAGGTTTGATTAATTATTATAAAATAAATAAATTATTTTAATTTTAACAAAAAATCAATTGTTAAAATCAGCTCAGATCAAAGAATATTTATACTTAATATTTAAAAAAAAAACAATCAAAGAATTTGAGTGTTAAAATGAAATAAGTTAGAGAAGAAGACGAGTTGGGACGGGTTGGGGAAGGAAGGAAATAAGTTGGAGTTGAAGTTTAAAAATAGAATCGGAGAAGGATATTTTGCAGTATAAATAGAATTATACTCATCAATTTACTACTAATCACTATTTTTGATTCAAGCTGAAATTAGTATTTTTAAAGACGGAGGCATAAGACGAGCCGTTTTACCTGGTAGGGGGTGAGGCATAAG
The DNA here is from genome assembly GCA_030864215.1 of Capsicum pubescens. Classification (NCBI taxonomy): domain Eukaryota; kingdom Viridiplantae; phylum Streptophyta; class Magnoliopsida; order Solanales; family Solanaceae; genus Capsicum; species Capsicum pubescens. The sequence goes on along the minus strand of CM061543.1, from coordinate 82,658,760 downwards.
CCCCAAGGTGATGAGGCGTAAGACCCACGGATTCTTTAATTTTTAATATTTTATAAATTAATATTATTAGAAATAAATATTTTTAAAAGAGGTAAATCACCCCAAAAGGTAAAATTATATCAACATTATAAAAAGAAATAAGTGAAAATGCATCTAAAACTATTTCAGCAAAAAAATAACTAAAGTCACATAATACAACTAATATATTAAGTTGATATAAAAAAAGTACATAATTAATCAACACCACCTTCTCGTATCTCGATCTGTATATTAGCACACTCATTTATCATAAATTGTATTTTAAAGAGAGCAAAAAAAGTAAATATCTTGAAAACTAGTCACTATGACTTGCAAAAATCTAAAAGAAAAGAAAGGAACTAGGAAGATGAAAGTGTGTGCCCAATACCTTCTTGAGTAACGGTACCGTCGACATCCACCGGCAAATACGGTTGAAAGTGTAATTTTTAAGCTTTCTTTTACTTTTGATTTGAGTATTTAATTATTTATCAATCATATATTTTAATATTAAGTTTAAATTAGATATTTGTTAATAGGAAAAAATTATTTTATTTTGTAAAGTTTTCTCACCTCACGCTTAGGCGAACACCCCAACGCTTAGACAAACACCTCAAATTTTGGGGCGTTCACCTTTTGATACTTTAGCCCCCACAGAATGACTCGGTGCGTGTTTTGCTACGCCTCGTCCCGGAGCTCGCCTCAGACTGCCTTTTAAAATACTGATTGAAATTGAATAACACCACTACTCAGGAGCAAAATTTATCAACAATGGACATCAATAATATATTGTAGAAGAAATATCGTTAGGTTATTCTACTTTTTAATTTTTCTATGTACAAGATATAAAGATGTAAATTGACATTTTCTACCATTAATTGTGCTTTGGAATTTGTGTGACGATAATAATATACACACAAATTTACATTTTTTATTGTTAATTTTCTACCGTTTATTATGCTTTTGGATGTGTCTAGAAGATAATATACCTGTAAATTTATATTTTCTACAGTTAATTTTCTATCGTTAATTGTGCTTTTGAATATGTGTGTGACATAATATACATGTAAATTTACATTTTCTTCTGTTAATTTTTTTTAAAAAAATTTGATGCAAATTTACATTTTCTAGCCCCTCCGATTAGATTTATGTAGCATATTTTGCTTTTCGAGATTCAAATAAGGTAAGTTTGATAATGAATTTAGGCATGAAATGTTCAACTTTTTAAAAATAAAATTTATATATTTTAAAACTACGTAAAAAGTATTATAAGTCACGGTAGTTGACTGTTCAAAATATTTAAAATATATATGAAAAATTACAGTATTTAAATTTTGTAAAGAAAAATATGTAAATAAATTAAAATGGAGTGAGTATGTTTAATTTGCTACTGTTAATTCCCCTTTTATATTTTTATTTTATGTATGGAGCTGTCTTTCTCTTTTATCACTGAATCTAATTTTGTATTTTTTTTTCATGGAGTCCAAATGCTTAATAGTCTTGTCAATGAATATGATTTTGTATTTGTTCAAGGAGTCCAAATACTTAATAGTTATGTCAACAAATTTTCTTTTACTTGTATTGTCTTTCCTTCTCTTTTTCTTTTACTTTCTTAATATATTTTTTTCAGATAAGAATAAAGAGTTTTTTGAATACCTCTATCGGGTACTACTAGCTTTGTATTTCTATAAAAGTTATTCTTTCAAGAACACTTTGACTCGATTATGGTTGAAAATTATTAAAGATTCCTCTGTACTGTCATGTAAGGAAACTCCATATGCCTTGTCTCATGATGTTTCATCTAATATTTTATCGGCCCATAGAACAAACTCAACCCAAAGAAATGTACACAAAAATATCCAACAATCCATTTTTATTTGGTCAATCTTTTCAGATTTCATGCACATTGATTTAGCTCTTCTACATGATATTTATTGTTTTAAAATTTTACCTCTATACCATGTCTCAACAAGAAAATTCAAAGGAGTCCTAGAGCTTATCAAATAAAAAAAGGCTGATGATCTTTTCCCGTATGAGTACAAAGTAATTAAGCAAAATTTTCAGGTGATGGTTAAATAATTTATTTATTAAAATTTTTAAATTTTTTGTTATAAGATATTGATTGTTCTATTTTTTATTTATAGGATGCTTGCCCTTTTAATATTTCAGATTGGTATATGGAGTTACATATATCTCATCTTCGAGTTGATGACCTTCTTTTTTCTTCAAGAAGGAATGACCAGGGAAATCTTCGCATTTGTGACCATCCATCTTCTTCAAGTTGGAAGGACCAGGGAAAGGGCAAAGGTTTATCTTTGGTAGAGCAATCTTTTTCTTTTATTGTTGCAAATTTGATAAACTTTCATGGAATTAGTGTTTTTCATTTCAGTGATAAACATGTAGTTGACACGCTGCATAATTCTATTTTAAGATCTTTTGATCGGAATTTGAGTTTTAGATTTATCATTCAAGTTGTCGACTAAGGGATGAATGTGTTGTCTGTTATGGATACTGATGATCGAGTTCGTGAAATTTTCAGTGTTTGAAGACCGATTTATTTTCTTGGCATCTTCATACTTGGAATGGAGATCAAAGTAGGAGGGGAAGGTATTAGTATTGGTATTAAAAAAATAAGATTTTAGATCCATTAATCAAACATCCGGTCGATAACATGCATATAAAAGCAAAGTTGCTCATTATAATTTTTGTAAAAAGTCAATACAAGGTATGATTTTTATGTTTTTCATTTGATTAATTGTAGTCTTTATTTGAACTTTGATTTATCTATGCTTGTTTTAACTCTTGCAGTTTCTGTTTCTACCATTGAACGATTGAGTGATGGATTTACTGGGTGCACCAACTCTGCACAAATATAGAAAAAAGTGAAGAACATACCATAAGGCGAATCATCGGCTTGGTTGAACCAACCCCCTTTTATACCTAGGATTGATTCAGATACTTTGAATGTTGATGTCCGTGACTTTTCAATTATACCCAATGCTACCCAACTATTATTTTCAGGTGCTAGTGCTACGAGTATAGGTGCTATCAGTACGGGTGCTGTGCAGTTTGATGCTGATGATGATTCTCTTGAATTCTTTGATGCTACTGATGATTTGCGTAGAGAGATAAATGTTGATGATTTGATTTAAGGGTTGGATGATGATTGTTAACCTTTTAAGCAAAGTTAATATCAAGTTTTTTTTATTATTAATACTTTTGTAGTATATGACTATTAGACACACTTTGCACTTGTTCTTAGGGATGTCTTTTGGATTATGTAGGAGTTACCTACTTTACACACTTAGCATATTGGTTCTGTAATATCCTGATTTTTCTAAGCCACTAACTAGAGATCGCTATCACATCCTTGAGGATAATATCAAGGGTAAGAAGTGGCACTATCATACCTGGTAGCTTGTGTTACTTTTGTCTAATCCCGTTTTGACGTTATAGTCTTATATTTTAGTAATAATACAAATTTTATTACTAATGTGTCATTATGGTGTTCGTACTTTATCATTTATCTTTTTGTTTTATTCCACTTTATTGATCATGCATGTTTTACATAAATCTTGTTTGTTGCATCTAATTGACTTGGGTGATTCTGAAAGTTCCAAGACTGAGACAACTGGGTTAAGGAGGAGGACAGGTTCATTTATGCACATAAGCTTTCTCACTCTTTGTTCCTTAAGATATTTCCTTTATATTTGTCATTTCCCTCAAATTAAATGCTAAATTCTTGGTAAGAATATGCAAACTAATTGATTTGGCTGTTACTTATGGAGTTTATTGACTTGTAACATTGAAAGATCAACAAACTTAACAAAATCAACAAATTTTATACAATTTTTTTTGTAATTTTGTTCATATTATACCCAATAAGTTCGACGATTTTATTTTGATACCTCTTATGTGTTTTGATGCAATTTTGAGATTAAATGATAATTAGGAATGTTAATGGACCATTAGGAAGTATTTTGGAACTTTTGGAATGAGTTTTGGGGCCTAACGAAACTCTAAAGCAGTAAGGGTTCGCGTTTAGGCTGTGGCACCAAGGCAAAGCACACTATGACATGAAATTCAGTGGCCTGGTGCGATAAAGGTGTGTCATACCTGTCAGTTTCCATGATAAGGGCGTGCCACATTATTTCCTTGGCGTGATAAAGGTGTGCCACATCAATGGTCGTGTCCATGCTGAAATTCCATTTTTTTCTTTAGTTTTTTTAGGGTAATTTTGTCTTTTACGTTCTAATTGATCCTACAACTGACATAAATGTTTTCCTCACCTCATAATCAAAATTCACCATTTTCTCTCCTCCCAAAACTCTCAAGAATACATAAGGAGGGTTTCTCCCCAAATTTTCATCTCAAGGGCTCCACACTCAAGTTTTCTCCAAAAATTTGCTAAGTTCAGGTATGTGGGGTTTGAATTTGAAAAAGGATTTTTTTTCATCCTTGTACCCATAAATTTAGTTTTTTATATGAATTTATGAATTTTATGATTAGTATTCATACCTACTTAATGGGCTTTTGAAAATTTGATGTTTCCTTATGAGTTAAACTTCATTTAGCAGTAGATTTCGTGTTTACTTATGTTTTTATTTACATAATTTGTCTTATGAATTGAGTTTTAGCATTTTGATATGAAATTCCATGACTTGAAAAATGTTTACAATTTTAGCATGATTCACTCAGTTTACAAGAAGTTCAAGCTTACTAGTTCAGATTACAGAGTATTACAGCATGACTAGGATTTCAGTTTTGATCTTACGTCTCAGACAAGATATGAAATTCACATATGTATCTAAGAACATGATTTAGTAACAGAAGCATGATTGATTTTCCAACTTATATACCTATAAGCTTAATTTAAGCTGAATTTTATATTTTATGTGCACTAGTATAATTTTGGGAGTAGTATTTTGCACTAAGGAAATGCGGGTTTAGAGCACCCAAAATTTCAAATTACGTGCATCTGTAGGTTAAAAGGGTACTCACTAGTTGAGAGTGTCTTCCTTTGGAGGAAGTCCTCGTTAGTTGAGAATGTATTCCCTTCTAAGAGTGAATTCATGCCAAGTAAGGTTCTTTACTGGTGGAAAGGTATAGAAGAACCCTCATCAACATGGGTTATTGGAATTCATGTGTCACGATCCAAATCAGGGCCTAGTCGTGAGGGGTATCTCATGCTCACCGTAAGCTGGAGACCACCCCCTTAGCCTAACATCCAGAGCACTATAAAAGTAAATAGCGGAATCCAACTAATATATATAATAAAGATAGATGAGTCTAATTAAGTTTTAAGAGCCAAAACACAATGACCAAAATATCCCAACACTGTCCACGAAAGCTTCTAAACCAGAAATACCAAACTAGGTCGGGACATGCCCCCGACCATGACAAAAGAGAATTCATAATTCCCAAAATCTGAAAATAAACCTAATGAAATGTCAGGGCTTTCTAAAATATGGAGGCTCATCACTTCACAACAACTAGACCACCGTGCCACACCACTTAACGCTGCACAGTAGTAGCAGAGAAGCCCTCGGACCCTACATCATGAAATGATGAAGTGTCTAAGGATGGTCAGTAGGGCAAACACTGGCATGTAACTCAGGGAAAGGGATAAAATAGTGAAATTATCAAAAATCCAGTCATAAACCACAATGTACAACATTTATACATATCTATAAGATGCCATGATAGGGGAAATGATCCAATAACATGATAGTTTAAACCATTAGTCTGAACTGTATAGCTCGCTCCATCCTAAAGGCACCCAGGGGCTGTGGGGATCCAACTCTCCCTGCTGGAAGGGCCCTAGTGCGTGTTAGTTGCACGAACTGCGGGAACTAAGGAAAGGCTAAAGACACCATGGCGATATCCATCCATAATATAGTGTGTGCACTAAGCACACGGTCATATGGACCCCCATGACGGCAAACATGGTTTCAATGTTGGCCTTTCCGGGACCTACACCTTCACGGTAAGCTACACAATTTCCTTTAAGCCCAATTTAAAATAGTTTGCACATAAATCCAACCATTTACCAAAGAGTCATTTATTAAGGCATTTACCAACATGGTATCATCATACCAATATGCTTGCAATCTTATATAATTATGCCAAACCAATCCATGTTACCATTAGACTCTTAAGTTTTATTTGAATTTCAAAACCACGACTACCAAGGGAATTTCAAAACCAATTTTATTATCCATTATCCTTTAATGTTATGCAATGTCCCAAAGGTAAGTTAAATGATGTAAATTGCATGTTCAAACTAAGATTTTTAAAGTGGGTTGAGGTTAATGCCATTATCAAATAAAAAATCCATCAATTTGGGGAAACCCATGTTCTCCATTCTAATCATTTTGACCATGAAACCATTCAGTCCCAAAATCACAAATTGTATGAATGATCCATTTAAAACATGGAAAAAGAAATTCAAGGACTAACAATCAAAACCCTCAACCCAATTTCAACCCATCAATTAAATCACATGAATAATGATTAAATAAATTCCACAATGTAAAAACACAAGTTAGGGATGAGCAACATGCTTGAAATCCCAAAGAATTCAGAGATGACTCAAAGTTTGGAGCCTAATTGTTGAATTCCTTGTGAAACTCTAGTGTCTCTTACCTTGGTTGTTAAAGAGGAAAAGAGTAAGTTTAATTCTTCATAACTGGAGGCAAAAATGTCCTTTTAATGCTTTTAAGTCATGGAAAAGAGTGTGAAGGGAGGGAAAGACCAAAAAGACCCTAATTAAAACGTGTAGGAAAAATAAAAAATAGTCGCCATGACTTAGGTAACTACTCGTAAGGCCTGACCACAAGTTGTCGCTTGGTGTCGTTACCTGAGGATCAAAATTCTAGTCCGTCATTGTTATGATGATGAGTCACTAATCACGACTCATTATCTGACATCACGAGTCATAACAAAGACTCGTGGTCAGAGACTAAACACCTGAATAATATTCTATTGTGATAATGAGTCCCTCCTAACGAATCATTACGTTTCATAATGAGTCGTATCCTGGATCGTTATTGGTAATGTTTACATTATTTCAAAAACTTGGATAATTCAATTACCCAACTCTTGGTGGGTTTAAAGCTAAAAAATTTGGGGTGTCAAATTACCCCCCTTAGGACCAGTTATCCCTAAATGAGGAGTTAGGGCACCATTAGCACTATAACAGAAAGAATGCAAATAGAACCCGAAGACACATTTGAAATGCGATAATATGGGAAAAGAAGTTCATACCTTAAGAACTTTCATCCATTGCTGGAAACAAGGACGAGTTCTTGACTCTCATAGCTTCATCGGCTTCCCATGTAGCTTCTTCCACCTTTTGGTTCCTCCAAAGGACTTTTACTAAATCTATATAAGTAGTTCTCAATTTACGAACTTGCCTATCAAAAATCTCAATCAGGACTTTCTCATTAGATAGAGAATCCGTCATACCAACCTCCTCCATAGGCATTATTAGAGAAGGATCACCCACACGCTTATTCAACATAGACACGTGGAAAACTGGATGAATCGAAGCCAAGTTCGCTGTCAAATCTAACTCATTAGCTACATTCCCAATTCTTCTCTCAACCTGATACAAACTAAGTAATAGGGACTGAGCGAGCTTCCCCTCCTTCCCAAACCTCATAACTCTTTTCATAGGAGAAATCTTCAAGAATATCCAATCACTAACCTCAAAATCTAACTCCCTCCGTCTCACATCTGCATAAGACTTTGGGCGGCTTTGAGTAGTCTTAAGCCTCTCTCTAATCACCTTTACCTTCTCCATGGCTTGGTGAACCAAGTCAGGACCAAACAACCTAGTCTCACCAACCTCATACAACCCAATAAAAGCCCTATACCTATTTTTATAAAGAGCTTCAAAAGGAGCCATCTGAATGCTAACGTGATAACTATTATTGTAAGCAAACTCAATAAGAGGAAAATGATCAACTCATCTACCTTTAAAATCAATCACACAGGCCCTTAGCATATCCTCCAAAGTCTGAATAGTACGTTCTTCTTGTTCATCCGTTTGAAGGTGGAAAGTGGTACTAAGGTTCACCTGAGTACCCAAACCTTTCTTAAACAAATGCCAAAAGTGAGAATAAAACTACATACCTCAGTCTGAAATGATGGACATCGGTACCCCATGCAACTTTACTATCTCCTGAATGAAGAACTTAGTATACTCCTCTCCTGAGTAACTAGTCCTCATAGGCAATAAGTGAGCAGACTTAGTCATCCTATCCATAATAACCCAAATGGAGTCATACTGATTCCGAGATTGCAAAAGACCCGTAATAAAGTCCATATTAATCATCTTTCACTTCCATATAGGCAAATCTATATCTTGGGACATATCACTAGGCCTCAAATATTCTACCTTAACTTACTGACAAACCATACATTTAGCAACAAAATTTACCACATCTTTCTTCATATTATTCCACCAGTAGATTTCCTTCAAGTCATGGGACATTTTACTCGAACCTGAATAAACTGTATATTTGGACTCATGAGCCTCACTCAAAATCCTTTCCTGTAGCCCATCAACATTAAGAACACATAATCTTCCTCGATATTCAAGATGTCGTCTCCCCAATCTCAAAATCCATAACTTTTTACTGACCCATATCATCCTTAATCTGCATATGTATGGGATCCATAACCTATTTTTTCTTCAGCCAGCACCAATAGAGGACTTATCCAATTTTGAAAAATCACTCCTCGATCCACAAAGTCCAAGAGACGAACTCCCAAGTTAGACAACCTGTGAATATCTTTCATCAACTCTCTCTTCTTCTTATTAACATGAGATAAGCTTCCTATGGACAAACTGCGAAGAGCATCAACAATAATATTAGCTCTACCTGGATGGTAATGAAGGCTCATGTCATAATACTTAAGTAGATCTAGCCACCGCCACTGCCTAAGGTTTAATTCCTTCTGTATAAACACTTATTGCAAGATCTTTTTCTCTAAATAAATATCCATATGCACCCCGTACAGGTAATGGCACCAGATTTTCAAAGTAAAAACCAAAGCTGCCAACTCTAGATCATGAGTCAAATAATTCCTCTTATGAATTTTAAGTTGCTTAGAAGTATAGGCCACAACCTTACCATGCTGCATCAAATCACAACCTAGTTCCACATGAGATGCTTCATAATAAACAAGAAAACCATCAGTACCCTTGGGTAGGGTCAAAACAGACGCAGAAGGCAACTTATCCTTCAAATTCTCAAAACTACCTTCACAAGCATTGAATCACAGAAACATAATCTTTTCTGAGTTAGCTTCATAAGCCGAGCAACAATAGAAGAGGAGCTCTCCACAGACCTTCTATAGTACCCTGCCAAGCCCAAGAAACTCCTAATGTCGATTAGAGTAGTACGTATAGGCCAATTCTTAACTACCTCAACTTTCTATAGATCCACCTGGATCCCTTCACTAGAAATAAGATGCCCAATAAAAGCTATAACACTTAACCAAAACTCACGCTTAAAGAATTTTGCATACAATTTCTGGTCCCTAAGAGTTTGCAACACAATTCGAAGGTGATTGACATGATCCTCCTTACTTTTGGAGTACACCAAAATGTCATCAATGAAGACTATGACAAATAAATCCAGAAACTACCTGAACATTTGATTCGTAAGATCCATGGAAGCATCCGGAGCATTAGTCAACCCAAATGACATAACCAAAAACTCACTGTGACCATATCGGGTTTAGAAAGCAGTCTTGGGAATATCAACCTCCCTAATTTTCAACTGAAGGTAGAACTAACGAAGATCAATCTTAGAGAAATACCTAGAACCTTAAAGTTGATAAAAAAGATCATCAATCCTAGGAAGAGGGTACTTATTTTTCACTGTCACCTTATCAAACTAACGATAATCTATACACATCCGAAGAGACCCATCTTTCTTTCGCATGAAAAATGTGAGAGCACTCATTGGAGAAATATTAGGACGAATAAAATCTTTACCAAGAAGATATTTCAGTTTCTTCTTAAGTTCTTTTAGTTCAGTCGGAGCTATCCTATAAGAAGGAATGGAAATAGGATGGGTATCTGATCTTGGGTGTATTTATACACCTAAGCACCATAAATTACCTATATTTTAGCTAAGTTTGGAGAACAAAGTGCCTAGTTTCTTATGTTTTAACTCTACTTCTATGTAATTGAGCTAACTGATGTGATTAACATAATTTCAGGTATTAATGAGGTAGATGGAGACATAATGGGACTATGGAATGCAGATGGCATATGACACAAGAAGGAGTAGAAGTCTGGACCAAATGTGGTGCCTAAAAACTATGTACAAGACTAATTTGTCATTTAGATTTAGTCTAGGGACTTAGAAGTAAATTATGGGGGAAAAGTTATTAAAACTACTTGATGATGAAAAGTCACGTATTATTCATTATTCGGTATTAATTTTTGCACTGAGAGTGGCGGCTTAGAACTAAGGGAGAAACATAACTTCTTCTTCTCCACCAAAATTGGGTTTACTTTTTGGTATGATGAATATTTCTACTGTGATTTCCGTTTTACTCATAAGTAGCTAAGTTTATTAGTTAGGGTTATGGAAACCTTGTAGCATACAATCTATTACTTCGGGTTTTAGAATTCATTATGTATTGATCTGCTTATATCATACTCTCTTTGTTTATCTTGAATTCTCGTGGTTGCAAACATAGAGGATATTCCTTAAAACTCAACTTGTTTGATAGAAAGGTTGAGGTTCGAAAAAGAGAGTAGTGACAAGAAAATAGGATTTTCAACCCCTATTTCATATGTTAATGCCTTGATAGGATTAACTACTTGGAGATTTTGTATTGTTTTTGTAAACACTTTTGATTCAAGAGAACTAAAATGAATTAGTTGATGGTTGAGAAACACTAGGATTATCTCTTACAAGAGTGTAAGCGGTCGTTGTCAAATATATAACCCAACTAAGTTTGGGTCGAATACCACAGGGAATGTGGTGCTAATTAAATTGTATGCAGATTAGTTGACTTTTAATCATTCATTTCCATAAAACAAAAAGGGGGAATTTGATTCAGTTCACAAATTAATGGTGTCAGTTTAACAAGATGAGATATGTGTAGTAGTATTCTAATTCAGAGAAATAGCAAGCTAGGGTTATGTCCACCTTGTAGTTTTCAATGCTTTCTAACTATGGGTTTTACTAATTCGTACATGTATCATGTTTACAGAGAAACATATTGTATTTAATAACATAATCCTAGTATTTCTCAACCATCAAGGACTAATTCACTTTAGTTCTCTCGAATCAAAAATATTTACAAAAATAATACGAAATCTCCAAGTAGTTAATCCTGTAAAGGCATTAACATATGAAATAGGGGTTGGAAATCCTATTTTCTTGTCACTACTCTCTTTTTTGAACCTCAACCTTTCTATCAAACAAGTTGAGTTTTAAGGCACATCCTCTATGTTTGCAACCACGAGAATTCAAGATAAATGACGAGAGTATGATATAAGTAGATCAATACAATATGAATTTAAAAATCCAAAGTAATAGATTGTATGCTACAAGACTTCCATAATCCTAACTTATAAACTTAGCCACTCATGAGTAAAACGGAAATCACAATAGAAATATTCATCATACGAAAAAGTAAGCCCAATTTTAGTGGAGAAGAAGAAGTTGAATTTCTCCCTTAGTGCTAAGCCACCACTCTTAGTGCAAAAATTAATACCGAATAATGAATAATACATGACTTTTCAGCATCAAGTAGTTTTAATAACTTTTCCCTCATAATTTCCTTCTAAGTCCCTAGACTAACTCTAAATGACAAATTTGTCATGGACATAGTTTTTAGACACCACATTTGGTCCAGGCTGCTACTCTCTCTTGTGTCATATGCCATCCGCATTCCATAGTCCTATTATATCTCCATCTACCTCATTAGTACCTGAAATCATTCTAATCATATCGGTTATCTCTATTACATAGAAGTAGAGTAAAAACATAAGAAACTAGGCACTTTGTTCTCCAAACTTAGCTAAAATATGGGTAATTTATGGTGCTTAGGCGTATAAATACACCCAAGATCACACCCCACACTTAAAGCTTTGTTCTTCCTCGAACAAATTATCTATTTATGCATACTACACAAGTCTTAACACCCACAAAGGAAAAACAAGATGCTCAAATAGGCTCACACAACAATTATGAACAAGAAGTAAATTCATGGATCATTACTAGAGAAAACCTACCCTCAAGAATAGACTCATTAAGTTGGAAAATTCATGCATACCGTTTAAGCAAAGAAATCATATAAATTACCCAACCTTGATCAACCATGTGCTCTCACAACAAGAAAGTTACCTATAATCACTCACAATCATGCAATTTCTAACAAAATGGGTACAAGAATCAAGTTGCGCTCACTCTCACAAAGAATTCTCAAATTACAACTGATGACCATATGCTTGCCCATAGTGTAGTGCTCCACTAATATCAGAATGCTAAGATTAGGATCAAATAGGTCTTTTACAGGTTGTAATGTAGGCTAAAGGATGGGTAGGAACTATTTTGGCAAAAAATAGTGACTATCTTCCCTACCCGCTTTAATACACTACATTATGCAACTAAGATGCAAGAATTTAATTCATAATCCTCAAGAAACCAATTTACACCACTTTAATCTATCCATATCTTTTGTTTTCACCCCATCCCATTAAACTCAATTAATAACACTATGGTGGGAGTATGCAACCTTTTCAAGTATTTTTTTTTGCACCCATTTCATGTTACGCACCCCTATGATAGCCGCCCTTAATTTAAGTGATTTGCCTTAGTTGAGGTGTACAATGTCCAAAAAGGACCAGGGGCAAAATAGGTTCATTGTAACATGTCCAGGATAAAATTTAGAATTTTTTCAACAATGTTTGTTACTCCCACCACATCAATTGCACACACCAATAACTAGACTTTGGGCATCAATTTCACCTTTTTTCCTCTTATTGTCAAACTCCTAACTCAAATTGATTTTACATTAAAGCGCTTAGGAGATTTTGGATCAAATTACGGTCTATTAAAGAATGGGTTAGGATACATATGAGGCTAACAAAAGAACAAGCTAAAGACTCACCGGGGCTAGCTAAGATAATGTGCAAAGGTAGGTCAAAAGAAGGCATGAGCAATGGCTGTCAAAGAAATACCTAAATCATCTCCTAAACTCACAATCTTTATTTTGCTTTGCACACACACCAGGCAAGTTCTAGCATTAGCTGCAATAAGCAATATACAACAGCTTTACATACTCATGGCACATGGTCAACTAAATTAGGAGATTATAGATTCTTGACCCAATAATTAAATGAATTCAAATAAAACCAACAATCACAACAAGAGTCACAACTAGAGCCTAGGTGTTTTAAATATAATGATCCATCACATACTTATGTTATAATGTCATGTGATCCATAAGAACAGTTACATGTAAGTAAATGACTACTTTTCTCTTAAGACGGTTGTCATCCATCCATTATCGAGAAAAGCACCTAATTATGACTAAATCAAACAAACATCTAACAATAAACAAAATAAACAAAATAATTAATCCTATCACAAAAGTATACTAAGGAGAAGGTACTATTTTCTTACAAAACAAGTAGCAAAGTAACCAACCATCCCTCACTTTAGTTAAGCACTGTCCCCAGTGCAAATAATAAGATAAAGAACCTGGCTAGTAGTACACCTCATCCACATTTGGAGTCATGCCACCTGCATTGAGATCATCATCGGAGCCATTTTTCCTGTATTCATCATATCATCCATGCCAGCTACACATAATGAACTAACTACAATTAAGATGAGGGTGGTGAAGTGATCACCCCACACTTAATTTGTTAGTATAAACCAATTAAGTGTTCTTGTTGGGTACTAAGACTTCGCCAACATACACTCTGACATGGTGCACCAACATTAGTCACAATACAGTTCACTCACTTCAATTCCACTAATTTTACTTCAATGAAATAATTTTTGAACAAAGTTATGCCTTAGAGCTTCAACATATTAATATACACAAAACACCATCAGTTTCACACGATTTAACCAACACCATGTTCCATCTAGTAAGTTGTGAAATAATGGCCACATAACTAAACTACGTTAGTCATGAATAATTCAATCACATGCAAAAGCTCAAAGTACTACAACAATGATGTTTATCTTCCCAAGATTCTCAAAACCTCTCTTTGACATAGCCATGGCAAGAATTTAATCCATAATCCTCAAGAAAACAATTAACAACTACAACATAAAGTCACAACACTAAAGGATTAAGAAAAGAAAACTTACATTAAAGATGAAAGATTGAAGAAAGAGTGTGAATGTTTTAGGGTTTTGAAAGTTTTGAAGAAACTTGTGGGACAAAGAGTGTGTTGAAGGCACAATTTTGTGGAGAAAGAAGAGAAAATTTGGGGATTTAGTTGAAGTTGGAGAAGTTTGCGTCGCCTAATGGATAGCCAATGCTTAAGTTTGCATCGCAAAGCTTAGCACCTAAGGGAACCAGTGAACGTATGCTTTAGGTTAGGCACCGCATAAGTCATTGCATAACCATAAGTGTGCATCGCACAACCAAACGCCTAAGTTACACTTTGCGTTGCCAAACCAAATGCCTAATTGGACCAGTGAGCGTTTGTGCTATGGTATGCACCCCATAAGGAATAACCTAAACTACGTTGTGCGCCGCACAACTTATCGGTCAAGTTACATTAGGCTCCACCCAACTTAATACACAAGTGAGTCAGTGGGCTTAGGCCATGTGCTAGGCGGTGTACAATTATAGCCTAGTTAAATTTGGGCACTGCATAGTGTAATTTCAACATTAAGCTTGACATCACCCATTCTATCGCCTAATTTAGTCAGTGGAAAAGGTCCATACCATAGGGGCTTCGCCCCCGCACCCCTATCGAGGTTAGTGGCGGGCTTCGGGATCAGGCCTATCAACCCGATCCCTACACTACCACCACAGACCTCATTGAAAATCACAAAATATAAGTCGCATTGCAAAACTTTTAGGGTCAGATTAACGTAATTTGAGGCACAACTCTAATACAAATCATGACTCAAGCCTTAACAATTGACCACTCCTACTTACCTGTAATGTTCCCATTACTCCTAAACTTACCACTGTTGATATGGCTCAATTGCTAACCAAAGTTGGTACCAATCACCTCCTTAGTACTTCATGCACCTACACTAAATAAAAAACAACTAAAAATGATTAGAAGGATGGGTTGCCTCCCACCAAGAATTATAGTTTTGGTCGTGGCTCGACTTTTATTTTTGTATTTTTATTTAATATGATAAAATAAAAATAAAATCATGGGTTGCCTCCCATGCAGCGCCTGATTTAACATCGCGGCACGACTCGATTATCTTGACTACTTAGACTTTGTCAAGATACATCGATGATACCATTTATACCTCATCTTCATAGAATGCATCAACGATCGAGAAAACACTCATTTATTTTTGTTATTTCATGAATTTACACACTTCAAAACTAACCTCTTTCCCGTTGAGCCTAAATTTTAGCTCATTCAACTCCAGGTCAACTAACACTCTCCCAGTTGCTAAGAATGGCCTGCCTAAAATTATGGGTACTTCAAAGTCCACTTCACAATCAAGAATTACAAAGTCGGCAGGAAATATAAAATCGGCCACCCTTACGAGTACATCATGCAGAATACCAATCGGCCTTTTCACCGATCTATCTGCCATCAAAAGACATATATTGGTGGGTGTAGGATCTTTCAAACCTAGTTTCTTGAAAACCACTAATGGCATAAGATTTATACTTTCCCCAAGATCACAAAGGGTCCTTTCAAAATTTAGCGATCCAATTGTACATGGGACAGTAAATTCTCCTGGATCACCTTTCTTCTGAACAATAGATCTTGTAGCAATAGCACTGCAATGATGAAGATTTTCTACCGTTTCATAGCTCACAGTCCTTTTCTTTGTCAACAAATCTTTTATAAACTTAGCATATCCAGGCATATTCTCTAGTGCTTCAACTAAAGACACGTTCACTGTCAATTGCTTCAACATAGCCATAAATTTTTTAAACTTGCCTTCATTTTCTTTCTTCTTTAATCATCGTGGAAATGGGGGTGGTGTCCTTGGGATTTCAACTAGAGCAGCTTTTACCTCTTTTTTTATGCCTTGCTCCACATCACTAACATGCTTTGACTTAGGTGGTTGTTCCACTTCCACACTCTTCTTTTCTGAACCTCCCAACTCTATAGGCACCACTAAAGATTTATCAACCATCTCCAAATCCATTTCGATTGCATCAGTATGAGAGGATGCTCTTAATCCTGGACTAGATAACATCTTACCGCTCCTAGTGGTAATAGCCATACACGATCCATCAGTCCTCGAATTCTTAACTGTATCACTTGGTAAAGTCCCATTCTGTCCTTGGTTGAATATTGTGGGTAATTGGCTCATCTGCTGCTCTAGTTGTTTAATAGCAGTTGAGTGTGAATTTACTAGTTGACTCATGGAAGATATGTCACTTTTCATTGTAGTCACCTCAGAATTGGTCGCCTCAACTCCCTTTAATAGTTTCTCCATCATGTCCTCCATGGATATTTTGCTTGAATTGATGGCAGCATTATCACAGCTTCCAGGAGGTACATACAGTCCATTCCTATCACTTTTATTCTTCCAATCTCCTTGATGATTCCAGCCTTGGTGTCCTTGACCACCAGTCTGGAAACCCCCCTGGTTATGCAAGTAGTAAGCCTCTTCCTCGATGTTTGATTCAGCTCCCTTATAGTGGGATCCCACAACTTTTACCTTTTCTATATTCCCTGATAGCAAATATTTCGTGAGCAGATCCATCTGGGTTTTCACGTGAGCCATATCCTGATCACGCTCCTCTTCTATCCTATGTTGCTCTGCTGATATTACACTAGGCCCAGTATTGTTTGCTACCACAAAATCTCTAGTATGCCAAGATCTACTTGTCTTAGTCATTCTTTCTAACATGTCCGCATCCTCAGTAAAGGTGAGCTTCATAAAAGCTCCTCCTGTAGCATTATCCACTATTGGCTTTGTAAGTGAGTTCAAAGCTCTATTGAATGTTTCCATTAAGTGTTCATCAGTCATCTTATGGTTTGGGCATTGAGTTAACTTTTTTTTAAACCTCGCCCAAGTCTCATTCAAAGCTTCATTAGCCAATTGCCTTAAGTTGTTGATCTTATCCCTCAACTGTAACATTCTGGAGGGCGGAAAGAACCTTTCTAGGAAAGCTC
Organism: Capsicum pubescens; assembly: GCA_030864215.1. NCBI lineage: Eukaryota > Viridiplantae > Streptophyta > Magnoliopsida > Solanales > Solanaceae > Capsicum > Capsicum pubescens. The sequence goes on along the minus strand of CM061543.1, from coordinate 82,641,416 downwards.
CTTTCAATTGCATCCGGTTTGTTATAGAATCAGGAGTCAGCTCATTCAACCACATAGTTGTTTCTCCAGACAGAGACAGTAGGAACAATCTCAAATGAATAGCATTTTGTCCCACTCCAGTATTATCAAACGACTTACAAATATTGATAAAATTCACCAAATGTGGATTTAGATCATCACCAGGTAATCCACCAAAGAGTCCTTTCAAATTCAATAGCTGGATCATAGAACTGGTGATGTTGAATTTCACCCCAGGAGCTAGTGGTGGTGGAATGATTGCCTTTATAGCTCCTCCTCCATCTAAATCATCCTTATCATTGTCAATATCAAACTGCATAGCTCGGCGGTCTAGTCTTTCTCTGAATGGCAAATTTTAATTTATAGGTGCAACTACTTCCGTTGTACGCCTCCTATTAGCCAGGTCAATTAAATCATCATCTCCCAGGTCCTCTTTATCTAGATTAGGTACCCGACCTAGGTTATCTGCATTTTGTTGATTTAGTTAAGCATTAACCAAAGCGGCTAATCTTTCAGCTTTTTGTTGGTTAGCCATTCTTTCAATGAGATGAGGTTCAGGATTGAAGGGTAATAATAGTTCTCCTGAACTTCTGGTTCGTGGCATAAACAACAATGAGCCTGTAACGAACAAAAATAACAAATAAACGTAAAATAAGAAAACTTGACTAACAGTCACTTAACACACATAAACTCAATCGACAACCGTATTCCCCGGCAATGGCGCCAAAATTTGATACGCTCAAATTATAACTCTCTTATATGAGTGTAAGCGATCGTTGTCAAATATATAACCCAACTAGGTTAGGGTCAAATCCCACAGGGAATATGGTGCTAATTAAGTTTTATGTAGATTAGTTGACTTTTAATCATTCATTTTCGTAAAATAAAAAGGGGGAATTTGATTCAGTTCACAAATTAATGGTTTCAGTTTAACAAGATGAGATTTGTGTAGTAGTATTCGAATTCAGAGAAATAGCAAGCTAGGGTTATGTCCACCTTGTAGTTTTTAATGCTTTCTAACTATGGTTTTTACTAATTCATACATGTATCATGATTACAGAGAAACATATTGTATTTAATAACATAATGCTATTGTTTCTCAACCATCAAGGACTAATTCACTTTAGTTCTCTCGAATCAAAAGTGTTTACAAAAACAATACGAAATCTCCAAGTAGTTAATCCTGTAAAGGCATTAACATATGAAATAGGGGTTGGAAATCCTATTTTCTTGTCACTACTCTCTTTTCTGAACCGCAACCTTTCTATCAAATAAGTTGAGTTTTAAGGCACATCCTCTATGTTTGCAACCACGAAAATTCAAGATAAACGAAGAGAGTATGATATGAGCAGATCAATACATGATGAATTCAAAAACCCAAAGTAATAGATTGTATGCTACAAGGCTTCCATAACCCTAACTTATAAACTTAGCTACTCATGAGTAAAACGGAAATCACAATAGAAATATTCATCATACCAAAAAGTAAACCCAATTTTGGTGGAGAAGAAGAAGTTGTGTTTCTCCCTTAGTGCTAAGCCGCCACTCTTAGTGCAAAAATTAATACCGAATAATGAATAATACATGACTTTTCAGCATCAAGTAGTTTTAATAACTTTTCCCTCATAATTTCCTTCTAAGTCCCTAGACTAACTCTAAATGACAAATTAGTCTTGGACATAGTTTTTAGGTACCATATTTGGTCCAGACTGCTACTCTCTATTGTGTTATATGCCATCCGTATTCCATAGTCACATTATGTGTCCATCTACCTCATTAATACCTGAAATCATGCTAATCATATCTGTTAGCTCAATTACATAGAAATAGAGTAAAAACATAAGAAACTAGGCACTTTGTTCTCCGAACTTAGCTAAAATATGGGTAAGTTATGGTGCTTAGGCGTATAAATACACCTAAGATCAGTATCGATAGAATATCAATCCCCAAATCTATTTCCCTATTGGAGGAATCCTAGGAAGATCATCGGGAAAAACTTTAGGAAATTCATTAACCATATAAATATATTGCAAAGAAGGACTTTCAGAGTTAGAATCCTTAACCCAAACTAGATGATACAGTCACTCTTTAGAAATCAATTTCTAAGCTCTAAGATAAGAGATAAACCTCCCTTTAGGTACTAAGGAACTCCCCCCATTCTAATATCGATTCATTAGAAATGTGAAAATTGACATTTCGGGTCCTACAATCCAAAGAATCATAGCATGAATAAAGCCAATCCATACCCAAGATTACATTATGTAAAGTTCTATCAAATCCACCATTGCCTTCCTATAAAGAATAAACACCAAACAAACCCCTATGATATTTCTAGCAACAATAGACTCACCCACTTGGGTATAAGTAAAAAAGGGGTCGAAAATATTTTTGGGACCAAAACCAAAGTATACAACCACATTAGGGGGTCGCATAAGATAGGGTAGAACCCGGATCAAGCAACAGTAAATATTATGGGAGAAGAGCTATAACATACCAGTGACAACATTTGGGGATACCTTAGATTCCTAACTAACAGCAAGTGCATAGAGATGATTCCAGCCATTATCGCTACCTGATGTGGTGCCCTTAGGTCCTGAAGCCGATGAAGTGGCAACTGGAACCTTATTATCTCTAGTGGTAACCCTGGATGAAGGAAAATCTCACTGTATATGACTAAGTTGACCATAATTAAAGCACTAATTTATCCCCTCTTCACAATATCTACGGTGAAGCTATCCACAAAATTGAGAATGAGGTTAGGGTAGGGTTGACTGAGATCCATTAGCCTGAGGCTGGGCACCTTGTGCCTTAGGACCGTTGCTATCCTGAAAACAACGATCATCTGAAGGCTTAGAATAAAGAGCATTGGCCAACAAATAAGAAATTCCCTAATTTTTCTTCTTGGTCCTCTGTCTACCATCCCTTCTACTATTCTACTGACTCACACCCTGGCCTACATATATAAACTTCTTAATCTGTCTCTCTCCTATCTCCACCTACTTCTTTTTCTCATTCTTCACCCGTTGTATGTAAACCACTAGCCTAGATATCTCCATGTCATTATTTAATATTTCAGCCTTACATTCCAACACCAAATCACGGGACAAACTAGAAGAAAACTTGTTTATTCTGGACCTCATACTAGACACCAGTTCTAGATCATAACGAGACAACTGATGGAACTTCAGTTCATACTTCTTAACACTCATCTTACCCTACTTTAGATTAACAAACTCTTCAGCCTTAGCTTCCCTCAACTCCTGAGGAAAGTAGTGATTAAGAAAATTACCTAAAAAGCCATCCCACACTGCCAGCATCATCACCCTCATTACTTTCTACTCCTCATACTACTGATAAGCCACATTTTTCACTTATAGTCAGCAAAATCTACATCCTTTAAATTAGTAGTATGCATAACCTTGAAAATATTCTCCATCTTATCAATAAACCCCTAAGGATCCTCCTCAACCTCAGAGCCCGTAAAGGTTAGGGGATTCAACCTCATAAAATGGCCAACCATGGTGACCTTAGATGAACTAACAATAGGACAAACATGATCAGGCTGGCGAGACTGTGATTCCACTAGATAGTCAATAATATGAATAGACCGATGGAACTCCCCATTAGAGATATCTCCCTGAGGTGACTGAGCATAAGTATCACCAGCCCATGAATCTTGAGAAGACTGGATGGGACCGGTGGAACCCCAGGTGGATAGGTACTACACTCCATAAATAAGGTGAGTTTCCTCCATATTCTACTCAGGTAGGATAGAGAGCCCAACAGAGTTTCTACGATTGTCAGATCTATAAGGAGGCATAATTTGAAATGCGAGTAAGCCAAGAGTTAGAGAAATTTTATAGTAACTAGACTCTATATCCCAAAATAGAACACAAGAAAAGGGAGCATTCCTAAATGTCTTATAGCATCCTCCTTATAAGTGTGGTACACTACACACCCATAAAAGGGACTCTACTCAACACAATTTGTGGACACCCAATGACCTTGAATCGTGCTATGACACCAAGCTTGTCATGACCCAAATCAGGTCCTAGTCATGACAGGTATCTCAAGCTCACCATAAGACGAAGACAACCCCCTTAGCCTAATCTCCAGAACACAATAACAGTAACTAACGAAAGTCAACCAAAATATATACTAAAGATAGATAAGTCAAATCAAGTTTTAAGAGCCAAAACATAATAACCAAAACATCCTAACACTGACTATGAAAGCCTCTAAACTAGGAATATCAAACTAGGTCAGGACATGCCCCCAATCATGACAAAAGAGAATTCATAATTCCCAAAATCTAAAAATAAACTAATAAAATGGCAAAGTTTTCCGAAAGATAGAGGCTCACCACTTTACAACAACTCGACCACCATTCCACACCACCTATAAAATTAATAGAAAAGCCTTTGAACCCTAGATTATGAAATGATGCAGCGTTCAGGGATGGTCAGTGAGGCAATTTAAGACCCTTAAAATTTTGATCATTTTGTTTTTGATCTTCTTGCATGCGTAATATCAATTTATGACTTGAATTATGTTTGACCATATTAAAAGGGTGATTTGGGAAAGTTTTGGAATTTTTAGAAGGGGTTCGGGGTCATTTTGGTACCCGACGTAGTGAAGGTCCATGATATCGCTTTGTTACGGAGGTTACCCTCTACGATATTAGCATGGCATGGAGGATAACCTCCGCGATAAGGTCGTGCCATGCCAAGGTGTAAATTTTATGCAGTTCTTAATCTTCTCACTTGGGGTGAGGAGATTTTGATATTTTCACCTTTTTCACGACTTATAAACACAAATTGACCTGTTCACCTTCGGTTAAAAAGATCAAAAACTCTCATTCTCTTCTCTAACACCATAACGAAAAAGTTTAAGGGTTTCACCGGTCATTCATCATCCGGGCTCCAAACTTTAAATAAACTTTGAATTTCTTATCTATTTCAACTATGTTTCTCTTCCCTAAACTTTAATTTTATATTATGGCATGAATTGAATGGGTTTCATATGATTTATGTTGTGGATTTTGAAATTGGGTTGAGGAGTTTTAGTTGTTACTTATTGAATTACTTGTCCCATGTTTTGAATTGATTATTCATGCTTTATATAGATATTTTTGGGTTTGAATTGGTATATTATTTAAATAGTTGAAATAAGGGACATGGGTTTCCTCAATTTGGATGAGTTTTGGCTTGAAATTGCATGAACCTCAACTCACCTTTTAAATTTGATCTTTATTATGGAAAATTGCATGGGTTAACTTGATTTTAAACCCAATGCATTGCATTAATGAATAAATGAATATATAAATGGATTTAGATTGCCTTGGTGGTCATGGTTTGGATTTTAATGAAACTTAGGAGTCCAATTTTAGTTGTGTGAATTGGTTTTGCATGTTTAATTTAGCTTGAAAGTACATTGGTATGATGATACCAAGTGGTAAATGCTAAAATAAATGGCTCATAGGTTAACATTGGAATTATATGCAAATTATTTAAATTTAAATTTAAAGGGATTGTGTAGCTCACCGTGAAGGTGGAGGTCCCAGGGCGATCAATACTAAAAACCACATTACTGGCATAGGGGTCTATATGACCATGTCCATGGTTCACATTAGAGCCTCAGTGGCTTTTGTCCCTTCCTCGGATTTTTTTAGTTTTTGTGGCTATATGCACTAGGGTCCTTTTAATAGGGGGATCTGAACCCATATAGCCCGTGGGTGTCCTTAGGACAGAGAGAGATACACTGTCCAGGATAATGGTTTCTAAATTCTCATGTTCATGACCCTTACCCTATCTCAATATCTTATATATATGTATATATGAATGTATGCATGTGGTTTTGACTGATTTTTAACATAACATTATTTTATCACTTTCCCTGAGTTACGTGCCAATGTTTATCCCACTGACCATCCTAGGACACTTCATCGTTTCATGATGTAAGGTCCAAAGACACTTCTCTTACCCCTATGCAACGTTAGGTGTTGCTGTTATCGATTGAGTTGGTGTGAAGTAGTGAGCCTCTATTATCTAGAAATCTTTACCATTTCATAAGGTTTCTTTTCATGTTTTAGAGATTTTAGTTTTCTTTTGGTCATGGTCGGGGGCATGTCCCAACTTATTTAGTATTCTAGTTTTTAGAGGCTATTGTGGACAATTGTGGGTTGGTTATTATTTTGACTCCTAGTTTTCATTTGAGTCATCTAGTCATCTTCTTATTATGATTTTTATTGTCTTTCACTTTATCTTTATTACTATTATTGTGCTCTTGAGGTTAGGTTAAGGGGGTGTTCTTTGGTCCCTGATGGGCTTGAGATACCCGTCACGGCTAGGCCCTGATTCAGGTCATGAAAAGCTAGGTATCAAAGAATGATTTAGTCGTTGGGTGTACACAAAGCTGTGTTGAGTAGAGTCTTTTTTATGATCTTGAATCCTCCAATATTTATAGGCTTTAAGGTTGAGGAGGATCCTCAAGGGTTTATCGATGAGATAGAGAAGATCTCCAGGGTGATGTATGTTACTGATGTAGAGGGTGTGGAGTTTGATGCTTATCAGTTGAAGGACGTAGATTATCAATGGTATGAGAAGTGGGAAGCAATGAGGGGTGATGATACTGAGCAGACTATGTGGGATGACTTATTACAGGCCTTTCTTGATCACTTCTTTCCTACAGAGTTGAGGGAAGCTAAGGTTGAGGATTTTGTGAATCTGAAGTAGGGTAAGAAGACTGTGAAAGAGTATGCTCTAAAATTCCAGCAGTTGTCTAATTATTCTCCAGAGTTGGTGTCTATCTAGAGGTATAATATGAGGAAGTTTGCTTCTGGGTTATCCCGTGACTTGGTGTTGGAATGTAAGGCTGCAATGTTGAACAATGATATGGACATCTACAGACTTATGGTTTATATGCAACAGGTAAAATATGAAAAGTAGAGATAGGCAGAGATCAGAGAAAGGCAGAACAAGAAGTTTAGGTATTTAGAGTAGGGTGGGAGTCAACAGAATATTGGGAGAGATGGTAGGCATTTGATAACGCTCAATCTACAGCTCTCGTAGGAGTGTAAAGCGGTCGTTAGCAAATATAGAACCCAACAGGGTTGGGTATCGATCCCACAGGGAATAGCTTGGTCAACAAGTAAGTAAAGATTACTAGACTTTTAGTGCAAGTCTCGTAAAAAAGGGGGAGTCTTGTCGTGCAAGTAATGTAACCAAAATCAGAGAAAAACGGCAATAGCAAAAGAAAGAATGTTTAGTAGGTTGTGAAACAATGAGAATTGAGGAGTTGGGGTTATGTCCACCTTCTGAGTTATACGTCTCTATTGTCTATGAGTGTGCGGAATTCAGACATGCATGTGCTTATAGAGAATTGTATTCGATGGTAAATCCAGGCGTCTTTCGACCTATTCGAGGATTATTTCACTTTAACTCTTTCGAGCTTAAAGCGTGTCTAACGGTACGAATTCTCCAAGAGGTTAATCCAGTTACGGCACTAACTTTTTAATAGGGGATGGGACCCTACTACCTTGACATTATCTCTTTTCCAGACAGATAACCTTTCTTTCGAACAAGTTAAATGTTATACTGGTGTATTCTTGCGTTTGCAACCACAAAGAATTTAGATTAAGATGAAGAGAATAATGATATAAGCAACATACGTGTCACGAACTCACAAACTCATAGAAATAGATAGTATCTCATACGGCTTCCATAACCCCAACAGAGAAGTTTAGTTACCCATGAATGCGAAGGAAATCACAATTGACATTGTTGTTATACCACAATTAAGATTTCATGTTTATAATGGTGTGGTAGGCGTTTAGGCGTGAATTCATTAGCAAGGTAACGTTTCTCTTGTTGCGGAATTTAAGAATTGAATAGATGAGTAGAAAAAGAAAAATAGAATTAATGGAAGAATTAGATGTATTAAAAGTAGAATGAGAGTTCTTAAAATCTCTAGCAAAATAGGGTATTTATAATACCCATATCCTATTCCTACTAAGCTAATGAAATGCTTAACCAAATCCTACTAAGCTAATGAAATACTTAACCCAATTGTACTAGGTTAATGTATCATTATCCTAATCCTAACAAGCTAATGTAATACTTAACCCAATTGTATTAGGTTAATGTATCATTATCCTAATCCTAATAAGTTACTGCTAGTCCCCAAAGTCTTCAGAAATGTTGTTTTAGCCCGGGACAGAATTTCCATGTGCCATCTTTAGTCCTTGGCGTCCAAGATTGGCTTTTCTCCTTTCGTGAAGCTTTCTTTGGCGTCAAGTTATCCATAAAATGCTGAATTCTGCATCATTTATACCTGAAACTTTGCTAATCATGTTCGTTAGCTCACTTACAGGAAAATGGACTAAAAGTGCATGAAATATATAATTTGTTCTCAAAACTAGGCTAAAATATGGGCAAAATATAGTGCTATAGGCGTGTAAATTCGCCTATCATCAGCATTGGATCAAGAAGAATAATTGGGGAAATTCATATTTGTCTACTAGTGCTCTTAATCCTAAGACTTTGGGTAATTGTTGTTTTTATGCTAGCAATGGTTCTAAGGAACAGGGTGCCCAGTCTCAAGCTAGTGGAGCTCAGTCAGCCCCACCTTATCCTCCTTGTTATTTCTGTTGGCAGCTTCACTGTGGTTATTGTGAGGAGGGGAGAAATCAGTGCAATAATTATAGTCAGTTGTGTTGTATGCAATGAGATTTTCCTTTAGTCTGGGTTTCCACTAGAGCTAATAAAGTTTCGATTGCCACATCTTTAGCTCCTATGCCAAAGAGTGCTATTTCTGGTACTGGCATTGGCCAGAATTGTCTCTATGCTCTTGCTACTCACCAAGAATCTGAGGCATCCCCAAATATTATTACTGGTATGTTATAACTTTTCTCTCATGATGTTTACTATTTGCTTAATCTGGGTTCTACCCTTTCTTATGTGGCCCCTTATGTGGCTGTGTATTTTGGTTTTAATCCTAAAATTATTTTTGAACCCTTCTCTATTTTTACTCTAGTGGGTGATTCTATTGTCGCTAGGAGAGTCGATAGAGGTTGTGTGGTGTCTATTCATGATAGGGAGATATTGGTGGATTTGATAGAGCTGGATATGGTAGATTTAGATGTTATCTTAGGTATGGATTGGCTCCACTCATTCTATGCTTCCTTGGATTGTAGGACCTAAATCAGTTTCTATTTTCCTAATAAACCAGTATTAGAATGGGTGGAGAGTTCCTTAGTACCCAAAGGGAGGTTTATTTCCTATCTTAGAGCTTAGAAATTGATTTCAAAGGGGTATCTATATCACCTAGTTTGGGTTAAAGATTCTAACTCTAAAAGTCCACCTTTGCAATCTGTCTCGGTGGCTAACAAATTTTCTAAAGTTTTTCTCGATGATTTTTTTGGAATTTCTCCAGATAAGGAAATAGATTTTGGGATTGATCTTCTACCGGATACCCATCCTATTTTTATTTCTCCTTATATAATAGCTCTGACTGGATTAAAAAAGCTCAAGGAGCAATTAAAGGATCTTCTCGATAAAAGGTTTATTTATCCTAGTGTGTATCTGTGGGATACTCTTGTTCTTTTCGTGTGAAAGAAAGATGAGTCTCTTTAAATGTGTATAGACTATCATCAGCTAAATAAGGTTATAGTGAAGAATAAGTACCCTCTTCCTAGGATTGATGATTTTTTCAACCAGATTTAGTGTGCTAGGTGTTTTTTAAGATTGATCTTCATTCGGGCTATCATCAGTTAAAAATTCAAGTGGTTGGTATTCCCAAGACTGCTTTTCAAACTCGGTACGATCACTATGAGTTTTTGGTTATGTCATTTGGGTTGACTAATGCTTCGACTGCTTTTATGGATCTTATGAATCAATTTTCAGGCAATTTTTGGATCTATTTATTATTTTCTCTATTGATGACATCGTGGTGTATTCTAAGAGCAGGGAGGATCATTCTAATCACCTCTATATTATGTTACAGACTTTTATAGATCAGAAGTTGTATTCTAAGTTTTCTAAGTGTCAATTTTAGTTGTATGTTGTGACTTTTCTTAGGCATGTGGTGTTTAGTAAGGGGATCATAGTAGATACTTAGAAAGTTGAGGCAGTTAAGAGATGGCCTAGACCCATGACTCTAACAAACATTAGGAGCTTCTTAGGCTTGATTGGTTTATATAGGAGATTTGTGGAGAGTTTCTCATATATTACTGCTCCATTGACTAAGTTAACTCAGAAGAAGGTTAAGTTTTTGTAGTCCGAAGCTTGTGAAGGTATTTTTGTGAAGTTGAAGGATAAGTTGACTTTTGCACTTTACCCTACCCAAGGTACTGATGGTTTTGTTGCGTTCTGTGATACATCCCGTGTGGGACTGGGGTGTGTCTTGATGTTGCATAGTAAGGTTGTGGCCTATGCTTCTAGGAATCTTAAGGTTAGTAAGAGAAATTATCCAACTCACTATTTTGAGATGGAGACTATGGTATTTGCTTTGAAGATTTGGCACCATTATTTGTATGGAGTTCATTTAGATATCTATTCAGATCATAAGATCTAGCAGTATGTGTTTACTTAGAAGGAATTAAATCTTAGGTAGAGGCAGTGGCTCAATTATCTTAAGGATTACAACATAAGTCTTTACTACTATCCAGGTAAAGATAAGTGGTTGATGATGCTCTTAGCATGTTGTCTATGGGAAGGTTATCCCATGTGGATAAAGAGAAAAGAGGATTAGTGAAGGACATTAACAGGTTGGCTAAATTGGGAGTTCATCTTTTGAACTCTAAGGATGGGGGGAGGGGGGTTGTTTAAGAAGTGGTTAAATCATCTCTTGGTGCTGAGGTGAAGGAGAAACAAGCTTTAGATCCCATACTTATACAAATTAATGGTGATGTGGGTTAGCAAAGGGTTATAGCTTTTAAGATTGGAGGAGATGGTATTCAGAGGTACCAAGGTAGGTTGTGTGTTCCTAATGTCGATGGGCTACGAGAAAGGATCTTGACCGAGGCTTATGAGTCCAGATATATAGTTTATCTGGGTTCAACGAAAATGTATCATGTCGTGAAAAAAATCTACTGGTGGAACAATATGAAGAGGGATGTGGAAAATCTTGTTGCTAAGTATATAGTTTATCAGCAAGTTAAGGTTGAACACTTGAGTCCTGGTGGCATATCTCAAGAGATAGAGTTTCCCATGTGGAAGTGGGAGATGATCAACATGGATTTTGTTACATGTATTCTGCAGTATCATAATCAGTATAATTTGATTTGGCTCATTATGGATAGGATGACTAAGTCCACTTACTTCTTGCTTGTGAGGACTAACTACTCAGTAGAGAATTATGCTAAGTTATTTGTTCAAGAGGTTGTGAAGTTGCATGAAGCATCTTTGTCTATTATTTTAGATCGAGGTATGCAGTTTTTTTCTCACTTTTGGCGTTCATTTCAAAAAGGTTTGGGTACACGAGTGAACCTTAGCACCACTTTCCACCCTCAAATAGATAGGCAAGCATAGTGTACTATTCAGATATTGGAGGATATGATAAGAGCTCGTGTGATTGATTTTAAGGAAAGTTGGGTTGATCATTTGACTCTTATTGAGTTTGCGTGAATAATAGTTATCATTCGAGTATTCAAATGGCCACTTTTGAGGTTCTTTATAATAGGAGGTGTAGGTTCCCTATTAGTTAGTTTGAGGTGGGTGAGACTAGGTTGTGTGGTCCTAACTTCGTTCACCAAGCCATGGAGAAGGTGAAGGTGATTAGAAAAAGGCTTAAAATTGCTCAAAGTCGCCAAAAGTCTTATGCGGATGTGAGGTAAAGGGAGTTGGAGTTTGAGGTTAATAATTGGGTATTCTTGATAGTGTCTCCTATGAAATGAGTCATGAGGTTTGGTAATAAGGGGAAGATCAGTCCCCGTTATGTTGGGTCATATCATGTTTTAAGGAGGGTTGGGAATGTTACTTATGAGTTGGAGTTGCCTACGAGTTTGGATTCCATTCATCTCGTGTTCCATGTGTCGATGTTGAAGAAGTGCGTAGGTGATCCTTACTTGATAGTGCCTATTGAGGATGTTGGTGTATAGACTCCTTGTCTTATGAGGAGGTTTCAGTTGAGATATTGGATTGGCAGGTTCATAAATTGAGAACAACAGATGTAGCTTCGGTAAAGGTTTTTTGGAGAAGCCAAAAGATAGAAGAGGCTACCTGGAAAGCTGAGGGAGATATGAAGTCCAAATACCTATTCTTATTCCCTGAATTGGATAAAAGCGCTTAAGGTTTGGGTTTCATTTTATTCTTGTAATTTTATGTGTTTGTCAATTGATTTTAGTGTATTCTTGTTATTCTCGTACTAAAAATGTCCTAACTCATCATTCGGGGATGAATGATCCTAAGGGGGATAACGTAAGACCCTTTAAATTTTGGTCATTTTATTCTTTACCTTCCTACATGCATAATATCATTTTTTTTACTTAAATTATGTTTTGGGATGTTAAAAGGGTGATTTGGGAAAGTTTTGGAATTTTCAGAAGAGGTTTGGGGTCATTTTGGTACCCCGAGGTAGTGAGGGTCCACAATATCGCTGTGTCATAAAGGTTATAGAGGATAACCTTGCGATAAGGTAGTTCCATGCCAAGGTGTAAATTTTGTGCACCCCACAAGTTTAAAACCATTAATAAAGCATAAACAATGCATAATAAGACACAGGAAAATAATTTAAGAACCAATCATGCAAAAATTCTCAACCCATATCAAAACCCACGTTCAGATCCATATGAACAATCATATAATTTCATGTTTTAAGTAAAACAAGTTTAAGGGTAGAGTCACATGCCTGAAAGTGTAGGGAAATATGGAGAGAAATTAACCGTTGAGCCCTTAGATGACCAAGTTGAGAAACCCTAAGATAACTAAGCATGAATTCGTGAAAATTGTATTATTTGAGAATATAAGACCAAGCGTATAACATGATTCTGAAATATTTTGAAAACTGAGGTACTGAAATACTGATAACTGAATAAATAATAATTGTACGCTATGGTCAAGCAAACCTTAAACTGAACTGAGTTACTGATATGATTATTGGACTGAGACTGTGACTGTAACTAAGACTGTACTGGGACTATAATTAAGACTGTAACTGAGGTTGTAACTAAGCTCATATTGGAATTGAATATTGAGTTCTGATAACTGAGTTATTGATAGCTGAAATTACTGATAACTGAGTTACTGATAACTAGGTGACTGTTTCTGTAGAACTGAATTGAGTTCTATACTGAGTTTGAAACTGAAACTAAAAATAAAAATGTGGGAATGTTCATCTGACCGACATACCCCGACTATGAACTGAGTTGGGGTCCAACCTGTGACCCCAGTTGGAAGGGTGTTAGCACCTTGCTAAGGGATACTAACAATGGCTATGATTTAACCTTCTCAGGAAAGAATACATTTCGTTAACCCTCCCTGGAAGAAAAACTCGTACGAGATGTATCAACCCTTATTTGGCAGGAAGATATCTCAACCTACACTGGCTACGTAGTTCTGTAATGCAGGAATTGCTACTAAGGTTCAAACCCTCTGCTGGCAAGAATGCCCCCATCCCTGGGTTCGCTCGGTGCTAAATCCTACTCCTAACTGAACTGACTCAAAATATTAACTAGTGCATGCACTGTTAACTGATAACTAAGAAGCTCAAGTCATGGTATTCTGAAAATAATAGTACATACGGATTCTGAGGTAATTATTAATGATTAGACTGATACTGGGACTGAAACTGGACTGTACTAGGCTTGACTGAACCCACACTGATTCTGTTAACTGACCTAAGTAGACTGAGTTCACTGAGTTCGATAACTGAATAAGTACTACTATTCATGACATTACTGATACAATTCTGTAGCTATTGTAATTCTAGGTAAACATCTAAATTGTTGGGTATTAAATATCCCCAGGACTTGATAGCATTGATAGTAAAGCATGGAATAACCTTGAAAGGATTTCATAAACTACTTATTCACCATCCATTCATTTAGACATTTTGTCAAACACATGAGGGGCATGACCTTGAACATGAGAATGTCTTGAACATGGGATCATAGCATGATTACATAACTAAAATCATGAATTGGGGAATTCACATGTAATTTGCTTGAAATAGGACATGAGCGCTTCATCAAACATGTAAAGTTCATAACATGAACGTAAGAATGTCTTAAAGATGAGGGAATAATAGAGTTACATGGCAAAATTCATAACTTGGGAATTCATCTTGAAATTTACTTAACATGATATGGAAATTTCATAAAACACGTGGAAGGCATGAATTTAAAACATGGAAATATTACTAAACATCATGAATTTAGGTTCCATCATGTAATTTACTTGAATAAAGCATGGAAAATTCAAATTCATAGCATGAGGAATTTAAAATCTTGCATGGAATCACATATGCGCTGATTTAAATTAAAACCACCATGAAAACATGAAATTCAATCTTTCTTGGATATACAAAATACCATAATAATGGAAAAATCATTCTTTAATTAAAATAAAAGGATTTTTGGGCTCCATGGGTGAAAGAGGACGCATGGATGAACTCCCACATACCTTAAAGCTTTAATATTGAAGGAGAAACACAATCTTGAAAGCATCCTTGAATTAGAAAACTTGAGTTCTAGCTTTTCTTGAAGAAAAATTGATGAAGTTCTTGGTGTTCTTGAGGAGGCTAGGGTTTTTCTTTGAGAGAAAAGATGAATAATTAAGTGTATATTGCGTTTGGGGGTTGAAATTAAGTGTTATGGGCAGATTTGGGTGAGGGGAAGTGACCAAAGTGCCTCTAGACCTTTTAAAAACTGAATTAGCGTGTGAAATAGTTTCGTAATGCGCTGGCCGACGCGTCGCATCGATATCGCATTGGCTTACTGCCTCACACAGAAAATTTCATAACTTTTCGTTCGGGTATCGAATTTTGGCAAAATTTGTATCGTTGGGAAGATAATTAAATTATCTAAAATTTGGTGGGTTTTTATATGCAAAATTCTATGTATATAAAAATTTATACACATTTAAATTAGACCCTTGTAGAATCGAATGCCAAACTTTGGACGAATCAAAGGCTCTAAGATCAACTTTGTTCTAAGTGATTCTTATGAACATTTTTTACCTCAAAAGCAAATAAAACATGAGGATAAGGATCATGAAACTTATATTCACATGGGAATCATTTAGATTATAGCTTATACACGTAGGAACGGCAGTTCAAAGACTAGCCTGAAAATGTGGGGTATTACATTATCTCCCCTTTGGGAACATTTGTCCTCGAATAAGACTGATTAGACTGAGAGTACTGTAAGAAGGTAACTGATATCATCTTCTAATCATGACTGAATTGGAATATGATTACATAACTGATTCTAAAACATGATACATGAATTAAATATCATGAACTGAACTGATTTCTTGAATACATGCAATGACATGAGAATGATTGTAAGGCTAGGATAGAAACGAGAGAGTCAACTGATGAGTAACTATTACTTCTAGATGTATCCTATTTCATGAAGAAAATGAAAGGTTTAGGACATGAATACTCGGGGTATTACAATACATCTCCCCCTTGGGATACTTCGTCCTCCGAATGATAGTGACTTGGAAAAATACTAAGGAAAGACTGAGATGATGCACGGAAAACTTATGGACTGAATCATGAATGAATTTTTGAGACCTGAAACTGATGCATATGCATAAACTGATCTGAATTTGAAATTTGCATGAACGTAAATTACCTCATGAATAGGAAAGATAGAAAACCGTAGGAACTTGTTTGTCTGACTGCTAGACTAGATTGCTGCCTATACAGACTGAATTATAACAAAAGCTTATACACAACTATACATTCCACTTGTACACCAACATGACATTCAAGCCTATCTTTATTATCACACATGAACTTGTAGGCAAACAACCACTAAAGCATCTTTCTCATTTTCTCTAAACCTTTATCCTTAAAACTTTCATGCACTAGCCCAAAAAAAACACATGTAGAATTTTAACTAATCATGACATAAGGAGAGGTCAATGAAAGGTTAGAACATGAGGACCTGAAATATGAAAGAATAACTTTGGCACTCAACTGAGGCCTGAGGAATAAAGTATCAATGACATGAATTCATCAGAGAGGTCTGAACTGAGGACATACATGGCATAAATTGAATTTTTTTTATCATTAGAGGTGTAGCATGAGCACCTGGAACTAAACATACTATAAGGCATGGGTATATGAGTCATTCCCTGTATGACCTGAGTTTGGAGTTCATGATTTCATGGAACATGATTCGTACTGCTGAGTGAACTAGAACTCCGCATACTAGAAACTAAAAGCGTACATGGTTTTTCTATAATGTGCATGAATATGAGCTGTGATGAGGGAGATGATATGTTAGGCATGAGTAGATATCGTGATGACTGAAAAACTTTATACTGAGATAAGAATAGGTTGGAAATCATCCTCCCTTACTGCTTTTCTACACACACTGGCACTACTACGAGAATCTGATAGCCTAACTTGGTTACTTGTTCTAGCGTCTCCTCCTTAGCTTTAAGCCATCATTTTAAGTCTGTGACCACTTTACTAAACTCTAAACTGAGCTGCAATCACTTTACCCTAGAGTTTGGGGTATAATAATACACATGAATGATAAACACATCCACACCATCATACTTAATCTCAAATCAACAAACTTAAATTCTTGCATACATTGTTCAAGCCTACTGATTCACCTTTCATACAACTAGCCCCATGAATATATAATCTGCTCAATCTGGATAATGCTATCCCAACTCTACTACTGTTAAACTTCTGGGTTCATACTTCTAACTCTAAATCACATACTGTAAAAGGGATTCTGAGAAGGAAATATGAAAGCACATCTGACTTTGGCTTAATGCACGATTTTCATGAACATGAATGAAATATTTCAAACTCTAGGATATAAGGGCATTGATGGGATACTTTTTGAGCCAATATGCAATCCCATAAATGTCTGTGGGGATTGGCTGACGAAACACTGTGTGTAAGGAATTAAGCTTCATTATTTCTGTGGCCTCAAAACTAAGGCAGAGTTAGCATGAATAGTGCAAGATAATGATCTACATAAATTTCTTAGATAATACTTCTACTACACGATATGAGACTTGAAAGAAGAAAAATATTTCCTAAATGCCTGGTAGCCTCTCAAACAAAAGTACATACGTCTACGTACCATTCTACAAGACTCTACTAGACACGGCTTCATAGACACCCTAGGACCCAAACTACCCCTAGTCGTTACATGGTGCTTGGAACCACAAGTGATCCCAAGCTAACCCATGAACTGGCATACTATGAAGCAACTGAATTATAACATAATAAATAGCTATTCTTCTATGTGGAAAATATAACCATACTAAAAATCTAAAATAAATATAATATTGATAAAGCTTTACAAACTGATATATTTGAAGGAAGAAACTGAGATTTACATGACTGACTCTGACTGACATCTATGAAGCCTTTACTATACTGACTATAGATATTTGGGACATGCCAACTACCACTAATCAATACACATGGAAAATAAATAAACTGTACATGAACTAAAACTGTCTAGAGTTCCCAAAGTAGGAGAACTCATCACCTGCTAGTCGGAATTTGTAACTGTCTGATCGTGATGTGCGGGAAAATAAATAAACTATACATGAACTAAAAATGTCTAGAGTTCCTGAAGTAGGAGAACTTATCACCTGCTGGCTAGAATCTGCAACTGTCTGATCGTGATGTGTGGGCTATAATTAGTACCTACATTATGAAATAATGTAGCCACATAGACGTATATATGGATCAGTACTTCTGGAATGTACTGAGTATGCAGGGGTGAATGCAATAAGTAAAACTGATTTCATACGTAGTCGTAAAACATGCATGCTAAGTGTAAGTAGACTCACCCATAGGCTGGAATAAACTAAAAATTGAAATATCTTAATGTATGAGTGACAAACATTTTCAGATAAGATGGTGAATCTCTACACTTAGTTTTTGTGAACTTTACTTTAATGATATAAGTATAACTAAAGCTAGGATATGATAAAACATAGATACTGTATGAATACTGGGTCTGAAACTACGTGATGGAGACTGACATAAATTAAGGATCTGAATATACAATCACACTAAGCATGAATTCATAAACATACTAACTTATCTGATTAACTGAATAACTGATAGCTAAATACTGGGCATGTAAGACTGAACTGTACATAGTATGAATAACTGGACTGGAACTGTAGAGTATTATACATATGAGGTAAGGACTAACTGAGTAACATAAGATAACTAAGCATGAATTCGTGAAAACTATATTATTTAAGAATGCAATACCAAGCGTATAACATGATTCTGAAATATTTTATAAACTGAGGTACTGAAATACTGATAACTGAATAACTGATAATTATACGTTATGGTCAAGAAAACCTAAAACTAAACTGAGTTACTGGACTGAGACTATGACTGAGACTATAACTAAGATGGTAACTGAGACTGTAACTGGGACAGAAATTGAGACTGTAACTAAGATTGTAACTGAGACTGTAACTGAGCTTATACTGGAATTGAATATTGAGTTTTGATAACTAAGTAACTGATAGCTGCGATTACTGATAATTGAGTCATTGATAACTAAGTGACTATTTCTGACAGTCCTGATTCTGTAGAACTGAACTGAGTTCTATACTGAGTATGAAATTGAAAATAAAACTATAGGAGTGATCATCTAACCGACATACCCCGACTATAAACTGAGTTAGGGTCCAACCTGTGACCCCAGTTGGAAGGGTGTTAGCACCTTGCCAAGGGATACTAACAATGGCTAAGAGTTAACCCTCTCTGATAGGAAGACATTTCATTAACCCTCGCTGGCAGGAAAACTCGTATGAGATGTATCAACCCTTGCCTGGCAGGAAGATATCTCAACCTATGCTGGCTACATAGTTCTATAATGCAGGGATTACTACTAAGGGTCAAACCCTCTGCTGGCAGGAATGACCCCATCCCTGGGTTTGCTCGGTGCTAAATCCTACTCCCAACTGAACTGACTCAGAATACTAACTGGTGCATGCACTGTTAACTGATAACTGATAACTGATAAGCTCAGGTTATGGTATTCTGAAAATAACAGTGCATGCGGATTCTAAGGTAATTATTAATGATTAGACTGATACTGGGACTAAAACAGAACTGTACTAGGCTTGAATGAACCCACACTAATTCTATTGACTGACCAAACTGGACTTAAATCTGTAACTAAATGTGTACTACTATTCATGACATTACTGATACTATTCTGTAGCTACTGCAATTCTAGGTAAACTTCTAAATTGTCGAGTATTAAATATCCCGAGAACTCAATAGCATTGATAGTAAAGCATGGCATGACCTTGAGAGTATTTCATAAACTACTTATTCACCATGCATTCATTTAGACATTTTGTCAAACACTTGAGGGGCATGAACTTGAACAAGAGAATATCTTGAACATGGGAGAATAGCATGATTACATAACTAAAATCATGAATTGGGGAATTCACATGTAATTCGCTTGAAATAGGACATGAGCGTTTCATCAAACATGTAAAGTTCATAACATGAACGTAAGAATGTCTTAAAGATGAGGGAATAATAGAGTTACATGAAAAAATTCATAACTTGGGGATTCATCTTGAAATTTGCTTAACATGATATGGGAATTTCATCAAACATGTGGAAGGCATGAATTTAAAACATGGGAATATTACTAAACATCATGAATTTAGGTTCCATCATGGAATTTACTTGAATAAAGTATAGGAAATTCAAATTCATAGCATGAAGAATATAAAATTTTGCATGGAATCACACATGCGCTGATTTGAATTAAAACCACCATGAAAACATGAAATTCAATCTTTCTTGAATATACAAAATACCATAATAATGGAAAAAATTATTCTTTAATTTAAAGAAAAGGATTTTTGGGCTCCATGGGTGAAAGAGGACCCATGGATGAACTCCCACATACCTTAAAGCTTTAATCTTGAAGGATAAACACAATCTTGAAAGCATACTTGAATTTGGAAACATGAGTTCTAGCTTTTCTTGAAGAAAAATTGATGAAGTTCTTGGTGTTCTTGAGGAGGCTAGGATTTTTCTTTGAGAGAAAAGATGAATAATTTAGTGTATATTACTTTTAGGGGGTTGAAATTAAGTGTTATGAGTGGATTTGGATGAGGGGAAGAGACCAAAGTGCCCCTAGACCCTCTAAAAATGGATTAGCATGTGAAAAAGTTTCGTAACACGCTGGACGACGCGTCGCGTTGATATCACATCGGCTTGCTGCCTCACACGGAAAATGCCATAACTTTTCGCTCAGGTATTAGATTTTGGCGAAATTGGTATCGTTGAAAAGATAATTAAATTATCTACAATTTGGTCGGTCTGGAGATGCAAAATTCTACGTACATAAAATGTTATATATATTTAAAGTATACCTTTGTAGAATCGAATATCAAACTTTGGACGAATCAAAGGCTCTAAACTCAACTTTGTTCTAAGTGATTCTTATGAATATTTTTCACCTCAAAAGCAAATCAAATATGAGGATAAAGATCATAAAACTTATATTCACATAGGAATCATTTAGATTATAGCTTATACACGTAGGAACGACGGTTCAATGACTAGCCCGAAAATGTGGGGTATTACACTTAACTTCAATAATTTTTAAAGTGACCTTCCTGACCTCAAGATATAAGTTTTTGAGTTAATTCATGTTCAAGGATGTAACAAGCATGCCTTGGAAAAGTTTCGGATTTTTTGGATGAGGTTTGGGCCGTGTTTGGATTTCACTTCCAGCAGCTCAACGCGATTGGACCGCGTCGCAGTGGAATAGAGATGGCATCACTGGCGCTATGCGGTAATGACCTAATCGGTATCCCAGTTACGAATTTAAATTACAGAAGGGCAGTCTTGTCTTTTTCCATTGCCCTAATCTGTATTAACATGGGATTTGGCTTCAGTTAAGGCATATTATGCCCAAAATCCCCAATTTTAGTCTTAAATATACCCTAAGATCTTCCCTAGTTCATCAAATTAAACACCTTTCCTTTCAAGAAAAATTAAGAAAATAAGTTCCCTAATTTAAGAATCTCTAAGGAAGCCTAAGGAATTGTGTTTCTTTTCAAGGATTTAAGCTTTTAAGGTATGTTAGATGTTCATTCATGGGTCCTTTTCACCCATGGAGTCCAAGAACCCATTTTCAAGATTAAAGTTATAATTTTTACTTGTTATTGTGAGTTATTTTCATGAATTTATTATGAACTTGAATTTCAAACTATGTTTATCATGTGGTTTCGTTGGAATTAGCCTTTCCACACTTGAATGGTGCTTATTCACTTGTTAAATCTCAATCCATGATTTTAGTATTGAAACTATGCTATTATTGCATATTTAAACTATTCCCATGCTTAAGCCCATGAATTCCAATTGTTTGATAAAATGCCTAAATAATTGAGTTTGAACAATGACTACTTAGTATGGTTTTCAAAGTTTTTGTATGTCCTATTGTTATTGTTATAGAGTCATGGGGCTTATGAATACCCAAAATTTAGTTGTTTACCATAATTTTATTATCTATAAAATGATTTCAGTCATACCATAAGCAATATCATTCAGTTAGTTAATACGGTCAGTTGTGGTTCAGTATGCTTAGTCTAGTCTAGTGATCAATGTCAGTTCAGTTGGGAGTAGGATTCAGCACCGATCAAACCTAGGGATGGGGACATTCCTTCTAGGTTAGGGTTTGACCCTTAGTAGCAATCTCTGAGTTACAGAACTACGTATCCAGCATAGGTTGAGATGTCTTCCTGTCAGTTTAGGGTTGACTCAAATCTCATGAGTACTCCTACCAGATTAGGGTGACTCTTTAGTCCTTTGGGACACCAGTTTAGTGGATCCACACAGCCATTGTCCGGACCCGTTGCATAGTACTGACACTCACAACTGGGGTTACAGGTTGGACCTCGATTAGCTCAGATTGGGGCATGTCGATTAGATGATACCTCCCACAGTCTCAGTCTAGTATTCAGTATAATTCAGTTCAAGTTCGCATTGACCTTAGCATACAGTTATTAGATATTCAGTTAATAGGTTTCAATATTTTAATTTACTGACTATTTTAGAATCATGTTATATGCTTGGTCATGCATTCTTAAATTTTACAACATTCACGCATTCATATCAGTTATTCAGTTACCTCATGTTATTCATGCAGTCAGTTATTACTCATGCACATAACCCATGCATACCAGCCCAATCTTATTTAGCATACCAGTACATTCAAAGTACTGACCGCATATTTATTTCTTAAGCTATGATGTCTCATATCATAGGTTCGAACGCTCAGGTTCCCAACCGCAGTTAGATATTCCAGCACATCAGTAGCAGCAGCAGTGGTGAGTCCTCATATTTTGAGGACCGATTATGTTTATTTCAATGTTTTCAGTTTAGTAGTCAGTTGAAGTTAGTTGAGGCCTGTCCCATCAACTCTTATTCAGTCAGTTTTAGAGGCTTTTGGACACTTCAGACAGTCAGTCAGTTTGTCATTACTTTTATCAGTTTTCAGACAGTTGTTTTCCAGCAGTTGTTTTCAGACTTATGATTTAGAAATGTTTTAGTATTTAAAACCTTATGGTGTATTCAGTTATTCCGCACATATGTATTTTATTATTATTATTTAGTGCTCACAGCAGGTACCGGATCATGGATTAGCTTATGGTCTTTCAGGACCGTAAGCACCATGTGGCGCCCACGGTGTATTTCTAGGGCGTTACATTTTCCTTATAAAAGTACAAAACAATTAAGAAAAATCATCAGGTGATGGTTAAATAATTTATTTATTAAAATATTTATATTCTTTATTATAAAATTTTGACTGTTCTATTTTTATTTACAGGGTGATGGATACTCTACTACTCTTTTTAATTTTTCAGATTGGTTTATGGAGTTACATGTATCTTCTCTTTGATTTAATGATCTTTTTTTCTTCATGAAGAAAGGACCAGAGAATTCTTTGCATTGATGATTGTCCATCTTCTTCAAGGTGGAAGGACCAGGGAAAGGGTAAAGGTTTATCTTTGGATGAGCAACCTATTTTTTGTTGTTACCGGTTTGGCAAACATTCATAGAACTAGTGCTTTTCATTTCAGTGATGAATATATAGTTGAAGCGTTGCAAAATGCTATTTAATCTCTTTTGATTGAGATTTCATTTCTGAATTTATCATTCAAGCTGTTGACCGAGGGATGGATGTGTTGTTTGTAATAGATACTGATGATCAAGTTCATGAATTTTTCAGTGCTCGGAGGTTAATTTATTTTCTTAGCATCTTCATCTTTGGAATGGAGATCAAAGTAAGAGGGAAAGGTATTAGTTTTGGCATTACAAATGAAGACTTTAGGTCCATTGATCAAGCATTAGGTCAATAACATGCATATAGAAGCAACGTTGTTCATGATAATTTTCGTAAAAACTATTACAAGGTATCCTTTTTATGTTTTTCATTTTATTAATTTATAGTCTTTTATTTAAATTTGAGTTTACCTATGCTTGTTTTAACTCTTGCAGTTTCTGCTTCTACCATTGGATGGTTGCATGATGGATTTACTAGGTGCACCATCTCTGCACGAATAAAGAAAAAAGGGAAGAACATGCCTTTAGGCAAATCATCGGTTTGGTTGAACCCGCCCCCTTCTATAACTAGGATTGATTCAGAGACTTTGGATGTTGATGTTCGTGACTTTTCGATTATACCTAATGTTTTTCAACTATTATTTTTAGGTACTGTTGCTACAAGTACAGCTGCTACCAGTACGACAGGTACGGGCACGAGTGCTGGAACGTTTGTTGTTGGTGATGATTCTCTTAGATTCTTTTATGATGCTAATGATTTGCATAGAGAGATAAATGTTGATGATTTGATTAATAGGATGGATAATGATCGTTCACCATTCAAGAAAAGTTAATCTCAAGTTTTTAATATTAGTACTTTTTGTAGTTTATGACTATTAGATATACTTTGTACTTATTCAAAGGGATTTCTTTGAAATTATACAAGAGGTACCTACTTTCACACTTAATATATTAGTTCTGTAATTCCTGATTTTCCTAAGCCACTAATAGAGATCACTATCACATACTTGAAGATGATATTGAGGGGAAGAAGTTGCACTATCGTGTCTGATAACTTGTCTTACTTTTGCCCAATCCCGTTTGATGTTATAGTCTTATATTTCAGTAAAAATATCAATTTTATTACAAATGTAGTCATTATGGTGTTTGGGCTTTATCATTTATCTTTTCATTCTGTTTCACTTTGCTGATCATGTATGTTGTACACAAATCTGGTTTGTTTCATCTAATTGACTTGACTGACTCTGAAAGTTCCAAACCTGAGACAATTGGGTTAAGGAGGAGGGCGGGTTCATTCATGAACATAATTGTAACACCCCACATGTTTGGGCTAGAATTTAAACCATTGTCCCTAAGTACACAAACCTGAACCCAATGATTCTATGTCTATGTATGGGTGATTATCAATTCTACAGTGTGGTAATATATTTTTATATAAATTGAGATCATAAAAAAATCTCCTAACTCAAAGACGAGTTAAGGACTCTTCTATTAATAGAGTTTTACCAAATTCTCCAACTAGGGTCCAGTTTAGACGAGTGTATCCCCTAGAAGATATCAACTCAGGTGTCTTACTATATATCAAATGAAAGGTCTTTGAGTTTTCTTTCCAATTCACTTGATTTAACCTTAATACGATATCGGGGTGGAAAGTTATGCTCATTTTACCTCAACATGTCCGTCTGTCAACAAGGTGACGACTTGAGGTGATAAGTCATCAACTAAGTCATCAGCCTTGACCAGAATATGATCAACTCCAGATACAAAGTGATGACTTGAAGTGATAAGTCGTTACCTAAGTGACGACTTATCAACCAAGTCGTCACCCATAACCAGAATATGATCAACCTCAACTTCAAAGTGATGACTTGAGGTGATAAGTCGTCAACTAAGTGACGACTTATCAGCCAAGTCGCCACCCTTAAATAGTATGGGTCCAAATCAAACTATGGGTTGATAACTTAGGTTGATAAGACATCAACTAGTTGATAAGCTATCAACTAAAAAATTTCAGCAATTCTTATTTAGCTTCGGAGGGGTATTTTGGTATTTTCATCACCTCAAACCTTACCCCCTACGACTTAAATCACCTCATAAGCGTATTTAGTCATTATCAATCAATTTTTAAAAGACATTAACCCTTTTTATTCTCAAGAAAAAGACTAGAGTTTCCTCTCAAGATCATCTCCTAAGAACAAGATTTAAGCCCTTCTTCAAGAAAACCAAGAAGTTGTGTTTCACAATCTAAGAACATTCAAGAAAAGTTAATTCTCTTTCAAAAGTAAATCTTTAAGGTATGTTTGATGTTCATCCTTGGGTCCTTTTCACCCATGGAGTCCATATCCATTTTCAAGATTTAAAATCATCAATTTACATGTTTGCAATAAACTATCTACATGAATCCATATGAATTTCGATTTTAAATCTTGTTGCTGAAGTTAAACCTTACAAGTTAGAATGATGATGATTTCATGTTAAATCCCAAATTTATGGTTTAGTATTGCAGCCATGTGATTAATTATATGTTTTAAACTATTCCCATGCTTTAAATTCATGTCCCTCATCTGTTTGATGAAATGTCTAAGAGATGAGTTTTTGAAAAATAGTTCCTGTCATGGTTTTAAAGTATTCATGTGTTCCTATTGTTATTGCTATCGAGTCCTGGGGGTTATGAATACCCAAAAACTTAGTTGTTTACTTAGTCTTAGTTGTTTCAGAATGGTTCTAGATATGTAAAGAACATTAACAGTCAGTCAGCTATCATATTCAGTTAAACTTAGAACAGTTCAGAAGTTAGTGTCTTTTAGTTGGGAGTAAAACTTAGCATCGAATGAATGTAGCGATGACGTCTCTTCCACCAGTAGGCATGAGGCACTTGTTTCCCCTATCAGTAGGCATGATACGTTAGTAGCAGTCTCTAGGTTCCAGACCTACAGCGCCACTATAGACTTTGAGGGGTCCCCCGTCAGTTAGGTATGATACCCTCGTCCTTCGAGATATCAGATTAGTGGATCCACACAACCATTGTTAGTACCCATGGCATGGTTCTGACACCCTTCCAACTGGGTTACATTTTGGACCCTGATAGTACATTAGTGCATGTCGGTTATAGCTAGCTCCCACAGTCTTAGTTCAGTATTCAATAAAGAGTTCAGTTTCTAGTTTGCTTGACCATAGCATACAGTTATCAGTTATTCAGTTATTAGTATCTCAATATTTCAGTTTACAGACTACTTCAGTATTATGTTATATGCTTGATCATGCATTCTCAGATTCTATAACTTTCACATATACTATACATCAGTTATTTCATGTTATTTATTCAGTCAGTTATTATTCATGCACATGAGCCCATGCATATCAGCCTAACCCCATCTAGCATACCAGTACATTCAAAAAACTGACCGCATACTCATTTCTTACACTATGATGTCTCATATTATAGGTTCAGATGCTCAGGTTCCCGGTCTCACTTAGACACTCCAGCGCATCAGCATCAGCAGCAGTGGTGAGTCCTCATATTTCAAGGACCGATTATGTTTATTTCAGTGTATTCAGGTTAGTAGTCGCTGGGAGTTAGTTGGGTCCTGTCCAATCAAATCTTATTCAGTCAATTTTAGAGGCTTTCTAACACTTCAGACAGTCATTCAGTTTGTCATTACCTTTGTTAGTTTTCTGATAGTTGTTTTTCAACAGTTGTTTTCAGACTTATGATTCAGAAATGTTTTAGTATTTGAAACCTTATGGTGTATTTAGTTATTCTACATATGTGTATTTTATTATAATTATTAGTGCTCACAGCAGGTACCAACTCATGGTTTAGCTTGTGGTCTTTCGGGACCGTAAGCACCGTGTGGCGTCCAGGGTGTACTTCCGGGGTGTTACAATAAGCTTTCTCACTCTTTGTTCATTAAGATATTTCCTTCATTATTTTACTCCTGATGGCTTTCCTTGTCTAAACTGAAGTCTCCTTCACTTCATCTTAGGTTAAAAATACTACTCTAGAGCATCTATAGTCCCTCACATTTTCGTCAGATTGAATATTGAATTCTTTGCCAGAATGCGCAAACTAATTGATTTGGTTGTTACTTATGGAGTTTATTAACTTACAATATTGAAAGATCAACAAATTTAACGAAATCAATAAATTTTACACACAATTTTTATAATTTCGAACATATATAGTATGTTACTAATTTTTAGTATAAATAAGTACCAATAAATATGTATTATTAGATTTGATTAATAATTAAAAAATAAATAAAATTAGTTTAATTTAACATAAAATTAGCACAAATAAAAAAATACTTATACTTAATATTTAAAAAAAAAGAATTTGGGCACCAAAATAAATAAGTTAGAGAAGAAGATGAGTTGGGGCCTGTTGGAGGGAGTTGGGTGAGGAAGGAAGTAAATTGGAGTTGAAGTTTAAAAATGGAATTGGAGAAGGAAATTTTTCACTATTAAATAGAATTATACTCATCAATTTACTGCTAATCACCATTTTTTATTCAATCTGAAATTGAAAAACATCACTATTCAGGAGCAAAATTCATCAGCAGTGGACATCAATATTATGGAAGGAATACTGTTAGGTCATTCTACTTTTAAATTTTTCTACGTACAAGATATAAAGATGTAAATTGACATTTTCTATTGTTGATTTTCCAATGTTGATTGTGCTTTTGGATTTGTGCAGAAGATAATAACATAAATCAAATTGATATTTTCTATTGTAAAATTTTTTTCGTTCATTGTGCTTTTGAATTTTCTAGAAGATAATATACATGCAAATTTAAATTTTTTACCATTAATTTTTTATCGTTTATTGTGCTTTTGGATTTACTAGTTTAGTGTACGTGCTTTGCACGTGTGTCTCGCGTTAATTAATAAAACTATACATTTTATTTCACTGTTTACCCTATTATTAATACTATACATCAATTATGGTCACAAAAAAGAATTTGTAGATCATGTCTCATGTGTTCCATCAAATTTAACTTGTTGAGTTTGATTGCAACATCTAAAGCCCTCTTAGTTTTGGTAATTATCAAAAAGGAATTATGAACATGCGTCATAGGTTCTAAATAATAAAGTTAAGAACATATTAAGGAAGAAAATTTGAGTCTCTCAAATAAGTAATAAAAATAAACCGATTGATTAACATAGAAAAATATAAGAAGCATCTCACCTATTGAAATACAATATCAAACATTGAGAATGACAAATTGTATAAAATATACACATTAAAAATTTTACTTGGTGTTACTATTGCTTTACCACCACATCTTTTAGGTAACTTAGATTTAGTCCTCATGGAAGACACATGTAAGTGGGATATCACAATAACTTTTTATTTATAGAATTTAAAGAATTAAATTTGTGTACATTCTACATCCTATGAATATATTGTTTTGGTTATAAACCTAAAACAAATTCTAACAAGAAATAACGAAAAAAGAGAAAAAAAAATAATGGCATGATAAATTCTCATAAGCTTCATACAATACCTATATAAAAAATATCGGCAGAATTAAAAAATAAAAGTAATTTACTCGCCAATTTTTTTTAATACATGCTTAATTTAACAAATTACAAATAAAGAAATGTAATTAAAAACCCTAGTCACGAGAACACGTCTATAGTAACTTTTGTCTCCAATATAATCAAATTCACATGCCTCTCTCGCTGCTATGCAACATATTTATAAATCAAGCAACTGAAATATCATTAATTACACAAAATTTTAGATAAAATAAATAAAAGTAAAAAAAGTAATTATCATTATTAGCGGATAAATGCATTCACTGCATGAGTAGCAACAAAAGCAATTTCTAATATCTTCCATATAACTACTTTGGGCGAACAGATTAAAGAAAAATAGTAGCAACAAAAGTACAAGAAAAAAATAGATAATAATAAAAACAAGAGATAGTAATTGATCATAAACTTCAATCAAACAATATAATAATCGAGATATTATTATATCAACTTTTACACAAAAAATTTCTCAAAGCCGACCGACATTCATCTACCACCTACAAACTACAACAAAATAATAGGACAATAGAAATATAAAATAATATAATTAAATCTAACCTTTCCACAAAGAATTTCTCAAAGCTGATCACCAACATTCATCTACCACTTGTAAACTACAACAAAACAATACTATAATAGAGATATCAAAACAATTCAATTAGACCTAATTTTAACATAAAAATTACCTTCTCAAAGCCCATCGTTATTGATGTACCATTTGTAAACTACAACAAAACAATACGATAATAGAAATATAAAAATAATACAATTAAACCTAACTTTTACACAAAATTTCTTCTAAGCCGATCGACATTCATCTATCACTATAAACTATGACATAATAGAGATATCAAAATAATACAATTAAACCTAACGTTTGTATAAAAAGTTTCTCAAAGTCTACTGACATTCATCTGCCACTTGTACTAAGCAGATAATAAAGAAATTATGACAATACGATTAAATCTAACATTTACCTAAGAAATTTCTTAAAGTCCGACAGAATATACAAAATAATATGATGATAGAGATATCAAAATAATATAATTAAACCTTTTTACACAAAATATTCCTCATAGTCGGTCGACATTCCTCCACCTCCTGTAAACTGCAATCAAACAATACCATAATAGAGATATCAACAAAATACAGTATAATTTAAACCTCACCTTTAGAAAAAAAATTCTCCAAAACCAACCAAAATTTATATGCTACCTGTAAACTACAATAAACAAAATAATACAATAATAGAGATATCAATACAATATATTTAAACTAATCTTTACACCAAAATTATCTCAAAGCCGACCGACATTCATCTACCACCTGTATTAAGAAGAAAAACAACAAGTAGTGAAATATTAGGAGCATAAAAAAATTCTCAAAGTTCAACACAAAATTCATCTATAATATAAATTTGAAATTAATAAAAAGAATCATCTTCACTGAAAACTAAGAAAGAAAAGTAAGCAATTGAATATCAAAATAAAAAATAATTGAGATAATGTAGAGAACAAATAATTACATACATGCTAAAAATATACATATGACTGATATAAAATAATTTCAATTGGGAGAGAATGATTAGGAAGAACTATCAATTTATAGAAGTCCAAAACCTTATAGAAATTCAAAACTTTTTCCTTCAAAAAGGGATTATCTAAATATGAAAGTTCTTAGTTATTTATTTTTGAAAAAAATTAAAAATCCTAATAACTAAAAATTTTGGGGACAACCCTACACGTATCAAACAAAAATTGTAACAAAATTTGGCTTTTGAATTTTTTTATTTTAAAGGTCTAATTCCTTTCTAATATTACTTTACGTTTTAATGTATTTTATCAAAATTGAGTAGCTTCTTACCAAATATTTTGGGACATCTATTATAGAATTCTTTAATTTTTAAAATATATTTTTCTCTTATCATATATTAATGTATTTTACCAAAATTTAGTAGCTTCTTACCAAATATTTTGGGACATCGATTATAGAATTTTTTAATTTTTAAAATATATTTTTCTCTTACCATATATTTTGGGACTCTTTGATTTTAAAAATATTATAAATATAATAATATAATAATTGAAATAAGTAGGTGAAAAGACAATTTTATCTATTGCATCGATTTTTAATGAAGGGCAAAAAGTTCAAATCACTTTTCTAAAGGTCTTCCCACTTTTAATATATTATAGATATAGATATGGAAGATAATATACATGCAACTTTACATTTTCTACTGTTAATTGTCTTTTTTTTTTTTGTAATTTTTGACATAAATTTATATTTGCTACACCCTCCCATTCAATTTGTGTAGCATAATTTGCTTTTCAAGACTCAAATAAGGTTAGTTTGATCATGAGTTTGAACATGACATCTTTTAATTTTTTAAAATAAAATTTATATATTTAAAAACTACGTAAAAGGTATTATAAGTCACAACAATTGTCTTTTCAAAATATTTGAAAACATATATAAAAAGTTACGGTATTCAAATTTTAAACAGCAAAATATGCAAATAAATTAAAACGGAGAGAGTATTGTTTAATTTTCTACTATTAATTGTCCTTTCGTATTTTTATGTTATGTATAGTTCTCTCTTTCTCTTTTCTTATTGTTAATGGATTTTTTATGTATTTTTCAGTGTTCGGAAGCCAATTTATTTCCTTGGCATTTCCATCCTTGGAATAGTGTAACGACCTGAAAATTTGATGAAATTTATGAAATTTGTGATTTTATGTGATTTAACTATTTTATCCCTCCCCGTTATTGCATAGTGGTATTTTTGGGGTGTGGCGGTGATTGGCATGATTCCTAATGCATTTTGGTGTCTTTTGTGCGCTATTGTGATTTTTGGTGGCTTCGAAAACCTTATTTTGAACTTATGTAGATATCTTTTGATTTGTGCGACAGATGGTTGAACGAACTGTGCCAACATCTTTAGAATATTTATTTTAGGCTAGGTAGACCTTTGGTTCGAGTCCCGATGCACCCCGAGCTTATTTTGACCTGTTGATCGAAAAGTTGAAAAATTAAAAATATGGGTGTGGGATCCACATTTGGTCAAAACAACCTCGGATGAAAAGTTTGACTCCGCCAATGCATCCAGAACGTCAATTTTTAGGATGGTAGCATATTTGGTGTGATTTTACGGCTATTAAATCTCATTTTGATCCTCGATTCAGAAAATTGTGATTTCGAATTTTGGGGGTCAACTTTGTGAAAACAATGTCTTTTTGAAATTATAATATCGTCATTGAGTTTGGAGTATTAAATTTAGTGTGGTTGCATAGTTCGTTTATGTATATCGAACTCTAAATGAATCCCAGACCCCCCGTCGAAGTCTGTATTGGACTTGAAAAAATTCTGGTTTTGCAGATCTGGTGTAGTATAAAAAAGCCCCAATAGCCCTCTTTTTTGCGCTTTTTCCCGTTCTTTCATCTTATCTCTTGAGAGTTAAACCCTAAAATAGTATGAGATCTTGAAATTAAAGTTTTTGGGAGCTTGGGAAGCTATATTAACATCTATTTGTTGATTCTATTACGAATTTAAGGTGAGATTTCATCCCTTTTCAACTCTAATTCTTGATTAATTTTTTGAAACCCCCAAAATCTTAGCACTTGATTTTAAACCCTAATTTCTCTCTTTTTCACTTGAATAATATTTTAATCTTATAATTTCTAGTTTTTCTTCAATTTAACCTTCAGAACAACTTCGATTCTTGATTTTAACACGGATTTCAAAGATTTTGCCCGGTAAAGCTTAAAAAAAAAATCTCCTATTTGAACCTCATTTTTTATTTGATTTGACTTGAATTTTTAGCTGTAGATTTTTAAAAATATGAAAAATACGTTATTAAAGTAAAGTTATAATTTTGCCCTTCTTTTTTGAAAACTCATTTCGGGGGTCCATTTTGATCCCAAATCAAAAGTAGTCAATATGGATATTGTTAGCTTTATTTTGACACATAGATTCTATATTTATTGGTTTTAGTTTATTTTGGGATCGTTCGTGGAAAGTAAGGTCATGAGTTCAAAGTGTAGCAGACTGATTTCGACATTTAAGGTAGGTTTTGGCTTAATGCTTTCAAACTGGACTGGGTAGTAAATGATGGTACAAAATTTGTTAAGCGTGGGAACTAATAATGAAAAATGGTTATCTGTGTGTTTTGCTCGTGTGGGGCCTATATGTGACGTAATTATTAAAATTGAGATACTTTGTGATATGTGTGATCGTGTGGGGCCCGATATGATATTGGTAGCCTTGAATATATGTGAATAATTGTGTTGTGTTGCTGAAATGCCTAATGTGGTACCATTGGTGTATTGTGATATATTCATACTTGTTGGCATATGAAACATGTGGAAATTCATGGATGGTGGAATTGATTAGTGGCTATTGGGTCACGTGGTTGTCAAAATGTATTATTGTGATTGGTTATGGAAATACCTCATGTGGTTGGTTGTGAAAATACTCATTATGATGGGTAGTGAATATTTCATTATCATTCTCATGGCATCATACACATAATTTCACTTGATTGTTTTACGTTTCATATATATACTTGTTGTTGTTTGTCATACTTGATTTGTGTCTTATATGCTCTGGAAATACTAGAAATACTGAAAATATTAGGAATTCTAGAAACACTGGGAACATCGAATTTTGTAACCCTCCCCGAGGGATGTGACGGGGAGGAGATATTGATATATGGATTGTATATGGGTTGACGAACCCCCCATGGGTCCCACGTCGAGAGGCTTGCCTCCGTGGGTGTGTATGGAGATTGTGCGATGATCCCGGAGGTTATGCGACGACCTCGTGCATCATCATCATCATCATATACATTGTACTTATTTTATTGTGTTTCTGTTATGTTTGTATTTTCATATTGACTTGTCCTCTATCTATATGTTCTAATCTTGGCTTGTAAATGTCCAATTGTTCTATCTTCTTTCATTTGTACTTGATTATACATGTTCCTCTTTTGTTCTACTTGTATGTAATTTTGAGTATAGTTATATCCCTATTATAGAACTGTTAGTGCAAGCGGTATGGGCTACCGGTGCAAGAGATATGGGCTACCATTGTGGGATATTCTTTGATTGTAGGTGACATGCCCATAGTGTGTATTTTGTATGCTTTATTTTCTACTTTGCTCGGTCGTCTTATGATATCTACGGAGTACAAGTGGACCTTACTCACTCCTTCTGCACCCTTTCGGTGCAGGTCCTAGCTCGAGTGCGCCTCATATAGGTTGATCTTGAGCACCTTCAGATTTCTCAAGGTAGAGGTTGGAGTTTCATGCATTTGGAGTTCACCGCTATCTTTCTATAGTAGTTATGTCTTTATTAGTATTAGGAGATAGATGTTAACCCTGTGTGGATATTTCTAATGTACTTGACTCATGGTTTGTATTAGTAATTCTTACACTATTGACACCTGATTTTGAAAATGTATGATATTTGGATATGTTTTTCTGAATTGTTGTAATTACTAGTATCGTTCGACTTTGTTCTAGAAGCCTTACTTTGGGGTATTTCTGTTTTTCCTCTTTTTGTATCAGTTTGGGTGATAGGCTTACTTGTCAAGGTATGCTACGATAAGTGTCATCATGACCCTCGTTTTTGGGTCATGACAATTGGAGATCAAAGTAAGAGGGAAAGGTATTAGTGTTGGCATTAAAACGAAGACTTTATGTTCATTGATCAGGCATTAGGTCGACATCATGCATATAAAAGCAAAGTTGCTGTGATAATTTTCTTACAAAGTTATTACAAGGTATGATTTTTATGTTTTTCATTTTATTAATTGATAGTGTTTTATTTGAACTTTGGTTAAACTTTTGTTTAACTCTTCCAGATTTTGTTTCTACCCATTGGACGGTTGTGTGATAGATTTACTGGGTACACCATCTCTGCACAAATTTAAAAAGGCGAAGAACATACTTTAGGCAAACTATCGACTTAGTTGCCCCACCCCCTCTACACCTAGGATTGATTCAACGACTTTAGATGCTGATGTCCGTAACTTTTTTATTATACCTAATGTTTCCCAACTATTACTTCTAGGTATTGGTGCTATGAGTACGAGTGTTATGAGCATAGGCGCTAGACAATTTAATGTTGGTGATGATTCTCTTGGATTCTTTGATGGTGCTGATAATTTACGTGGAGAGATAAATGTTGATGATTTGATTAAAGGGCTAGATGGTGATCGTTCACCATCCAAGCAAAGTTAATCTCAAGTTATTTAGTATTAGTACTCGTTGTAGTGTATGATTATTTGACATACTTGTACTTATTTTTAGGGAGGTCTTTGGGATTAAACAAGTGGTACCTACTTTCACACTTAGCATACTGGTTTTGTAATTTTCTGATTTTGCTAAGCCACCAAATAATGATCGTTATCACATCCTTGAGGATGGTCAAGGGGAAAAAGTGGCACTATCGCACCAGGTAGCTTGTATTTCTTTTGTCTAATCCTCTTTTGATGTTATAGTCTTATATTTTCGTAAAGCATATCAATTTTCTTACTAATGTTGTCATTATGGTGGTTGGAATTTATCATTTATCTTTTTGTTTTGTTTCACTTTGTTGATCATGCATATTGTACACAAATCTTACTTATTGCATCTAATTGATTTGGTTGACTCTGAAAGTTCCAAGAATGAGACAACTGAGTTAAGGAGGAGGGCAAGTTCATTAATGAACACAAACTTTCTCACTCTTTGTTCCTTAAGATGTTCCTTTGGAAAAAAAGAAATATCTTAACTCAGTGAGAATAAGATATTGGAGCATACATACTTCCAGTGAACCTCTGAACCTAATCCAGAATGGGCCTAACTTGATAGCATCGAGTGTTGTTCTGATGGGTGCATGACCAACGTGATTCATCTGGAATTAATCTCATTTCTTATCATCTTTGGCAACACAATTCTTATAGCATATTCTTAAAGAACTTGCAGTTTTTAAATGACCATAACCCTTAACCTTAATCAAAGAAATTTTTCAGAAATAAAATAGCTAATGATCTCTAGTATAACTCCTTGGATTAAAAGAACTTGAGCATCTAACCCAAGACGTCAAGGCAATGGATGGAGTGGCTCATGACCATTTAAACCCTATGGAAATTCTAACATTATTTTTTGAAAGGTGTCAGACTCATAGACCAAACAAGGTAATAAAGAGGGATTAGATAACAAAAGGTTATGTTAGTGCCCTTCATTGCAGGATGCATCCAATTCCATGTCTACTTTCTTACCTTGAATAATTTCTTATCACGTAATGTCATTTGAATTATGATCTTCACTTTAATATAGGCATTGTCCAAGCTTGCTACTACTCAACCAAATGAAAAGACTTTTGTAATCTTCGTATGGGCCTGCTTTCCAGATGTTTCGTTCTTCTGAACTCTAATGAAAAACTTTTTTCCTAAAGATGATGGGAAATTCTGAGTTGCAAGAATCTATCCTTCTACTGAGGTAGAAACTTAACTCCTTAATGCCAGACAAAGATTTGCATGCCTTCGACAGGATGTGCCACACTACATTTGAAAGTGAGTCCAGGGCTCAATCATAGGAAGAGAGAACTACGAATGTGAATACACAAACTAATGATATGAGATCAAATAAAAGATTTGTGCACAAAGTCTCTAATGACTGTAGTGTTGATGGCCTTTTCAACTCTCACCTTCTCTCGCAGGTAAACTTTCCTTTAATTGGTATGTTTTTTATGTAAATTTTATAAATATAATATATGCATTATCATGTTTTTCATCCTTAGCAGTTGACTCCAAAACTTAACTGAAGAGTTACTAAGCTCTCATACCAAAATGCCAAACTTGCTACTAAAAAAGACACGCCTTCAAAAATAGTTATTGTCATTGATCTGTTTTATTTGATATGAAGTAAAATGGTGATGGTGGAGGTCAACCTGATGCACATGTTAGGAAGACAGAAGATTGGTTGTCAGTGATGAGTTGGATCAAGAATAGAATGCACAACACAAAATAGAAGGCTCGTTACCATAACCAAAGGAAAAGATGCAAGGAACTAGATGATTTAGTGTCAAGATTACAGATATGCACCATTTTAACCAAAAAAGGAGAGCATAGGTATTCTAGCTGAATTCAAGAATGCAACAAACCAACTCTGTGAACATAGTAGCTAACTAATTCTGTGAACTATAAACATTTTCATGAAATGACTATTGTCTGTCTCTCTTTTGCATTTGAACTTCTATACTTTTTTTTTGTTTTCTATTCTTTCTTGATATCTAGAGTTTTTCTCTTTCTCATCTGGCTCATCTTTTCTCTTGATTTATAGGTTGATGTTTTGAAAATAAAAACAAATCATTGCAATTGAAGCTAATGAAATTGAATTACCAAAATAAGGTAGTCCAACATACTAAAGTTTTTGTTATGTGTGGGGTTCGGGGAAAGGAATGAACCACAAGAATTTATCGTACTCAGTCTTACCCCAGATTTCTGCGTGAGGCTATGTCCACAACTTGAACTCATGACCTCCTAGTCACAGAATGATAATTTAACCAGTTACTCCAAGGTTCTCCTTCTTAAGTAGAATTATTAAAGCAATTAATATCTGACAGTGTTAGTTATTTTTCTAGATGGTTACTGTGTTACAACACTACACTAATATCTCATTGTGTGATGTCATTGTTAAACTTTAAAATTGCCTCTGATTTACAATTTCATATTGTTGGATTCGAAATTGAGTGGGCATCGTGCGGAAGTTTAAAGTTTGCAAATCATAAATGCGATAATTCAGACAAAAAGAAAAACACACTCAAAACATGATTATTATATAGTTTGATCATTTGATCTACATATGAAAACCTGATATAAAAGAAATCATAAAACTATTGGAGTGAAAATCTCCCCCTAAACAAGACTCTTTAATGGACTACATTGTGGATGCTATTGTGTTGTTGTATGAAAAGGGGTTATTCTATTTATAGAGTTTTCAAACTTTTCCTATAAGAAAGAGGTTTGACAAATATGGAAGAGTTTTATTTTCATTCCACGAAAAAAGTAAAAGTAATTATGGTTACTTTTATTTTCTTTGCACGAAAAAAGTAAAACTTAAATTTTGTAAGAAAATCAGGGCAAAAATCCTAACAAATCTCCCTTTTATGACTTGATTTTCTGGCAAAGTAATTTTGATATTCCTTCTTCACACGATCTTCATATATCACCCCTGCTTACCATGATTAAAAGTTGATATGGATTAAAAATTGAAGCCTTGTGCATTAAAATAAAAGCATGGGTTGATATTATTGGAGACCTATGTTATAAGTAAATAGAGTTAAAAATGTAGTCTTGTGTATTGAAAGTGAGCACAGGTTAAAAATGGAGCTCATGTGTTAAAATTATATGCACGAGTTGAAAGGAGCTCAAGCGTTGAAAGTAAGCAGGGGTTGAAAGTTGGAGCCCATAAGCCTGAGTTGAAAACTGATTTTGTTTAAAGATGAAGTAGCAGGAAGCCTGGGTTGAAAACTGATTTTGTTTAAAGATGGAGCAACAGGATTATTGAAAATATGATGAAAGAAATCTCTACATGTAGTATTTGGATTTTTTTGACAAGAAAATCATCATTATCGCCAAGTTGGTTGAGCATTTCTTTAGTCTCGTTTCACCAACCATTAGATCTTTGAACCGTACGCTCTGATACCACTTGTTGAGTTAAAAATCGAAAGGGTGTGTCATGAGAAAGCTTAAAATTTGCAAACCATAAATGCGATAATTCAGACAAAAAGAAAAATACACTAAAAACATGATTATTATATAATTTGTCCAATTGACCTACATGTGAAAATCTAATATAAAAGAAAGCATAAAAACTATTAAATAGAAAATATCCCCCTAAACAAGACTCTTTAATGGACTACATTGTGGATGTTACGTGTTGTTGTATGAGAAAGGGGTATTCTATTTATAGAGTTCCAAAACATTTCCTCTAGGAAAGATATTAGTCAAATATAAAAAATTTATATATTTTTTTTCTTTTAGGAAAAGTAAAAGTAATTATAATTACTTTTATTTTCCTTCCAAAAAAAATAATTATGATTACTTTTATTATTCTTCCACGAAAAAGTAAAAATTTTAAATTTGATAAGAAAATCAGGACAAAAATCCTCACACATATTGCCTCTGATTTCAACAATTTCATCTTACTATATAGTATTAATCTTACCCTCGAGAAATGGTATTCATTCTATCTAAATTGTAGTTTCCATTTCTCATAGGTATTACACCAATCGCATTAACTTAATTGCAGATGTAAAGTGAAATGGCTAATAATATGTATGGATGAAAAGAAAGGACAGAATTAGAAAGATCTAATGCACAAAGAACTTAGATACGAACTCTTCTCAAAAGCAGGACAATGTCTCTAGGATCAAGGGTGGACGTGATACGGTACGATACAGTATTGAAAATTTTGATTTGATAATGTCGATTTTTATTTTTTAAGAAATGTTATACTATTACCATACCAAATTAGATGAACTCATGACATGGTGTATAAGTAGAGTATCAGTTACAATTGACCATCCATTGCTTTAGCATAGTCCCAAATAAATTATTTAGACCAACCTTTAAAAAGATATCAAACATATTCTTTTTGACTAAGTATTTATCTCTAGTATTTATTTTAGGCTCAATTAATTTATTAGATTCACATTGAAGAGGTAGAATGCTCCTTACCAAAGGAGACTCCATTTCTATGAAGCGAACTTGAATCTTTAATTAAGGATAAAAAATACTTAATTATCAGCCTACAACAACCTTTTGTGCTATCAGTATCAAACATTAGCATACAAGAAATAAACATAAATTTAAACTACAATTTTAGAAAATTTAAAAATATAGTATTAGAAAACAAAAGTGAATCGACAATTAACTTGACCTTATTAAGCACGCGATATAGAGGAAAAGCAAACATCAAACAAATGGAAAAAATGCAAAGTATGATAATAAATAAATGTGAATCTATAATTAGTCTCATCTATCACTTACTAAGTCATTATTTTAGATTACACTATAATGAATCTATGATTGCATATGGCTTCAATCAATTTCAGAGTTTTCTTGGGTAAGACGAATGTTTGTGTCCAATAGGTTTGAATTCCAAAAAACTCCCGGTTAGTACTTTTGCAATGATCTTGTATATAATGGTGCAACAAACATGAGTTGGGATTTGCTTCTTTGGTACAAGAAAAATAGTTGTACAATTAACTTTTGAGTCCAAACTACCAAAAACAAAGTAGTCAAACACATTTTTCACAATAATCCCCTAATTTTTCGTAAAATTTTTTAATGAAAATTCATCTACTCCTAGTGTTTTATCCCAAGGCATACCCTATATAACTGTATAAATTTTCTCTTTGTAATCCTCTAGACTAATGAAAATTGTTGCTGGATGGTTAAGTCCGTTCTTTAATTACTAAGAAATTGGAGAACCTATTTTCTTTTTACTGTTTGATGTGATTAATTTTCTTAGAAGTTGTATATTGTTCAAAGTTCTAACAATTTATTTGATGAATATTTGTTGAAGGGGTCTAGGAGGAAGTTGTTTTGTCTCCTGCTCATGCACTTCCCTTAATTGCATCTGGTGAAGGTCGTAGAAATTTGTTCGCGTCTCTTTATACTTAAGAAGACATTACTATCATTATCTGTAGGTAATAAGTCCTTGTTTCTTTTCTTATTGCAGTTAACGATTTGTGAAACTTTTTTTTATTATAAGTAATCATATTCTATCGATCAAGAGGTCATGGTTTTATTTATAACAATAAAAATATTTCATGAGAGAATACACAGTCTAGGAAATGCATAGAAGTGTGGAAGGAATATCTTCTTAAGTAGGAGTAACTATTTTGAAATGTCGCAAACTTACGAACCAAGCTAAGATACCAAACAAAAAAATCAAAAGAGACAGAAAAGATTTTGAGAATGTATAGTTTGATTGTTATCTTATCTCAACCTTTGAGGGTTTAAAAAATATTAATTTAGGAAAACATTGACAAAACAGTTTTACTAATTGAGCACAAGAATATGTAACTAATATACTTAATTCCATTTAGTTGTTTAGTATAGTTGCAGGTTTTGTGACCTCTTTTGATGTAAATAGGGACCAATAATCCCGGGTATTGTATAATTGTGAACCATTTTTCGAAATATATAAAGTTACCAGTTTCAAAAAAAAAATGTAACTAATATAAGTCACTAATAGAGAGATCAATATCACATATACAGATTTTGCAAGAGTTGTTCGTCTATATAATTCATCCTCTATAGATGCACATTACCTTATTCATGTAGTTAACTATTCTAAAAGTTCTCCAACTACAACCAAAACCATCTTAACTTATGGTTTGTCCGAGTTGTATACCCAAATATCGAGTAGGAAAGAGTTTCCATGAACCCTATTTAGTCTGCCCTGATATTTATGTTCCTCCACTTTCTTTGTTTATATGTTTGTAAAGACTGTAGTCCCAATTCTTAAGAATTTTCACCAATTATCACTTGTTAGCTAACGTTAAACTTAGGTTCCTTTTGTTATTTTCGATTATTTTCGTCTGTCTATATTTTATGATTCTAACTTGACTTGTCCGTTAACTTTTAGTCTGTTCAGAAAAATATTAATTTTATGATGTTTTAAGATATTTCATGAATTCTAAATCTAACTAATGTAGAACTATCTCATGTATACAGAGGTAGCTCAAGGGTAAGGCTAGTAAAGCCCTTGCTTTAGGCCTCAAAAATTTTAATAATAAATTTTTAGGATTTCAACTTCACTTGAAATAATAAATATTGTGAAATGCATTTAAAAAAATTATCTTAAAAAAAGAAATAATAAAGAAAGAAAAAGCTATCTAATTTTTATTAGAAATATTTTAGAACTTTGAATTAAATAACTCAAACTTCATATTAATAAATAAAAGTTTTAACAACAACATCCAAGTTAATGTATTGCAAGAAAATGACTAGCATCTTATTAACTAGAATTAATCCTTACTTTTATTAATAATCATATTAATATTATTAATAATCATATTAATATGTGAAGTTAAAGGTTGTGTGTCTTTTAAGAATATGACACCAAAAACAACTAATATGCAAGAAAAGTAGACAACTCTAAACTATTACAACTTAATAGTCATGTCAACAAATTTGCTTTTATTTGTATTGTCTTTCCTTTTCTTTTTCTTTTACTGCGTTAATAAATTTTTTTTCATATAAAAATAAAGAGCTTTATGATGACCTATATCAGATACTACTAGCTTTGTATTTCTGTAAAAGTTGTTCTTTTAAGAACACTTTAACTCAATTATGGTTGGAAATCATTAAATATTCCTCTGTACTGCCATGTAAAGAAACTTCATATGGCTTATCTCATGATATTGCATCTAATATTTTGCCGTCCTATACAACAGACTCAAGCCAGAGAGATGCACAAGAAAATCCAACAATCCACTTTTATAATGTCATTTTTTGGATTTCTTGGATAGTGATTTAGCTCTTCTGCATGATATTCCTTTTTTCTAAAATTTTGCCTCTATACCATGTCTCCACAAGAAAATTCATAGGAGTCCTAGAGCTTGTCAAATCAGGAAAGGATGAAGATTTTTCCCTATATGAGTATAAAGCAATTAAGCAAAATCTTCAGGTGATGGTTAAATAATTCATTTATTAAAATTTTTATACTCTTTATTATAAAATATTGAATGTTGTATTTTTAGTTTATAGGTGTTGAATTTTAATTTTTAGATTGATTTACGGAGTTACATGCATCTCCTCTTCGAATTGATGACCTTCTTTTTTCATCAAGAAGTATGGACCAGGGAACTCTTTGCATTGATGACCATCCATCTTTGGCTTGGCAACCTTTTCCTTTTGTTGTTACCGGTTTGGTAAACATTCGTGGAAGTAGTTCTTTCCATTTCATTACAACTTGCTTTATTCAAAAGCTTGGCATCCAGGTAGGCTAGGTTTAATAAGTAGAAGATTGTGTTATTTTATATTTTCATAATTTATAATTGATGGGAGAAAGCATTTCTAGGCATGTGGGCATGGAGTTGAGATGATAAAAACACGAGTACTTAACTGTAATCCCAAAAATTATATTATTGATTGATTATGTGATATTTATGATATTATATGTTATGTGTCCGAAAGGAGATTGTTGTAAATATAATCTATGAACATGATGTTTTTTTAGTTGTCCTAATGATGAACCTAGTTGAGTTGAAATGGTATTAAATTGTATGTATTGTACATTAATATTATGAGGAGAATTATGCTAAGATCGAATATTGATGAGCATAGTAATATCAAAGGGATAGATAACTTGAATTAGTGATATGATTGTATTATGTGGAAAGAGGTAGAGGATAATGATACGCGTGAATGTGCTAGTTATAGGTGGTGATGTTAGAACCCAAGTTGCGGTATTTAAGAAGATAATGATATTTTTAATAATTAATGAGTAATTAAGGCTCCAATAGTAACATGTATGCATAAGAATTAAATTGTGATTTATTTTATGATATTCTTGTTTTGATATTGATAAAAATACTATATCTATTGGATGTCCATGAGAGGCTAAATTGGTGATGATGATGGTTTATTGAATTGTGCCTATGAGTGGCTTGTTTGATAATGATAACTCCTTAAAGTAATGCTATGAATGGCTTGTTGATAATCATGATGAATTATTGTAATAGTGTCCGTGAAAGGGTTAAAATATTGATAAATGAAAGAACTTGATCGAATTGTGTTATGATTTTAAGTTCACGTATAAATTTAGTACGTTGTATTGTATGTTGTGAGGTAGCGTAAATTTGATATTGATATTACTTGTTTATGGTGGATCGGGTACCACGCCGATATGGATATGGATATGTTGGGTCGGGTACCACGCTGGTACGGATATGTATATGGTGAATCGGGTACCACACTGGTACGAATATATATATGTTAGATCAAGTACC
The DNA here is from genome assembly GCA_030864215.1 of Capsicum pubescens. Lineage (NCBI taxonomy): Eukaryota > Viridiplantae > Streptophyta > Magnoliopsida > Solanales > Solanaceae > Capsicum > Capsicum pubescens. The sequence goes on along the minus strand of CM061543.1, from coordinate 82,597,578 downwards.
ACGCCGGTACGGACATGTATATGGAGGATCAGATACCATGCCGGTATGGATATATATATGTTGGATCGAGTGCCACGTAAGTACGGATATGTATATATTGGATCGGGTACCACACCAATACGAATATATATATGGTGGATTGGGTACTATGCCGGTATGGATATGTATATGGTGGATAGGGTACCACGCCGGTACGGATATGTATATGGTGGATCGGGTACCACTCTGGTACAATACATGAACATGGATTGTTCCTTGCAGATCATGACTAGTTGGGCAAAAATAAGTCCCTTATCATGTGTGTACAGATTTGTGTTGGTTTTCAAAGGTCGTGTGATTTAATAAGCTGATAACATGCTAATGGTGTTCTAATTATGAGATTTAGCATGACGTAATTGTTATTATGAAAAGATTGTTAGTAGCAATGTGGCTAATGCTAAAGATTTCTAATAAGACTTGAGTTCTCAGGTGTGTCTTATTGAGATGTGAGTTAACTTGTATTCCCTACTTGATTGTATCCTTGAGATTGATTGTGTGATATGTATTTGAAAAAGTGAAACTTTGTACCTACTTATATGTTGGTTTACTTATTTCATTTATACGTGTTGTAATCGTAGCTAACCAAAATGGCTAGTTATCATTCTTTAATATTATATGAGAGCATTTGCTTGTTAGCCCGAGAGTTTAGTGTGGGTTGTCTATGATTACGGGTTTGTTCCTGTGAATATGAGTAATGAAAAAGATAAGGTGAATAAAGAGGAATAGTGATGTATTAGTGTAGGATTGTGGTTGATGGTGTGAATTAACGAGACTAGAGTATGTTAGCAGCGAATATAATATTGATGGAGTTGGAAGAGTAGTTGGATGTTGTAACTTATATAGGTAAAGTAATAATATTATTACAATCTTAGTAGAATTATATTCCATTCAAAATGTCATGATTTATTTTTCTTAATTATATTTTATGATTATTTGAAATAACACAGTCGGCCGATGATGCTTACCAGTACATGTGGTTGTACTGACCCTACTATTCTACATTCTTTCTTGGAGCGTAGACTGGATGCAGGTTAATTGCAGTTACTAGATGGATGATGATATTCAGCACTAACTTCTGCACTTTCTTCCTAGCAGATGTTAGAGTCTTTGTATTATTTATTTTATTTGTCAATCTATGTTGTAATAGGTAGCTCTTGTACATGTCTGGACAAGTCTTGGGATAGTGAAGGACATTTGTAAGAAGTTTTTGAAAAAGTTTATTTATTAATATTTAATTTACTTTATTATATTTAATCCAGTATTTCCTTAAAAACAAACGTCTTCAGCATATTCTTAGTTGGGTAATAAGGGTTCTCCTAGATACTTAGAATACCGTAGGTGCCCGCACGGTCCGTTAGTCTGGGTCGTGACAGTTGGTATCAAAGTGTTAGGTTAATCGGTCCCATAAGTACAAGAGCAATGTTAAGTAGAGTTTCATAGATTTGTGTGTAGGGCCCCACACCCAATCTTCAGAAGGCTATGAGGCATGTAAAAGTCATTTTTCTTTCTTTCTCTCTATTGTGTCGTCCTAATCTTTGACTATTGTATTGAATTCAATTGGTATCTAGAAAATTGTAATTGGTATCTTAACAGAGCTCAATAGGAATGTAGTTAATTCCAATTGGTAGCTTAGTAATTTTGAATAGAAATCTAGGAGATTTCAATTGGTATTTATTAACAAGGTCTAAAAGTTATTGCTAATAAGTAAAGTCTTGTGAAAGTTGTGAACTTATTGATTGCTTGTGGTTGATATTTGGCTAAACTTGTGTTGCTAGATTTTTGTTATTGTTGTGAATTATTTTTGTTTGAATTTAAGTGATAAAAATTGACCAAGTTGCTTTTGTTGATAATTGCGATGAGATTATTTGATTTTTTGTTATTGTGAAACTAGAAATTCTATGGTGCTTACTTATTTTTGGTACTATTATACTGATGAAATTGATGGTTTGGGAATTGGGAGGATGATATGAGAACATGATGTCAAGAAAAGATGGTGAAAAGAAGACATGAATAAAAGACTGAGGTGATATGTGTTTCCCGTAATGAGAGGTTCTTGTTAATGATGTTGTGGATGGATCCTTGTGTAGATTGATTATTTGATATTAAGTGGAGATCCTTGTGTGGTCCGATCATTGAGACTGTATTTAAAAAATTTTAGCAGTTCTATTATTGAAATTATAATGGGTTCCTTGTGAGGACTAGCTAAGTGACATTATCTTTGAGTTCCTTATGTGAACAAATTCTTAATGCTTGGCAAAATAATGAGTTTTAAATAAAAGTGACAAAAACTAGTAGAGGTTGTTTATATATACAGAATTTGATCGATAACTTGTCTGGAATATGATATTGGTGATGAAACTGTTAATAAACTGTATTGAGTTATTTTGTTTGTCCTTTCTTATATGCTAGTGGTGTAGGGACCACTCTTGAGGTGATTAAAAGTTAAGTGAAGCCCGTAATAAAAATATTATTAGGTAGAAATAGGAATGACTCTGTATATCTTAAATTCATGTTAGTGATATAAGAGTGGTTTGGCTTGACCATGAAGTGTTTGTCGTTGAAAAATATTGAGTTAGTGATTATCGGGATATAAGTTATAGCTGTGGATTTATGCATTAGGGAAAATCATGAGAAGATAAATTATTATTGACTTGACCTTAAGGCTGAATTATACATTTACATGTCCCACAAGGTTGGCTGATATATGACACTTTTAGAGGATAGTAATTTCCATGTGGTGGTTGTAATACCCCGAATATTTCTAGCTCAATCCAGACCTTAGTACGTACTTGAAGCACTTAGAAGATAAGAGTTGAAGATTTTTAAGTTGACCTTCCAGGCTCCGAGACAATGATTTTTGAGTTAAATTGTATTCAGGGGTGAAAATAGCATGTCTCAATAAGTTTTGGAATTTTCGAACGAGGATTGGATCATATTCAAATTGGCAAAATAGTATCTCACCGCGTCACGGTGAGTATCGCGGTGAGAAGGCCACCACATTACAGTGGAGGCCAAATCGGCGTTTGTCAGTTTCCAGTAGCTCATCGCGATTGCACCATGTCGCGGTGAGTATCATGATGAGCATTTCATCGCGTCGCGATGAGGCCCGAATCAATAATTGTCATAATTCAGTGAGTCACTGCGATTCCACCGCGTCGCGGTGGGTATCGCGATGACCCACTCACCGCATCGCGGTGAGGCCTTAATCGGCATTCCAGTTGCGGGATTTTAAATCCTAAGGGCAATTTTGTCTTTCATCAAGCCCCCAAATCATGTAAACAGAAGATTAATCAAAATTTTGAGCAAAATATGCTCAATGTTCATCAAATCCCCCTCAATTAAAACCCTAGGCTTCAACATTCAACTTCAAGAATCCCCAAATTCCACCATTCTTTTTTCAAAATAGTTCAAAATTCAAGGTTCTCAATTCAAGAATTCCAAGTATCAACCTTCAAGAGCACAAATAGGATCTCAAAACCAAGTTTCTTTATCTAGTTCATCAATTAAGGTATGTGGGGTTATGAACAAGGGTAGTCTTTTCACCCTTGTGCCCAAAACTTATTTTCAATTATAATTTACTAGATTTTGTATGATTACACATGAATTTCAGTTTAGGGTTTATACCCCTCTATTACTATTTGAAGATTATGAGATTTTAAATGATTAAGATATCAAATTGCATGTTTATTTTTGTATTTTCATGCGTATTGCAGAAATTTCTAGACTTAGAATTTAATTGTCAATATTTTCAGTATCAAGCATAAATTTTATGATGATTTGGCATGAATTTGATGCATTGGTTACTAAGCCCTAGTTTGAACATTGATATTTCATAAATGACTATGCTTTGGGCATCCTATGATTAGTTTATTCTCAAATTTAGATCAAGATTTGGCCTTTTGGTCTTAGTTTAGATATGAAATCCACTTTATAAATTCAATTACAGTTTAAAATAATAGATATACAATTTGGTTTCATCATAAACCCTTATACTAGTTTTAAAATGGATTTTCCTACTGAATGAGCATACAGATTAAAGGGAGTAGTACTTAGCACCGAGCGGGAAGTATGAGTTTAGCGCATCCTACTTTCCTAGAACTACGATCAAACGTAGGTATAGTTTCAGATTAATTCCATTTCTATATGGATGACAGTTATAGATAGGATCACTTAGCGTAGGTTATACTCCTTGGCAAGAGAATGACACCTCTCTCCAACGTGAGGTTTTTCCCTTAGGGGAACTAGACGTTGGATACTATGATAGCTCATATAGTGTATGTCGGTTAGAAGAACCTCCCTACTTGTAAAAGTAAATAAACAACTTTTGAGTAAACTTCCCTACAGCCTAAAAGAAAAGACTAGCAGATAACAGTTCAGCTTTTAGACTTCAAATGTGATGGCTTACCAGATTTACACAGTATGTTTTATTTTCCATGATTTATGATTTTCAGCTTTCCGATATTCAATCCATGTGAATCATTACATTCTAGCATGCATATTTTATGAATTTTGATAATATTAAAATATCATTTTTTATTATGCATTCACCCCCATATGCTCTGTACATTCTAAAAGTACTGATCCACATATATGTCCATGTGCTACATTGTCTCATAATGTAGGTTCAGGTACTCGATTTCAGCAGCGTGAGTGATTTTGGGCATCTCTATCTATATCCCGACAGCTAGTGAGTCCTCATGGTTCGAGGGCCTATTTATCAAGATTTCTTGCTTTCGTAGTATTTGATTCAGTATTTTTCAGTTAGTTTGAGTCAGTTGGGGACTTATCCTAGTGGATCTCTAGTTAGTAGTAGTAGAGGCTTGTCGGACTACTAGTTATGATTCGGATTTCTAGTGTTGATCGTTCATACTCTTACGTCTAGTATTTTCAAATATCATGTTCAGATAATTTCATCTTAACTCTAACAGAATTTTGCATGTTAGTTTTGATTATATATATCTACATTTCTTTATTAGGAGCTTCAGATTTAGTAGAAGGTTTACATGGTTAGCTTGAGACCACTCATAGTCTTGAGCACTGTATGACATCTCGGGACCTATTTTTGGGGTGTTACAAGCTTGGTATCAGAGCCTAAGGTTTAGAGAGTCCTAGGGAGTCAGACAAGTCGCGTCACGTAGAGTCTTGATCATGGGTGTGAAGCGCACTACATTTATGAGCAAGAGTCTATGGGACATTTTAGGAAATCACCTCTTTTCTTTCATAATCCATCATGCTTACAGCTATCTCTATCTGTTTTTAACTCATGCTCTTTCGTGATAAAATATGCCTCCTCACAGAGCTAATGCTCGAAGAAATGACAACCAGCCACCCCAGTCTATTGATCCTCTAAATGAGAATGTATCTCATGCCAAATTTTGGGTTGCCTTTCAGGTGTTGACCCAAGATGTGACTACTAATGTTCAGTCCAACCATCAGGTTACAATCCCACATCAACAAGAGGGTGATTTAGCTGCAGCCAGACTTCGTGACTTCATGAGAATGAATCCGCCCGAATTCTTTGGGTAAAAGGTAGGTGAGGACCCACAGTTGTATCTTGATGAGGTGAAAAAGATCACCCAAGTTATGCATGTTACTGAAGAGGATAGTGTGGAATTAGCTTTTTATAGGCTAAAGGATGTTGTTAATGATTAGGTTGTTATGTGAAAGAAAGGTAGGGTGAGAATACAGCTCCCATGAGGTGGCAGGTATTTCAGGATGCGTTTCTAGACAGGTTCTTTTCGCGTGAGTTACGAGAAGCAAAGATTGAGGAGTTCATGAACCTGAGGTATGGCTCAATGACAGTGAAGGAGTATTGCCTTAAGTTCAACCAGTTGTCCAAGTATGCTCCTGATTTGATGACTGACACTAGATCTAGTATGAGTAAGTTTGTTACCGGAGTGTCTAGAGTGGTAGTCAAGGAGTTTAGGACTTCCATACTTATTGGAGGTATGGATCTTTCTAGATTGATGACTCATGCCCAACAGATTGAGAATGAAAAGTTGAATGGAAGAGATAGAGAAAACAAGAAGGCTAGAATTGGGCAGTTTGAGTATGGTCAGTCAAGGTTTGTAGGGGGAAATCATTCGCAGTTTTAGAGTCATCCGTCCTTGCCAGCGCCATCTATAGCCAGTGCCCCCGCATCCCAAACCAAGCAGGAGCAGTGGGGTAGGACTTTGATGTACAGATTTCAAAATAGTTTGGGTGGAAGGCCTAGATATCCTGCATGTTCTAGATGTGGTAAGAATCATCCTAGTGAATGCTTGTTGAGTCAGAAAGGTTGTTTTGGATATGGTAAGTTGGGTCATGGAATCAAAGAGTGCCTATATACTAGGGAAGCAGGGATGTTCGTCCCCAGACTCAGGCTACTAGTGCACCAGCTCCTGTAGCTCGCCCAGACCATCCTCAGGGTGCATCATCCAGTACCGATGGCGGTCAGCGCCAGGATGAGTTCTATGATTTACCATTCTATCAGAAGAAAGAGAGCTCCCCAGATGTTGTTATGGGTACCCTTCGTGTCTTTTATTTTGATGTTTATGTGTTGTTAAACCTAGGGTCAAATTTCTCTTATGTGACTCCGTTAGTTGCAGTAAATTTTGGGATAGATCCTGAAAATCTTTCTAAGCCCTTATCCATTTCTACTCCAGTAGGTGAGTCAGTTGTCGCTAAATAGATCTATAAAAAATGTCCTATCACTATCCTTCATAGGGAAATGTTAGCAGATTTGATATAATTAGGCATGGTTTACTTTGACCTTATTCTTGGTATGGATTAGCTCTATTCCTATTATACATCTATAGATTGTCATACCCAAGTGGTGAAGTTTCAGTTTCCCGATGAACCAATCTTTAAGTGGGAAGGTAATTCAGTATCTCCCAAGAGTCATTTCATATCCTATCTTAAAGCTAGAAAGTTGATACGAAAGGGGTGTATCTATCATCTTGTTCGAGTCAAAGACGCAAAGTCTAAGGCTCCAACCGTTCAGTCAGTCCGGGTAGTAAATGAGTTTTCGAAAGTTTTTCCTGAAGAGTTGCTAGGGGTATCTCCCGAAAGGGAAATAGAATTTAGAATTGATCTTCTTCTTGATACTCAGCCCATCTTCATTCCTCCATATCGTATGGCTCCTGCAGAGCTTAAAGATTTGAAGGAGCAACTCAAAGACCTCTTAGATAAGGGTTTCATAAGGCCTAGTGTTTCTCCATGGGTCGCTCCCATCCTATTCATGTGTAATAAAGATAGTTCTCTGCGAATGTGCATTGACTATTGTCAGCTGAATAAAGTAATAGTCAAAAACAGATATCCTCTTCCCAGAATTGATAACTTATTTGATCAACTCCAAGGTGCAAGTTATTTTTCCAAGATAGACCTTAGATCTGGCTATCATCAGCTTAGAGTAAGGGAATGTGATATCCTAAAGAGAGTTTTCAGAATCGGTTATGGTCATTTTGAATTCCTAGTCATGTCTTTAGGACTAACAAATGCCCCAGCAGCCTTCATGGACTTGATGAACCGTGTGTTCAAACTATACCTAGACATGTTTGTCATAGTCTTTATCGATGATATCCTTGTCTATTCCCGTAATGAGGATGACCATGCAGACCATCTTAGAATTGTGTTGCAAACTCTTAGAGATCACCAGTTGTTCGCCAAATTCAACAAGTGTGAATTTTGGCTAAGATCAGTAGCTTTCCTCAGTTATATTATTTCCAGTGATGGCATAAGAGTTGATCCCCAAAAGACTGAAGCCATGAGAACTGGCCTAGACCTATTTCTCCGTCAGACATTAGAAGTTTCTTCGATTTAGCTGGCTATTATAGACGTTTTGTTGAGGAGTTTTCATCCATTGCATCTCCCATGACCAGATTAACTCAGAAGAAAGTTAAGTTTCAGTGGTCATATTCTTGTGAGAAGAGTTTTCAGGAGTTGAAGACTCGACTCACTTCAGCAGCAGTCTTAGCATTACCTGATGGTATAGATGGATTTATTGTGTATTATGATGCTTCTAGAGTTGGCTTGGGTTGTGTTTTAATGCAAAGAGGTAAGGTAATAGCCTATGCCTCTAGAAAGCTTAAGCCTCACGAAAAGAACTATCCTACTCATGATCTTAAGTTGGTTGTTGTTGTGTTTGCTTTGAAAATATGGTGGCACTATCTTTATGGGGTGCATGTTGATGTGTTTACGGACCACAAAAGTTTGCAGTATGTGTTTACGCAGACAGAGCTGAATCTTTGTCAGAGAAGGTGGATAGAATTGTTAAAAGATTATGACATGAGTGCTTTGTATCATCCGGGAAAAGCCAATGTTATGGCATACGTCCTTAATAGACTGTCTATGGGTAGTGTTGCTCATGTGGAAAGTGATAAGAAGAAGTTAGTTCGGGAAATTCATTAATTGGCTAGATTGGGTGTTCATTTAGTTAATTCGGTTGAGGGTAGCGTTTGGGTGCAGAGTAGTGCAGAATCTTCCTTAGTTTCTGAAGTGAAGGAGAAACAAGATCAGGATCCCATCCTAGTTAAGTTAAAGGAGTCGGTTAGAGATCAAAAGGTAGAGGTTTTCTCCCAAGGGGGAGATGGCGTGTTGAGATACCAGAGTAGCTTATGTGTGTCGTGCGTTGATGATTTGAGACAATGGATTATGGTTGAAGCACATGGTGCGTATTACTCCATTCACCCTGGTGCTACTAAGATGTATCGAGATTTGCGGGAGATCTATTGGTGGTGTAGTATAAAAAAAGGTATTGCAGAGTTCGTAGCTAAGTGTTCAGTTTGTCAACAGGTTAAGGTAGAGTACCAAAGACCTGTTGGTACTTTGCAAGAGTTCATTATTCCCACTTGGAAGTGGGAAGAGGTGAACATGGATTTTTTAATAGGGTTACCTCGTTCTCATCATCAGCATGATTCGATTTGGGTTATTGTAGGCAGGTTAACCAAATCAGCCCATTTCCTGCCAGTTCATACATCCTACTCAGCTAAAGATTATGCTAAGCTGTATATTAGAGAGTTGGTTATATTTCATGGAATTCCTTCGTCTATTATTTTAGATAGGGGTACTCAGTTTACCTCTCACTTTTGAAAGGCCTTTCAGAAGGGTCTTGGTACTCAAGTCCATCTTAGCTCAACTTTTCATCCTTAGACAGATGGTTAGGCAGAAAGGACCATTCAGACCCTAGAAGATATGTTGAGGGCATGTGTGCTTGACTTCAAGGGTAGTTGGGATAAGCATTTGTCATTGATTGAGTTCGCCTACAATAATAGTTACCATGCTAGCCTTCAGATGGCCCCATTTGAGGCTCTTTATGGGAGGAGATATAGGTCACCTATCGGTTGGTTCAAAGTGGGTGAGGCCGCGTTGATAGGACCGGATGTGGTGTTAGAAGTTATGGAGAAAGTGCAGTTGATTTGAGAAAGGTTAAAAATAGCTAGGAGTCGTCAGAAATCTTATGCAGATGTAAGGAGAAGGGATCTTGAGTTTGAAGTTGATGACTTAGTTTATTTGAAAGTTCCACCCATGAAGGGGGTGAAGAGGTTTGGAAAAAATGGGAAACTTAGTGTCCTCTATGTTGGCCCCTACAGGATATTAAGCCGTATTGGGAAGGTGGCATATAAGCTTGAGTTGCCTGCATATTTGCCCTCCGTTCATCATGTGTCCTTGTTAAAGAAGTGTATTGGTGATCCAGCGGTTGTAGTACCCTTAGAAAGCACAGATATTCATGATAGCTTCTCTTATAAAGAGATTCCAGTCGAAATCCTTGATCGCCAGATTCGTAAACTAAGGAACAAAGAAGTTCTCTTGGTCAAAGTTCTTTGGTGGAATTAATCCGTTGAGGGAGCCACTTGGGAAGCAGAAGCAGATATGCGAACCAAGTACCCTTATTTTTTTGCTATAAATTCAGATTCAGTGTAAGGTATAAAGTTTCCCTAGATCATCTCTTTTTCATTCCAAGTATCAGCTTTATATAGCCATTCTCTTGATAATTCTTGCACTTGCAAATCAGTTTAGTCATGCTTTCAGTTATGCACGCCAATTATAGCCTCAGTTTTTATGCATCTCAGCTTCATTAGTCTCATTCGAGGATGAATGTTCTCAAGGAGGAGATATTGTAATACCCCAAATATTTCTAGCTCAGTCTATCCCTTAGTACGTACTTGAAGCACTTAAAACCTGAAAATAAAGCTAAGAGTTGAGGGACTTAGTCATTTTGACACCCTTTAAACTTCAAAGATTTTTAAGTTGACCTTCCGGGCTTCGAGATAATGATTTTTGAGTTAAATTGTATTTAGGGGTGAAAATAGCATGTCTCGAGTAAGTTTCAAAATTTTTGGACGAGGATTGGATCACATTCAAATTGGCAAAACAGTAGCTCACCGCAATTAGGTCGCGTCGCAGTGAGTGTCGCGGTGAGCAAGCCACCACGTTGTGGTGAAGGCCAAATTGGAGTTTGTCAGTTTCCAGTAGCTCATCAAGATTGCACCGTATCGCGGTGAGTATCGTAATGAGCATGTCATCGCATCGCGATGAGGCCCGAATTGATAATTTTCACAATCCAGTGAGTCACTGCGATTCCACCGCATCGTGGTGGGTATAGCAATGACCCACTCACTGCGTCGTGGTGGGGCCTTAATCGGCGTTCCAGTTGTGGAATTTTAAATCCCAAGGGAAACTTTGTCTTTCATCAAGCCCCCAAATCGTGTAAATAGAAGATTAATTATAATATTAAGCAAAATATGCTCATTGTTTATCAAATCCCCCTCAATTAAAACCCTAGGCTTCAACATTCAACTTTAAGAATCCCCAAGTTCCATCATTCTTTTCTCAAAATAGTTCAAATTCAAGGTTCCCAATTCAAGAATTCCAAGAATCAACATTCAAGAGCACAAATAGAATCTCAAAACCAAGCTTCTTCATCTAGTTCATCAATTAAGGTATGTGGGGTTATGAACAAGGGTAATCCTTTGACACTTGTGCCCAAAACTAGTTTTCAATTACATATTTACTATATTTTGTGTGATTACACATGAATTTCAGTTTAGGGTTTATACCCCTCTATTACTATTTGAGATTATGAGATTTTGAATGATTAAGATGTTAAATTGCATGTCTATTTTCGTATTTTCATGCGTATTGCAGAAATTTCCAGAATTAGAATTTAATTGTCAATATTTTCAGTATCAAGCATGAACTTCATTATGATTTGACATGAATTTGATGCATGGGTTATTAAGCCCTAGTTTGAACACTGATATTTCATAAATGACTATGTTTTGGGCATCCTATGATTAGTTTATTCTCAAATTTTGATCAAGATTTAGTCTTTTGGTCTTAGCTTAGATATGAAATCCACTTAACAGATTCAATTACAGTTTAAAATAACAGATATACAATTTGGTTCCATCATGAACCCTTATACAAGTTTTAAAGTGGATTTTCTTACTGAATGAGCATACAGATTAAAGAGAGTAGTACTTTCACTGAGTGGGAAGTGAGAGTTTAGCGCATCCTGCTTTCCTAGAACTACGAGCAAACATAGGTATAGTTTCAGATTAATTCTATTTCTATATGGATGACAGTTACAGATAGGATCACTTAGCTTAGGTTATACTCTTTGGCAAGAGTATGACACCTCTCCCCAATGTGAGGTTTTCCCCTTGGGAGAACTAGACGTTGGATACTATGATAGCTCACATAGTGTATGTCGGTTAGAAGAACCTCCCTACTAGTAAAAGTAAATAAACAGCTTTTGAGTAAACTTCCCTACAGCCTAACAGAAAAGACTAACAAATAACAGTTCAGCTTTTAGACTTCAAATATGATGGCTTACCAGATTTACATAGTATGTTTTATATTCCATGATTTATGATTTTCAGCGTTCAGATATTCAAGCCATGTGAGTCATTACATTCTAGCATGCATATTTTATGAATTCTAATAATATTGAAATATCATTTTTACTTATGCATTCACCCCCACATGCTCAGTACATTCTCAAAGTACTAATCCATATATACGTCTATGTGCTACATTGTCTCATAATGTAGGTTTAGGTGCTTAGTTTTAGCAGCGTGAGTGATTTCGAGCATCTCTATCTATATCCCGACAGCTGGTGAGTCCTCATGGTTCGAGGGCCTATTTATCCAGATTTCCTGCTTTCGTAGTATTTGATTCAGTATTTTTCAGTCAGTTCGAGTCAGCTGGGGCCTTGTCCCAGTGGATCTCTAGTTAGTAGTAGTAGAGGCTTGTCATACTGCTAGTTATGATTTAGATTTCTAGTGTTGATCTTTCATACTATTATGTCTAGTATTTTCAGATATCATGTTCAGATAATTTCAGTTTAACTCTGACATATTTTCACATGTTAGTTTTGATTATATATATCTACATTTCTTTATTAGGAGCTTCAGATTTAGTAGAAGGCTTACAGGGTTAGCTTGATACAACTCGTAGTCTTTAGCACTGTGTGACATCTCGGAACCTGTTTTTGGGGCATTACAGTGGCAATGCAAAATCAAATGACTTAGTTACACTCAAAACATAATTAAGAATAATCCTGAATAGGAGAATAAATGAATCACTAAATGGCATGATTGATCTTCCCATGGGTGATACTTGGTGGATATTACTTGTTGGGTGGTTACGGTATGATGATTAGATGGATATTAACAATGTTGTGGAGGAGAATGTGTTGTAGGCTATAATTCTATGGGATCTTTATGGCTAATAGTTGTAAGTTTGTGTAATGAGTGAGAGGTTATGTTGTCATCTATGTATAGTAGTAAATACTAAGCTTGAACCGTGGGTGATCTTGAGGTGAAAAGAATAGTGTTTGTGAAATGTTGAAGCTAGCTTTATAGAGTGAATTTAATACTCTTGATTGAGTTCATGTGGATATCTATGTTATGTGACTTGTAAGTGGTGTGGTGGCTTAAATATGATCACATGTAGATTCTCCATAGGGTAGTCTTGGATAGAAACAAAGTCAGGTGTCTCAGGGAGAGCTTGTGTGTTGGATGGATTAGATGTGACTTATCTAGAGTTGAAAATTTAAGTAGTAGATTCATGTAGCATCTCGTATCATTTTTCAGAATTGAATTTGGGGCTCTAGAGTTTCGGTAAAAAAAAGGTATTTTTGAATATTTATCTTCTTCAAGGTGAATCTTTTAACCATCTTTATCTTGATTTCATAAAAATCAAGTTTCAGACTTAGGCCGTTGAAAGGAGAATAAGTGATTCGTGTGTAAATATTTGACTCCTCGTCTTCATATTTTGAAAAGCTTTAATAGAATGATGGAGTATAGAATGTGGGTTGGTCGATAAGAATATCGAGTGAGTGAATAGGGTGCCAAATAAGCAACTCTATTAGTAATGTCTCTCTAATTCAAACCTCATACTTTTCTCTACTAAATGCCCATTCGGAGACGAACGGATGGTAAATTAGTATCCGATTGTAACGACCCATTTCATCGTTACTAAATTATTCTTAATAAATTCATAAAAATTCTTAATTTTCAATCCTCAATATTAACTTGGGTCCAAAATAGTCAATATTTTATTTATTATGACACCTTGAATTTTTCGGTGAAGATTTTAGCCTTCGGATGTGTCTAGATAGACTCAATCTTGATGAATTTTAATTATTCATGAGTGATAATATCAATACTTTAGTTTGAAAGTTCTATAGGTATTAATTAAGGTCATACAATATCCCTAACACAAAGTTAAGTTTAAAACTTTCTTTCCGATACAGTTTTGATATGGCTTTCTATTAGGGCTAATTTCAAACGATTATATCTCCTAAAATATAAGAATTTAGGAGGTATAATACCTACCAAATCAAATATCTCTAAGTCCACTTTCCAAGTCAACAAATCGTTCGTCAATACGAATTTGGAGTAAAAAGTTATGACTGTTTTACTAAGCACTGTCCGGGCTGAAATGAGATTTCGCTATAGCAAAAATTCTGATGGTATTTAAATCAGATTCAGCCATATTTTAAGTCTAAAAACTCCAAATTTCATTCCTCAACCCTAGAGAGTTGATTTCCCAAGGCTTAAGGTGAAATTCCTTCGTTGAGGTAAGTTTTTTCATTATTTTCTTCGTCTTTTATTCCTTTAACATCTTAGAATCCTTAGAAAGACCTTTAATAGTGGAATTGTTTTGGAGAATACTCATGCGCGTTTTTAATATGACCAAGAGCTGATTCTAAACTATAAATTAAAGATCTCTAACATGAATTTCGTAAACTCTATTATGACTTTTGATAATTAGAAACCTTGAATTCTACAAAGATAAGACCTTTAGCATAAAAACTCCATTAATGGAGATGAGTTAAGCTTGAAAGAGCTAATTATTGGCTAACTGACATTAGAAAATGATATAGACCTTGAATTAAGGATAGAACTAGTGAGTTTGAATCCCATAGAACTAGTGAGTTTGAATTCCCAAGATATTTGTTTGAAGAGTAATTATTTAATTACTCTTCTTATTGCTTGATTTTGAGATGGTTGATTATTCGAAGGCATGAAGGAAAAGAAATAACATTCTTATTGCGGCTTGCTTCATTCAAAAGCTTGACGTCCAGGTAGGCTAGGTTTAATGAGTAGAAGATTGTGTTATTTTATATTTTAATAATTTAGAATTGTTGGGAGAAAGCATGTCTAGGCCTGCAGGAGTTGAGGTGGATAAAGACATGAGTACTTAACTTTAATTTCAAAAACTATATTATTGATTGATTATGTGACATTTAGGATATTATGTGTTATTTGCCTGAAAGGAGATTATTGTAAATGTAATTTATGAATATGATGTTTTTTTTAGTTGTTCTAGTGATAACCTAGTTGAGTTATAATGGTATTAAGTTGTATGTATTGTGCAATAATATGATGAGGAGAATAATACTAATATTGAATATTGATGATTATAGTAATATCTAAGGGATAGATGACTTGAATTAGTGTGATGATTGTATTATGTGGAAAGAGGTAGAGGATAATGATACGTGTGAATGTGCTAGTTATAGGTGGTGATGTTAGAACTCAAGTTACAGTATTTAAGAGGATAATGATATTTTTAATAATTAATGAGTAACTAAGGCTTCAATAGCGACTTGTATGCGTAAGAATTAAATTGTAATTTATTTTATGATATTCTTGTTTTGATATTGATAAAAATACTATATCTATTGGATGTCCATGAGAGGCTAAATTGGTGATAATGATGGTTTATAGAATTGTGTCTATGATTGGCTTGTTTGATAATGATAACTCCTTAAAGTATTGTTATGAATGGCGTGCTGGTAATCATGATGAATTATTGTAATAGTGTCTGTAAGAGGGTCAAAATGTTGATAAATGAAAGAACTTGATCGAATTGCGTTATGATTTTAAGTGCACGTATAAATTTAGTATGTTGTATTGTATGTTGTGAGATAGTGTAAATTTAATATTGATATTACTTGTCTATGGTGGATCGAATACCACGCCGGTGCGGATATGTATATGGAGGATCGGGTACCACACCGGTACAGATATGTATTTATTGGATCGGGTACCACACCGGTACGAACATGTATATGGAAGATCAGGTACCACGCCAGTACGGATACCACGTGTGTGCTACGCCGGTCACACGTGTGTGCCACGCCGGTTCTTAGGACACGTGTGTCCTTAGGACACATGGCACACACGTCCTTAGGAATTAACCACGTGGTATCCGGTATGGAAATAAGTTCTTAAGAATTAACATACGTGGCACAACGCAATGAAGTGTCCACGTAGGCATACGTGTGTACCACATATGTGTCACGTAGGCACTAAGGGTGTCAAAATTACACTTTTAATTAGTTCAGGGGGTAATAGGACCCTCTTTAAGTTGAGGTGTGTCACAACCGTTTTGGATATAGTTCAGAGGGATAATAGGGTATTTTCTCCAAAAAAAAAAAAAAAAAAAAAAAGAGAGAGAGACCCGTGTGATCCATGATTGGTAAAAGTCATCTAACTTATTTCTTTTTTAATGGAGTAATTATTAAAAAGGGAAGATCCAATCAAATGATGTACTCGCTATTTTTTCTTACTTATTAGTACTGTATAGTATATTGAAAACAGTTAATTTAATTTAAATATTTGTTATATTTGAGAAAAACTCATTAACATTTTTTCACTTTTAATTTTTATTTAATAAATATAAATAAATTAATATGATAAAAAAATAAATAGAGTCATTGACGACAATACTATCATATTCTATAGCTCCACAAGTGGATTTTGAAAACGGAAGAACATATGTAGACCTAATCTATACCTTGTTAAATAAAGTAAATATATTCGAAAGATCCTCTACTTAAAGAAAATAAAGGCACAATATTTATTCATTTCTCTCAGTCTTACAAGAAAAAAATATGTGACTCAAGAAAATTTTTGAAAAAAAAAAAAATCTACGCTTTTATTAAAGTAGACGAGAATTCACAAAATTTTAAATTGTAACTCTTCATATAAGGAAACAAAATTTTTACTTTATCAATCTAAATATTTGTTATTAATATAAATAGTTGAACAGATGTAAGTTTGACTTAATTTTAAAATTAACCGACACAAACTTTTTTTATAGAAATAATGATTATCTTTGATCCAATTTACGTGCATTGATAATAAAATATTTTCATAATTTTAAATCAGCCAAATCAAATTTAGTTAACTATAAGAGATCACTTATTTTATTTTTCAACTTATTATTTAATGCTTAAATTTAATTTTTGTAATATCAAATAATAATGGAAAAGGATTTTACTTAAAAATATGAATCAACAAAATAATTAAAGTATCAAAAAATGGAATAAGTTGAATTAAAGTAAACAGGAGATTTCGCAAAAAAATTGAATTGTAGCTCTTCGTATAAGAAAACAGAATTTGTACTTGATCATTTAATATTTGCTATCAATTTAAATAGTTGAATTAATCATTTTAAGTATTTGCTATCAATTTAAATAGTTGAATTAATATAAGTTTGATTTGATTTTAAAATTAACCGACACAAACTTTTTTATAGAAATAATGAGTATCTTTAGTCCAATTTACGTGCATTGATAACAGAATATTTTTATAATTTTAAATTAACCAAATCATATTTAGTTAATTATAAGATATTTCTTATTTTATTTTCAAGTTATTAATTAATGCTTAAAATTACTTTCTTCTATCTCAAATAATAATTAAAAAAAGAGTTTATTTAACCAAGCTATTTCAATTTAACCAAGCTATCTTCTAGAAAAATATCAATAAATTTCATGAAGATGCTATACTTGATATTTGAGTATTCACAGACTTTATATTTGTAGCAAAAATTAATGATAAACCTTTTAAATATATTTCATGAACTATTGAATAGATCACGTTTCAAGCATATAACTTTTGGCTACTAAGAAAGAAGATGAATTTAAGCAGATTAGTATTTAGAAATAATTAAAAAGAACATCGAATGCATTATTGCACTTTAAATATAATACATAACCAATTAATGTAATTAAAAATATTTTTAATAAATTTAAAATATATTTGGGATAAGAAACAAATTTGATCTGTAACTATAAATATTTTATATTTAAGAACTTCCCTAAGATATTATAAATTCATTAGAAAATTTCAAGGAAATACACTTATGATTTAAGATTATATGTAATCTTTTCATTAAACTGATATAGTTGATAGAGACAATTAATTGTATATCATTTTACATTAAAAAATCAAAACTAAATATTGTATTATAACAATTTATTTGTTATTGATTAAGATCAATTATTTGTAGAATTTTACATGATAGTAAGAGGCACTTTTTTAGTTTTAATGTTTCTTTGTGCATGATAGATTAAAATTATTGATCTTTAAAAGATTAATGCATAGTATCTCACGATTGTTCTATGAAAAAAAATAATTAAATCTAATAATTTATGTGTTATCCGAAGGTAGCATTGTGACATTGTAAAATATCTCACTTGAATAAATTAGTTGGTACTAAGAATGTTAGTAACGAAATAACTATTAGATTTAAATGTTTTGCAACCTAAAAGATGATTTTTTTTTTCATAATTGATACAAACAGTATTTAAATATTTTTGAATTAAATTATCTTAATACTTTATTTTTTCTAAATATTTGTGGGGATCAATAAGATATTTGTTTAAATGTTCCATTTTTGTAGACAAATTTTGATAGTTTGTTATATTTGATAAAAACATCACTCATTTTTTTCCACTTTTACTTTTTATATAAAAATATTAACAAATTAATATGATAAAAAAAATAGTAATTGACAACAACAATACCATATGCTATAGCTCCACAAGTGGATTTTGAAGACGAAAGAGTGTATGTAGACCTTATCTACACCTTGTTAAATATCGAAAATATTTTCGAAAACCCCTCTAAAAAATACCAAAAAATGAAGTAGGTTGAATTAAAGTAAATAGGAGAATTCACAAAATTTAAATTTTTGCTCTTCATATAATAAAACAAAATTTGTACTTTGTCAATTTAAATATTTGTTGTTAATTTAAATAGTTGAACTAATGCAAGTTTAATTTAATTTTAAAATTAACCAACACAATCTTATTTTTTATATAGAAATAATGATTATCTTTGGTCCAATTTATGTGCATTTACAATAGAATATTTTTATAATTTTAAATTAACCAAATCAAATTTAGTTAATTATAAGAGATCACTTATTTTATTTTTCAAGTTATTAATTAATGCTTAAAATTACTTACTTTTATCTCAAATAATAATGAAAAAAGTGTTTATTTAACCAATTTATCTTTTATAAAGATATCATTAAATTTCATAAAAATATTATACTTGATATTTGAGTATTCACAAACTTTATATTTGTGGTAAAAATTAATAATAAACCTTTTGAATATATTTTATGAACTAATGAATTAATCAGGTTTTGAACATATAACTTTTATTACAGTAGATGAATTTAAGCATTAGTATTTAGAAATGATAAAAAGGAATATTGAATGCATTATTGCACTTTAAAAAACTGCATAGCCAATTAACATAATTAATTTTTTTTAATAAATTAAAAATATTTAGGCTAATAAACAAATTTGATTTGTAACTATAAATATTTTATATTTAAGAACTTCCCTAAGAGGTTTTTAAATTCATTAGATCTCAAGGAAACACTTATGATTTAAGACTAGATGTAATCTTTTTTATTAAATTGATGTAGTTGATAGAGGTAATTAACTGTATATCATTTTACATTAAAAATTCAAAAATAAATATTGGATCATAACAATATCTCTATTATTCATTAAGATCAATTATTTATAGAAATTTATGTGATAGTAAGATGTACTTTTTTAGTTTTAATCTTTTTTTTGGTGCCGCATAGATTAACATTATTGATTTTTAAAAGATTAATACATAGTAGCTCCCGATTGTTCTATAAAAAAATCAAATCTAATAATTTATTTATTATCCGATAGTAGAATTATGACATATTAAGATATCTTATTTGAATAAATTAGTTGGTACTAAAAATGTTAGTAACGAAAAAACCTATTAGATTTAAATATTTTTCAACTTAAACGATGAATTTTCCCCATAATTGATACCAACAGTATTTGACACTATTTTTGGATTAAATTACCTTAATATTTTATTTTTTAAAAATATTTAAGGGGGGCAATAAAATATTTGTTAAAGTGTTGTATTTTTTAGACAAATTCTGATAATTTTTAAATAGTCAAAATAGTAGGAAAAACTTAAATATTTTAATTAAAAAATTAATTTAAAATTTATAATCAATTATATTAGTCCCGTGTACGAGCCCTAAAATTATCTAGTATAAGAGAGGATCTCAATTTTTGGTAGTCCTTACAAGGGCATTTTAGGTATTTCACTTCTTTGTCTAAGTAAATTAAGAGAATACACATGGCAACTGATGATGTTCTTTTGTTAAATATTTTTATTTTTTACCTTAATTTTTTTGTTAAGACCATTCCCACTTGTGTGTTTATAATTGGTCTCTTCTTTTCTATTAATAGATTGTCTTTTAATTAAAATTCCCTTCATTTTAAATTAATGATCACTTTTACTCAAAAAAATTATTCAAAAATAACTTTTCACATAAAATTGAAGTTAGTACTCTCTCCATTCCTTTTTTATTGCTCCCTTTTTATTTTTAGAGTCAAACAATACAAATTTTGACCACCATTTTAAGATGTATTTCTTAATCAAATTGAATAAGGAAAAAATATAATTTATAGTACTTTTCTTGTAGTTTTTGAATATCTAAATTTAAAATAAATAAATTAATCTGATCTAATTTGAATATGAAACTTAGTCAAATTGACTTACGAAAAAATGAGGGGAGCAACTAAAAAGGAATAGAGGGAGTAATAATTTTCAACACATCCATATAGTCAATATTATTCACTTTTTTTAAAAAATAATACTAAATATGGTAACTTAATCAATAATAAATACTACATTAACTTATTATGTTTCTTAGCGGACATGAAAAAGGATAAACCAATAATTAAAATAGGATGAATAGGATATTTTTTAAAGGGCCCGTAGAAATAATCAGCACAAGTAAATGGACTAAATGAAACAATCTGTTAATGTAATTTAATTATTATTTAATATCCTTGTGGATCACTATTAAGTTAGTTTGTGTAAAGGTTCTAAATCAATATTATAACTATTTTTACATATACTTAAAGTGATTGAAATATTTTGTTGTATTAGATAAAAACAATGAATTTTGCAAAAACTCTTGTCACGTGAAATTATAAGTGAAAATAAAAAAATAACTATTAAAATAAATTTATTTCTATTTATTACTGAGAAATTGCATATCCACAAATTCAATAAAATATCAATATTATTCTATTTTTTTTATCATTATTGAATTGTAATTATTAAAATATTATCATATTATTTTATAAAATATTGAATTACTTGTGACCTTTTGATATAGTCTAATTCTCCGATAATAATTTCTTCCACGTAAATAAATTTTTATTTAAAACTATTCAGTTATGTGATTAAGAATTTTAATAATTATAAAACTTATCAACAAAATATATTTAATATATCGGACATTAGATTACGGTAATTATAAAGTAAAAAATTATAACATAAATCAAATTTTTAAATTTAAATTATTGTATTTTATATGTTAAGTTTGGGTTCGAATTTAACATGAATCTCATAAAACCAGTATATATATAAGTAAGAGAATAGAACGAGTAATTTTTAGTAATAGTTCATTGATTATATTCTATTTATATGTGAAGTAAGGGGTATTACATAAGCGGTTGCAAAAAAAAAAAGGTACTCCCTCCATCCCAAATTATGTGTCATCATTTTCTTTTTAGTCTGTCTCAAAATAAGTGTCGTCTTTCTTTATTAGGCAACTTTTTAAAGATACAATTACCCTTTTACCCTTATTGGTCCCACTTAATTAAAAAAAAAAGATATTAACATATTTTTTGATAAAGAATAATTTAGTAAACTTTACTAAATTTTTTTTTTTTTCTTAAATTTTATGTCCAATCAAATGACGATATATAAAATGGAACAGAAGAAATATTATATAGGCGTTACATGCCTTCGAGAAATAGGCAATCTACCGTAAATGATCCCACGTGGGAAACACTTGTTCTTTCACAACAATAATATTATTTTATCCCACTACTCATTTGATGTGAAAAAAGAGAAAAGAGGAAATTTCCCTTTTCCCTGCATTTTCTTTCTTCAAAACCTTGGTTAAGCCACTATTCATGCCGTTGTTCGTATCACTTCGGGCAGGAACATCTCTGCCAAAGAGAGGAAAACTGGGCGAGTACCCAGCATAGTGTTTGAACAAGAGGATGGTCAAAGAACAAGTGCCACAGAGTTGCATTCCCTTGGTAGCAGACCACCAGTTAAAGTTGCATCTGTAGAAGACGGGAAAGAAGTTGAACAATTTGTTGGAAGTCCAGGTACTTAAAGCAGAAGCCTTGCCACTGCTCCTCTTGGAATTTCTATGAATGTAGGTGATGCTCGAAAAGCTCTCCATAGTGGATCTGTGTACAACTTTAGTCTGGAGACTTGTCAAAGCTGTGGAGAATTGCCTGAAAGTAGATTGTTAAGAAGCCATTTGGAGTGGAAGTTAGAGTCTGAGGGGCTTGGCATATCATCGGACTGTGCCAACCTGCTAAATAATAGCTTAGACGCATTTTTGAAAAGGCTGATTGAATAGAACTGGCTGGCTCTCGGCATACAAATGAACGTTTCAGATATCGTAATGGCCAAATACTGCCTGGATGGTATGGGCAATTAATTTCCTAGGAATTATACAAAAAGACAAACAAGATCCTCATGTGCTAGTATGTTGGATTTCCGAGTGGTAGTGGAGACAAATCCTTGTATATTGGGGGAGATTGGTCCACCCTACTTGAAAAGGTCTACACTTCTGCTTCTACCTCTGCCTCTGCTTCTGAATAAACAATGCTTTGTCGTCAATCTTGTACCAGATGGATAAGTGGAGATTTCAGGCTTTTGTGTCGGATTTGATGATGAGATTCTTGACATTATTTCTCATGAAATAAAGTAATTGTGAGAATTGCCAAAGGAACAAACATGTGAATATTGTGGGAAGCTGTTGGATGTGTGGGGTGAGATTTGTATTCTAGGAGAATGGGTCCCTTGAAAGGGACTTGTTTACATAGATTAAGCATAGATATTGTTTACAAGCACTTGGTCTTGTGTCATTTTTCATTTTACAGATGAGGTTCTCTATGAAATATTTTCATGAAATAAATCATTTAGTTCCATGCGCTGTGTACCATTGTAAAACTGAGAAGTTAACAAGTGAATCAATTTCTAAGCATTACTGAGTGCTTTCAGCTCCGAAGTCTTTCCAATTTTCAATCTCTTCAATGATTCACTTTTGCAACATAGAGGCAACAATTATATTGCCTATGTCAAGTGAAACGGACATTTTATTGCTTCTTCCTGGAATAAAGTGTCAAGTTCATTCCTCTTCTAAGACGAATATAGTGAGATATGCACTTCCTGCCTTAAAATTCTTGAGGTCGATTTGAAGTTTATCCAATGTGATGCCTAAGTGGTGGCTTCAAGCTTTAGTTCATCCAAATGACAAAACCCTCTAGCTGTTTGAGGTTGAAGCGTGCTCTTCTCATCACTTTGCCTAATCCAACACGGTTTGCTGCCTTCAAACCTTAAGTTGATATATGCTTCCAGATTTGGCTGCAAAAAGGTAGCATCTCTCTTCAAAGGTTGGTTGCCTTTGGTAGTCTTCTCTCTCTAGCATACTGTATATTGTTACGCTTCAGTGGTTGTTTTCTTGTTAGTGCAGTTGAAGGCTTTTTCTGTATGTTGGTGAGGCTCTGTTCTCTGACTTGCGCTTGCCATCCCTTCTCTATCTGATATTGCAGTTGGCCTTCTATTTTTTCTTAATGTTTAAGATGTATATTCTTAAAATATGGAGACTATTGTCTCAGATAATGCTCCTTACCAAGTAATACACAAATATGTACACCAGCATGAGATAGGGCAAAGAACATTTGACTCAGTTGGATTTATTTTTGCTACTGATTCAGTTAAATGTTAATTAGCCAATGTTTTCATACACACTTTTGGTATAGAGTACATTTTGTTATTCTTTGTTTGAAAAGGACCAAAATTATAGAAATTAACTCTTTTCCAGTGATTATTTGGGGAAGCTGAATATTGTGAAACTTTGCATCATTGAAGCGATTGTTGTTTAATTACTTTCCAGAAAAGAAGCAGAACATGACAAGAAGGTAGGATAAAAAATAAATAAAAGGAAAGCTATACCATAGCTTGTAGACTGAAGATAGACGTACAGGTCTGTTTGTGTTGAATTTAGTTACTTGATTTATAGTATTACTCTTTCGGTGTCTTTTTTTTTATTATCTAGCGGTATGTTATCCCATTTTGTTGCTTAATTTTATGTTTTTTGTTTGTTATACTGTTATTTGTGCTGAGCCGGGGGTCCATTGGAAACAGCCTCTCTACTTCATCTGAGGTAGTGCTATGGACTGCGTACACTTACCCTCCCCAGACCCCACTTTGTGGGAATACATTGGGTATGCTTTTGTTGTTCAATTACTGCTAGGCCATTTGAACATAGTTTCACACACTCGAAATGGAAAAGGGTGGAGCTTCTTGAGATGATTTATGCTTGAAACAAAGCAAGGTTCTAAAGAGATTTGGTGGATTAGATGGTTAAAAATAGGAGTTGATATTAGCTCTCATTGTGCTGTTTGCAAGCCTTGATTGTGATGTCCCACAATGTAAGCAGCCACAAGTGTGAAGGCAGCAAAATTCTTCTGAAATTGCTCGCAAAACTTCCTATGTGGAAGTATAATATTCGTATTTTGGGTTTGATGATCATTAATGAACTGTTCTTTTCACACATCTTGTGACATTGTAAACCAGAATGATAGGAAAAAAAGTTGTCACCACGATGAGATATATTGAACAGCCTGCTGAGGTATGTTGTGGCAGGGGTTGAAACTCAGGGAACTGCATAACTCAGCTCAGAAGAAAGACCTTTAACTGCTTAATTTGGTTCAAAAGAAAGTCTTTTGTAAAATTATGAGCTGTTGGAGCCAAACAGAGTTGTAGATGGATTTTAGCAGTGTGATGTGCTGATTTATCTATTTTGATGTTCAGGTTCATCTGGAAGCCGGTTCAGATGCGCCTCTTAATGTTACATTTATAAGAGCTCCATCAAGTGCGCTATTAAAGGTTGAGGTTCCTCTTGTATTTAGAGGAGAGGATATATCCCCCGGTTTGAAGAAAAGTGAGTAATAGATACATCTGCCTTTTCCATTTTGTAGCTTGCTAAAAGATGTTTATCTTTTGTGAAGCTTTTAATTTTCTTATAATGCTGGTTTGCACAGTGATTTATTGAAACCAGCTTATCATATTTTACACTTGCGTCAGTTCTTTATCCTCAGGTATAACTACTGGTTTTCTTGAATTCATTCAATGAATATTTTATGGTTGCGATGGACCAAGAAGTTTCTCAAGGTAGAGTGATGGGAGACTAAGGTTCAAATCCCAAAGTAGGTAAAACATGACTGATGATTTCTTGTTATTTGACCAAGTCTTGGTGAGCAGAGGCAAGAAAACCCCTACTGGTGTAACATTAATCAGAACTGACAGTCTTACACTATAGATGGAATGTATTATCTGTTGAAACCATCTTTGATCTGATCCTATCATTTTACTATTGGTATGTCAAGTTTTCTTAGACCTCCTGGCTCTCCTTGCATAATTGATGATCAAGGCATTCATTTGATGTTCCTTTAAATTAATTCAACTATTGCACTCTTTTAGTCTTTCAGCTAGTGATTTTGAAAACCTTTCTAGTTACTTCCTACCAAGTAGATTGGCTTGAATTCTCTTAGTTCAGCTATGCCTTTCGTTAAGCACAGTGAAGCTCTTCTCAAATCTTCTTTCCAGAGAATTGGTAGAAGTTTAGAGCATCCCATTTCTAAAGATGTACCAAAAATTTTGGTGAAAATCCATAATAAAGCCATAGGGGTAGGTCGATCTCCAGCACTATCATTTATGGTTCAGTCACCTCTTCCTCTCTGGAAAAGACCTTTGTAGCCATCTTCTAATAATATAGTTAGGTCCCAGTCATTCCACTTAGGGTCCATCAACTGTAAATTCCATGATGGCTTAGAAGAAACACAATGAATTCTAAAGAGGAAGAGGTGTTGGGTTAAAGTATTCTAAAATCTTACCTATTAGTACATACAGGCATATATTATGTCAATCAGACAATCAAAAATGGAACAAGTTACTGATTTTTTTTTAAAAAAAACACAATCGAAATGGAACACTGCACCAGCTGCTATTTGTTCAACTGTTTGGATTGAGAGAGATTAGAAGATGTTTTCAACACATGGAGAACAACATTCGGAAGATAAAATCCAAATGTATAGCTTTATTTTGTTTTTGGTGTAAAATGCAACAAATGAATTTGGATGGATTTCTTCTAGATGTGAGAGAATCACTACAGCTTCTTCAAGTTTATGGAAAATGATTTCCTTCTTTTAAGAAAAACGTTTTACTACTTCATACCAAACACAATCTTTAGCCCGACTTCGGACCTCAAAGCTAAAATTTGAATTTAGGATCTGAATTTAAACCTGATTTTTTAAACTTCAAAACTTAATTATGAATTTAGACTTCGATAGAGTCCAACTTCAGACCTGAAATTTTAAGCAGCAACAACATTTCACTTAAAAGTTTACTTCTCTCTATAGATAGGGGTACAAGAAGTAGCTACCTTGTGTCATTTTGCACTTGCAACCTTATATTTGATTTTAACTTATAAAATATTCTTTTATTATACGATTTTATAGAGAGTAGATTTTCAGGACAATCATATGAAATTACTAAGTAAGCTCACTTAATTTAATTTTTATTAATAAATTCAGTCAATTTATGAGTTTTATCTTAAGACGTCGCTTTACCCTTTCAATAACCACAAATATGATGACCGAACCCCGATACTAGTCTGTGTGCTTGAACATATAAAATAACTAAGGCGTTTTGAAAAATCTACTTTTTTATATGTTCAAGCACACAAACTAGGCAAGAAAATAAAAATATATTGGTTGAGTTTAGTTTTCTTTTTTCAAAAAGAAAAAAAAGAAAGGCAATAAGGAAGAAAAACTTTCACTCAACATACTCATGTAAGCGAGTCAGAAGAAGCCTACAGATGAAAAAAAACAGTAATATAATACTTCCTCTATATCAATATACATGTCTTTGATCATAATTATTTCAAATATATTTTAAACAGTCGTTGTAAAGTTGGCCTTATTAGCCTCCTATCTATTATCTATTACTAATATATAAGCGGCAATGAAGCTGCTGAAGCAGGCAGCTTGTGGACGACATGTCTGCTTCAGCTACTTGAATCGTGATTTTACTATATTATTTCTAATTAATTATTATAAGTCATTTACGTGTTAAAAAATTAATAATATTTAATTAAAAAGGTAAAATAGATATTTTGCTTCAGCTGCTTCAACCGTAATTTTACTACATCATCTCTAATTAATTATTATAAGTCATTTACGTATTAAAAATTTAATAATACTTAATTAAGAAAAGTACAATAGACATTTATGATATGTTTGCTTCAACTGATTCAATTGTGATTTTATTATATCACCCCTAATTAATTATTATAGATCATCTAAGCATTAAAAAAATGATAATATTTTATTTAAATAGTTAAAATAGACACAAAATTATAGGTTTACTCTTAATTTTTTAAATTAACTTGATGACTTATATGAGGTCCACTTAAATTTTTTTCTCATGTAGTTTTATAATAATTTTACGATATCGCTTCTAATTAGTTAACCATTGAGGTTAAATTAGTTTGACGACTCATATAAGGTTTATTTAAAAAAATTTCACAAGTATTTTTTAGAGTAGTTTTATTATAGCGCTTCTAAATAGTTATTATAAGTCATTTAAGTATTAAATTATAAATAATATTTAATAACAAGGATAAAATAGATCAAAGTTATAAATTTAAAATGGTTGGATGAAGTACTTTGCAATTGTAATATTCGTGTCAAAAAGAAAGTATGAAAGTAGTACATCTACTAAGATCTAAATGATTAGATTCAAACAAAAAATTAAATACATAATTACGAGCTAAGATTTGAATAATTAAAATATTATTTTTTTTATTAGGCACAACTAAATGAAGCTTAAAATACATAAGTAAGGAAATGAAATTTTATTTTTTTAACTACTTTTTTATTTCGGTGGTCGACATGCGTACCGATCACTGTTTGCTCTGTGATTTTATTATCACCCCTAATTAACTATTATATGTGATTTACGTATTAGAAAATTAATAATATTTAATTAAAAAAAAGTTAAATAGACATTTATGACATGTCTGCTTCAACTGCTTCAACAGTAATTTTACTATAACACCTTTGATTAGTTATATATATCGTCTAAGTATTAAGAAATTAATAATATTTAAAATATAAAATAGACATAAAATGATAAATTAACTCTTGATGTTTTAAATTAACTTTACATCTTATATGAGGTCCACTTAGATTATTTTCACAAGTATTTTTTATAGCAATTTTTCTATATCACTTTCAATTAGTTATTATGAGTTATTTAAAACATGTTTGCTTCACTACTTCAATCGTGATGTTTGCTTTACGCTAGATATTAAATCAGTGTCACTTAAATTAGAATAGAAGAAAAACAATTATAAAGCAGAATAATTAAAAACTTAAATTATTTTAAAAAATTAAATTTTTTATGTCACTTCATGAATAAATATATTTCACTTAATGGAAGATCTGAACTTTAGGTAATAAAATTATTGAAAGAATATACAGTGTGATTAAACTTCTATATACACTCATATTATATATAAATATATCAATACTTAATTATGACAATTTATTTCACCAATTTCATAATAATTTAAAAAATTTATTCAACATTTTGGGCACGGACCTACCGCCACCAGTATTGATGTAATTACAATTCTCATTTTATATATATCGAAAAGAAAAATCAAATAATTTGGAAGGCCAAATCCATCGATAGAACCTCAAATTTGTCCTGAAAATTCACTTAGACCCCTCAATTAAGACATGTACCTATCAGACACAAAATGCTGATTTGGCAAGGAGAGTGTGATACACTCTCCTTGGACGCGTGAACAGTGGATTAAATAATATTTTATTTGTTTTTTATTTAAAACTTATATTTAAATTATTTTATTAATATTATTTTAAATTATTATAATTTCTTAATAAAAAAATAAAAAAAGCACCCCACCCCTCTTTCATCATCTTCTTCACCGCCCCCTACTTCTTCATCGTCTTCTTCACAACCCCCACCCCCCATTCATCATCTTCTTCACAACCCTCCATCATCATCGTCTTTCTTTGCAAATCACGACCTCAGTCATTATTTTCTTTAGCCATTTTCGAATGCATTTTTCGGTGAGACTCGTCGAAAAATTAACTTCAAAATTTCAAGATTGTTCGAAATACTGGAGATAAATCGGGATATTGTTCTTATGAATAAAGTAGCCAATGTGTTGAAGGATGAATATGGTGTACCACTGTCGTGGTGGATCGAGAAGAATAAAGGAATGGTTCAACAAGAAGATGGATCTTGGATTCTTATGGATCATGAGGATGACGCAGTAATGAGCATATCCAAACCACACAGGTTATGTTAAAATTAATTGTGCATTTATATTAAAAGGGATTGAGGTGGTTGATTGATGTTCTCAGATGTACTTGTCCTCTTTCCTTCATTCATACTGAGTAAATGCATTATCTCTTATAATTTTTTTTTTTAAGTTCTCCTTCCTTCTTGCAGAACAGTGGAGAAGAATAATGAAAAGAGGGGGGAGCGGGTGAACCAATGTATTCTTTTTTTTTTTTAAAGTTCATCATTGTAAATAATGGAGAAGAGAATGGAAGGGGTGGCGTGAGGAGGGAGTTGAAGGGGACTGGTGAGTTGGGGAGGGTTGAAGGATATTTTTTATTTTTATTTTTTAAAAAATTATAATTAATTTTTAATAATTATTGAACCTACAATGCCACGTGTCAGAAATTCGAGGATTTAGGGACCTAATAAATGCAAATCTTAGTTTAGAAGCGTTAGTGAATTTTCGAAATAAATTTGAGGTAAAATTTGGAAATAGCATGTGTAAAATATGGAAGGGACCATATCAAAATATGCCAACAATATGACATCTCATACACGTACATACGTATATAACCCACCAACCGACGTTCCATCATCTTCCTCTTCATCAATTTTGAGCTCATTACTCTGCACCTTCCTTTTTTTGTACTGATATTATCTTTCCTCTTTTATTATCTTCATCAGATAATATTAATATTACATCACTTATAACAATTGCTTCTATTTCTTTGTTGTAATCTTTGTTATCAAAATTATGGATGAATTTGGTGTGTTGGTTGAGAGATATGGAGTCAAAGTTCAAGGCGGAAAGTCAACACCGATGGCTAATATGAAGGCCAAAGCCAATTCCGCCAATGGATTTCCAACGAATATCGGGTTTAATTCGGGTCAAAATCCGGGTTATGGATCCGATTCATTTGCGGATGATTTAGATGGGATTTTCCGGTCCAAGAGTAAGCAGAATTATGATGATAATGATATATTTGGCGGTGTTTTTGCGAATTCAAAGGAACAGAATAATAATAATAATAATGTGGATATTGAATCAGTATTGGGAGGTTCAATAAATAATAAAAATGCGTATGATGATTTTGATACGTTTTGTATGGAAACGAAGAAGAGTGATTCGATTGATGATTTATTTGGGAATTTGGGGTTGAAATCGGATGGTAAGAAGAATGATTCAGCTGGAAAGAGGTTAGAAAGTGATGATTTGATTCCGGGATTTGGTGATTTTAGCTCACCAAATTATGGGTATGCATTTACTTCAATTGCTTAATTTTTTTTTTTCTTTTTTTGGTAAATTTATAACTTCAATTACTTACTGTGTATTTGTTTTTCCAATTTTGTTTTCTGCCTGTTTATGTTTTAGCTCAGAAGTCAGAACTTTCCAGTTGATTCGCTATTTGTTACTCCCTCGTTTTAATTTGTTCGTTTGTTTGTTTTTATGGAGTTTAAGAAATTAAAGAACTACTTTTGGATCTTGTGGGATCTTTGAAATAAGTATCTGAAAACTATGGTAAAAAGTACTATAAGTCGCAAGAATTAATAATCAAAGATATTCAAATTATGGTTACAAAAAGACTTGTTTGAATCCAGAGGCGAACTCAGAATTTGAATTTGTCGGGTGCACCTTTGTATTTAACATAGTAATTAATAGTGTCAAACTTTGACATGAAGTTCTTTGAAAACTTATTAATTATAGTATTTTATAAGCAAACTTTTAATATTATTGAATATCATTAATTAGATTTAATATGAAAAAAGTGTGTTATCCATCTTACCTGAATTCAATGCACTTTTATATTTTAAATAATAATAAAAAGTTTTTGAAAAATATGAAATTCGAGAGATTTGTTTGTTAGATGATTGTACGGAAAATGTTTGTTTAAGCCTATCTCAAACTTTAAATTACTAATTTTTTAAACAAAAAATAAGTCAACGATCAAAAGATAAAAGAAATAAACATTTACAGTACAAGATGGGGAGAGTATCTACATTTTGAAGTTGGAGGGGAGCTTGTATTTTGAAATAAAATTAAAAATACGTTAACAATGTCCACAATACACAAAAGAAAAAAGAAAAAGTGTAAAATAAATGATTACTAAGTAGGAATTTTTTTTTAATCAATTGATATATATGTCTGTGCCTTGCTACTTCTCCGGAGGTAGTGGTATGGACTGCGTACATCTTACGCTCCCCAGACCTCACTATGTGGGAATACACTGGGTTTGTTGTTGTTGATATACATGTGTATGTGTGTGTATGTGTGTTTGCACTTAAAATTCCAAACAGAAAACAACAAACAGATAGTGTATTTGGAAAAAGGAGCAATAAAAAAATGTTGTTGTTGGGCTTCGAACCCGAGTCATCATGCAATAAAAAAAGACTTTAATTGGCCTGCTCAACCATCTTGCAAATCAAGTCAATTGTTTTTGGGGGTGCACAACATATATTTAACATAACATCCTGATATATATACAAATATACAAATTATATATACAGAGTTTTTCTCGAGGCTAGCGGGTGCACGTGCACCCTCTACTGCCAAGGTAGGTCCGCCTCTGTTTGAATCTCGAAAATCGAAAGGTGCCATGTAAATTGGGACAAAGGGAATATTTAATTTGTCAATTTTCTTTTATGTCTGTTTATTTTTTAGCCCCAGGGGTCAGAACTTTCCAGTTGATCCACAATTTCCTACTCCCTCATTTCAATTTGTTTGTCTAGTTTTAATTTGACACGGAGTTTAAGAAATTAAAGAACGACTTTTGAATCTTGTGATATTAAACTAAAGATACGTAAATGTATCAAAATGTACTTCAATCTTTATAGTTTTAATCATGTCATGTGGAAAGTTAGAATTAAAGAGTTGCCGAAAAAGGGAAGATATTTCCTTTTTGAAATGGACTAAAAAGGAAGGTAAGACAAAAAAATTGGAATGAAAGGAGTGTGTTGGTATATTTTTAGTTTTGAGAACTGTGACGCAAAACTAAAAGCGAAAAGGTTCATTTGTTTCATTACTTAAAAGGAATTGTCAACTGAAGGCTAGGCTAGAAATCATCATATAGATTTCTGCTATAAGCTAAGAGCACACTATAACATTGAGAATGTATTTGGCGTTGCGATTTGAATGCTGAGATGTGAAAAAATACAGAGGTGGTGTATAGAGAAGCTAAATTTTCTAAGAGTATATTACATACACCTCCTTTTTATTACTCCCTCCGTTTCAATTTGTTCGTTTGGTTTTGATTTGACACAGAGGAAAGAAGACTATTGTATCTTGTGGTTTTAAACTAAAGATATGTAAAATGTTTTAAAATGCCCTTTAATCTTGTGGTCTTAAACATGCCATTTGGATAGCTAGAATTAAAGAGTTTCCAAAAAAGGGAAAGCGATATTCTTTTTGAAATAAACTAAAAGAGAGTAAGACAAACAAATTGAAACGGAGGGAGTATGCTTTTCTCACCAAATGCCTTTCAAGTGTTTGATTGATTTCCAGATGTCCATCAAATTGTAATTTCTTTAGTAGTTCACTAGCATCTTGATCTTGGAGCTGCTTCAAGAGATACCATCCGTGTTGAAGTAAAGAATACGGATTGCCTTCTTGATACCCAAGTGGCTCATGTTAGGATGTGACCATCTTATGATATAACTATCATTGCCAAATGAACACTTCAAATTTATGCACAAACCTTTATCAAATGTGTAACTCAAATCTATAGTAAAGGGAAGCCTTGAAAAAACAATGAACTTAACTAACTTTTGCCACATAATAAAACTCTTTTGGGCTCTAGCTCTGCCATCCCTAGTGTGTCTTCTATTTGACATGCATGCATATCTTTGGTTAGTGGAGAAAGTAATTAAAAAAAAAAAAGGCAACCTAGTGCACTAAAGCTACCGCTATGCGCGGTGTCCGGAGAAGGCCCCACCACAAGGGTGCATGCAGCCTTACCTTACATTTCTGCCAGAGGCTGTTTCCAGTGGAAAAAGTAATTGTCCTATTGAAATGCACTTCATTGTTTTTTTTTCATTATGTATAACTCTATTCATCCTCAGAAGCATAGTCTAAAACTATATATTTCTGTTTGTACAGCAAAAAACCAGACCCGAGAAGTCCTCAGCAATCAAATTCTTCTAAATCAAGCTCCTCTTCACCAGATGATCCATTTTTGGTTTTTGAATCATCCACCAGCGAGGCAAATGCTTCTTCTTGGCCATTTTCAGAATCATCAGAACATCATCCTCGAGTCAGCTCTGTGACATCTTCAATTGACGAACTTGAAGATTTTGCCAATTTTAAAGTTAGGAGTGA
Source organism: Capsicum pubescens (assembly GCA_030864215.1). Classification (NCBI taxonomy): domain Eukaryota; kingdom Viridiplantae; phylum Streptophyta; class Magnoliopsida; order Solanales; family Solanaceae; genus Capsicum; species Capsicum pubescens. The sequence goes on along the minus strand of CM061543.1, from coordinate 82,563,957 downwards.
TACAACTGAACCACTACATGTTCCTAAAAAGGATTCCCCCGTAAAGAAGCCAGTGGAGAGACCACAAGAGAAGTCCAAAAATGTGAAAGTGACAATCAACAAACCAAGCAACACGACAAAGCCAAAATCTGCAGCTGAGGTATTGGATTAAGACTGTTGGGTTCCAAGATTTTGTGTGAACTGATCTGATGATATAACCTGTTTGGTTCACATGTCATGTTTCTCCCTATACCCTTCTTCTTTCAGGGCCATATGTCGGCAGGTTTCCATGAGAAGGGAAGGTCACAAGAAAAGAAGTCATCATTCAGTAAAAAGAATGTGTCGCCTGTGAAAAACTTTGTCGACGACTTAATGTCTTTTGGAGGTGACTTAATCTCTGTAAAAGAAGATACCATTTTCTTCTTTAGGAATTAATGCATTAGAATTTATTGATGCCAGCATTTCACACGCGTCTCAATTCTAATATATCATACCATTTCCTGCTTTTAATTTTTTTCGCCTTTGTATACATGCAGACTCTGCTCCTTCCTATGAGGCATTTCAAGAAGTTGTGGATGAAAGTGAAGAAAGAAGAAATGCTAGGTTGAAACAGCATAAGAAGACCCAAGAGCGCATGGTAATCTTTCCTATAACTGGCCTTTAGCCCGAGTATTGTGCTCTACCTTTTCCTCATTACTTGCAATAACCTTCTTATTGTTGGATGAGTATTGTGCTAGCATGTTTGCATAACTTGCAATGGCCTTCCTACTTTTAGATGCATTAATTCAACCTTGATTCTACTGAAAGTGAATGGTTTTTAAGTTAGTTTTGATGTGTGGCTATTTGAAAAATTCAGCTACATTAAGAAAAGAAAAATCTGTATATGAGTTGGTCAAATGTTTGCTTGAGCTTATCATTTAACTGAGAGGCTTTAAAGATGTACCAGATGCTTTAGAAAAGGCAGTGTGAAGTGTGAAGAACTCCTGGCTGGGTGAGTTTGGTTTGTGATGTCGTATCTCCTTAACTATCATTTTACCCTTAGATTCGGGGTTTTATTTTTCTCTTTAATGCATTCTATCAAACTTTAAATTAGAGAGAGGGAGAGTTAGAGCCTGGAGGGACGGAGGGAGGGAGGAAACAACGTTCGTCAAGTACTACAACACATTGACAACTTGATGTCTAATGGTTGTATCTTCCTTTGGGACTTGTAGTGCAGAAAAGAAAAAAGTTAAGCATTTCTTTAGAGTTGGTTGGGAAAGTGAGAGATGTTCCAAGTTCAGTGTGTAATTTACAAATGATCATTCTAAAACAATGCAAGCAAGGTCTCTTATTTAATGGGGTAAATCCTCAAGATTGGTTCCTTCTGTTTCTTGTGCAGCTTTTGTATTACCTTTTCTAAAGGCGGATTCAAGATTTAAAGTTCATTGGTTCTGGGTTCTAGCCCTTTGAAGGCGCTGGTTCTAAATTTGTACGCCGTACATATTAAATAGATTTTTCAAAAAAATACATTTGGGCCAAAGTTACTAGGTTCTGCTGAACCCGTACCGTACATCTGACCTCGACCTTCTCATTTTGGTGTAATATAGAGTATCGATGTGGGCTTTAACTATCAGTTGGAATTCCATTGTGGATATTTGCCAATGTGATATTTACTTTCCTTTGATATGTTTGAGTTGTTTGCTATGTTACACGGATCCTTAGTTTCCTCTCTTGAAACGGTGTCCATCCACATTACACCAGTGCTTGAACGGGATTCAAATAATATCCCTTCATTATCTTGAGGATCCTCAACTGGCATTAAGTTGCAAATGAAAGGATGACTAATGGGAGAAGAAGATGACAAGAGAGAACAAAAAGTACAAACCTGGTCCATTGTTGTCGTCTATTTGGCCATCTATCCCTCAATCGCTTCCTTCATGGCTTGCTCATCCTTGAAGGTAGCTAAGCCACAACTCAGTGACAAAGAATTTAACAGAAGGAAAGGAAGAAGAGGCTTTAGTCAGCATGAGGATTAAATATTGAGAGAGAAGAACAAAGAAATTCTGTATGAGGAGTATTTTGTTTTTGAGGCGAAAGAATCGTGAAACCTTCCTGAGAAAGAAGGGCTAGGAAGATGAATAGAAATACGAGAAGAGAGTTTTTATGTGGGGGCTTCAGATTGGAAAGTGTCGAACTGGAGTAGATATGCCCTTCTTTTGGACTTGGTGTCGGCTGTTGTTTTGGTTAAAAAAGGTTTCTTCAGCCAACTTGATCCACATCCCCTGACAATCGTGCACACTTTTATATTTTATTGGGTTTACGCTGTAGAAGCCACCACAAGCTCAAGGAAGTTCATTTTTCTTTATGGAAAGAAGTTCAGTATCTGTATTTTGAGTTTAGGAAAACTGAAAACCACTTGAAATAGGCAAGTAAAAAATGAGCTCACTTGGAGAAATCAAGTGGAGTGTAATTAATCACTTCAGTCTTCTCAATATTTGTTGCTACATTTTTTACAGCTCTATGTTTTAGGAGTTGAACATAAATATTACTATATTAGCCGTACCTAAGCACTGGTAAGTCTGTAACCATACTTTTATTCATATCCCAAATCCCGAAGTTTAGGTGATGACAAATCTGACTTCTAGTCCAGTTGTTATTTGCATCTCAGAATGCTTCCAGGGTGTACATATATAAAAGAATGGAAATGCTATTCCGAGGTGTTATTTTGAAGTGAAGTAGTTGCATTGGGTTACTCTTTACCGTATCTGATTCTTTTTCTTTATGTGTCAGGCTAAGGCTTTGGCTGAGAAGACTCAGCGTGATCTTCAGTCTCAGAATGAGCAGGAAGAGAAGCATGTAAGTTTCTGCTGATTGCTTAGAGCTGCCAATTAGTGATTTTCACCTAAGTTGCGCGGACTCTTCACTTTTGATGCCGCACCCGTGTCAGATTCTCCAAAGACTACTTTTGGCGAAACCGACACGCACCCGCTGACATTTTTGAAGAGTCCGAGCAACATAGACTTTCACAGGCTGCATGAATTCTTCTGGGGATGAAAGCAAAAGGAAGGAAAATTATTGGGCGTGGAAATTCCTTCAGTTCCCTTTTGTCTTTCTTTCTTCTCGCTGTCTCTAGTTTGCTTTATTTTCTTAAATCTAAAATGATCTCTGATATTTCTCACATGGTGTCATAGCCTCTACGATCTTGGTAGAGAATCAAAGAGCTTCCGCTGCCGACGGGCGGCTATTACCCATAGCCCATATATGCTGCCCGTCTGGCCAATGATTATGTTAGCAAAACTTGGACCGCCATTCTAATAGGAATAGTATATATAATCCTACTTATATTCTAAGAATACCTGCTCGAACATTCTGTATATATTATTTCCTTTGATTTTGAACAAACTGTTTGCTGCAGAGGCTTGCTGAGACGCTGAACTATGATATAAAACGTTGGGCTACTGGAAAGGAAGGCAACCTCCGTGCATTGCTGTCGTCACTACAACATGTATGTAATTAGCTAATCTTGAAATCCATTTTTGACCTGTTAGGATACTTTCAAGACATAATCGGATGAGCTTACTGTTTTCTATCAGGCCAGTTCAGATACTTTCTCAAGTTAGTTTGATTCAATCCATAATCCACTTCTTGGTTTCATGTTGGGTAAAAATGGAATTAAGCTGGATAAAATTACTCTAGATTTGCTTCTTACAGCTGTGAATGGGAGTAGTTCCATGTTCTTACTATAAAATTTTGTGTGTAGTCTTTTGATCTTATTGCCAGTTTGATGTTTGCTCTAGCTTTTGCGTCATTAGCATTCGTTAGAGTACCTATCTTTTATCTGTGATGCCATCTGGGCTGGTTGAATCTGTTATTTCTGAACCGTTGCTTTATGAAATGCTCTTCAGTTTAGATTCAGTACTTCATGGAACTTCATGCACAAAGCTGCACTACAAATATGAGAAGACTATTATATTTCATACACATTTCTGCTGCACTACAACTATGAGAAGACGATTATATTTCACACACATTTCTTCTGTTAATAGCTTATAATACCGCCAGTAGTTATGGGCTTTTGCAAGGTTTACATAGTTGTGACCATAGTTCTTGCAATGTTGAAGGTATTGTATCAAGTGTCCTGACATAGTCCGTTGCAACTATTGAATGCTATGCAGGTATTGTGGCCTGAATGCGGTTGGCAGCCAGTTTCATTGACTGATCTGATTACTTCTACATCTGTCAAAAAAATTTATCACAAGGCAACTTTATGTGTCCACCCAGACAAAGTTCAACAGAAAGGGGCCACAGTTCGGCAGAAGTATATTGCTGAGAAGGTTTTTGATCTTCTCAAGGTACGTATATATGTTTATCAAGTGGTGAAGTTCACAGTTTTAATCCTCATTGCTGACATGTATATGTTTGTCATTTGGTTCACGTATTACTCAGAGGGTGTTTGAGTTGACTTATTTTAAGTAGCTTTTGGCTTTTAAGCTCTTTTTTATTTTTAGAGGTGTTTGTGAAAGACAAAAAGTGCTTTTAAGCACTTGCTTTTAGGCTGAAAATATTACAAAAATAAGCTAAGCCTTTAGCTTATTAGCTGCTTCAAAAAAGCCAATCCAAACACCCCCTTATTTGTGTATGTGGTAAATAATAAAGTAGCAGTGGTTAAGCGGGAATAATAATACATAAAATGTTAGGCAAAGATTAGCCAACTTTTAGAGCATTTTGTTTTTAGACGATCTTTATACAACATGTATTGTTGTTGATACATATTGTCATTCTGTATTCTATCACGCATCAAATAATGCATGAATTCCCTCATAACATATGTTGGAATCAAGTTAGATACTACAAATCAAGCACTACATTAGTTATATGGGGATTGGTTTCTGTTATTGGGTTGGACACTGCATTAAATATTCTTTTATGTGTCCATCCAAACATTATATTATTTATGCGAAATCTTATGTAGGGATTATCTTCACTATTGACCCAACAAATAGCCCTAATGGAGTCAATAATATGGGAGCATAATAAGGGATCTAAAAATGTGTTGGCCATGGAGTGAACCATTTTTCTTTTATCCTAAAGAAAAATACTTTATCACAACCAACTCAATGTTCAGAGACTTAACCTCTTTGGATGAAAAAAATGATTTTGTTGCTTTAGCTGTGATCCTGCTAAAAGTTCATACTCAATAGTTGGGTTAAGGTTTTATATGATTAAAATTTGATATTGGAAAAGAAAATCACTTAATATGCTAGATTAACAATGTGTCATAAGTTCAAGTCGAATAAATTTGATAATTTATATGGATTCAACTAGTGATCCATATCATATATGATGCTTCTAATTTTGAACCCAAAAGTGATGCTGCTAATGAAATATAATTCTTTCCCAGGGTGTAATTATGATATTTTGGTTAACTGCATATAATGACTGCACTTGTAGTATTGTTTGTAAAGGGAACTGAAATAGTTGAGAAGTAAGGATATGGATAGGAGATGCCAATTTTATAATTAGTGTGAGGAGCAGTCAAACCTTTCTTATAATTGCTATTGAAATATAGAGTTATAGCAAGGAGCTCATCGAAGAAAAAGAAGCAGACCGACTTGTCGGAAAGGTTGAGGAGCAGTTCAACTCATAATAGTTATTCCTCTTTATAAATTAAATGACACCTCCTAGGGAGTCCATCTAAATAAGTCAAGATAAATGCTTAGTTTGCTTGGCAGTTCAAACTTAACATGTACTGGTGCTGTTGCCCTTGACATGTACTGTTAGGCAAAGCTGAACAATTTTGGGTTGTTTTGTTCTTATGAATTTTACGGCAAATGAATCTAGTGTCTGTATATGTCAATTTTTAGTTGCTCGGACTCTCCAAAAATGTTGCCGCATCCGTGTCGGGTCCTCCAAAAATGCACTACTTTTGAAGGATTCGACACGCATCCAATGACATTTTCGAAGAGTCCGAGCAATGTATGTCATTATCTACATCATCCTTTTGGAGGGAGTATGGAATACATACAATTAATTCAATCAAAATCTTTGAGTGGAATGGTTAAAATTTTGATGTACACGAAAACTCTCCTTCATATGATTAGGGGAACAAAAAAAAAGAGAAGTATCACTGATCACTTATTCCCTTCTACTGTGCTTCCAAATCTCTTGATATACATCTTTTCCTTTGGTTAACATTACTTCCTTATCTCTTGGAAAGTAGCTACTACAACTTTTCCTTTTATACCAACTAAATCCAGCCAAAAAAGAAAAGGAAAGAAGTGGATGAGCAGTCTATGATTGTAGCATATACATTCATGTGTCACAACTCACAGGATCTAGTACTACATTTTGAATGTGCCAACTGTTACCCAGTGTCGCAGTTTGGTATTGTGTTCTCTAGTATGGAGTACTGTTATCTGTCATATGGTGTAATATGCACAGGAAGCATCATGCTGTTCTGAGTTTATTCTGAAATTTGACCACAGGAAGCATGGAATAAATTCAACACAGAGGAACTAAGATGAGTTCGAACAGCTTTAAGTTCTCCTTACTGAAAGCAGATGATTAACCCGCTGTCCCTTTTCTTGGAAGAAGCAACGATGTATGAGTGCTCTAATTGTTGTGCGAATTGGCTCAACTTTAATGTTTTGGTGGACTGACACGATATTTAGTAGCTTCACCAGGAATTAGTGCCATCACGAATGTGAATGTTTACAATCTCCGGCGATGTATTTAAAACGGAGTAGCTTTTGGTTTGTGTGTTCTTTAGGTTCTTGGAGTTGTCAGATATATGCATATCTTCATCAGCAGCAGTAGGTTTTTGTGCATAATTCATTGATTTAGGTGAAACACCATGGTTGGTGACATGTTGCATGTGAAACACCTATCGGAGGTCATAATATTTTGCTCCTTTTCTTGTGCATGAACGCGTATATATAGATGTACCGGTTTAGATTTCAAGGATTGTGTTTCAATTGAGGTTGGAAGTTTTCAGTGATCTCCATGAAATTGTTTGCTAAAAGTAGGATCATATCAGAATTGTTCTTTTTTAAGTTTTGAGGGTTATATTGGCATTCATAAAAAGCATCTAATGAATTATGAAGAGACATCTTCCATTCATATCAACGAGGATTCTTAAATCTTAAATTATTTGGAGTGATATGAAGCTACAGCTAGCCGATCGTATTATTCTGTTAAAAAATTTCTGTTGATAGAAAGATCCCTTAGATATATAGATAGAATAGATGTTAAATGGATAGACGAATGAATTCATTGAGGGCTGGAAAAGCTCGTAGATTTAAATGAATCATTTTTGTGATCTCTCTTCTTCGCTCCCCACCCCAAAATTGGCACATGGCACAGCGGTCATTCGCTTTGTCTGAGATCGGGCGTCAAATCATATATCATTTTGGTAGGAGTTGAAAATTACCTGGATACAAGTTGTGAACTGTTCTTTTCTCCACTTCCTTCGAGCATTTGATTTGCCAGCCCAAAATATTCTGGTACTGCATTTTTTGAAGTTCTTGAAAGGTGAACAAAAGACATTAAAATGACATATTGCAACTGGTTGACATGCTTTATTAGTGTGAAATTTTTTCCGAATTAAGGAAGTCTACTGAGCTCATTTCTCTCTTGTTTGTCTCCTTTTTTCTGACCCTATCATGAGGAATAGTAGTAAGTAGATCAATAATGGAACATCTCTCACAATTCCAAGTTTTTAATTTTATTTGTCAAAACAATTACCTACATTGACAGTAGCGTTTTACGTGACGATGAACCTATAATGAAACAAACACCAATGTAAATTAGAGATGATCCAGACTTTAATTTAGTATCCAGACTAATTTGTTTTTTGTCATGACATTGCATTGAAATTATTTAAACTAAAGAATGAAATGATATTGTTACTTTTTATTTAGGATAAATTACACAAAATTCAAATTTAAGAGACTATATTGTCCAATATCCCTTACAATTTTTAAATTTACATTAAATCCCGATTTTCAACTTTACTTTTGATACATATCAACAAAACCTACATCCTATTTTTACTTCACCATTAACTCATGCAAGATATATATTTTTTTTCAAAGATTTCCTTTCCTAAAATTTCTCCTAATTTATAATCAGTTAAAACATCTTCCATATCCAAATCATTTTTTTTCCAACAAAGGTCAACATTAATAAGCCGATAATTTGGTTCAATTGCTTAGTAATGTCATCATATATATGATTCAACCATGTGGAAGACAAGAAATCAAGAAAAAATATTCACCTAATTGGGAAACAACTAATAATTAAGGTTGAAACAAAATATTGATAATTATAAAGTCATTATATTGTCCCGCGAAAAGTGCTTACTCCTTTCAAGACTCCATAAAACTCTTCCAAATTATAATCATTAGTTAAAATATCTTTCATCTTCATTACTCTATCTTCTTCAAATCTTCAATATACTACATTAAATTATAAATTTTTTCAGTTATTTTAAAAAGGTGAGTTAATTGTTTAAATGGATTTTAAGCTAATCCGCTTGGTACATATATAAAAATATTAGTCTTCTGGATACATTTTCATAGTGTAACGGTGATTCATATGAATGATACTTTTGTTATTAATATATGGGTGATACATTTGTTGACACTGTATGAGTGATACATTTTGCTGTTAGATTATTGGTGATACATTTATTGTCAATGTATGAGTGATACATTTGCTGTCAGATTATTGGTGATGCATATGTCTTAAATGTTTCTATATCTATTATATTTTTGATTCATTTCTAAATGGGTGATATATTTAACATATGAATAAATGAATCATCTTTTAAATTGTGTTTTTCTCAGAACATTTATTTCAACTTTAAAAATGTATCACTAATACAACAGATATCCTCTTAGAACTAATGCAGACAATATTAATATGAATCACAGAACTTTCATAAACATTTAATATGAATACACTCTTTAAATATGAATCGAAAATTTTAAACTTCAACTTATATGTCAAGTATGCTAAATGTATCATATATATTGAATATCTAATTTTGAAAAAAAAAATATCATAGAAATACAACCAAATGTATCACACATATTCCAGTTATATCATATAGTAATCCTCTGTCGCCAAATAATAATTCAAATAATAATTCAGAGATGTATCACATATTCAAATAAAAATTCCTCTTCTTCTCCTTCTCTTCTTCATTCACTTCCATTGCGTCGTACTAGTCTTCAACTCCGTGATTATCCCATGAGCATATTCACACATATCACCACAACGATAAGCACCCATGCAAAATTCAGGACAAGGCACACAACAATAGTGGTACTTCCTTGGATCTCTTCTGCGAGCATTCTCTCCAGGGTGGATAAATGGGCACTCTATTTAGTCATGTGAATAGGCTCTAGAACAAGGCCGGACCTTAAAAGAGAATATACGGAACTCGTCAGTTGAGTATATATTGTTCTTGATATCAGGGAGAGACAGATCTATTGGATATTCTTTTTTTTGATGCCGAATTAGCAGGGATATCATCAAACCTCAATGCCATGGGGGAAGACAAGGAATCTGCTGGTGAACAAGGAGATCCATTTTCTGGTGATGAAGAGAGAATGGGAGTAGATTGAGAATATTGCTGATTTTGTGAATCTCATTAATTCATTGTGTAACTGATTGTGCGTGATTTACTCCACTGAATAAAAGAGAATCCGTTACTTCCTAAAATAAAGATCTAATCTGTTTCAAATGTATCACTTTTTTATATATATCACCGTATACCATATGTATCACTATTTAAAAAAACGAGATAAGATGTAATTAACAAATTAATCGAAATTTTATGTAATATCGCTTAAAGATTCAGAAATTTATGTAAGTTACCCTTTTATTTAGGGAAAAGGACACCACGTAGCTTTTTCAAAAAGTAATGGACAATAATGGCCCACGTTTTCCGTTTTGGACAAAAGTAACACTTCAGCTGTTTTTAATACCATTTATTAGCCCTTTATTTTATAAGCCACACGCGCCCTCTATTTTAATAAACCACACGCTAAAGAATAAAAAAAACTACACGCACCCTTTGCAGTTGTTCTTTTCCCGAAAAGAAAAAAAAACTTGTACCTACAGTTCACGCTAAAGGATAAACGTTTGCAATTGTCCTTTTCCCCCAAAAAAAATAACTGGTACCTACAGTCCCCTTACCTTTTTCGACTGTTCTTTGCGATTAGGTTTTCTGACGTTTGTTGTGCTGAAAATGAAGAAAAAAGTTAATATTGATACAAAATTAGCTGGTAAAGGTATACGATATGATCCTAGTTTCGTTGCTCCTGCTGATGACTTTGGAGATTTAACAAATCCTGATGTTCGATTGAACGATTTGAAGAATGTTCATGCTAGTCCTAGTCGAATTACTAGATCTTGAGGTAAATTAGTAGGTGATCCATCAATGGCGAAACAAAAAAATCAGCTAAAAAAAGGCACATACAGATGTGAGTGATGATTCAGATCTTGTTGTTATTCGAAAAAAAACCAAAAAAACCAGTGATTCAAAAAATGATGAAGATGATGGTAAGTCATCTAAAGGAAAGGAGAAGATAAATGTGAATGATGAAGGAGATGCTCTTGTTCCTCCCGAAAAAAATAAAAAAAAAAAGAATCGATCAAATGATGGAGAAGATGATGCTCAATCATCCAAAAAGAAAAGTAAAAAAGTTCCTTGAAAGAGAAAAATATCCAAATTAACTGATTTTGAGGTACATTGTTTGTGCTTTGTATGTATTAATTATGTTTGATAGATGTTCACTTGTTGTGTATAATTTGTGTATGTTTGAAATATGTGTGTTATTGATGTATATAATATGTATCAGTGTTGTATATGAAATATATTGGGTAGTAATTTTTGTGAAATTTAGTGTAAATTGACTGTATAACTATTTGTGTATCAGGATTGTATAGGAACTGTGTATAGTTTGAATATTCATACTGTATGAGTAAATTTAGTGTGCATTGACTGTATAACTAATTGTGCATCAGGATTGTATAAGAACTGTGTATAGTTTTAATATTTATACTGTATGAGTACAATTACTGTACATTGACTGTATAGCTATTTGTGTATCAAGATTGTATAAGAACTGTGTATAATTTGACTATTTATATTGTAAATGTGTAAAATTAGCAACACTATTGTAGTGAATACTGTATTAGTAAAATTAGTGTACATGACTGTATAACTATTTGTGTATCAGGATTGTATAAGAACTGTGTATAGTTTGAATATTTATACTGTATGAGTAAAATTAGTGTATATTGACTGTATAACTATTTGTGTATCAGAATTGTATAAGACCTGTGTATAGTTTGACTATTTATATTGTAACTGTGTACAACAATTAGCAACACTGTTGTAATGAATACTGTATGAGTAATATATGGAGCTTTTTAAAATATTTATACCTAAAAGTACACTTATGTATTGCAGGTTTGGGATTTGTTTCTTGGTCCATCTGATCATTATAAGTGTCAGCTCAGCGTGCACACAAACTGTGGTATTGTGACTGCGTTGAAATCTAAGTTGATCAAGAAGCAACTTGATTTGTTTAACAATAGTTGCTTTGGGTATTTCTTATCTTTACCAAATATTTTTCCTCAAAATCAACTTATCCATGGAATGTTGCTTAGGAAACTTGTTTGTGAGAGAGATGATGATTATGGATTAAAGTGAATAACACTAGGTTACGTTTCGGCTTACAAGAGTTTGCTATAATTAGCGGCTTAAAATGTATCGAAAATTACAATGATGAGTTTGTTGCTAGTGAAGAAAGTAAGTTGATGGAGTTGTATTTTTCAGGGAAGTCCAAGGTCACAAAGCTTGATTTAGAAGAGTGTTTCATGGGAAAAAAGTGACGATGTGATGAAGATGCTTTACAAATTTCTGTTTTGTTCTTCACTTATTCCTTTATTTTTTATGTCACGTATAGTTATGTTATAACTAAGAATGATTTCTTATTGGTTGAATCTGCGAACTATGAAATATTTTCTTGGGAAAAATTATGTTTTCGTCTGATATTGAAGTCAATGAAGTCTAAGGTTTATCAGCGAAAAACTATGTATCGTTGTGCTGGTTTTCCTCTTGCATTTTAGTGTTGATTTTATGAGTGTTGTCCTTATGCCGATGGCCATCTTGCTGACCGAGTGGGCGATGATGTGCCACGTATACTGAATTAGTTTGTAAAGTATAGATCAACATACAAGGAGGTCAAGTCTGCATTTTTTGATATTAGGCAAGAGCAGGTATATCATTGTTTTAAATTGTAATTTAAAAATGCTTTGTTAAATTGTAATGTGTTTCTTAAATGTTGAGTGTTGTTTTGTATGTGCAGGTTGTGTTGCGTTACATTACGCCGACAGTTCTTGAAAAAATAATCCTTCAATTACCTGATTTCAAACCTGTGGATGCGATTGTGCACTCTGTTAATTTGCCTAGCACCAGTAAACAAGAATGTAGTCAGTTGAGCTCAGATAATGAATTGACACTTTTGAGAAATGATGTTAAAATGGTATGTCGAAGATTTTTATTAATATTTGTATGTTTTTGTTAATTGATGTGTTGACTTTTTTCTTTTATGTTTAGTTAACGGAAAAGGTTTCCTCGATGGAGAAGTTTATGAAATCCTCATTTGAATTGATTTTTCTAGCTCTAGATATAAAGAATAAGCCTAAGGTATTCTTTTCCTGAATTTCTCCTGTTTTTTTTAACAAAACTTATATACACTATTGTACTTATTTTACAAAGTTTTTTTTACAGGTTGGTACATCAATTGGTGATAACGATGGTGACAACTCAAATGAAAAAGACGATGAGACACCTAATGTTGGTGGTGCAGGTGATGATCAAGTTAATGATCCACCTAATGTGGGACAACAAAATGATGTTGTACCAAAAATAGATCATATAAGTGACAATTTTATGGATGATGTAGGAAAAACAACAGATTGTGTAAGTGGTGACGTAATTGGGCATTTTGTGGATGTCGTTAGAGAGAAAGTTAATTTTGTAGGTGATTGTGTAGGTGGTCATGTCGATGTTGATTCTACGGTTGAAACTTTTAAGGATGGTTTTGGAAGAATTTTTTAAATTTTGATTTTTTGAAGTTCACACAAAGCTCAGGTGAAAATAAGGATATAGGGGAGGGTAGAAATAGTCAGGTTGATAGTGATTGGTCTAATTTTACTGATTCTGAAGTGTCTAAATTTACTCAACCTTTTTGTGATCAAAAGACACAAAAAGAAGGTGATGTGGCAGTGCTTAGCCAGAATGAGCTTGACTGGTCAGAAATTCCAGACGCTGAAATTTTTAAGTCCACTCAACCCGATAAGAGTGTTGCAACAACTGGTGCAACTGATTTAGTATGTGATAATGTTAGAAAAGTTTATGCAACTGCAAGTGATAATGTTAAAGGAATTAAGAAAAACATGGTGGCTGCGTCTGCTATGTTGGATGAAACACCTGCTATTCCTCGCTAATTACGTAAGCCAGCGGTAGTATATGAATCTCCGTTTTTGTCAAAATTTGTTTCTAGTTGTGGTAAAGTTGAAGGTCAATCATCTAAGTGTGTAGAGAATGCTCATCCAAGTAAACGTGTCTTATCTATAAAGCATACTTTTGTGAAGAGTATTACAAAGCGAATTGATGATATGAAAGTGACATTAAAGTTTAACAGGTTTGTTGCAAGATCATTGCGCGTTAAACAGATGTAAGTTTCTGTTTGAATTTTATTTTTGTTTTACTTTATTTTATCATATATTATAATTTTTGTAATATTTTTTTGCAGGCCTTTTTATTCAGATTCTGTCAATGCTCTCCGAAAATATTTTGACTATGGAGTTGATACTGTTAAAATGAAAGAGTGGTTCTTCACATTGGCATATTCAGGAATACCGTTAACCGATTTAGTAAGTAATGAATTTGTTAGTTAAGTAGGTTATATATCTTTTATTTTTGTACTTGATAGTGATAATCTAATTGGAATACTGAAATTTTGTATATGATGCATGTTATATAAGCTCTATGCTTTATTTATGCAGTACTTTATGTGCAGTTTATATGCAACACTTAATATGCAATGTATATACAAGTCCTATGCAGTCTTTACACAGTAGATACATAGTTTAAATGTAGTAGTTGCTATTCATTATATATACAAGTCCTACACAGTAGATACACAGTTTGTATGTAGTAGTTGATATGGTGCATGTTATATAAGTAGCTTGTATTTATACGATTTAAATTAGTGTTCTGTATTTATTTTTAGTATTTTAACGTGGTTTTGTTGTTCGTATTTTCAGCATATTGATGTTATCTTTTACTATTTGCGAAAGAAGTCAAAATACGGACCTGTTTGTGATTCAGTTAAATTTACAACCACCGATTGCTGGTTTAACTGCTTGATTCAGACTTTGTATAAGCATTTTGTGGATAACAATAGAGATGTAACACTTATCACTCAAGAACATCAAATCATTGAGTACATTCTTGGATTTTTTATGAGATGCAACGTCCCGTGGAATAGCGTTGACAATGTTTTTTTTCCAATTAATTTTGCTGAGGAGTTTCACTGAATTTTGGCGAGGCTGACTTTTAAAGATCAGTGCATATATGTGTATGATTCAATGCATGGTGCAAGGCATGTCGTTTGTGTTCAGAAATCAGTTGCAGCGTATTCAAAATTAATTTCACACTTTTTTTCTTGTATTGGATTTTGGAAAAGTAGGAGCTATGGACTTCCAGTGGTTAATTCTTTTGATATTCGTATTGTTGGACTGCCAACGCAAGCTAACACGTAATATATTGAATGCACATTCAATTGCTCATTTTTAAATACTTTTTGTCAATTATACTGATGATGTATTATGTTTGCAGAGACTGTGGTATATTTGTTGCTGCCTTTGCTGAGTTTTTTCTTGATGGTCTTGAAATTTCTAATCATCTAGATGATATTGATGCTATTCGTATTTGGTATGATGTGTTGCTGTGGGATTATGGAAAGAAGAAACAAAGCTAATGTGCAGTTAGTGAAGATGAATCTACTGGTCGATTGTTGAAGAAAAAGGATGGTGTGCAGCAAATTTAGTTTGAAATGTGTTTGAAGCATAGATATTAGATATGTTTTAGTGTTGAAATGCTTAGGGTTATTTCTGTTTTGGTTGATACACTCGGAGATTCTTATTATGAAATGTTATGCTGAATACTATATGTTTTGGTAATTGATACAATTCTGTACAATTGATGCTGAAATGTTAGTTTATGTTGATCACAGTTGATATTCAGTATATATGCAATATTTATTCAGTTCTTATATAGTTTAATATCCAATATATATGCAGGTGCTATACAGAAATTACACAGTTCATATGCAGTACTTTATATGCAGTATATATACAAGTCGTATATAGTTGTTACACAGTATGTACACAGGTTATATGCAGTTTATATGCAATATTTATGCAAATTTATACCAACAAAATATAAAACTTACACATTGTTGACACAGGTCATATAAAATAGTTATATAGTTTAATATATAATATATATGCAGGTGCTATACAGAAATTACACAATTCATATGTAGTACGTTATATGCAGTATATACACAGGTCCTATATAGTAGTTACACACATGTCATATGCAGTTTGTATGCAGTATTTATGCAAATTTAAACAAACATTTCAATAAAATATAAAACTTACACATTGTTGACATAAGTCATATAAAGTAATTATATAGTTTAAAATTCAATATATATACATGTGATATACATAAAATACACAGTTCATGTGTAGTACTTTATATGCAGTATATATACAGGTCCTATATAGTAGTTACACAGTTTGTAAACATGTCATATGCAGTATATATACAGGCCCTATACAGTAGTTACAATATTATATGAAGTATTTATCCAAATTTATACCAATATTCAGTATATATGCAACATTTATTCAGTTCCTATACAGTTGTTACACAGTTTAAGCACACTATTTCTACAATTTTATACATTTATCCCAACCAGATATAAAACTTATATATTGTTGTAATAAAATATTTATATAGTTTATAAAAGTAGTTATATTCAAAATATAGAGGTTCTGTGTATTTGCTAATTAATTCAAAAGACAAATACTAGTACTTATATATATTCAAATTGTAATAAGTATTACACATGATTGACACAGATGATATGCAGTTTTTTTAGGCATTGTAGCAGAAAAATTACACTCCCCCAGCTCAGAGGAGTTGATTAGTGCACCTCACCAAAGAATGTGGCTAAATGAAACACCATAATGCACAGATTTTTATAAGAGTAGAATGCATTTGAAGTAAAATAATATTGTTGCTATTACATTGCTATGAAAAGAATAGTCTTTTTTTTAAGAAAAAAAATGGAAAAGATAAAAGTGTCTTGCAGCTGCATCCTATTAGATTCTTGTTGGAGCATTTTCACATGCTCTTCAATTGTGTTCTGTTTTTCCACAGTGCCCACATGAAATTTATTGCTTAAAGTAGTCCATAATGTCCTTTCCTCGATTGTTCTTTTTTGGTCTTCCTGATTTTGATTTCCAGATTGGTGGCAGTACTATATTAGCTGATATCTCTGCTGAAATGTGCCAAGCTGTATCATCAGGAAGTGGTATAACTAGAAGTTCATATGCTTTAAAGAAGTTTTCTCTTGTGTAATATAGAGCACAATAGCTTTGTAAGTACATATGCGTGTAAGTTAGGACCGTCATAGCATGTGGACAAGGTATGCCATCTACTTGAAATTGTAGGCAGGAGCATTTTTTTCAGCATGCAAACAATGTTTCGTTTTTCAATTTCATCAATGACTACATAAGAATAGTAAGTAGAATCCATCACCTGCAATGTACAAATATATTAGTATATGGTGTGCACATTAGAATATGTAAGTGTCTATGAAGTAGAAATAAGAAGTAATACCTTCATTTTATTTGATAGAATGAGATTTTCCTTCATTATTATATTGTATTTGTTTTTCAGTTCTGTAAATGTTGCTTCTGAATGCTGTCTATGCTTATTATTTCATCTCATGATCAGATCCATCATAAATTGTAGGAATTTTTTAATTGACAGGTCTTTTCCATCTCTATTTGCTGAATTTAGGGACTCTTCTATGTTTCAAGTCATGAACATCGACCTGTTGACACAGGTATGAGCTATGGACCATTTTTCATAGCCTATATCAAACAGATACTCCTTCACCCTATTATCAATTTTGTTTATGTCTTTCATAAGCCGATCAAAGTCTGTCTTTATGTATGTTCTGGCCATTGTAAAGAAGATCCCCTTTAATTGCTTTTGATTCTTCTTAAATCTACCATTGATGTTGTTCCATAGATGGTATATGCATATACAGTGAGCCACATTTGGATATACAAGTGCAACAACTTTTAATATGCTGTCATGCCTATCAGATACTATGCACATGCTTTCTCTTTCACCAAAAGCAGTGTTAAACATGCGAAAAAACCATTCCCATGAAGCATCATTTTCAGAATCACAACAGCATATGCTAGTGGCAAAATATGTCCTAATTAAACAAGTGGAAAAGTATCTATCAGTGCATGCCAACATATACATAATTTTGTCTAAAAAAATTTCATAAAACTCACCTGCTGCATCCAGCACACTAGCAGACAACATTATTTCCTTGTATGCAGATTTCAGAAAAGTTCCATCAACAACAATGGTAGGCATATAATATCTCCAACCCCTAATTGATGTGCTCAACGCGACAAAAGCATATAAAAAGTGATTGTCCTTCGTTTTGTGTAGCTTTATGAACGATTCAGGATTTATTGTGTTTACCATATATAGGTAAACTGGAAATTTAGCATAAGATTCACGCAAGAAACCTCTGACCAGTTCAAGTGCTTTTTCTTTAGCTTTATATGCTTTTTTGTAGTTCATCCTAATTCAGTACAAGTTTCGCATTTCTTCTATGATCTCTGTTGGAGTGTATGTTGACTTTAGATTTAGAAAGTTGTGCTTTACCATTTTAGCGATGGTTAAAAAAATAGCATACCGTTGTGAAAGCATTCTGTCCGCAATTGGACAGGTGTGATCATCGATAAATTTGGTCACCATGAAATTTTTTGAATTTTGTTGACTTGAAGATCGAAAAGTCCAATTGTATCTCTGATTGATACACTTAAGATAGTACCTGAAAACATTTATATACAATAAATTTATATGCAGTACACTGTTCATATCCAATATATATGCATGTTCTATACAGAAATTTCACAGTTCATATGCAGTACTTTTATACAGTATATATAGTTCCTATATAGTGGTTACACAGTCTATATACAGGTCATATGCAGTTTATATACAGGTCCTATATAGTAGTTACAATATTATATGCAGTATTTATGCAATTTTATACCAATATTGGAACAATAAAATATAAAACTTACACATTGTTGACACAGGTCATATAAAGTAGTTATATAGTTTAATATCCAATATATATGCAGGTGCTATACAGAAATTACACAGTTCATATGCAGTACTTTATATGCAGTATATATACATGTCCTATATAGTAGTTACACATTCTGTACACAGGTCATATGCAGTTTATATGAAGTATTTATGCAAATTTATACCAACATTTCAATAAAATATAAAACTTACACATTGTTGACATAGGTAATATAAAGTAGTTATATAGTTTATACCTTGATGATGATGATCTTTTCACCTTAAATTGGAATCTCTCACGGATTGCATAATATTTCATCACACTTGATATTGTATTTTTATCCCAGTACAGCTGCCCTTCTTCAACATCTCTATGAAGTGGATCCTTAATTATCGATTCGGGTTGTTCTTCTATTTCTTCATCTTCAATTGTATAATTAGAAATAGGTATCGGATGAACTTGAATAGCAGTCGGAGATGTTTCGATCAAATTTTCAATTGAGAATTCTCCATTTTCAAATGTGTTTTGTAGTGTTATACACAATGGAAATTCATTTATATCCAAAAAAAATTTCTTCAGCTCCATATAAAGTCTAACACTCATATCATTGTAAATAGTCATAGATCCACTCTTTACAATGTATTTTATTGTCATTAAACCAGAATTTCGCTCTAGATTCAACTGCTTGTACAGTTCATCAATAAAATATTCGTACCTGGAATCCGAATTCAAAAATACTCCATTGATTGTAAACTTTTCAAACTGTACATCACTTAACCACTCTCCTCCGTATTGTAACATAATTGGAACTAAAATCAAACTTAAAGCCATAATTTTGTATCAACTGAAGCTAATTAAGAATGAAAAAACTTTTTGAAGCTAATTGACAGAGGATATTGTATATTTGTATACAATTTATGAAGGTATTTTAAGGTAATATGGTGTATTTGAAAGAGAATTTGTGAGGTTTTAATGGAAAGAAATCCTGAGGTAAAATTGGGGAAGGAAAGTGTGAGTTTCAATTGAAAAGGAAAGAAATATATTATGCGATTTTGCGGCTTTTTAGCGGTGATTAGAAGATGATTAGAATATGGTATTATTTTAACGGCTATTAAGTGGAAATTAAAAACAGGGGCTATTTTTATGGAATAAGTTTTAGGAGAAGGGCTATTTTGTCCTTCTTCCTTTTATTTATTTACGAAAAGCTAGTGATCCATCAAATATTAGATACAAGTCCCGAAGTAACTGGATAAATTTTTCAAAGTAGTACATAGTTTAGTCTTTAACACAATAATTGCATCATATTCATATATAATCAATAGAAATCAAAGACTTCTATTTAAAATAATTTGAAGTTTGAAGCATCAATTTATGTTATTTTTTTCGAGACTAAAATTGAAAATGTTAACTCAAAATTGAACCACTTCATGTTCAAGCAACTTTGTTATTAGTTATTGGAGTTCTTTCATGTCCAAGAATCTGTTACGATTCCACCTCATCCACCCCACCCCCACCCCCAAATCCAGTTTCACTAGCTCCCCCCCAACCCCGTCTCCTTTTTTTTTCTTGAATCTGAAATTCCCTCACCCTCCCTTTCTTTTTCTTGAATCTGAAATTCCCTCACCCCCCACTCTCTTACTTTATTTTTTTTGGTATCACTTGATTCGTTGAAGTTAATTTATTTATGGCAAGAGAATTTGCAAACGTTTTTTTGAGAAATCATCAAACATGACAAAGGAAAGTTTCTCCAAATATGATAATAATTTGAAATCGTGAAATCCATTTAAACACGTTTGAAAATTAGTCATAGTTGCACTTAGCCATGTTTGATGATAAGATTTCTTCTCCACTGCCCTCTACCCCCACCCCCACCCCCCATTCTTAATTTGTAACACTGTCTCCCACCCCCTTTCTTCATCTGAAAATTCCAATCCCCCTTCCATTTCTTTTCTTGAGTCTGCAAATCACCCCCTCTCCCACCCACCCCCACATCAACACCCCCTACTCGCAAAATATTCTAATTGAATTGCCTGAAAATATTCAAATATCTCAAAATTTAGAGAGAGTTATGTGAATGATAGAGGCATAATAGTCGGTTTCAGATCGATTTGAAATTGAAATTGAATTTTCACCCCCAAAGTTTTCATCTTTGCACAGTTGAAACTCTGTTGAATCATCTCCTCATCTTTTTCTTCTCCGACGATAACTACCTCCGTTGAAATATCAAATTCTTGACTAATGTAATGACATATTTGTTATCACATAAATCTTTGTTGGATCATATGATTGGAAAGTTCTTTCAACAAGCTCCTTAAATCGCCTCTGGAAAAATAGAAATCACAAAACACCCAAAATATTTTGCTACCTATTTAATTGAAGATGATTAATGAATAGGAGTAAAAAAAAAAAAATTATTGAAATTTTGATTCTTAAAAATTTTGGTATGTATTTGGTTAGCGATAGTTGGTATGTAGGAGTTAAAAAATAAAAAGAAATAGAGGAAGGAGAAGAGGGGGTGGTAGGGTGTGAGGAAGAAGAAGGAAAGAGAAGTTATAAAATTTAAAAAGTGGGGTCCTTTTTTTCTCATTCACGCGCTGATAGTTGTTGAATTTTCCATGTCAGTCGTTAGGGAAGTATAAAATTTACTTTAAAGTTATTAAGTAGGTTATATAATTGTTATTAAGTAGGTTATATAATTATTCGTAGTTTAGGGTCTAAAGTAAGTTATGCAGACAAATTTAAAGGTGAAATGATGTATTTTCTCTTTCATAAAAACACCTATTCATTTTCATTGACACCTCTTAAGAATCCAACATATGCAGAATTAAAACTTCGATTCAAATATTATATTTTTATTTTTAAAAAGGAACTTGATATGTACAAATAATTTCTTTTGAACCTAGTATTATCCTACCTTGAAATCCAGAACCATCAACTTTAATACGGAGTAGTATTTATCTACCTATCAAGTAAGTAGAAAAAAATAGGTCATTATAGGTATGTTGTGCCCATGATATATATAACGAAGCCTATCACATTTTGGTCTTATTGCATGTGCTAACACTAATTTGTTTGATTAAGTTGCAGTTCGTATTAGTCATATATGTTTCTTGATTAATTATGACTTAGCTTGAACTTAAAGAATACATTTCTGTCAATAATGCGCTTTTAATGATGCTACTCTATAAGTTATATGTGGTTCTAATTTGTTTTTTTGGTTTGGCTAAATCCATCAACACACCCTCAAATTTGTTTTGAAAATTCACTTAGACCCCTCAATCAAGACTTGTACCTATCAGATTCCTAATCCCCTCCTCCCCCACCCCAAATTTTGATCCAATAAAGCATTTTTTGCCTATATAGCACATCGTGTGCTGTGTAATCGCGGGAGGAGTATTTGTTTTTTGCTAAATCACGAATAAAATGGTGCCAAGTGGCACTGAGGACCCCAAAAAAAATTAATAAAAAATTTATATTTAAATTATTTTATTAATATAATTTTAAATTATTATAATTTCTTAATTTTTTTTTGAAAAACACCCCACCCCCCTTTGTCATCTTCTTCACAGCACCCCACCCCCTGTGTCTTCATCGTCTTCAACCCCACCCCTCCCCGCGTCTTCATCGTCTTCAAACCCACTCCACCCCCGCGTCTTCGTCGTCACCCCACCCCCTCATCTTCCATGAACAAATTCTTTTTAATCCACCATAATTATTCTCATTTCTTGAAAAATTCCAACAAAATTCACTTTTTTTTCCTCAACTAGTATCACCATTTCTTGAAAAATTACAACAAACATCACTTTTTTTTCATTCCTTGAAATTTTTTACAATAAAGATCACTTTTTTGTGAAAAAATTACAAGAAAGATCACTTTTTTCTCCATTAATATCACTATTTTATGAAAAATTTCAATAAGTTTCTTTTTAATTTTTTTTTATAATTTCTTTTTAATAATCATTTTTTTATTTTTATTTTTTAAATAATTTTATAATTATTTTTAATAATTTAGATCCTCAATGCCATTTTTTATTTTTATTTTTTTAAAATTTTAAAATTTCTTTTTAATAATCAATTTTTTTAAAAAATAATTTTATAATTATTTTTTAATAATTTGAATCCTCAATGCCATTTTTTATTTTTATTTTTTTAAAATTTTATAATATCTTTTTAATAATCTGTTTTTTATTTTTATTTTAAAATAACTTTATAATTATTTTTTAATAATTTGGATCCTCAATGCCATTTTTTATTTTTTTTATAATTTTATTTTTATTTTTTAAATAATTTTATAATTATTTTTTATTAATTTGTTTTTTTCTTTAATTTTATAATTTCTTTTTAATAATCAGTTTTTTATTTTTAAATAAATTTATAATTATTTTTAATAATTTGGATCCTCAATGCCAAGTGTCACCTTTTAATTCGTCGTTTATGTCACATCAGCGCGTGTGTGCAACACACACTTTAGCTTTTAGCTAATTGACAAAAAAATGTCTGATTGAATTAAAATTCAGGGGGAGGGGGGAATAGGTATAAACCTTAGTTGTGGGGTCTAAGTAAATTTTTAAAATAAGTTTAAGAGTCTACTTTAGCCTTTTTATTTTGATGGATAGTTACTCTATTTCCTAGGCAACAAATTAATTATCACATCATAGACGTTGGAAGATAAGAAAGTAGGCCTAGGCACTAGGCAGTGACCACGGCTAGATTCGGTTGTATTTAGTTCGGTTTAATTTTTTATCAAAGCTTGATTACGGTAGTAGTTAATTCGGCATTACTAATTAGTACTGATCATTATGGTCTCAAATTTAATAGTGGCTATTAGCAAGAAAGATGTTTTCACATTTTACACATATCAATAATAAAATGAAAAACAAAAATCCCCAAGTTTTTGAAAGAATAGAGCTGGCAAAGTCTAATTCTATGACGTTAAATTTGCTCATCACATGATTACGCAATAAAGGATGAATTTTTTTTTTTTTTCTTCTCAATATCATAATCTATAGGTTGACATAAATTTACCCCACTGATGTTGAACAATCTTTTCATTCAAGTCCCACTTTTACTCATTCAAAAACAAAACGAAAATAAATAAATAAATAAATGAAAAGTACTATTACCATATGACCTATGGGTTGACTCAAATTTGCCCCACTTATTTTAAAGAATCTATTTTTACTCAAGTGCCTCTATTATTTAGTCAAAAAAAACTTACAAGCATTATTTAGCAACCCAAACAGGCCAACACCAGTACAAACTATTTTACTTTCCCCTGAATGTTGGAGATTCTTCTTAATGCTCTCTCACGCATACAAAACAAATTATTACTACTAAATTACTCTCTCCACCAAAATAAGTATCGTTTTAAGAAAAATATTGTCTCAAAAAAATTACCGCCTTAGGATTTCAGAACAATAGTTAGTAACTGTGTTCAAGTATATTCTTATACTAAGGAATTACTTCTTTTTAATTAGAGCTCAATTTTTAAGACTATTCTAATAAGTAGGAGCAATTCAGTAATAATATCTTAGGTGATATTTTAATGAGCATGAAAAGAACTAAACCGATATTTATTTTTGGAAGAAATGAGTAATAAGTTGGAGAAAACTAAAGCTTAAGAAAGCAGCCAAAGTTGAATAAGTTGATGAAAAGCTCATTTTCAACCCACTGATGGCCTCGTAATATTTAAATTATTTGGTGCAAACAACACATTGAACGGTCACGTAATTTTATTTTATTTTGGGGATAGTTGCTTGATATATGCAATTTCATAATATAAATTATAGAGGAGTAGTGAGTTTTATTTTTTATTTTTAATTAAATGTTTAAATTTGAGTTCATAATATAAAATCACCTTTAAGAGCGAATGGTTTACCTTAATTTTCAAGTGGACTTCCCAATATGAATCATAACTTGTTGTCATGTGATCAGGTCACAGATTCAATTGTCGTGCAAACAACTCTTTGTAGAAATGTAATATGAGGTTGTATTCAATAGATTTTTGTGGTCCGATCCTTCCTGAACTCAACATATAGTGAGAACTTTTAGTGCATCAATTTTTTTTTTTTAATTCCTCCCAATATAAACTATAATTAATGGAGGTTAAAACGAGTATCAAACATATACACATGGAAAACAAAACCCAAAAAAAAAGGAAGAGTGAACCTATGAAAAAAGTAGGCCCTTATAAATGCTAGTTGCTATGCATAACTACTTATCAACTTCCACCAATAACATGAAAGACGGCATAGCTCATTAATTAAACCTCCTAGCTTATTATAAGAGATATAGTTTAATAGACTAGTAGAGAACATGAAATATATATCTACAGCTTATTGGGATATGATCCTACATGCAAAAGTATATGAAGATCGAGAACTAACATAGTCGAGTGTTGTTTAGTTTTTCTTGTTAGCATTATTATTAGTAATTCTCCTATTATCGTACCTTTGATTTTACTATTATCTATCATTTTCTTTGCTTTATTTATTGTACTAATTTGTGGTTGCTAATGTTCTTTAATTTATCCATTATTTTGTTTTATGGTTTCGTCACTACTATATTTTTTTTCTTACTAATTTGATGTTATTTATTCGAATCGAAGGTTTATTGAAAATAATATTTGTACTTTCATGTTACGATCCAGATTAACGAACCGTGCGGGCACCTACGCTATTCTAAGTAGCTAGGAGAACCCTTATTACTCAATTAAAAATATGCGGAAGACTTTTGTTTTTAAGAGAATACTGAATTAAATATAATAAGTAAATTAAATATTAATAAATAAATTTCTTCAAAAACTTCTTACAAATGTCCTGCACTATCACAAGACTTGGTCAGACATGTACAAGAGCTACCTATTACAACATACACTGACAGTAAAATAAATAATAGGACTCTAACATCTGCCAGGAAGAAAGTGCAGAAGTTAGTGCTGAATATCGACATCTATCAAGTAACTACAAACTAACCTGCATCCAGTCTACCTCCAAAAAGAAATGTAGAAGAGTAATGTCAGTACTACCACACGTACTGGTAGGCATCATCGGTCGACCGTGTTAGTCCATATAATCATAAAATAGAATTAAGGAAAATAAATCATGACATCTTGAATGGAATATAATTCAACTAAGGTTGTAATAACATTATTACTTTACCTATATAACTTACATCATCCAACTACTCCTCCAACTCCATCAATATTATATTTGTTACTAACATACTACAGTCCAGACTCATTAATTCACACCATCAACCACAATCCAACACTAATACATCACTATTCCTCTTTATTCACCTTATCTCTTCCATTACCTACATCTATAGGATAAATCCAATAATCATAGACAACTCACACTAAACTCTCGGGCTAACAACCAAATGCTCTATTATAATATTAAAGAATGATAACTAGCCATTTTGGTAAGCTACCATTAAAACTCGTATAAATGAAGGAAGTCAACCAACATATAAGTAAGTACAAAGTTTCACTTTTTCAAATACATATCACACAATCAAATAGTCAATGAATTAATAATACAACAATAACAGATCAAACAGTGCTCACAAACAAGTCATATAACCATCAAGAGTATCAATCACACTGTAAACATCCACAGACTCAACACAAATATATAAACACATGCTATAGGAATTATTTTTGCCCAAATAGTCATGACCTGCAAGGAACAATCTATATTCATGTACTGTACCGGCATGGTACCCAATCCAACATATACATATCCGTACCGGCGTGGTATTCGATCTAACATATAAATATCCGTACCGGCGTGGTACCTGATCCAACATATAAATATTCGTACCGGCGTGGTATCCGATCCAACATATACATATCCGTACCGGCGTGGTACCCGATCCAACATATACATATCCATACCGGCGTGGTACCCGATCCAACATATACATATTCGTACCGGCGTGGTACCCCATCCAACATATACATATCCATACCGGAGTGGTACCTAATCCACCATATACATATCCGTACCGGCGTGGTACCCGATCCAATATATACATATCTGTACCGACGTAGTACCCGATCCAATATATACATATCCAATCGGCGTGGTACCCGATCTAACATATACATATCCATATCAGCGTGGTACCCGATCCAACATATACATATCCGTACCGGTGTGGTACCCGATCCAATATATACATGTTCGTACCAAGTTTACAAGTACACTTAAAGTCATAAGACAATTCCATTAAGTAAATTTTCAATAATCATTTATACATGCATCAACAATCCAAGCATCAACAATTTCAAGCATGTACGAATATCAATCAACAAGTATTCATAACATTACTTTAAGGAGTTATCATTATCAAACAAGCCACTCATAGGCTTGTCAATAAACCATCTGTAATACCCCGAGAACTCTAACCAATAGTGCCACCATGACTCAAGCTCATGAGAAATAAATTATAGTACTTTGGTTGTTTTCTGATCAAGGGTGATGTGTATTAAGGCCTCAAAGATGTCCTAGCGATTAGGTAAATCAAAACATCCCTTACCGATTTAATTCTTGAGAAAGATATTGGCATAGTCAACTTTAAATGAGAATATATATTGTTACACTAAGAAATTTTGAGATCATGACCCACCAACAGATAGATAATTGAATTATCTTTCCAACGGTACCAATTTCACCCAAATCCGATATCGGAGCAAAAAGTTATGCCTATTTTACTCCAACGTGTTAGCCTGAAAACTGTGTGACGACATTTTGTGACGACTTGTCACAAGTCTGACGGCTTGTCACAAAATGTCATCACCTTAAGCAGAAATTCACAAATTCCAACATTTTGCGACAACATTTTGTGACGACTTGTCACAAGTCTGATGGCTTGTCACAAAATGTCGTCAACCTTAAGCAAAAAGTCATAAATTCCACCCTTTTATGACGACATTTCGGGACGACTTGTCAAAAATATTGTCAACTATTTTTTCAGCAATTAAAGAACGTTTTGCAAGGGTATTTTGGTATTTTCCCATCTTTTGGAGGCCTCTATATATATGAGAATTCCCATCCAAACCCTAATTTATTCATATTCTCTTCCAATTCTCTTAAGAAAATATATCTAGGGTTTGATTCAAGAATATTAATCTTCCAAAAATCATTCATAAATCTTCAAGATTTCTTCAAGAACCAAGTTCCTCATAGTGTGGTCTTCGAGAATCAATTATTACAAGTGCAGATAGAGTCTCAAGCACTAGAATTCATCTAATTTCAAAGATTAAGGTATGTGGGGTTTTGAACAAGAGCAATCATTTCGTTCTTGTGCCTAAAGCTTTGATTTCTATTATGAATTTATATGATTTTGCAAGTGGGTTTATACCCAAATTACTTCATCACGAGACTATGAGAATATAAATTGTTCAAGATTTGTTATACATGATTATTTTACTATTCCCAAGTTATGACTTGATATTTAATATTGTGAATTTCATATTTCTACCATGAGTTGATATTTCAAGTGCTTTCAAGATATGTATCAAGCTTTAAGCTTGCTTATGACAAATTGAATTATTGAGTATATTGATTCATGAGATTGAGTTGTTATAATGAGTCTTGATATTTCTTCAAAGTTATTGATGTTGCCATAATTTAATGAATTGATACATTTTGATATTGAGAAAGATTGATTTGATTTGAGTCGAGTTAGGAATCCACAAATTGATTATGATTTGATAAATGAGAAAGAGATTTGGTTTGGTCTTCATGATAGACCCTTGTGATGTTTGTGGTGGATTTCCTAACGTGTTCTGAGCTTGTATCTGGGAGTAGTATTTAGCACCGAGCGGGAAATATGGTATTTCCCCCAAAACTACGTGCCACCGTAGGATTGGTATTGATATTTGTGGGCCAGAGGTCGAGTATGAGATTGTGATCACTAAATTGAGGTTGTACTCCCTGGCAAGAGTACGACGCTCCCGTCAATGTGGGGTTCTCTCCTTAGGAGGGCAAAATGTTGGACTCCATATAGCTCACATGGTTTATGTCGGTTATAAGAACCTCCCATGTCCATAAGAGTTGAGTTTCTTAAATTACCGAGTCACTTTGAGTCTTGAGTTGAAGAGTTGAGTTGTTTATGATGTTTATGAGGTTTTTATCATATGATTTATTTACTATGAGATCATGAAAAGTATGTTTCAATCTAACTCAAGCCAAGTGAGCCATCATTGTACATATGCATATTTTCATGAAATTGATGATGATATTTACATTGTTGCATGCACCCCCACATACTCAGTACATTCCAAAGTGCTGACCCACATATTTTCCTATGGGCTACATTTTCTTGTAATGTAGGTTCAGGTACTCAGCCGCAGCCGTGTTAGCGATATTTGGGTGCCTCACTACATTTTCTCAGTGGTGAGTCCTCATGGTTCGAGGACTGTGTTTATATTTTTGTGATATCATTTTGTTGTTATGGCTTTCAGTACTGTTGAGTCAGTTGGGGGTTTGTCCCAAAGGCTCCTTGATTTTTTATGTATAGAGGCTTTGTCAGACTAGAGGGATGGTATGTACAAACATTCAATATATATTTTGGTTGTACAGTTTAGTATTCTCCAGTTTCTCTCCTAATCCCGATGTGATATATCTCTTTATTATGCATGACTATTGTGGAATTGAGTTTCTTGAGGTAGTGTCTAGCTCCGAGGGTTAGCTTGGGGCTACGTGTAGCCCTAACCACCGTGTGACGTCTCGGGATAGAAATTTCGGGGCGTTACAAAGCTTGGTATGAGAGCCTAAGGTTTAAGAAGTCCTAGGTCCTAGGGAGTCTGACATGCCGCGTTACGTAGAGTCTTAATCATCGGTGTGTAGCGCGCCACATCTATGAGCAAGAGGCTACAGGACGTTTTAGGAAAAGTCGTTTCTTTCTTTCTAAAGTTTATCGTGACTACAACTGTCTCTTTATTTGCGATTAACTCGTGCTCTCTTATAACAGAAAATGCCTCCTCGTCGAGATCGTAGAAATAAGAGGCAACCTCAACCCGTTGATCCCTTGAACGAGCATGTGTCTCATGCGAAATTTTGGGTAGCTTTTCAGGCGCTAGCCCAGGAAGTTACCGCCAATGCTCAAGCTAATGCCCAGGCTACTGTTCCGCCTCCGCAAGAGAATAATTTTGTTGCAGATTGAGTTCGTAAATTTATGCTAATGAATCCACCTGAGTTCTATGGGTCGAAGGTAAGTGAATACCCACAGATGTACTTGGATGAAGTGAGAAAGATCACC
This sequence comes from Capsicum pubescens, assembly GCA_030864215.1. NCBI lineage: Eukaryota > Viridiplantae > Streptophyta > Magnoliopsida > Solanales > Solanaceae > Capsicum > Capsicum pubescens. The sequence continues at coordinate 82,534,222 of CM061543.1, read as the reverse complement.
CAAATTATGCACATGACTGAGGATGAGAGTATTGAATTGGCTGCTTATCGAATGAAAAATATTGCATATGATTGGGTGGAGATGTGGAGGAAGAGTAGAAGGGAGGATGTTTCTCCCATGACTTGACAGTTATTCCAGGATGCGTTCTTAGATAAATTCTTTCCTCTTGAGATGAGGGAAGCAAAGATAGAGGAATTCATGAATTTGAGACAAGGCTCCATGACTGTTACGGAGTATTGTTTTAGATTCAATCAGTTATCCAAATATGCTCCTAGTATGATGGCTGACCCCAGGACCATCATGAGCAAGTTCATGACTGGCGTGTTTAGTTACATTGTGAAAGAGTGTAGATCTGCTATGCTTAATAGGGAGATAGACCTTTCTCGATTGATAATATATGCCCAATAGATTAAAGCTGATAAGGTGAAAGGGAGAGAGAGAGTAAGAGGGAATAAAAGAGCTAGATCAGAGCAGTAGGGATTCGGTCAGTCCAGATTCCATGGAGGGAACCGCCCTCAATTCCAGAGACATCCTTTTATGCCCGCGCCTTCCTCAGTTAGTGCTCCCGCACCTAGAAGCAGGCAGGAGCAGGAAAATAGGCCTATCCTTTCCAGGTCTCAGGAAAGTGTAAGTAACAGACCTCGTTCTCCTTTATGTGCCAAGTATGGTAGAGATCATTTTGACAAGTGTTTTGTTGATTAGAGGGGTTGCTTTGGTTGTGGAAAGTTGGGTTACCGACTTAGAGATTATTCGTATGCTAGACAGTGGAGTCGAGATGCTCATCCCCAGAGTCAGGCTACCAGTGCCCCCGCTCCCGTAGTCCGCCCAGTTTCTCCTCAGGGTGCCTCTTCTAGTACTGCTGGCGGTTCACGCCAGAATCGCTTCAATGCTATAACACCTCACCAAGAGCAGGAGGACTCTCCAGATATTGTCACTGGTATGCTTCATGTCTTTCATTTTGATTTGTATGTATTGATGGACCCCGATTCGAGTTTCTCTTATGTGACACCTCGGGTTGCTGTAAATTTTGAGATGGACCCTGAACGGATTCCTGAACCTATTCTGGTTTCTACCCCGGTAGGAGAATTTGTTATTTCTAAGCGAGTGTATAAGAAGTGTCCTGTCACTGTCCTTCATCGTGTCATATGTGCTAATTTGATTGAGCTAGATATGGTTGATTTTGACGTCATTCTGGGTATAGATTGGCTTCACTCGTGCTATGCGTCTATAGATTTTCGTACCCGAGTGGTCAAGTTTCAATTTCCTGATGAGCCCGTTTTTGAGTAGTCCGGGAGTTCTGTAACTCCGAAGAGCCATTTCATATCCTACCTCAAAGCTAGGAAGTTGATTTCCAAGGGTTGCATCTATGACCTAGTTCGAGTTAAAAACCTCAAGTCCGAGACTCTGAATATTCAGTTAGTTAGCATTGTTAATGAGTTTCCCGGAAGATCTCCCAGGGGTCCCACCTGATAGAGAAATAGAATTTGGGATTGATCTCCTTCCCGGTACTCAGCCTATTTCCATTCCTCCGTACCGTATGGCTCCCGCAGAACTTAAAGAGTTGAAGGAGCAACTCAAAGATCTCTTAGACAAAGGCTTTATCAGACCTAGTATTTCCCCGTGGGGTGCACCTATTCTATTTATGTGTAAGAAAGATGGTACATTGCGTATGTGCATTGACTACCATCAACTCAACAAGGTAACTATCAAGAACAAGTACCCTCTTCCTAGAATCGATGATTTATTTGATCAGCTACAGGGTGCAAGTCCTTTTTCAAAGATAGACCTTAGATCCGGCTATCATCAGCTTAAAGTGAGAGAGTGTGATATTCCAAAGACAGCCTTCCAAACCCGTTATGGTCACTTTGAGTTTCTTGTCATGTCCTTTGAGTTAACCAATGCTCCAGCAGCCTTCATGGACCTCATGAATCGAGTGTTCAAGCAATATCTTGATATGTTTGTCATTGTATTCATAGATGATATTCTTGTGTATTCCTAAAGAGAGGATGATCATGCCGACCATCTTAGAATTGTGTTGCAAACTCTTAGAGATCATTAATTATTCACTAAATTTAGCAAGCGTGAATTTTGGCTAAGGTCAGTTGCTTTTCTGGGTCACATTATTTCCGCCGAAGGCATTAGAGTCGATCCCCAAAAGACAGAAGCTGTAAAGAATTGGCCTAGACCTACCTCTCCATCTGACGTTAGGAGTTTCTTGGGTCTAGATGGTTACTACCGTAGTTTTGTTGAGGGCTTCTCTTCCATTACGTCTTTCATGACCCGGTTGACCCAAAAGAAAGTTAAGTTCCAGTGGACAGATGCCTGTGAGAAGAGTTTTTAGGAGTTGAAGACTCGACTCACTTTAGCCCCAGTGTTAGCTTTACCCGATGGTACTGATGGTTTTGAGGTGTATTGTGACGCTTTTAGTGTTGGTTTAGGTTGTGTGTTGATGTAGAGGGGAAAAGTTATAGCTTATGCGTCTAGACATTTGAAGCCTCATGAGAAGAATTACCCAACCCATGATCTTAAGTTAGCAGCGGTAGTTTTTGCTTTGAAAATCTGGAGACATTATTTGTATGGTGTTCATGTTGATGTGTTTACTGATCACAAAAGCCTGCAGTATGTGTTTACTCAGAAGGAGTTGAATCTTAGGCAAAAAAGATGGTTAGAGTTGCTAAAAGACTATGATATGAGTGTGTTGTATCACTCGGGCAAGGCCAATATTGTGACAGATGCTCTTAGCAGGTTGTCTATGGGTAGTGTAGCTCATGTAGAGAATGATAAAAAAGAATTGGCTCATGATGTGCATCGTTTAGCTAGGTTGGGTGTTAAATTACTTGATTCCGCTGAAGGGAGTATGTTAGTTCAGAGTAGTTCCGAGTCTTCTTTGGTCTCGGAGGTAAAAGAGAAGCAAGACAGGGATCCTAGTTTGGTCAGACTGAAAGAGTCAGTTAAGGACCAAAAGGTAGAGGTTTTCTCCCAAGGGGGAGATGGTGTGTTGAGATTGCAGGGTAGATTGTGTGTTCCCGATGTTAATGATCTAAGGTAGAGAATTATGGCTGAAGCGCATGACGCGTGATATTCTATTCATCCCGTTGCTACCAAGATGTACCACAATTTGCGGAAAATCTACTGGTGGAACGGTATGAAGAAAGACATAGCAGGATTTGTGGCAAAGTGTTCTACTTGTCAACAGATTAAGGTAGAGCACCAAAGGCTTGGTGGTGTAATGCGAGAGTTTATCATTCCTACTTAGAAGTGGGAAAAAATGAATATGGATTTCATAATTGGTTTACCTCTTTCTCGTCGTCATTATGATTCGATTTGGGTTGTTGTAAACCGATTGACTAAATCAGCTCATTTCTTGCCAGTGCATTCGTTTTATACAGCTGAAGATTATGCTAGGTTGTATATCCTTGAGTTAGTCAGATTGAATGGAGTTTCTTTATCTATCATCTCATATAGGGGTACTCAGTTTATTTCACAGTTTTGGAGAGCCTTTTAGAAGGGTCTTGGTACCCAAGTTCTTTTGAGTTCCGCTTTTCATCCGCAACAGATGGTTAGGCTGAGAGGACTATTCAGACTTTGGAGGACATGTTGAGGGCATGTGCGCTTGATTTCAAAGGTAGTTAGGATGAGCACTTGCCATTGATCGAATTTGCGTATAACAATAGTTTCCACGCTAGTATTCAGATGGCCCCGTTCGAAGCTTTGTATGGGAGAAGATGTAGATCGCCTATAGGTTGGTTTAAGTAGGAGAAACAGATGTGATTGGGCCTGATGTTGTGTTCAAGGCTATGGAAAAAGTTAAGTTGATTCGAGAAAGATTGAAAACCGCTCAAAGTCATCAAAAGTCATATGCGGATGTAAGAAGAAAAGATCTTGATTTTAATGTTAATAATTTGGTGTACTTGAAGGTTTCACCCATGAAAGGGGTGAAGAGATTTGGGAAGAAGGAAAAGCTTAGTCCCCATTATGTTGGTCCATACATGATTCTGAGTCGTGCTGGGAAAGTAGCATATGAGGTAAAGTTACCCGCGGAGTTGTCTAGCATTCATCCGGTATTCCATATTTCTATGCTTAAGAAGTGTATTGGTGATTCTGTCGTGGTTGATTCTTTCGAAAGCTTAGATATTCAGGATAGCCTTTCATTCAAGGAGATTCTGGTTGAGATTTTGGATTTTCAGATCCGTAGGCTAAGGAACAAAGAAGTTCCTTTGGTTAAAGTGTTTTGGCAAAATCAATCTGTTGAGGGTGCTACTTGGGAAGCCGAAGATGATATGCGAGCCAAGTACCCTCACCTTTTTTTTGTGAGTTCGGAGCGAGCAGAAGGTACCATTCCTTCTTAATTCTGCCCCCTTCTTATTAAAGATTCAGTTGTGTCTCTACTTCCATCATGAATTCGTGTATTTTGTATAGTATCCGAAGGTATAAAGTGAAGTAAGTCCTTTGAGTAAGTCGTTCCAGCGATACGTCCTTATATTTTTTGTTTTTGGCCTATCTAGCAACATTCGGGGATGAATGTTTCCAAGGGGGAGATATTGTAATACCCCGAAAACTCTAACCAATAGTGCCACCATGACTCAAGATCATGAGAAATAAATTATAGTGCTTTGGTTGTTTTCTGATCAAGGTTGATGTGTATTAAGGCCTCAAAGATGTCCTAGCAATTAGGTGAATCAAAACATCTCTTACCGATTGAATTCTTGAGAAGAATTTTGGCATAGTCAACTTCAAATGAGCATATATCTTGTTGCACTAATAAATTTTGAGCTCATAACCTACCAACAGATAGATAATTGAATTAGCTTTCCAACAGTACAAATTTCACCCAAATCCGGTATCGGAGCGAAAATTTATGCCTATTTTACTCCAGCGTGTCAGCATGGAAACTGTGTGACGACATTTTGTGACGACTTGTCACAAGTATGATGGCTTGTCACAAAATGTCGTCACCTTAAGCAAAAAGTCACAAATTCCAACATTTTGTGACGACTTGTCACAAGTTTGACGGCTTGTCACAAAATGTCGTCAACCTTAAGCAGAAAGTCATAAATTTCACCCTTTTGTGACGACATTTCGTGACGACTTGTCACGAATATCGTCAGCTATTTTTTTCAGCAATTAAAGGACGTTTTTGCAAAGGTATTTTGGTCATTTTTCATCTTTTGGAGGCCCCTATATATATGAGAATCCCCTTCCAAACCCTAATTTCTTCATATTATCTTCCAATTCTCTTAAGAAAATATATCTAGGGTTTCATTCAAGAACATTAATCTTCCAAAAATCATCCATAAATCTTCAAGATTTCTTCAAGAACCAAGTTCCTCATAGTGTGGGCTTCGAGAATCATTTATTACAAGTGTGGATAGAGTCTCAAGCACTAGAATTCATCTAATTTCAAAGATTAAGGTATGTGTGGTTTTGAACAGGAGCAATCCTTTCGTTCTTGTACCCAAAGGTTTGATTTCTATTATGGATTTATATAATTTTGCAAGTGGGTTTATACCCAAATTACTTCATCATGAGACTATAAGAATATAAATTGTTCAAGCTTTGTTATACATGATTATTTTACTATTCCCAAATTATGACTTGATATTTAATATTGTGAATTTCATATTTCTACCATGAGTTGATAGTTCAAGTGCTTTCAAGATATGTGTCAAGCTTTAAGCTTCCTTATGACGAATTGGATTATTGAGTATATTGATTCATGAGATTGAGTTGTTACAATGAGTCTTGATATTTACTTAAAGTTATTGATATTGCCATGATTTAATGAATTGATACATTTTGATATTGAGAAGATTGATTTGATTTGAGTCGAGTTAGGAATCCACAAATTGATTATGATTTGATAAATGAGAAAGAGATTTGATTTGGTCTTCATGATAGACCCTTGTGATGTTTGTGGTGGATTTTCTAACGCGTTTTAAGCTTGTGTATGGGAGTAGTATTTAGCACCGAGCGGAAAATATGGTATTTCCCCCGAAACTACATGCCACTGTAGGATTGGTATTGATATTTGTGGGCCAGAGACCGAGTATGAGATTGTGATCACTAAATTGAGGTTGTACTCCCTGGCAAGAGTACGACGCTCCTGTCAATGTGGGGTTCTCTCCTTAGGAGGGAAAAACATTGGACTCCATGTAGCTCACATGGTTTATGTCGGTTATAAGAACCTCCCATGTCCATAAGAGTTGAGTTTCTTGAATTACCGAGTCACTCTGAGTCTTGAGTTGAAGAGTTGAGTTGTTTATGATGATTTATGAGGTTTTTATCATATGATTTATTTACTATGAGATCATGAAAAGTATGTTTCAATCTAACTCAAGCCAAGTGAGTCATCATTGTACATATGCATATTTTGATAAAATTGATGATGATATTTACATTGTTGCATGCACCCCCACATACTAAGTACATTCCAAAGTGCTGACCCACATATTTTCCTATGGGCTACATTTTCTCGTAATGTAGGTTCAGGTACTCAGCCGTAACCGCGTTAGCGATATTCGGGTGCCTCACTACGTTTCCTCAGTGGTGAGTCCTCATGGTTCGAGGACCGTGTCTATATTTTTGTGATATCGTTTTGTTGTTATGGCTTTCAGTACTGTTGAGTCAGTTGGGGGTTTGTCCCAAAGGCTCCTTGATTTTGATGTATAGAGGCGTTGTCAGACTAGAGGGATGGTATGTACAGACATTCAATATATATTTTGATTGTACAGTTTAGTATTCTTCAGTATCTCTCTTGAACCCGATGTGATATATCTCTTTATTATGCATGACTATTGTGGAATTGAGTTCCTTGAGGTAGTGTTTGGCTCCGAGGGTTAGCTTGGGGCTACGTGTAGCCCTAAGCACCGTGTGACGTCTCGGGGTGAAAATTTCGGGGCGTTACATCATCATTATCATCAATTTAGCCTCTCATGGGCATCCAATAGATATAGTATTTTTATCAATATCAAAACAAGAATATCATATCATAAAATAAATCACAATTTAATTCTTACGCATACAAGTCACTATTGAAACCTTAATTACACATTAATTATTAAAAGTATCATTATCTTCTTAAATACCACAACTTGGGTTCTAACATCACCACCTATAACTAGCACATCCATGCGTATCATCATCCTCTACCTCTTTCCACATAATACAATCATCACACTAATTCAAGTCATCTATCCCTTAGATATTAATATGCTCATCAATATTCAATCTTAGCATAATTCTCCTTGTCATATTATTGCACAATACATACAACTTAATACCATTACAACTCAACTAGGTTCATCACTAGGACAACTAAAAAAAATCATCATGTTCATATACTACATTTACAACAATCTCCTTTCGGGCACATAACACATAATATCATAAATATCACATAATCAATCAATAATATAATTTTTGGGATTAAAGTTAAGTACTCGTGTCTTTATCCACTTCAATTCCATGCCCGCAGGCCTAGACATGCTTTCTCCCATTAATTCTAAATTATGAAAATATAAAATAACACAATCTTCTACTCATTAAACCTAGCCTACCTAGACGCCAAACTTTTAAAAGAAACAAGCAGCAACCAAGATGCTCTTTACTTTTCCTTCATGCCTTGGAATAATCAACCATCTAAAAATCAAGCAATAATAAGAGTAATTAAACAATTACTCTTCAAACAAATATTTTGGGGATTCAAAATCACTAGTTCTACCCTAATTAAAGGTCTATATCATTCCCCAAGTTAAATTAATCATTAATTAGCTCTTTCAAGCTTAATCCATCTCCATTAATGGAGTTTTTATGCTAAAGGTCTCATCTTTACGGAATTCAAAGTTCCTAACCATCAAAATTCATAATCTAGTTTATGAAATTCATGTTAGGAATCTTTAATTTACAGTTTAGGATCAGCTCTACGTCATATTAAAAACACCCATGAGTATTTTTCAAAAGGATTCCACCATTAAAGGTCTTTCTAAGGATTCTAAGATATTAAAGAATTAAAAGACGAAGAAAATAATAGAAAAACTTACCTCAACGAAGGAATTTTACCTTAAGCCTTGGGAAATCATCTCTCTAGGGTTGGAGAATGAAATTTGAGGTTTTTAGACTTAAAATACGGATGAAGCTGATTTAAATACCATCAGAATTTTCACTACAACGAAATTCCGCTTCAGCCTGGACAGTGCTCAGTAAAACAGTCATAACTTTTTACTTCGAATTCGGATTGAAGAACTGTTTATTGCGTTGGAAAAATGACTCAGAGATTTTTAATTTGGTGGTATTGGGTTTCATAACTCTTGATATTCTAAGATATCTGATCGTTTGAAGTTGACCCTAATAAAAACTCATATCGAAAATAAAGTTTTAAACAGAACTTTGTGTTAGGAATATTGTATGATCTTAATTAATAGCTAAAGAAATTTCAAACTAAGTTATTGATATTAAAACTCATGAATAATTAAATTTATCGGGCTTGAGTCTATCCAGATACATTCGAAGGCTAAAATCTTTACCGAAAAGTTTAAGGTGACATAATAAATAAAATATTGGCTAATTTGAACCCAAATTAATATTGAGAAATACAAATTAAGAATTTTCATTAATTTATTATGAATAATTTAGTAATGACGAAATGGGTTATTACATTTCATTAAATAGAGTTAAGGTTGCGTATTCTTTCCTAGAAAAATTGCAAGTCAGATAGTTCTTTCTTGTTTTTTCTTCTATCTTTCTTCCTATTTCAAAGCAAAAATAAATTAAAGTGATATTGATCACCTTGAATATGCTTGATAAAAATCTGAATAGATGCAATTAATGCATGAAATTTCCTGATTACAGAACATATATAACTTCATTAACATTGAGATTGTTGTAGTAGTTCATAGTACTCCGAATTCTTCAAGCAATTGCTTCAATGACAATAATTTACTCATACCCAAGGACCCAGCACTTAAAGATCAATAATAACCACATGAATCAAATTAAAGTTGGTATATTTTTTTTTTTTGGCGAAATGACCTTCTGGATCCCTGTACTATGTCGGTTTTGTAAGTTTGACACTTCTATTTACATGTTTGTCATCTTGAACCCATTAAAAAGTAACATTTTGCACCCTTTGACCGTTGACCTTGCCTATGTGGCATTGAAATAGTGATTAGGACAAAGAGAGTGTAGCCACTCGCCTGGGCGTGCGAGTGGGATCAATTTTTGACCAATTTTAAATTAAAATAATAATAATAATAATAATAATAATAAAAAAAATATATTAAAATTTAAAAAAGTTCTTTTTTTTTCATCCATCTTTTTTAATTTAAAAATATTTTTAAAAATTTTAAAAAATAAAAATATTTTTTCCCTCCCCACCCCACCCCAGCTCGTCCCTACCCCCACACCCCACCCAGCCCCATCCCACCCCACCCCCATCCCCACCCCACCCCAACACCCGTACAGTACTTCCCCACCCCCACACCCTACCCAGCCCCATCCCACCCCACCCCCAGCCCCTTCTAGCCCTTCCCCCCACCCCGTCCCCCCACCTCACTAGCCCCTCCCCTTCCCACCCCCAACCGCCACACCTCTCCCAGCCCCGTCCCCACCCCACCCCCAGGCCCTTCCTGCCCCCAAACCCCACCCCAACACTTTTCCAGCCCCCCCCCCTTCACTTTTTATTTTTTATTTTAATTTTCCCTCAATTCAATTCTTTTCAATTTTTTTTTTGAATAAAAATTTAAATTTGAAAACTCTTTTTGGGTGGATTAAAATTAAAATTTGAATTGAAAGTGAGTGATAGTGAATATTGAAAAAAAATAGTGAATTTTGCTTGAAAAAAATTAAACTTTTTGTGAATTTTTTAAAGATATTCAACTTTAAAAATAAAAAATTTATTATGTTTGTATATATGAATTTATAGTTAGAAATTTAAATTAGTTGAAAAAGAATTTTAATTATTTGGAATGAATTTGATGTTTAATTGGTGAGCAAAATAAAAACATGATTATTCAAATTTTTATACAATTATAAATTTTTCTTATTTAATTAAATTAATTTTAATATTTAATTTGTTATTTAACATTTTAAAAATGACTTGAAATTTAATGTAATACTTTTTTTAAAAAAATTATAATTATTTTTTTATGTTTTTTAAATAACGTGGCAGGTGACATGGCAGATGAGGCAGACGTGGCAGCTGACGCGACAGCTGACGTGGGGAGAGTGTGTTACACTCACCAAAAAAAGGTTTAAAATATTGATTTTTAGTGGGTTCAGGGGTCCAGATGACAAACATATAAGTAGAAGTATCACTTACAAAACCGACATAGTACAAGGGTCCAGAAGGTCATTTTGTCTTTTTTTTTTTTTTTTTTTTTTTTTTTAGTATTCACACCTACAGGAGTAAAAAAATGCTGAATTCTTGGCTTTAAATTCTATAGCTTATGACACATATCAAAGGACAAACTCATTTAAAAAAAAAAAAAAGGAACACTACAAGAAAATTCTTAATTAGTGGGAGTTGTTTGACTCAAATTTGCCCCACTTATGTTAGAGAAATCTATTTACCCAAGTGCCACTTTTTATTCATCCAAAAAAATTATAACCAACCAAATATCTTTATAAACTACCTTACTTTCCCCTGAATCTTGGAGATTCTTCTTAATGCTCCCTTATGCATACGAAACAAATTAGTCGTATTACTAAATTAATAGTAACTATTTATACACTTCGACTATATATGTTGTGTATATGTAATTATGTATAGTTAGTTTAACATACATAATACCTCTATATTGTATACATATTTTGTAAAGTAGATGGCCTGAAGGTAGTTGATGGTAATTTTCCTATTAATAAACTGGGGTAAAGCAACGCTAAAGAAAGCAAACCAAAGTTGAAGAAGTTCATAGAAAGCTCATTACCAACCCACTCATGGCCTCCTAATAATAGTATTTTTTAGGTCATGAAAAGAAAGAAATACATAGTATCGTAATAATAATTTTTGGTGCACACAACACATTGGATGGTCACGTCCCTTCCTATGCCTAGCCTCCAGTCCACCAACACTGCGGCTGCGGCCCACCCTTTAATGTTTTACGTATTTATTTTTAGATAGTTTCTTGATATATACACACACAGTTTAACAACGTGATGGATTATCAAATATTGTCCTCGAGAGATAAAAATAATTTTTATTCTTTAATTAGATAGGTCTTAAAGACAGGTGTCTTTAATCAAACGTTTTATTCTTATATGATTTATTTACTTTATGATCGAATTTAAATTTTGTAAATAAGCTCCAAAAGCAAATATTGAACGTCTATTAAAAGGAAAAAAGGAAATCAAAGGTAAAAGGAAAAAAAGGGAAACCAAAGCAAAGGTAAGTCCTTATAAGTGGAAGTTGCCATGCATAGCTTATTACAGGAGTATAATTTACTAGACTACTAGAGGACTTTAAATTTGTAAGTGAATATACCTACTAACTTAATATTCAAAGTGATAATCAATTTTAAAATGCATGGAAAATGGAATTGATTTGCAACGCTTTAATAATTTTTTATTTTTATTTATCACAATACGATTTCATTAATGAGAGGTTGTTGTACTCCTAATTCTTCAAATAATTGCATCAATGACAATAATTTACTATATCCAAGGTTAAGCAATGTGGATGTCAAGTTAATCAAACACAATTAACATATTTTTAATAGTATCCATCTAATTACTAAAAAATGCTAGATTTGTGGCTTTAAATTCTATAACTTCTGACACATATCAAAGGACAAAGCTCATAAAAGAAAAAAAAAGGAAGAAGAGTAACAAAGAGTATCAAATCCTTTTTGAAGATCTAAGAAGGCTTTTCAAGCACCTCATTCCCCTCCCTCTTTCCTTTGTGATTTAACAATGTTTGGTCCTTGTCACTTCTATTGGTTACTCTCTCTATATTCCATACAGTACTTTATAGCTTTGTACTTCCTCCTCCTCCATCCATCTCCAACTCCACTTTTGAGCACTACTTTGAATTATATGTTCTTTGGAAGTTTTGTCCCTCTTTCTTGATGTAGATGGAAAATTTTTTGACCCCTCCTCTTTCTTGAACTTTCTTCTTTTCCAAAAAGTACAATCTTTTTTAATTGTGTACAAAAGCCCAATGTGACAATTTTCCTCACCCATAGGTCAATTCTCAAATTGGATTTTATCACAAAGCAAAAAACAAAAAAAAATCACAATTCCACCACAGGATGGATTGGATTAATGGATTGGATGGATGATGGAATATAATGTCATGGGTTGGCTACAACTAGTTATAGTTTCTTTTTGTTTTCTTGTGTTAGTCAAAAGAGCACTTTGGATGGTTCTTGGAAATGTACCAAATGTCTGCACTACATATATATCTACTTAGATATTGGAGCCAGTGCCAGCACGGATCCGCTATATGTTACTTTTTTATCTCAATTTATATGGTATAAATAAAATTTAAAAAGTTAATAATTTTTTTTTGTATATTTTTAAATATTTTATGTTATTAGTTATTGATTTATAGTACTTTTACATAATTTTTAAATACTATATGCTATTCTTTTTGTTTCAATTTATGTGACACTAATGAAATATTAGAGAAAGTCAATTAAATTTGTATATTGTTTTAAATATTTTAAGTCGTTAATTATATTATAATTTATACGACTTTCTAAGTAATTTTAAAGTAATATTTCTCTATATTAGTTTATATGAAATAAATTATTAATTATTATGATTTATAATATTTTTTTCACAATTTTCAAATATATAACAAGTTAAATGAAATAATTAAATTAAAATATAGATAATCGATTATATTTTTAGACTTTTTAAGCTGTTAGCTATTGTAATTTATGATACTTTTTTGACATTATAATTTACTATTTTAAGTTGTTAGCTATTGTAATTTATTATACTCTCCTTGTTCAAAATTTTATGGCAGTGATAGTTAATTATATTTTAAAAATAATTTAAATTTTTAATTATAGTGATTTATAATACTTTTTCTTCTATTCCATTTTAAGCGACACCGATATAATTTCAAAAGTCAATCAAATATCACGAATGAAGTAGTGGAGCAAACATGTCTTAAATGACTCATAATAACTAATTAGAAGTGATATAGCAAAATTGTTATAAAAAATACTTGTGAAAAAAAATTAACTGGGTCTCATATAAGATGTTAAATTAATTTAAAACGTCAAGAGTTAATTTATCATTTTATGTCTATTTTATCTTTTTTTATTAAATATTATTAATTTTTTAATATTTAAATGACTTATAATAATTAATTAAGGGTGATATAGTAAAATTACGATTGAAACAGCTGAAACAAACATGTCATAAATGTCTATTTTATTTTTTATTAAATATTATTAATTTTCTAACACGTAAATGACATATAATAATTTCGAGAATCAATCAAATATCACGATTTTAAAACGAAATCGGCACGTCTTGAATGACTCATAATAATTAATTAAAAGTGATATAGCAAAATTGCTATAAAAAATACATGTGATTTTTTTTTTTAAATAGACCTCATATAAGATATCAAATTAATTTAAAACATCAAGAGTTAATTTATCACTTTATGTTTATTTCACCTTTTTAAAATAAATATTATTAAATTTTAAATGGGTGAAAATCATTTTCACCCCCAAATTTTGATTAAAAAATCAAATTCCCCCCTTAACATTGAACAATAATCATACTCCCCCCTTTATCCCATGCAATGTCTATTTTGTCCTTATAATTTTAATTCTATATTTGTGTAATATCTTTTTATATTATATGGAATGAGTATTTTTTTAACATGGATATTTATAGCATTTTATTTAAGTTTATTAACATTATACACAAATTAATACGTTTTATAAATCTATCACAAAATACAATATTATTTTTAAGATCGTTATTTTAGCATTATATGTATTAAAGAGTCGTTTGGTGTGAGGTATAATTATAATAATTCAGAGATAAAGTTCAGGATTATTTATCTTGCGTTTAATTAGATGTATTAGGTAGTCTCAAAATTATTTGTCTCACCATTTATACCACAGTGATGAGATAAGTTATCACACATACATGTTAGTACAACTTATTTTGTAATAACTAATCCCGGAATAACTTGTTTCCAAACAACTCACCCCTAAGTGTGTATATATACATATGTATGTACATGTATGTGCGTATATTTTCGTGTTTTATCACTTTCTTACTAAATTTGTTTCGTATTACTTAACTTTTTGTTGATATAACACAGTCCTTAAGAAAATTTTACTTAGATGTATATTTTGCTAAATTAACCTTATTAATGATAATTTGAAACTTTAAATTTGTCTATACTGTTACTTTATATAGTTATTTAACACTAAAGGGTAGAAAAAAACATAATACAATTCTCTTGATTTCACAAATTGAGCAGATAAACTAAAATATTTATTTTTAGCATGAGGATCAAGTGATAAGAAACGATATTATCTATTGTCTATATCAGTAAATAAGTTGTGTTTGCTATTAATAGAGTATTACATATTTTATAATTTATATAAATAAATATAATCTTTAAAATTTGACCTTATTTTTATTCGAGAAAAACATCTAGTATCCCCGAACTATGATCAAATTTGTTACGACACACGTCAACTTCACGGGGGTCCTATTACCCCTTAAACTAAATTTTAGCGTATTTTTGTCAATCTTTTTAGTTAACGTGATACCTTTTGTCAATCGTTTTAGATGGCGTGACACATTTGATATGGGCTCCATTTTATGTAATAAAGGTGCCACATTAGCACAAAAAAATGATAAAAGTACGCTAAATTTGAGTTCAGGGGATAATAGGACCCCTGTGAAGTTGGAGTGTGTCGTAACAACTTTGACCATAGTTCGGGGTAGTACTAGAGGATTATCTCTTTCATTTATTGTTTGTATTTATTGCATTGAAATATGTTTATAAAATTAGTAGTACTTATTATTTTCACTTGTTAAAATAAATATTATAGTTTTGATTATTATTAATAAAACTAATTTTCTTATTATGCTAATTTACTTCATAAAAATAATCATTAGCTTATATATTTCTTACTTTTTTTTTTCTAGAAGATAATGTTTATGTTTTTATGAAAATTTTGTTATATGAATAATGTTTATGTTTTTATGAAAAATTTGTTATATGAATTTTTTTTTAAATGAAAATATGATGATTTTAAAGAAGTTAAAAAAAAGTATAAAAAAATTGATGATAAAGGGTAAAATAGACATTTTAAAAAGTCAATTAGGATAAAGGGAGGAGTATGATTATTGTTCAATGTTGAGGGGGGAGTTTGATTTTTAAGACAAAGTTGGGAAGGGAAAATGATTTTGACCCTTTTATTTTATATGGTGATTAAAAAAATATAAATAAAAGATAATTTTATTAATTTATTTCTTAATAAATTTTTTGAAAACTTTATAAATAAGTGTGAAAAATTTCAAAAAAAATTAATTGCAAAGATAATATAAAAAATTAAATTAATACTTTTTTGATTTAACAAGGTGGCCAACTAATATGAAAAAAATATTTTTAATAAGACGACCAAGTAATATGAGACAAAGAAAGCAATAAATCACAACCCTTTTCCATGAAATTTCATGACCCCATATGATAATAGGTTGTCAAAATTAAAATCATGTTAGGAGTTAAATTAATTGACCTTTATATATCATTTAGTTACTCGTATTCAAATTTAACCATATTCTAAATGTCAAATGTTTGTGTATAATTAATCACCTCAAACTGTATCTAACATTCCCCCCCTCTTATATAGCAAGGATTGCTAGTGTTTTTATTTTCCTCCAACGTCACTCTAATATCTTTCAACCTATCGGTTAATGATAGAGATATTCAATCACTTGAACTAACCTCCCTTCTAGACGGTAGTATTTAACTTTTTTTTATCCCTCTCTAAAAATTGTCACATTTTTTTTTTTATTTTTTATGACTCAAATTTATAATCTTAAAATTAGAGGTGGATGCTTACCACCTAAACAACCTACAATTGAGATTCCTTTGCTTTGTTATGTTAATTGATGCACTCATTCTAACATAAACAGGTCGTTTGGTGCGAGCTATAAGGGATAAATAGTTTTGAAATAAATAAATGACTATTTTATCTTATATTTGGTGAGGTATTAGTTAGTATCTGGATTATTTATCCCACCATTTGGACCATATACATGGTGGAATAACAAATCCCAAAATTAATTATTTCGGGATAACTCTTTCCTGACCAAATGACCCCTAACAGTACTCATGACTACATTCTGTTCCATTTAATAATTTCTCTCCTGTTTTAAAATAATTGGTTCTTGTTGACTTGACATCTTCTTTAAGAAAATGGTTATTGTACATTTATTTTATCAAATTAACCTTATTAATTATGCTCTGAAAATATAATGAATAGATATACTTTTGTTTAATCATTTAATAATAAGGATAGTATAAAAAAACATAATAAAATCTTTTTGATTTCATAAAAGAAATAATAAAACTAAAATAAATATTTAATTTGCTATATTGTTATCGGTCCTAAGCCGGGGGTCTATCGGAAACAACCTCTCTACTTCTTCGGAGGTAGTGGTATGGTGTGCGTACACTCTACCCTCCCCAGATCCCACTATGTGGGAATACACTAGGTATGTTATTGTTGATTTTTTTTTTTGGAAAAAGCTAACTATTTTAAAACAGAGGGAGTATTGCTCTTCCCAACTTCAAAGTATTTTTTTTTTTTAAAAAGATGGGGCAACGAAAAGGGATTAAAATGACTCTCTTTGGATTGAAATGACTTTCAAGCTTTCAATAAGCTTTCAATGGCTTTCCGATAAATTTCTTATGCATAGAGAGGCTTTAAATAGTCAACATACAGTAAAAATCTGCATAATTTATATTTAAAATCCAAAAGATTCTCAACAACTAAAACAACCTAATTCAAAATTAAAAATTTAAATTCATTCTAATCTAAACAATTTATTAAACTAAAATTACTGCAGTAATGTAATACCCCGATCGTTTCTTAAGCCTAAATCCATCTTTTGAGTGAATATGGATGACTTCCAAAGTGATTGGTGTTTATACCATGTAGAGCATTGAATAAGCTTTCCATCGATACCAAATTTGCCCAAATTCGATACTCGAGTGAAGAGTTAGAGCCATTTTAGTGAGACAGTGTGCCACCTGGCACTTTAGCGCGTCGCAGAGCCAGCCAAAATGGAAATTATCATTTTTCAGTGAGCCTCCGCGATATTGGCGCGTCGCGCCAAGACTCAATATTAGGATTGCTAAATTCCAGTGCACCAATGCGATTCCACCGCGTCGTGGTGCCCTTCCAGGTCACGACCAAGGTGGCAAATGCGACTTCACCGCATCACGCCACTGAGCAGTTTTTCAATTGTCAAAATCCAGTAAAGGACCACGATCATGGCGCGTCGCGCTAAGGCCAAAACTCAGGCTCCAGTTCTAGAATTTGCTCAAGGGTATTTTGGTCATTTTCACCTATTTTGGCCTCTATATATATATCCAAGTAGAGAAGAGCAATTCATTTTCTCTCCAATCTTTTCCAAGAAATATCTAGAGGTAGGGTTTCTCTCCTCCAATTCCTAATCCAAATCTTCTCCAAGAAAATTCAAGAATCTTCCGTGTATTTCACCGAGTTGTTCAAGAATCAAGTTCTCTAAGTCAAAGGTATCAAGAAACATAGCTCAAAAGTCTGAAGAAGAGTTTCCAATCAAGTCTTTTCATCTTAAAATCATAATCAAGGTATGTGGGGCATGAACAAAAATATCCTTTCATTCTTGTGCCCAAAGAATTGATTTTTACAATTGGAATTTCATGATCCTTGCAAGTGGGTTTACACCCAAATTTCTTTATTTATGATTTATGAGATTTGAGTTGATTAAGTTTTATATTTATGATTATTTTACCATCATATTTCTTAAATTGAGAATTTATGCCATGAATTGTATTTTCTTATTATGTATTGATATTTCTAAGCGATTTAAGACAAGTGTCATGAGTTATACTTTTTCCATGAAAAGTTTGAGTATTGAATATATTTATCGATATAGAGCTTGAGAGTCAAGAATGAGTCCTATGATATTTTCTTGAAGCTTTTGATACTTGATATGATTTGATAAGCAAGTGTACTTGATGTTGAGAAAGACGGTTTGAGTTTGAGTCGAGTTAGGAATCCACAAGTTGTATATGATTTACAGATGAGATATATTTATGATTTGGCCTTCATGATAGACCCTTGAGTTGATTAAGGTAGATTTCCTAACGCGTTCTGAGCTGAGTCTGGGAGGAGTATTTAGCACCGAGCGGGAAGTGTGGGTTCAGTGCATCCTACTTTCCCAGAACGACATACCACCGTAGGATTGAGATTTGAGGGCTAAGGTGCCGAGTTTGTGATCACAGAGATAAGTTCGAGGTTATACTCCCTGGCAAGAGTATAACGCTCCCGCTAATGTGGGGTTCCTTCCTTAGGAGGGCAAAACATTGGAATTCATGTAGAGCATTGAATATGCGAACCAGATACCATCATCTCTTCACCGCGAGTCCAAATCAAACCGAGGGTACTATTCTTCTTTAATTCACTTTCCTACTAATCCAGCGTATTCAGTTGTATAAATATCCATTCTATGATATGTGCATTCTATGAAGTACTCAAAAATCTAGAGTGAAGTAAGTCGGTTGAGCAAATGGTTCCCATAAAGTATTTCTAGTTTCCACTTTGATCTTGAGCCTAACTAGCAACATTCGAGGACGAATATTTCCAAGGGGGAGATATTGTAATACCCCGATCGTTTCTTAAGCCTAAATCTATCTTTTGAGTGAATATGGATGACTTCCAAAGTTATTGATGTTTATAACATGTTGTATTTCTCTAATTTCTAATTTTATCGATGTAGAGCATTGAATAAACTTTCCATCGATACCAAATTCGCCCAAATCCGACACTCGGGTGAAGAGTTAGAGCCATTTTAGTGAGACAGTGTGCCACCTGGCACTTTAGCGCATCGCGGAGCCATCCAAAATGGCAATTGTAATTTTCCAGTGAGCCTCCGCGATATTGGCGCGTCGCACCAAGACTCAATATTAGGATTGTCAAATTTCAGTGAACCAACGCGATTCCATCGCGTCGCGATGCCCTTCCAGGTCACGACCAAGGTGGCAAATGCGACTTCACCGCATCGCGCCACTGAGCAGTTTCCCAATTGTAAAAATCCAGTGAAGGTCCGCGATCATGGCGCGTCGCGCCAAGGCCAAAACTCAAGCTCCAGTTCTAGAATTTGCTCAAGGATATTTTGGTCATTTTCGCCCATTTTGGCCTCTATATATATCCAAGTAGATAAGAGCAATTCATTTTCTCTCCAATCTCTTCCAGGAAATATATAGAGCTAGGGTTTCTCTCCTCCAATTCCAAATCCAAATCTTCTACAAGAAAATTCAAGAATCTTCCGTGTATTTCACCGAGTTGTTCAAGAATCAAGTTCTCTAAGTCAAAGGTATCAAGAAACTTAGCTAAAAAATCCGAAGAAGAGTTTCCAATCAAGTCTTTTCATCTTAAAATCATAATCAAGGTATGTGGGGCTTGAACAAAAATATCCTTTCATTCTTGTGCCCAAAGAATTGATTTTTACTATTGGAATTTCATGATCCTTGCCAGTGGGTTTACACCCAAATTTCTTTATTTATGATTTATGAGATTTGAGTTGATTAAGTTTTATATTTATGATTATTTTACCATCATATTTCTTAAATTGAGAATTTATGCCATGAATTGTATTTTGTTATTATGTATTGATATTTCTAAGTGATTTAAGACAAGTGTCATGAGTTATGGTTTTTCCATGAGAAGTTTGAGTATTGAATATATTTATCGATATTGAGCTTGAGAGTCAAGAATGAGTCCTATGATGTTTTCTTGAAGCTTTTAATACTTGATATGATTTGATAAGCAAGTGTACTTGATATTGAGAAATACTGTTTGAGTTTGAGTCGAGTTAGGAATCCACAAGTTGTATATGATTTACAGATGAGATATATTTATGATTTGGTCTTCATGATAGACCCTTGAGTTGATTAAGGTAGATTTCCTAACGCGTTCTGAGCTGAGTCTGGGAGGAGTATTTAGCACCAAGCGGGAAGTGTGGGTTCAGTGCATCCTACTTTCCCAGAACGACGTGCCACCGTAGGGTTGAGATTTGAGGGCTAAAGTGCCGAGTTTGTGATCACAGAGATGAGTTTGAGGTTATACTCCCTGGCAAGAGTATAACGCTCCTGCCAATGTGGGGTTCCTTTCTTAGGAGGGCAAAACGTTGGACTCCATGTGGCTCACATGGTTTATGTCGGTTATAAGAAACTTCCAAGTCCATAATAGTCTAAGTTTCTTGAGTTACCGAGTCACTCTAAGTCATGAGTTAAAGAGTTTGAGTTGAGCCCAATGATTTATGAGATTTTGTGAAGCATGTGTTATTATCTATGATTTGTGGAAATTATGTTTCAGGAAATTCAAGCGAAGAGTGTCATCATTGTCATCATGCATAACTTTATTTTACATTTATGATATTATTTAAAAGTGTTTCATACACCCCCACATACTCAGTACAATCCCAAGTACTGATTCCCATACTCTTCTATGTTCTACATTTTCTCGTGATGTAGGTTTAGGTGTTCAGTCTCAGCATCGACAATGTTCTTTGAGTACCTCCATCTACATTCTTACAGTTGGTGAGTCCTCATGGTTTGAGGACCTATGTCCCTGATTTTTTACCTTAATAGTAGATGGTTGTTTCTTTTCAGTTCAGGCGAGTCCGTTGGGGATCTGTCCCAATGGCTCCTCAGTCTTTTGTAGTAGAGGCTTTGTCAGACTAGAGTACCAGTATGTACAAAAATTTTAGTATTTTGTTTGTACAGGATAATATTTCTTCGTATCGAAGTATGCTCATGACATGATTATTCTTCCCTATTTTAAAATGATTAGTGTTATAGTGAGTTCTGAAAGTGATGACGGGCTTAGAGGGTTAGCTTGAGGCCACATGTGGCCTTAAGCACCGTGTGACATCTCGGGATAGGTTCTTGGGTCGTTACAAGTAACTAAATGCAAAACTCAACACTCCTCCTTTGCTTTAGTTACTGCAATTTTAAAAAGTTGCTCCTCCTCAATTTATGTTCTTGCAATTGATTTGAATTTTTCTTGATTTTTTTTTTCTTGAATTTGAACTTTCTTTTTTCTTCTTTTGGTTTTGTGCTTAAAGAACAACATCAACAATCTTGTCTTGTTTGAAAGAGCTTTTAGTGTTATAGTGAGTTCTGAAAGTGATGACAGGCTTAAAGGGTTAGCTTGAGGCCACTTGTGGCCTTAAGCACCGTGTGACATCTCGGGATAGGTTCTTGGGGCGTTATAAGCTTGGTATCAGAGCCTAAGGTTTGAAGAGTCCTAGGGAGTCTGACGAGCCGCGTTACATAGAGTCTTGATCATCAGTGTGTAGCGTGCCACATCTATGAACAAGAGGCTACGGGACGTTTTTGGAAAAGTTATTTCTTTCTTCAAATGTCTATCGTGCCAATAATTGTTTCTCTCTACTATTAATTCGTGCTCATTTATGACAGAAAATGCCTCCTCGTAGAGCTCGCAAAAACAACGAACGACCTCAACCCATTGATCCTTTAGGTGAGATGGTGTCCTACGCTGAATTTTGGGCAGCTTTTCAAGTGCTAGCCCAGGCGGTTACCGCCAATGCTCAAAGCCATGTTCAGGCCACAGTTTCACTTCTGCTGGAAGGTAATTCAGCGGCAGCTCGGGTTCGTGATTTTTTGCGAATGAATCCGCCAGAGTTGTATGGGTTAAAGACAGGCGAGGACCCATAAATGTATCTTGATGAGGTGAAAAAGATCACCCAAATTATGCATATAACGGAGGAAGAAAGTGTGGATCTAGCTTCCTATCGCTTGAAAGATGTTGCTTATGATTGGGTGGAGATATGGAGGAAGTGTAGAGGGGGAGAATGCCGCTCCCATAACTTGGTAGTTGTTCCAGGATGCGTTCTTAGATAGATTCTTTCCCCCGGAGCTGAGAAAAGTAAAACTAGAAGAATTTATGAACTTGAGACAGGGTCCCATGGCAGTTAAGGAGTATTGTCATAAGTTTAACCAGTTATCTAAGTATGCTCCCGATATAATGGTTGATTCTAGAACTATTATGAGTAAGTTTTTGGCTGGTGTATCTGGTTATGTTGTGAAAGAGTGTAGATCCGCTATGCTTAATAGGGACATGGGCCTTTCAAGACTAATGATTCATGCTCAGCAGATTGAAGCGGACAAGGTGAAGGAGAAAGATAGAGTAAGGGCAAATAAGAGAGTTAGATCAGAGCAGCAGGGGTATGGTTAGACTAGACTTTCTGGAGGGAATCGCCCTCAGTCCTAGAACCGTTTACTTGTGCCAGCGCCTTCATCAACCAGTACTCCAGCATTCAGAATTAGGCAGGAGCAGGGTAATAGGCCTACTATGTCTAGGTCCCAGGACAGTGTGAGTAACAGACGTCGTCCTCCCCTATGTCTGAAGTGCGGTAGGGACCATCCTGGTGAGTGCTTAGTCAATCGGAGGGGTTGTTTTGGTTGCTGTAAGTTGGGCCAAAGATTCAGGGATTGCCCATACGCTAGACAGGGGAGTCGTGATATTCGTCCCCAGAGTCAGGCTATTAGTGCTCCAGCCCCTTTAGTTCATCCTAATCCTCCTCAGGGTGCCTCGTCTAGTACTGCAAGTGGTCAGTACCAGAATCATTTTTATGCTATACCATCCCACCAGGAGCAGGAGGATTCACCAGATGTTGTTACTGGTATGCTCCATGTATTTCATTTTGATGTGTATGTGTTGATGGACCCTGGGTCAAGTCTTTCTTATGTGACTCCGTTGGTGGCTGTGAATTTTGAAATCAGTGCTAAAAATATTCCTGAGCCTTTTCTAGTTTCTACCCCAGTAGGTGAATCTGTTGTTGCTAAGCAAGTGTATAAGAAGTGTCCTATCACTGTCCTTAACAGAATCATGTTTGCAGACTTGATTGAGCTAGATATGGTCGATTTTGACATTATTCTGGGTATGGATTGGCTTCACTCTTGTTATGCGTCTATAGACTATCGTACCCGTGTAGTCAAGTTTTAGTTTCCCAACGAGCCAGTTTTTTAGTGTTCCGAAAGTTCTGTAGCTCCCAAGAGTCATTTTATATCCTACCTTAAGGCCAGGAAATTGATATCCAAGGGTTGTATCTATCATTTGGTTTGAGTTAAAGACACTAAGTCCGAGACTCCGACTATTCAGTCTATTAGTATTGTCAATGAGTTTCCTGATGTTTTCCCGAAAGATCTCCCAGTGATACCTCCCGATAGAGAGAAAGAATTTGGGATTGATCTTCTTCCCGATACGTAACCTATTTCTATTCCTCCGTATCGTATGGCCCCCATAGAACTTAAGGATTTGAAGGAGCAACTCAAAGATCTTCTTGATAAGGGTTTTATAAGGCCCAGTGTGTCTCTTTGGGGCGCACCCATTCTATTCGTGCAAAAGAAAGATGGTTCATTGCATATGTGCATTGACTATCGTCAGCTCAACAAGGTCACAGTCAAGAACAAATACCCTCTTCCTAGAATTGATGACCTGTTTGATCAGCTGCAAGGCACCAGTTATTTTTTGAAAATAGATTTGAGATCCGGTTATCACCAACTTAAAGTCAGAGAGTGTGATATTCCAAAGATAGCTTTTTGCACCCGTTATGGTCATTTTGAATTCCTGGTCATGTCCTTCGGGCTAACTAATGCCCCAACAAATTTTATGGACCTTATGAAGCGGGTGTTCAGATAGTACTTAGATATGTTTGTTATTGTGTTCATAGATGACATCCTTGTATACTTCCCAAATGAAAACGACCATGCAGATCATCTCTGAATTGTCTTGCAAACCCTTAGAGATCATCAGTTGTTTGCCAAATTTAGCAAGGGTAAATTTTGGATAAGGTCAGTTGCCTTTCTGGGTCATATTGTTTCTTTTGAAGGTATTCGAGTTGATCCTCAAAAGGTAGAAGCTGTGAAAAATTGGCCTAGACCTATTTCCCCGTCTAACATTAGGAGTTTCTTGGGTCTAGCTGGTTACTATCGTCGTTTTGTTGAGGGTTTCTCCTCCATTGCTACTCCTTTGACCCGGTTAACCCAAAAAAAAGTTAAATTCCAGTGGTCAGATTCTTGCGAGAAGAGTTTCCAGGAGTTGAAGACTCGACTCACTTCAGCCCCTGTGATGACCCTGCCTAATGGTGCAGATGATTTTGTGGTGTATTGTAATGCCTCGATAGTTGGTTTGGGTTGCATATTGATGCAAAAAGGTAAGGTTATAGCCTATGCCTCTAGTCAATTGAAACCGCATGAGAAGAATTACCCGACCCATGATCTTGAGTTAGCTGCAGTAGTTTTTGCATTAAAAATCTGGAGACACTACTTGTACGGTGTTCATGTTGATGTCTTTACGGATCAAAAGAGTTTGCAGTATGTGTTTACTCAGAGAGAGTTAAACCCGCGACAGAGGCGATGGTTAGAATTGCTTAAGGAATATGTTATATCCATGTTGTATCACCCGGGAAAGGCCAATGTAGTGGCGGATGCCCTTAGCAGGTCGTCCATGGGTAGTGTGACGCATGTAGAGAACGATAAAAAAGGATTGGTTCATAAAATGCATCGTTTGGCTAGGTTGGGTGTTAGATTTCTTGATTCAGCTGAGGGTAATGTTTGGGTTCAAAGTAGTTCCGAATCTTCTCTAGTTTCAGAAGTGAAGGAGAAGCCGGATATGGATTCTCGTTTGGTTGAACTGAAAGAGTCAGCTAAAGACCAAAAGGTAGAGGTTTTCTCCCAAGGGGGAGATGGTGTATTGAGGCTTCAAAATAGGTTGTGTTTTCCTGATGTTGATCATTTGAGACAGAGGATTATGGCTGAGGCGCATGGCACGCGGTATTCTATTCATCCCGGTGCTACCAAGATGTACCGCGATTTGGGGAAAATTTATTGGTGGAATGGTATGAAGAGGGATATAACGAAGTTCGTAGAGAAGTGTGCAACTTGCCAACAGGTGAAGATAGAGCACCAGAGACCTGGTGGTATGATGCAAGAATTTAGCATTCCTACTTGGAAGTGGGAAGTGGTGAACATGGATTTCGTGACCGGTTTACCTCTCTCTCATTGTCATCATGATTCTATTTATGTTGTTGTAGACAGG
Organism: Capsicum pubescens; assembly: GCA_030864215.1. NCBI lineage: Eukaryota > Viridiplantae > Streptophyta > Magnoliopsida > Solanales > Solanaceae > Capsicum > Capsicum pubescens. The sequence continues at coordinate 82,508,903 of CM061543.1, read as the reverse complement.
TTGACTAAGTCAACACATGTCCTGCCAGTACATGCATCTTTTACCGCTGAGGACTATGCTAAGTTGTACATCCGCAAGTTAGTCAGGTTGCATGGAGTTCCGTTGGCTATCATCACCGATAGAGGTACTCAATTTACTTCTCAGTTTTGGAGAGTTTTTCAGAAGGGTCTTGGCACCCAAGTTCGTCTTAGCTCCATTTTTCATCTGCAGACAGACGGTCAAGCTGAGAGGACTATCCAAACTTCGAAGGATATGTTGAGGGCATGTGTTCTTGATTTCAAAGAAAGTTGGGATGAGCATTTGCCATTGGTTGAATTTGCTTATAACAACAGTTTTCATGCTAGCATTGGAATGGCTTCATTTGAGGCTTTGTATGGAAGGAGATGTAGATCACCCATAGGTTGGTTTAAAGTGGGTGAGGCTGTTGTGATTGGACCTGATGTTGTGTTTGAGGCCATGGAGAAAGTTAAGTTGATTCGGGAAAGGTTGAAGATAACCCAGAGTCGTTAGAAGTCGTATGCAAATGTGAGAAGAAGAGCTCTTGAGTTTGAAGTTGATGATTTGGTGTACTTGAAAATTTTGCCCATGAAAGGGGTGAAAAGATTTGGAAAGAAAGGAAAGCTTAGTCCCTGATATGTTGGCCCTTATAGAGTTTTGAATCATGTTGGGAAAGCATCTTATGAGATTGAGTTGCCTGCAGAGTTGTCAGCTGTCCACCATGTCTTTCACGTTTCCATGCTCAAGAAGCACATTGGTGATTCTGTTGTGGTTGAACCATCAGAGAGCTTAGATGTTCGGGATAGTCTTTCTTATGATAAATTTTCGGTCGAGATCCTAGATTATCAAGTCTGTAGACTAAGAAACAAGGAGGTTCCCTTAGTTAAAGTTCTATGGCAAAATCAATCAGTTGAGGGTGCTACTTGGGAAAAAGAAACAGATATGCGAACAAGATACCATCATCTCTTCACCGCGAGTCCAAATCAAACCGAGGGTATTATTCTTCTTTAATTCACTTTCCTACTAATCCAGCGTATTCAGTTGTATAAATATCCATTCTATGATATGTGCATTCTATGAAGTACTCAAAAATCTAGAGTGAAGCAAGTCGGTTGAGCAAATGGTTCCTATAAAGTATTTCTAGTTTCCACTTTGATCTTGAGCCTAACTAGCAACATTCGAGGATGAATATTTCCAAGGGGGAGATATTGTAATACCCCGATCGTTTCTTAAGCCTAAATCTATCTTTTGAGTGAATATGGATGACTTCCAAAGTTATTGATGTTTATAACATGTTGTATTTCTCTAATTTCTACTTTTATAGATGTAGAGCATTGAATAAACTTTCCATCGATACCAAATTCGCCCAAATCCGACACTCGGGTGAAGAGTTAGAGCCATTTTAGTGAGACAGTGTGCCACCTGGCACTTTAACGCATCGCGGAGCCATCCAAAATGGCAATTGTAATTTTCCAGTGAACCTCCGCGATATTTGCGCGTCGCGCCAAGACTCAATATTAGGATTGTCAAATTTCAGTGCACCAACGCGATTCCACCGCGTCGCGGTGCCCTTCCAGGTCACGACCAAGGTGGCAAATACGACTTCACCGCATCGCGCCACTGAGCAGTTTCCCAATTGTAAAAATCCAGTGAAGGTCCGCGATCATGGCGCGTCGCGCCAAGGCCAAAACTCAAGCTCCAGTTCTAGAATTTGCTCAAGGGTATTTTGGTCATTTTCGCCCATTTTGGCCTATATATATATATATCCAAGTAGATAAGAGCAATTCATTTTCTCTCCAATCTCTTCCAGGAAATATATAGAGCTAGGGTTTCTCTCCTCCAATTCCAAATCCAAATCTTCTCCAAGAAAATTCAAGAATCTTCCGTGTATTTTACCGAGTTGTTCAAGAATCAAGTTCTCTAAGTCAAAGGTATCAAGAAACTTAGCTAAAAAATCTGAAGAAGAGTTTCCAATCAAGTCTTTTCTTCTTAAAATCATAATCAAGGTATGTGGGGCTTGAACAAAAATATCCTTTCATTCTTGTGCCTAAAGAATTGATTTTTACTATTGGAATTTCATGATCCTTACAAGTGGGTTTACACCCAAATTTCTTTATTTATGATTTATGAGATTTGAGTTGATTAAGTTTTATATTTATGATTATTTTACCATCATATTTCTTAAATTGAGAATTTATGCCATGAATTGTATTTTGTTATTATGTATTGATATTTCTAAGTGATTTAAGACAAGTGTCATGAGTTATGGTTTTTCCATGAGAAGTTTGAGTATTGAATATATTTATCGATATTGAGCTTGAGAGTCAAGAATGAGTCCTATGATGTTTTCTTGAAGCTTTTAATACTTGATATGATTTGATAAGCAAGTGTACTTGATGTTGAGAAAGACTGTTTGAGTTTGAGTCGAGTTAGGAATCCACAAGTTGTATATGATTTACAGATGAGATATATTTATGATTTGGTCTTCATGATAGACCCTTGAGTTGATTAAGGTAGATTTCCTAACGTGTTCTGAGCTGAGTCTGGGAGGAATATTTAGCACCGAGCGGGAAGTGTGGGTTCAGTGCATCCTACTTTCCCAGAACGACGTGCCACCGTAGGATTGAGATTTGAGGGCTAAAGTGCCGAGTTTGTGATCACAGAGATGAGTTTGAGGTTATACTCCCTGGCAAGAGTATAACGCTCCCGCCAATGTGGGGTTTCTTTCTTAGGAGGGCAAAACGTTGGACTCCATGTGGCTCACATGGTTTATGTCGGTTATAAGAAACTCCCAAGTCCATAATAGTCTAAGTTTCTTGAGTTACCGAGTCACTCTAAGTCATGAGTTAAAGAGTTTGAGTTGAGCCCAATGATTTATGAGATTTTGTGAAGCATGTGTTATTATCTATGATTTGTGGAAATTATGTTTCAGGAAATTCAAGCGAAGAGAGTCATTATTGTCATCATGCATAACTTTATTTTACATTTATGATATTGTTTAAAAGTGTTGCATACACCCCCACATACTCAGTACAATCCCAAGTACTGATTCCCATACTCTTCTATGTTCTACATTTTCTCGTGATGTAGGTTTAGGTGTTCAGTCTCAGCAACGATAGTGTTCTTTGAGTACCTCCATCTACATTCTTACAGTTGGTGAGTCCTCATGGTTTGAGGACCTATGTCCCTGATTTTTTACCTTAATAGTAGATGGTTATTTCTTTTCAGTTCAGGCGAGTCAGTTGGGGATCTGTCCCAATGGCTCCTCAGTCTTTTGTAGTAGAGGCTTTGTCAGACTAGAGTACCAGTATGTACAAAAATTTCAGTATTTTGTTTGTACAGGAAAATATTTCTTCGTATCTTAGTATGCTCATGACATGATTATTCTTCCCTATTTTAAAATGATTAGTGTTATAGTGAGTTCTGAAAGTGATGACGGGCTTAGAGGGTTAGCTTGAGGCCACATGTGGCCTTAAGCACCGTGTGACATCTCGGGATAGGTTCTTGGGTCGTTACAAGTAACTAAATGCAAAACTCAACACTCCTCCTTTGCTTTAGTTACTGCAATTTTAAAAAGTTGCTCCTCCTCAATTTATGTTCTTGCAATTGATTTGAATTTTTCTTGATTTTTTTTTCTTGAATTTGAACTTTCTTTTTTCTTCTTTTGGTTTTGTGCTTAAAGAACAACATCAACAATCTTGTCTTGTTTGAAAGAGCTTTTATAGGCTTCATAAAATATTGTAAGAATTTTTATTTCATCACAACATCACATAAAGCATAGGTTTCAAGATATGATTTTTTCACAGAACAAATTTAATTGTTTTTGTCTGTGAAAATTTTTGGGCATTCAAAGAGAGACTGCTGCTTGACATCTTTTTGGTTGAAAATAGCCCAACATTTTGAAAATAAGCACGGGTTGAAAATGGTAGCCCTGACGGGTTAAAATGGGTAGCCCTGACGGGTTAAAAAGGTAGCCCTTACGGGTTAAAAATGATATGATAGCGCTTTAGGAGAACTCACAGATCTCGAAAGATTAATGAGGCTCTTGATACGACTATTTTTTTTTTTAAAGATGAGGCAGTGAAAAGGGGTTAAAATGACTCTCTTTCGATTGAAATTACTTTAAGCTTTCAATAAGCTTTCAATGGCTTTCCAATAAATTTCTAAAGCACAAAGAGGCTTTAAATAGGCAACATACAGTAAGAAATCTGCATAATTTAAATTTAAAATCCTAAAGATTCTCAACAACTAAAACAACTTAATTCAAAATTTAAATTCATTCTAATCTAAACAATTTGTTAAATAAATTACTGCAGTAACTAAATGCAAAACTCAAGAAAAATATTACTAAAATTTACTACAATTAGTTGACTAAAGTTTCCGTGATATACTAGCTTCCAAAAACATGCTTGATCCGAAGACAATTTGTGTATGACTTACTTCATGAGTTTGTTGCCTGTATAGTTTTTTAGAGTGATCACTAGCGAGAATAGCATTCAACAGAAATATTCTAATATGTATATGTGGTAGCAACTAGTAAGTATATATAACTTATATTTTCTTCGTTCATCTTTACTTATTCATTTTTCTATTTTGAAATATTCAGCAATATTTGTTCAATTTATAAAATTTAATAGATAATTTATTTATTTTTATCCATTTTGTCCTTAACATTAAATACAATTCATTATCGAATACATTTCTCAAAATATTAAATTTATTATATTCAAAGACTAATATGTGGTAAAATTATCTCTATCATTTATTGTTTTGATCGCCGTGTCAATAAAAAATTAAAAAAATAAAGATGAACGGAGAGAGTATATATGAATGTATGTTTGGCTCAAATATGTGTTGGTCAGGGGGAGATTCAATATTTTAAATTTATGAGTTCCTTTTACGAGTTTAAATTAATATTATAATAATAAAATAAATAAATAAATAAATAAATAAATAAATAAATAAGTTTGCAGTTATAAATATTTATAAAATGGTTAATTTAGTGATTTTGTAGCATTTGTATACATGATCTGAAAACAAAATTATGTATCCACCTCAGGTGTTGGATACTTGTATCTAATTTTGGCATACTTCAAATTAAGCCAAAACACTTCCAACATGATCCAATCCTCTCTAGGCATTAGGTAACATCATACATACATGATCAAACACATTCAAAGACCAACAGAACTGGATTGTCATATTCATGCATATAACACCTCGTTTGGTGTGAGGTACTAAATCAAATAGTTTCGGGATAAAATAATAGTTTCGGGATAAAAATTTTAGTGCACCGTTTGATTGTCATGGTTGGGATAACTTATCCCATCATTTACACCATAGTGATGTGATGAGTTATCCCATATGGATGGTGAAATAAGTACTTATCCCGGATAATTTCGGGATAACAAATCCCGAAATAACTATTTTCCAACCAAACAAATACAAGCTAAGTTACGTAATTAAAGGGTTCTTCACTTGTTTGGTAGGGCATATAATTAAAAATGGTATTGCATATGGTGTATAATAATGAGGGGAGGAGTCACATTGGGCCTTTAGTAGAAAAGTATTCTATTTATGAATGATTAAAATTACTTTTTAATATATATTAGATGTTGAATCTCTTCGACTAGTTTCTACATTTAATTTTTCATATAATAATAAATTTTATTAGTGAAAATCTTGACTTCGCCAATTGTAGACACTAATTATGGTGACTTGGTGAATATCTATATCTATAATAATATATTAAAAGTGTGAAGACCTCTTAAAAAAGTGATTTGAACTTTTTACCCTTTATTAAAATTCTCCGTAATAGACAAAAATATCTTTTTACTATTTTTATATTTATAATATTTAAAATTTAAAATTAAGGAATCCTAAAATATATGGTAAGAAAATAATATATTTTTTAAAATAAAAAGTCGTAGCAATTTTGGAAGAAAAAGTATGATAAATTTTATTTTTATGTTTAAGTGATTTTTTTGTCTCCTTAATAAATATTCAATTGCTCCCTTTATATTTTAGGAACTTTTTACTAAGGAAAAAAAATCTCAATTCACGTGAACACTGACAAATGACTTCTCATTAGTGGTAACTATATATACAACACCTGTGTTAAGAAAAATTATTGAATAATAGTTTCTTTTAAGCATTGTGTTCTTTATTGATTATTTTAAGCATTGTTTCTTATTTTGCATGCTATTTTTAATTTCTTTCTTTTGAAGCTTACACCTCTTTACTATATTTCACATGTTTTTTCCCTCTTATGATCATGTTTTGTATATCTCTCTCTAAATTATTTACTTTTTAATAATTTGATTTTGGGTAATCATTTATTTTAATATAATGTGGTTTTAATTTTATGTTGCAGTGAATTCATGTCAAGAGTTGGTTGTAATGATTAATGATTATTAAAAGCGGTTATTGAGGTTACGATCTTAGACAATATTCGAGAATCAATTTGATAAGTTCTACTTCAGATTTTTGTTACCGTTTACTTAGTATTTTTTTCACTACTTCTAAATATATGAAAAAAACTGTCATAAAATAAATATATGAAAACATAATTAGATGTTTTATTTTTCTATTGTTGACGGTAAAAGTTAGATGTATATTTTTAATATTATGAAAATAAAGTTGGGTAGGTATTCTTTCATGCACACATGGTTACACCGGATTAGTGTCTCCTAGAGTTTTGCTTTTGATAAAGACAAAGCTGAGAGATGTTACGGAGATCAAAATGACGATTTTTTTTTTTTAGGTTGATCACAGTAAAATATGAATATATATTTTTTTGGTCATATTGTCTTTTTTATATGCTATCATTTTTTTTTGTCAAGATATAGACTCATGCATTTTTACAAGAAAATTATGAATCTAAATCAAATTTTAAATAAAATAAATCCATTAGAATGACTGAAATACAATAATATGAAGAGATGTTAGATAAAATATAATAATTTAATATATTGATAAAATACATCGATTATATATTTTTTATTCAAACACTTAATTACGATTTATTTCAATTAAGCACTAAATATATTATAAAGTGTTCGTAGCTATAATCACTTATGACTCAAGTTGTCATCTTCTTTGATTACATGCATAAACCTCTAAAGAAGGTGATAAGTTTTATGTGGTTAACTTATTTGAATAAGTTGAAAAAGAATTTCAAAATTAAAAGTATCTAATAGGAACACTCTATAACAAATAGGATTATTTCATTAGTGTAGTGTCAACAACTATTTTTAAACAATTTTTCTTCTTATTTTATATTAATTGACAATATGCACACTTACAAAACACGTACATAAGTCTATATATTAAAAGATGAAGACCATTACAAAAGCGATTTGAACTTTTTATCCTTCATTAAAAGAGTCTATAATAGATAAAATCATCTTTTCTCTATTTTTTTCATATTTAAAACTTTTAAATTAACTAAATTTTATGTAATAAATCCTTCCTTAAATTTTGTAATATAATTAAATTTGTAAGAAAAATTAATTATGGAAAAAAATAAAAATTTTAGACACTTTCGAATTCTTTTAAATATAGGAGTTTCCTCTATATTAGGAAATGCCATTTATAGTTAATATTTTAGGGGTATTTTCAATTTAATTTGCAAGAAATATTTACCTTATCAATATTTTATAATAATATGGTAAATAAAAGTGAACTATAAATTTTTATTATTATTAAGTCTTTTCTTTTTTAGTTATGTAAGAAGTTCTAATATTTTACACTTCTAAATCACTTAAAATATTACCTTATAGAAACTACATCTATCTAAGTAATGTTGGTGGAAGAGATATTCTTATAACTACTTTTTTCATAAGCTTTGAAGGAAGCATATAAGTATAATAATCACAAAAGATTACATTTAATCGTTCTAATATCTTGATTATTATATTATTTTGTTATAATTTCTATTCTATTCAAGTTTATATTGTAGATGGTTGCTCGATCGGACTTTGAAGAATTTTTTGTATTAAAGTTAGCTTTAATGATATTGTTCTAATATCTCGATTATTATATTTTCTGTAATGTTATTATCTGTTATTTTTCTGCTTAACACAGGTGGATGGACGTTTGATTGGGTTTTGAGAAATTACTATCGTTTGTCCTTCCTGCCTGCCAACTGACCCCTCACAGAAGTGTCTGCGTAAAATAGCACAAACATATCTTAATATCTTCAATAACTATATGCTCACTCCCATATTTTGCCAACTAGATGGACCTTTTAAATTTATATATTATTATTATATAATTATGCATTATAGGTAATATACCTGGTCCATCCAGTAATCAATTCACAAGATTCGTTTTCTCAAAAGTTTCTTTTCCCTTGTTTTGACTTAAGCGTGTTTGATCAGTTAATAAAAAGATTAATCTAAATAATATAACAAAACTTCAGAAGTTGATATGAACAAACTTTGATTCAATTTCCTATTTCATCTTTCCAATGAAATAAGAGTCGTACATAATTGAAAAATACTTGATTCTTTTCTTTTTGCCCACATACATACATACATACATACATACATACAAGGACCTGCCTTTTTTTGTTTTTGTTTTTCTTGTCATGCAACTAAAAAAAACAAATTTAAACCTACACAATAACAATAACTGGCTGGTCAGAGCACCTCTTTAGGCTTTGTGTTTATCTTTTTTCCTTCAATCAACATCAACAATAATTCAGTTAACTCTTAAAAGGCCTGTAAACTTGTAAATCAGAAACAACTCCAGCAAAAGAACCAGCAGCAGCAGCAATTGAGATAACAAGGCAAGCACCACTAAGTATTTGAAAGCAAATCCACCTTCCACTCCATTTTGGAATTTTCTTTTGTACAATGTACATTTCCACTGGGAAGTAAACTGTAAGTGGCCAAAATCCAAAGGCTCCAAGAATGCCAACAACGTCGTTAAAGAACGGCATCAGCATTGATATGAGTGTGGTTATGATCACGAATATAGTCCTCCAGATTAGACGGAAAAGGTTGAGCTTGAAAGGCTTGCATCCAGGGATTGGGACATCGATCTCTTTCGTGATGATTTTGCTATCAGGGTACCAATCAGCTGCTGTTTTTTCAACAAAGGCGAAAAGGGGTTGGCAGTAAACTTGGTATGCACCCACTAGGTGGACAACGATGGCTATGTTCGCGATGTCAAGAAGCCAATAGGGATTGTAGAATCCAAATCCAGTTAGTAGATTTCCAGGGGATTGGTCTCCAAATGCTGCATACCCAAAGCAGCCACAAAGCATGTAGAAAACTGTTGTTACTGCCACACTAATTAGTGTTGCCCTTTTCATTGTCTTGGCTTCTGTTGGTGGTGATTTTAGTGTATCCTAAATTATTCAAACATCAAGTCAGTACCTCTATAAGTAAGTGAATATTAATAATATTACATTATGTTCTGTTCAAGAAAATGGAATGAGACTAGCTAATTTCCTCTTAGCTAATTATTTTACCTGAATTTCAATAAGGATGAGGGAGTAAGAATAAGCAAAAGCTATAGCTCCAAGAGCTTGAAAACTTCTCCAAATCTTCTGCATTTCAGTTACTTCAGTTCCAATGCTAATCCCAGTGAGACTTCCTCCTATTTTTCCTGTTTCTGTAATTCAAATGGGAAAAGTTAGCAAAACAGTGGCTAAAGTTACAACAAACTGAAGGTAAAAAGAAGGCCACGTTGCTCGAACCCTCAAAAAATGTTGTCGGATCTGACACACATGTGACAGTAATTTTTGAAGAGTCGGAGCAACATAAGAAAAAAGGAGTAGTAAATTTGAACAAACCTGCAACTTGGGCAACCCCTAAACCAAGACCAATGGTAGAGTAAGTGAAGGACATAACAGCAGCCACAATAGAGAGCCAAGAAATCTGATCAAAGTCTGGGATTTGTGAGAAGATAATTTCCATCACTCCAAACATAACAATGTAAGGAGTGCTGGAAACATGGCAAGTAGCTTGGTGACCATGTTTATGGAAACAATCAGACCTTTTCACAGCCCTGTTAAGAAATCATTTCACAAAAGTTAAGCTATGTTGCTCGGACTCTTCAAAAATGTTTCTCACGAGTAGTGCGGTATCGAAAGTGAAGAGTCCACACTACTTAGTTGTTAATTAAGTACCAAAGAGCTACTAGTACTTACACCATGCTAATAGAAGATGCTATTGTGTATCCAATGGCAACTCCAAAAAGATTCAAATACTGAATTACCCCACAAATCTTAACCTGAAATCCACCTGAATTGAAAACAAAAAACACCCAAAGTCAATACACGCAAAAACATTGAACAGTCAAAAGAATTGGACATGAAACTAGTGAGGAAATTTATATACCAAGATTGGCTCGGACGGCATCCATATAAGTATAGTTTCTTTTGCCCGTCACTGGATCGCCGGTACGATAACAGTCAGAGAGCAAAGCAGAAGTGTAGTAAGTAACAAAGGAGAATAGAAGCAGAACAGTTGGACCAGCAACCCATCCAAGCTGAGCAGTAGCCCAAGCCAATGATAAAACTCCGGAACCAATAACAGCTGTTATTATGTGAGCACTTGCAGTCCAAACAGACCCTGAAAATCCAACAAAGTTCAGCTGAAGAATCCAACAAAACAAACAAATTTGTGATGAGATCAAGAGATTTGGCAATTTACCAGTTCTTTTGAGACGACCATCATCATCAAAACATTTGGATTCACCATACACATTGACGGAAACATCAAATGCTCTGTCCGCCATCTTTTTTCAAGAAAACAGAAACCTTATTAGTCCTCGATCTTCTAATTGTGTTTTCACCAAAAAAATGCTTCTGCTGCGTTTTTCCAGGACAATATTTTTTCTTTTCGTAAACAATATAGGCTTTCTTTTTACGTAAATCAGCTATATAAATTCAAAGTTCAATGGACCACTCTAACTCGAACTGGAACTGATTTCAACAGTGACTTTAAACTACTGATGAAAATTCTCACACTTCTTTTTCTTTATAGCATGAAACAAATAACGTGAAACACACGAAAGGAATGGGGTTTCGTTCGTTTTTTTTTTTTTTTTTTTTTCTTAAAAATGATTTGGTTATGGAGTATAGTAGAAAATGATAAGGAGATGACAAGGGAAATAAGTGCAGAGCCCTTTATGTGTTTGAAGAAAAACATGCAGAGCAGAGAGCTATAAATAGGGGCGCCAATGCTTTGCTCCCACGCGCGTTTTCCATAACTTCCACGAACAAGTTGGGGAAAGTAGGCCATAACCTCTATTATTGGAGTAAAATTTACAGAACTCTTTTTTTTTTTTTTTTTTTTGAATCGTTTTATTTTCAAGAAAATTCTCTATTTAATTCTAATAAGATAAAATGGGATACTGTAAGATTTCCTTGGCTAAAATATACGACTAGTAAAATGCGAAATGATATTACTTGTATCATTCCGAAAGATAACGGAGGCAAGGCGTGTGTGAAGGTAAACTCGATTAAAATTCTACTCATGAGCGTAATGATATAAGCATGAGACTAACTTGCGTTAAGTTAGGTAGCTTTATTTTTCATGTACTTTTTTATAAGTAATAGTAGAACATATCGATTTTCATCTTTAGTTCGAGTAATTTTATCAAATCTATTTAAAAATTTATCTTTAAATTAAATTAATATATATATGACATGTATTTAAACACAAATATCTATCACTACTTAATGTGCTTCTAAAAATATAATTTTACCGTAATTTTTTGGTTTGAAAATTATAATAAAAAAAAGGTTGGATTGAAAAATACCATTTTAGACTCGAAAAAGAAGAAATTACAGGCTAACTTTATACTTGGACTAACGGCGAAAGTCCAACAACTAATTAAGTTTTTATAAAGTAGATTTTCCATCCCCAAAAGCACTAATGAAATAAAAAATACTCCATGAGCTTTATTCTTCATACAAATTGGTAAATTAAAAATAAAAGAATACCCAAAAAAAAAAAAAAAAAAAAAAAAAGAGACTATATAGGTAAGCCACGTGATAGAAAAAGAAGGAAAACAGAAAAACTAGATACCCGTTAGTCAACCATCACTTGAGTGTCATATTGGACCAAAAAAACGTTTCCAACCCACTCCAGTTAAGGTTGACTCAATTTGGACCCATATTATTTTTTTTTTCCGTGATTCCTAAAATCGTTTTAATGTAATTAGAAAGTGATGCGTTTAAATTGTGAAAATAATTTCTTTCATAAATATAAAGTCGTCTATGATAATTTTTTATAGTTTGAATTTTTTCTGAACTCGAAAGTTTTCAGTGCATTGAATGTCGTTTTTTTTTTTTCTTTTCCCCTTTTATTTTTGATTTTTTTTTTTTTCAAAAAAGGCCTACAATAAAAATACTTATTATTTAACTCATAATTAAATAACAAATTTTATTTAAAGGACATAAATCATGGAACTATTAATTAAATATACAATTCATGTAAGAGGTAGTAATTATTATCTCCAGCACAGAATCATGGCCTAAAGTAAAAGAATCTCCCCACACTGGCCAATTTCCCCCCAACTTTCACCCCTTTCACTATCAACAAATATCTCTTGATAGTTAAAAAGTGAAATGTCATAAAAGATTATGATCTTTAACAAGACTTCAAAGGACCTAATTTATTCACAATTTTTCTTTTCTCCATTTTATCCTTTAATTTCACCCTTTTCCTATTTGTTACTTATATTTTCGGCCGTAGAAAAAAAAAAGTAACTGAGTCATGAATCAGCAGGTGCCATTTGAATTAGAACTATGCATGTATTAGTAACAATGTGCTGAATTTTATATAAAGCAACTAAAACAATTACTGTCAAACATGATACGTGTATTAATTATGAAAATTTTAATACAAGAATAATTTCCCACTATAAGGTAGAAAGTTCATAATTTTGTTTCTAACCTAATTAACAATAACTACTATAAGGTAGAAGGATCATGCATGTTAAACCCGATAATTATTTGTTAAGCGGAAAAGGATTAACACTACATATTTGACTAGTGTAAGCAACTTACACCAAAAAAAAAAAAAAAGGGAAGAAAATCAGGAGTAACCTAAGTAGAAATAACTCTTTTAAATGAAACATATTGGGTACCACGTTCCACAAGTAGACAATAAATGAACAAAAGAAAGTTTTAAAAAAACAAATAATACCAAAATAAATAAATAAAAAAAAAAAGGTTACCGTCATTGTTTTGATTTCTTTCCTCTCTTAGGAACTTCTTCCCAAATTGAGGAAACAAATGCAATTCAAATTCCTTATACAAAGGAAATCAACAAGAATATATAAAAATGAAAGGGACAATATTGTAAGAGTTTAAAGAGTTGTGTGGTTCAATTGGAGCAATGAACCAACATTTTTATAGTAGTAGTAAAGCAATTGAAAATTAGAATAATATTTTAAAATTCTCTCTTTAAAAGAGAACCTTTAGATCAAAAGCTGAAAATAAAATTCTTCATATGCATTTCTCCAATTCTCATCCACTGTTTTTTGTTAAGTTCCCACCTGGTTTTCGTTACACGCATTAAAGCCTGACTAAATTCGAATACGCATACTGTAGAGTTCATTTCTGAGAGCGACGTTCTTAGCAAAATTTCTTTCATTTTTAAAACTCGAACCTGAAATATTTAAATAAGAGTGAAGGGATATCAATCATCTCACCTTAATCGATATTGATGAGTTTCGTCCATTGTTGTTGTTGAAGGAGAATAAGTTCTTTTGAATTATATCTTATTTGATTCCCATTATAAATAATTGAGACCAATTATAGAGCATAAATTATTTGTACGTTGCTAATTAGCGCACCAATCAATTGTACTAGTCAAACATGTAAGAATGTAGTCCTACGAATAATCTAAAATTAAAGTATATTATACTACTCCCATTTTCCCCTTCTTAGTAAAAACAGAAAAAGATAAATTTCCATTCATGGATGGACAATTAGTATCTAGCTGTTTTTGACTTTATTTTCCCCAAAGTTTTAGGAAAATCGTGTAAAATTAAATAGAGAATTTAACCCTTGGTTACTTCATGAATACGACGCATTGTTGTACATTGTTAATTCGTCTACTTGTTTAGTAGTTTGTGTATCAAACATCATTTGTTTTGTTGTGCGTGTGGTGGGGGGTTTGTTTACATATGAAGACATGTAACAAATGGTTAAAGAAGAAGTGATTTCTCAACTCAAAAATCAATAAAGGAAACGAAACTAATAAACTTTCATGAATATAAAAAAAATTATAATATGAAGAAAAATAGAAGAAAGAAATGAGAGGACTAGAGAGATTTGGAAATGAATAACATAGTTTTTGTCTGGGCATTATCATAATTTGCATAAATTTATTTAACTTCCATAAGTCCCTATTTATTAATCCAAATTTCAAACATAGTCATTTAATTTGACGAAACAGGTATAACCTGGAATTATGTATTTTAGATCCACAACTGACATAGTTAATTAGTGTGTAGTGTTGTTGGTTAGTCATGTAAGCAAGTTTATTTCAGATATTGTTTTTCATAATAATAGGTTATATATAATTTGTATAAATACATTGCAATTTATGAAATGTAACTAACTCAATTCAAAATTTTCAATAGTGTTTCTTCTCTTCCTTTCTTAGCTCAAGCTTAGGTCTAATGGTTGTTAATAAAGATTGAGTAGTGATTGTAGAACATAAATTTTATTATGGTATCAGAGTTTTAAGCTCTTCAAGAAAATCACACATGAGACTTGATTCCTTTGCCACCTGGTGTCATGATCTAAAAATCAAGGGTCATGATGCCACTTGTCGAGGCGAACCTTGACGAGTAATTAAGTCTATCACACAAACCAATATAAAAGAGAAAATAACATCCAAACCCAAGTCAAGGCTTCTAGAACGAAGCTGAACCATATCAATATAACAATAGCAAAATATATAAAATCAAAGATATCATGCCAAACACCCAAAACCTGGTATCACAGTGTAAGAACTATTAGTACAACTCAAGAATCGTAATGCATAAGGATAACCAACAAGGAACAACTTTGTCTCTAAACAATAGTAAAAACATAGTCTAATACAGAAGAAGTCGACTCCTAATGCAAGAAATCCAGCTGCTATCTTGAATAGCTCCGAAATTGCCCGAATCAATTATCGCAAGGTGCACCCGAATCAGGATCGGCATCGAAAGAGCGCAGTAGAAATGAGTACGGTCCATTTGTACTCAGTAGGTATCCTAGACCGACTGAGCAAAGTAGGTAATAAAGCATACAAAACACGCACTCTGGACACGTCACCTGCAATAAAAAAATATCCCACAATGGTAGCCCACACTGTCTCCATTAACAGTTTTATAATACTCACATATATTATAGCAAGGTACAAGAAAGGAACACAAGTATACATTTATACCACATCCAAGTAGAGAAAAGAAGAACAAACATATACATGAAAATTAAGCGCAAGTAAAGATAGATAGAAAAAGTGGATAGATAACAAGTCAAAGATAGATATACAATCACAACATAAGCACAATAAGGTAAATGCAATGAAAATGGCGATGATGATGAAATACACGAGGTTGTCGCACAACCTCTGTATACACCTACAAAGCTAAAGCTTCTCGACGTAGGACCCATTGGGGATTCATCAACTCGTATACAATTGATATTCACTCCATACCCGCATCTCCTCTCCGGCACATCCTTCGGTGGAGGGTTTTTAAGACGTCACATTTTCTGTCAGAAAAAATTAGTATTTTTAGTATTACCATGGTGGTACCAATGTTTCATGAATGTGTATTATATGAGGATGTAATGCTCACAAATCAACTAAAGTGAGTGTTTTCATAGCCACCAGTATACCAACCAAGTGAGCCAATAATCTACTCAGTATTTTCAACCATTCATGAAATTCAACATGAACCGTATGCCAATAGATTAGTATAAAGTCAAATACACCATTAATGCCACATTAGGCTTTTTCATTAACATGATACGATAATTTCACGTATATAAGGTCAACAATATCATATAGGACCCTACACGGTCACACATAGCATATAATGCTCCAAAATCCACCAAATACATCAACATATAGGCTCCCACATGGGCAACACACAATAAACTTAAGCCATTTTCATGATTAGTCTGCACACCCTTAACATGCTTTTGTATCAACATTAACTACCTAGCCTAGTGTGAAGAAAGTTAAGTCATAACCTACCTCGAATGTCGAAAATCGATCCGCAAGCCTTCAATCCAAAGTCTTACTCCCCATAAATGAATCCAAAATTAACTAAAATATGAAAATATAGAATTTATGCATTAAAAGAAAGTCAACGATACCCATATTGTCTATTTTTAAGTCGAAGTCAAAATAGATCCCCAAAATAAATTTTTAAAAAATAATTAAAAATCATAATTTTATTTCAAAAATACATATTTTATTATTTTTCGGAGTGTACAGCTAAAAACCCAAGCAAAAATGCGTTAAAAATAAGATCCAATCGAAGAAAAACCATGTTTAAGTCTTACCGGGAAATCCCTAAACATCCTTTTTGAAGTCAAGAATATGAAGTTGTTTTGAAGATGAAATTGAGAAAAAACTGATAATTCTAAGATTAGAAACTTATCCAAGTGAAAACGGGTTGAAAATAGAGTTTGAATCGAAGAAATACAAGTTTTAGGCCTTTCGAGCCAAAATCTCCAATTTTTTACTTTAATCGGCGTTAAAATCAGAATTAGATGATAAAATTAGAGTAAAGTAGCTGAAATAGGTGTTTAGAATCTTACCCAAGCTTAGAAATGAAAGAAATTTCTCAAAAGTGTAAAACCCTAATCTCTAAGTCTCAAAAATGGGGGAAAATGACAAAACATGGGTATATATAGGGTCCAAGTTTCTGCGGACCCTCGCGATTCATTTGAAATCCCGTGAACTCAAATGAAATATGCTACTCTATCAAATTTGATGCTCCTAAATCAATGACGATATCAATGTTTTGAAGAAAAATATCACTTTCACAAAGTTGACCCCCAAAATTTGATTTCACAACTTTTCGTATTGAGGATCGAAATGAGATTTAAAAGCCATAAAACAACAACAACCATATTGGCACCTTAAATTTGACGTTTTGGATCTACTGACACAGTCCGTTGAGCCATACGACGCACAAATCAAAAGATGTTGACTGAAGTCAACTATAAAACTCTCGAAGCCACCTAAAATGATAATATCACATAATTCACACCAAAACATATCAAAAACTTTGCCATTCATCCCCACACTACAAAAATATCATAAAGCAACAACAGAGAATGGTAAAATGGTCAATTCACATAAAAATAATTTTTTTACATAATTCATCAAAAAATTGAATTGTTACGCCTAATAAGGCAGCTATTGGGTGTAATTGAGTCTATAAGGTGAAACTTAAGGCATCTGGTTAGGTTGAGAGATTTAAGGTCAGACTGGTGGCTAAAGGCTACAACCAACAAAAAGGTCATGACTATCATGAAACTTTTTCTCCAGTGGTTTAGATAGACACTGTGAGAGCTATTTTATCTTTGGTAGCTCAAAGTGATTGGCCTATTCATCAGTGTTATGTTTACAATGTCTTTCTTTGGGGTGATTTACATGATAAAGTTCATATGAAGCTTCTTTAGGGTTTACCAAGTAAGGGCGAGTCAAGTCTTGTTTGGGGACTTGTTAAATCCTTTTATGATTTGAAACAAGTCAATAGAAAGTGGAATCTCAAGCTATCTGAGGCATTACTGAAGTCAAGTTTTATTAAGAGTTGTATGGATCACTCATTATTTATCAAGCACACAGACACTGATATTATTATCTTATTATATGTGGATGGCATATGAAACACTCCATGGTTGGCCATTGAAAATTTTCAAGTTTTAATCCTACTGCCATGACTATGACTCTCCTTATGAGTCGTAGAGTGTCTATACGGGTCATAGAACTGAAGTAGTAAGGTACCCAGTGAGTTATGCCTGAGTTTTTGTGCTTATTACGACTTGAGTTCACAAGTCGTATAGACTCTTTAAGATTTGTTATGTTCCAATCGTAGCCTGACCAACTTAATACCCCAAATTTTTTGACTTGACTAAGACTAAAGTGAACGAATCGTATAGATTCACTTCGTGTCTTAATGTAGCAATCGTAGGGTGTTCAGAGTGACCCAAATGGTTTCTGTGTTGACTATGATTGGACCCTATGAGTCGTAGGGTCTCATTACGAGACCTAGGTTACGAGTCGTAAGGCTAACAGTTTTGGTGATCATGGAAACTGTCCAGCCTACGACCGGATTACATGAGTCGTAAGGTGGCCTTACGAGTTTTTTGGTCACCCGTAGTGACTGGGCGGGAATTTCCAATCTCTTTACTAAGGTATTTGGGATATTTACCTCTTGACCTAAGCATAACCCTCGACCTTTAAACATTATTGAGACTTATTCTCATACATAACACAATCAAAACATATCCTATTCACTCTCAAATTCTCTCAAGCAATAACACTTAGGGTTTCTAAGAGGTTTGTCAATTAGAGCTTCCAAGGGTAAATTCTCTCCGTAATTCTTGGGATTTTAGGCATGTGACTCTATCCTTAAACTTATTTTGATTAATGCATGAGTTTACATGGTTAATTATGTGATTTGGAATATAGGTTTTGACATGGTTGAGGGATTTTGACATGGTTTATCCTTAAATTGATTCTCTATGTTTTACTATGCATTGTTCATGTTTTATTAATATTTTTTAACATGTGGGGTGCATAGGCATGGTAAATAAACTAAGGGGTGATAGTTTTCCCTAATTTGATGATTTTGACTTGACATGTGGCTTTGGAAATTGTGTTCCCTCAACTCAAATTGTGAAATTGATAATGTTTATGATTTTTTCACGTGGGTTGACTTGCTTACTTATACTAATGCATTGACATAAAAGATTGATGAACAATGGAATGGTTTTATTAAACTTTGGGGTATGAGAATTCCCCATATGGATAAATAATTAAACCTAAGGGGTTGTGATTTCCTTCGTGTGATGGATAATGGATATGGTATGAGAATGAACTTGCAAGTGGGGTTGGTATGACGATACCAATAAGATGTCTTAATATATAATTGGTTCAATAAATTTGAAATATGTGTTAAATATTTTTAATTGGGCTTAAAAGAGGGTTGTGTAGCCGGGCCGTGAAAGTGGAGGTCTCAAGGCACCAATACTAGAAACCGCGCTAGCGGGCGTAAGGGTCTAAATGATCAGGAGGTTTGAGTTCCCCTTATTATATAATTGGGAGGTTTGATTCCCCCATGTTATATGAATTGGTGTTTAAGTCACCTTCTATTTATGCCGGGAGGTTCGAGTCTCCCATAAGGCATATGGCATATGATTATCCTCTGGTTTGTACGACTACACACACTGAGGTCCTTCCAGCTGGGGGAGAGCTGGGACCATATAGCCCGTGGGTGCCTTATTATGATAGTTATGCTATACAATTCAGGCTAAGATTTTTTAAGCTCATGCTAAGCCTTGTTCCCTACCCCGACATGTGATATATATACGTACATATTTGCATATGATTATGTGTATTGTATTTTGATTGTTTTGAATTGTTA
The DNA here is from genome assembly GCA_030864215.1 of Capsicum pubescens. Lineage (NCBI taxonomy): Eukaryota > Viridiplantae > Streptophyta > Magnoliopsida > Solanales > Solanaceae > Capsicum > Capsicum pubescens. The sequence goes on along the minus strand of CM061543.1, from coordinate 82,489,280 downwards.
TTTATGGCATTATCTTATTTTCCTTATCCCTAAGTTACATGCTAATGCTTAACCCGCTAACCATCTCCGAACATTGTATCCCCACATGATGCAAGGACCAAAAATACCTCTACTTTTCCTGAGCAGTGATCAGGTGTTCATGGATCGTTCATGAGTTGATTTGAAGTGGTGAGATTCCATACTTCTAAAGACTTCATTTCATGATTATGGTTTCCTTTGAGTTATAGACTGTTGACATTGTTTTGGCTATAATCTTGGGCATGTCCCGACATTTTATTGGTATTCAAATTTGATTGAGGATTTGTGGATATTGTTGTATACTTGGGTATTGGTGTCGGTTATCGGTATTGGTCATTGGTTATTGATATAACTAGTATTTTTTGAGTTTTCATATCCTATATTGTTATATGTTCAAAATGCAGTGCTTGTTAATGTGTATACTCTGTTTAGATAGGAAAAAAGGGGTGGTCTCTGATCCATGGCAGACTTGAGATACCCATCATTGCCAGGCCCTGGTTCGGGTCGTGACAAAGTTGGTATCAGAGCCTAGGTTCATGGTCAATTGGGTGTCCACAGTCGTGTCAAGTAGTGTCTCTTCTATGGTCATGTAGCACGCCACACTTATAAGGGGGAGGCTACGCGGCATTTAGGAATGTTTTCCTTTCTTATTATTCTATTTTCGGGCTTTAGAGTCCAAAGTCTTGAATCTCCTCTAATTTCCATTTTCTTGCCTTTCAGATCATGCCTCCCAGATGATTTGAAGCTCATGAAAACCCTTCTATCCCATTTAAGGACAATGTGGACGAAGCTCATGCAACTTATGGGGTACAAACCTGATCAAAGGTCGCTGCTTCTGATTACCCCCGTTGAGTTTCACCGGTCTCCACTGATCCTTCTGTAGATGGTGGCACACATACTCAATCACCCTCAAGGAGAGATTACTAATACTGAGTTTCGTCGTTCTATTCACCTGTTGGCCTAGTTGATGATATCTTAGTCACGTAAGTTGGGTCCTATTGGTGATGATGTGAGTTCTTCTGAAGCTACTAGATTTGGCCAATTTATGAGGTTGAATCCTCATGTTTTCACTGGTACTAAGGTTGGGGAGGATCATCAAGGTTTCATAGATAAGATATTCAGAGTGATGCATGCTAGTGATGTAGAGGGTGTGGAGTTTACTGCTTATCAGTTGAAGGTAAGCCTGTCAAACGGGTCGGGTACCGGCCCGTATAATAAAACTGGCCCGATTTAACCCGGCCCGATCAGTCCATAGGCTTAAGGGTTTCGGGTCCCGGGCCGATTTAATTTTTTGGTTGGGCTCGGTTAACCCGGTCCAGGCCCGCCGGTTAACCGGCCCGATTAGCTTTTTTTTTTAATTTTGGAGATTTGGGCTAAACTAGTCGTTGGCCGAACGGCTATATAGCCGTTTTTGGGTCCAAACGGCTAGTTTGGGCCCTTTTAGTAAAAAAAAATATTTTTTTTCATTTAAAATATTTTTTAATCTCAATAAAAATTTCTATAAATACCCTACACCTTCAAATCATTTTTCACACAATTTTTCATTCTCTCAAATCTCATTCTCTCTCAAATCTCAAATATTCTATATATTTAATTTCCTAAAGTGCTCACTTTAATTTTTTAATTTTACGATTACAAAGTACCAGTGGAAGTTTCTAAAGTCGCAACCTTCGGATACTTTCAAAATTTGGTATTGTTGTTCCATCTCTTAAGTTTAATTTTTATTTAGTGTATTAATTGTTGAATATTTAATTTTATTATATTTGTGTATTTTGAATTTTTTTAGTTTAATTTATATTATGGATAAATTAAGAAACCTAGCTACTAAAGGTTTTAAAATTTTTTATTTCGGAAGCGGTAGTGGTAGTAAAAAGTGAATTACTAGCGGTAGAGGTACTTCAAGTAGTAAATATACCCGTGTGCTTTCACCTCCAGTACCGTTTGGTACACCTTTTGAGGAAGAAATAGGTGTAGGTGCTCACGATTTGGATTATGTAGAAGCTCGGAAAAATTACGGTATAGAAGAAGAAAATGAAGTAGATGCGGTTAATTTAGACGAAGATGATAAAAATATTGGTGAGACACCCGTAGTAGGAAATGCTAACGTTAGATTTGAATCGGTTAATCTCCCTCCCCATCCTCCTCGTGCCCCAAGAGCTCATAAAACAACTAGTATTGCATGACAATTTTTTGAACGTATATCAGATATTGAGGTGCAATGCAATATTTGTCAATAAATATATTTGCATAAAAGCGGAGGAAAGCAAAAGGGTACGGGTACATTAATGAGACATATATGTGATGTTACGAAAGAGAGTTAAATATTGGACGAGGTGGTGGAGATATTGGTGGGACAACGCAAACTAGAATGAACCCAACAACCGGTCAGGTAATGAAGAAGTAAAATAAATTGAGGGACCGAGAAAAAATAGCTAAAATAGTAGTTGTGGGTTGTTTGCCTTTTAGTGTTCCTTCTTCTGATGCCTTTATTCATTATATACAAGCAATTTATAATCCTATGTTTAATGGTATTCCTAGAATTACTTGTCGGTCTGATATTTTTAGACTTCATTTACAATATTATTTTTATTTATCCACATTGTTAAAAAATATTCAATGTAGATTGTCCTTAACTTCTGATCTTGGTTGTGCTGTAAATAAAAATGATTATTTAACCATTATTTGTCACTGGATAGATAGTAATTTTGTGATGCAAAAACGTATTCTTGCTTTTTTATAGATGAAGATCGTAAACATACTGGAGATTTTATTGCTGATTCTATTGTTAAAGTTGCCGAATTTTATGGCATTGAAAATAAAATCTTATGTATTGCTTTTGATAATGCTTCTAACAACAAGACAGCAAAAACAAAGTTAAAATCTAAGTTATCTTCGCCGTTACCTGAAATTTTTCATATTAAGTGTGCATGTCATATATATAATTTAATTGTAAAAGATGGTCTTGCATTTTTTGAGCTTTATATTGAAAAAATCCGTCTTGCTGATGGTTTTATTCAAGAAAATAATCGAAGAAAAAGAATTAGATAATTTAAAGTAAAATGTCAAGAAAATAGACTTGCACCGATATTGATGCCTGTGGAAATTGATATTAGATGGAATTCTACGTATGATTTTTTTTAAAACTTGTTATAAATATAGAGTTCCTATTACACTAGCTTTTAACCAATATTGTGGTTCATTTGTTGATTCTGCTGATTGCATGCTATATGATTCTATTGGGTTGTAATTAATGATCTTGTTAAGTTTTAAAAAAATATTATGTAGCTACGGTTGAATTTTTCGGTGCTTATTATCCTACTGTTTATAATATTTTGGCATATATAGTCGATATTTCTGGTTTGCTCAAAGAATATAAAAATAAAGAAGGTTATAAAGAAGCTGTTGGTGCCATGTTTACTAAATTTTAAAAATATTTTTTCTCGATTCCCCCTATTTACTTGGTTGATGCTATGCTAAATACGTGCATGAAATATAATACTATGTGCCACTTTAGAATTATTGTTTATGCTAACTTAGAAATAAATACTAACAATGATTCTGAACAAGTACAACCTAATTTGTGGACGACTATGGGTGATGCAAATGAATACATAGAAAAATTATATAATCACTATGCTGATTTAGTTGATTTAGCCGTACCTACAAATATCACTCCAACTCTCGCTCCTTATCCTCCCGAGGAGCCATCATCTTCTAAAAGGACGACACATAGTGGTTTTCCTGATTTCTTTTATGATTTACCTTGTTGGAACAGTGTTGATAAGAGAGCTTACACATCAACTTATCGGGAAGAGCTGAAATATTATCTTCGGTCGCCGCCAGAGGATCGCAGATGACGGATCAATACGTTGGATTGGTGGAGGAGTAAGGAAACACAATATCCTGTGCTTTCAAAATTAGCTAGAGATATCTTGAATGTTCCAAGGTCAACCGTTGCATCAGAGAGCACCATTAGTCAGGGACGACAATAGCTTAGAGACAACCGACACTCATTGGGAAGCAATGCAATGAATGTTCTAGTTTGATCAGATATTGGATTAGAGCGGAAAGAAGAAACCAAGGAATGAAACCGGAGCCGAACGACGAGCAGAAACTTGAAGAAATTATGTCTCCACGGGAGAACTCAGCAGAATCAAATCCAATGCATGATTTTGCCCCCGTTGACTTTGACTATCCTATGCAAGTTTCCGTTAATATTAACATGAATGAGTTGGAAAAAATGATGCATAATTTGTAGATTTTTCATTCATGTAAATTATAAATTTTGGATCATTTCGCAATCAATAAAATTCAACATTCATTCACTCCTTAGTCCTTACTTTGTAATTTTTTCATTTAATTATTTAAATAGAATTTCTAGTTTAAATTTAAAACTTACTTCTAATATATTATTAATTTACTACCAAGTATTATTAATTTATTATATTAAGTAGCGTATATTTTGTATATTTGTGTATATATCTTCTATAGATGTGTATATTTAATGTATACATGTGTATATATTTTATAAATTGTATATATATTGTAGTATATATTTTATTTAAAGTAGTACATATATATTGAATGGTGCGTGTATATATATATATATATATCTTCTATAGACGTGTATATTTAACATATACATGTGTATATGTTTTATAAATTAGCATATAACTATAACTATAACTGTAACTATAACTATATATATATATATATATATATATATATATATTGTAATGTATATGTATTGTAGTATATTTTATTTAAAGTAGTACATATACATTGAATTGAGCGTGTATATGTGAATATATCTTCTATAGACGTGTATATTTAACATATACATGTGTATTTGTTATATAAATTAGTATATAACTATATATATATATATATATATTGTAATGTATATATATATATATATTGTAGTATATTTTATTTAAAGTAGTACATATACATTGAATAGAGCGTATTTATGTGTATATATCTTCTATAGACGTGTATATTTAACGTATACATGTGTATTTTTTTTATAAATTAGTATATAACTATATATATATATATATATTGTAATGTATATATATTGTAGTATATTTTATTTAAAGTAATACATATACATTGAATAGTGCGTGTATATATGTATATATCTTCTATAGACGTGTATATTTAACGTATACATGTGTATATATTTCGGATTGACTAATTTTGGAGATCGTCATTTCAAAAATAGTAAGGATCCAAGGGTATAGGGGGCCCAATCTCAAGCCAGTAGAGCCCAGTCAGCTCTATCATATCTTCCTTGCAGATTTTATGGTCAGTTGCACCGTGGTCAGTGTGAGAAGAAGAGGAATAGATGTTTTAATTGTGGTCATATCGGTCATATGCAATGGGTTTGTCCTTCTAAGGTTGCTTTTAAGGCTAACAAGGTTCATATTTCCACTTCATCAGCTCTTTCACCAAAGGGTGCCACTTTTAGTACCGATACTGGTCGGAATCACCTTTATACTCTCACTACCCGTCAAGAGTTCGAGGCATATCCTGATGTCGTTCCTGGTACGTTAAAAATCTTCTCTCTTGATGTGTATTTCTTACTTGATCTGGGGTCTACTCTTTCTTATCTGACACCATATGTGGCTATTCATTTTGGTTTTAGTTTCGAGTATATTTTGGATCCCTTTTCTATTTCTATCCTGGTGAATGACTCTGTGGTTACTAAAAGAGTCTATAGGGTTTGTGTGGTATTTGTTGGTGGTAAGGAAAATTTTGTGGATTTGATTAAATTAGACATGCTATATTTTATTGTCATCTTGGGGAGGATTGGTTGCATTCGTGTTATGCCTCGTTAGACTGTCGGACCCGTAAGGTCATTTTTAAATTTCCTAATGAGCCTATTATTAAGTGGGAAGGGAATCCCTAGCGCCTAAGGGAAGGTTCATATCATATCTCAGGTTCCGAGAATTTATTTTCAAGGAGTGTCTTTTCATTTGGTCCAGGTTAAAGATTCTAACTCGGAGAGTCCTTCTCTACAATCTATTCTCGTGGTTAGTGAATTTCCCAAGGTCTTTCCTGAGGATCTTCCTAGTGTTTCTCTCGATAAGAAAATTGATTTTGAGATTGATCTTCATTCGGGCACTCGTCCAATCTCTATCCCTCCCTATAGAATGGCTTTAGCTGAGTTGAAGGAGCTTAAGGAGTACTTGAAAGATATCCTTGATAAGGGTTTTATCCTCCCTAGTGTTTCTCCATGGAGTGCTCCTATTCTTTTCATGCGTAAGAAAAATGGTTCTCTTCGGATGTGTATAGATTACCGCCAGTTGAATAAGGTGACTATAAGGAAAAAGTATGCTCTTACTAGAATCAACGATTTGTTTGACCAGCTTCAGGGTGCTAAACATTTCTCCAAGATTGATCTTCGGTCGGGTTATCATCAATTAAAGATTAAGGGAGTGGATGTCCCTAACACTGCCTTTCAAACCTGGTATGGGCATTTTGAGTTGTTAGTGATGTCCTTTGGTTTGACTAATGCCCCGACAATATTTATGAACCTCATGAATCGGCTATTTCGTCAATTTTAGATTTGTTTGTGATCGTGTTTATAGATGATATTCTGGTGTATTCAAAGAGTAAAGTGGATCATGTCGATCATCTTTATATTGTGTTATAGACCTTAAAAGATCAGCAGTTGTATGCCAAATTTTTGAAATGTGAGTTTTGATTGAATGCTATTACTTTTCTGGGATATGTTATTTCTGGTGAAGGGATCATGGTGGATCCACAGAAAGTTTTGGTGGTTAAAAAGTGGCCAAGATCCATGACTCCAAATAATATTTTGAGCATTTTGGGTTTTGTCGGTTATTATAGGAGGTTTGTGGAGAGCTTCTCATCTATTGCGGCTCTATTGACTAAGTTGAATGAGAAAAAAGTTGAGTTTTTATAGTTTGATGCTTGTGAGGCAATTTTGAGAAGTTGAAAGATAAGTTGACTTCTGCTCCAGTTTTGACCCTGCTTGAGGGTACTGATGGTTTCATTGTCTATTGTGATGCATCCTGTGTGGGACTTGGTTATGTATTGATGAAGCATGATAGAGTCATGGTATATGCTTGTAGGTAGTTGAAGTTTTATGAGAATAATTATCCGACTCATGATTTGGAATTGTTGGTTGTAGTGTTTGCATTGAAGAATTGACGACATTTTTTGTATGGAGTCCATACTAATATTTTTTTCAGACCATAATAGTCTGCAGTACGTGTTCACTTTGAAGAAACTGAATCTCAGAAAAAGGTGATGGCTTGAGTTGCTCAAGGACTACGACATGAGTCTCTATTACTATCCAGGTAAAGCTAACGTGGTTGCTGATACTCTTAGCAGGTTATCTATGGGCAAATTATCTCATGTGGAGGAGAAAAAGTGTGGATTGGTGAAGGATATTCACCGCTTAACTAATCTTGGAGTTCGTATCTTAGATTATGAGGATGGTGGTATATTTTTGCAAGAGGTGGTGAAGTCATCTCTTGGTGCTAAGGAAAAGGAAAAGCAGATGTTGGATCCTATCGTGGTGCAAATCAAAGATGATGTGGTCCAATAAAAAGTTATGGCTTTTAATATTGGTGGTGATGGTAATTTGAGTTACCGAGGTCGGTTGTGCATTTTTTATATTGATAGGTCGTGAGAAAGAGTTTTAGTCGAAGATCATGAGTCACGGTATATGGTTCATCCTGGCTCAACGAAGATGTACCATGACCTTAAGGAAATTTATTGGTGGAATAACATGAAGCGGGATGTGACTAATTTTGTGACAAAGTGCATGTGTGTCAGGAAGTGAAGGTGGAGCACTTGAGAACTGGTGGTATGTCTTAGGAGATTGAGTTTCCTGTGTGGAAATAGGAAATGATTACCATGAATTTCATTATTGGTATTCTGCGATCTCAGAATCAATTTGGTTCGATTTGGATCATCGTGGATAGGATGAATAAGTTCATACATTTCTTGCCTGTAAGGACTAATTATTCTTCCGGAGACTGTGCCAAGTTATTTATCCAAGAGATCGTGAAGTTACATGGTGCGCCTCTTTCTATTATTTCGAATGAGGTGCTCAGTTCTTATCTCACTTTTGGAGATCATTCCAGAGAGGTACGGGGACTAAGGTGAACCTTAGTATTGCTTTCCAACCGCAGACGGATGGACAAGCAGAAAGAACGATTCAAAACTTGAAAGATATGCTTCGGGATTGTGTGATTGACTTTGGTGGTAGTTGGGTTGACCATTTACCTCCTATAGAGTTTGAGTATAATAACAACTATGACTCTAGTATTGGCATGGCTCCTTTTGAGGCGTTGTATGGTAGGAAATATCATTTTCCTATTGGGTGGTTCGAAGTTGGTGAGACAAGGTTATTTGGCTCAAATTTGTTCCATTAAGCCATGGAGAAGGTGAAGGTGATTCGGTATAGGCTTAAGACCAACCAGAGTCACCAAAAGTCCTACACGAAAGTGAGGCAAAGAGAGTTGGAATTCGACGCTGGTGATTGGGTGTTCCTTAAGGTGTCTCCCATTCAGGGAGTGATGTAGTTTGAAAAGAAGGGAAAGCTCAATCCCTGTTATGTGGGTCCATACTTGGTCTTGACGAGAGTGGGTAATGTGGCTTATGAATTGGAGTTTCCTTCTAGTTTGGTTTCCAACCATCCAGCCTTCCATGTCTTGATGTTGAAGAAATGTGTAGGTGATCCGTCCTTGGTTGTTCCTTTGTAAAGTGTGTGCATTTTCGATTCCTTGCCTTATGAGGACATTTCACTGGAAATTTTGGATTTAAAAGTCTGTCGGTTACGGATGAAGGACGTGGCTTCGGTAAAGATTCTCTGGAGGAACCAAAAGTTTGAAGAAGCTACTTGGGAAGCCGAGGAGGACATGAAGTCCTAATATCCATTCTTGTTCCTCGTTCTAGAAAATCTTACTTAAGGTATGTGATCTTTTTTCTATCTTTGTTTTCTGACTTTTGTTAAAGGAAATTGTGATGGTATTTTGTGTTAAATCGTGCTAAAGGATGTCTTAACAGATCATTCGAGGACGAATGATCCTAAGGGGGGAAAATAAAATACCAAAGTATTATCCATTAAAAATTTCCAAGTTTTAATCTCACTGCCCTGACTTCGACTCTCCCTACGAGTTGTAGGGTGTCTATACGGGTCATAGGACCTAAGTCGTAAGTTTCCCAATGAGTTGGGCCTGAGTTTCTATGTTGATTACTACTTGAGGTCACGAGTTGTAAATACTCATTACGAGTCATTTTGTCCCAATCGTAGACTGACCAACTTGTTACCCAAAACTTTCTGACTTAACTATGACTAAACTCAACGAGTCGTATAGACTCATTACAAGTCGTAACGTAGCAATCTTAGGGTGTCCATTGTATACCCAAATGGTTTCTGTGGTGACTAGGACTGGATCCTAAAAGTCGTTGGGTCTCATTACGAGCCCTAGGTTACGAGTCGTAAGGTCAAAATTATAGGTGATCATGGATAATGTCCAGCCTATGATTGGATGACACGAGTCGTAGGGTGACCTTACGAGTCGTATGGTCACTCGTAGCGACTGGACAGGAATTTTCAATCTCTTTACTAAGGGCATTTTGGACAGGTAAATATAACCCACGACCCTTAAACACTATTGAGACCTTATTCTCATACATAACACAATCAAAACATATCCTTTTCTCTCTTAAATTCTCTCAAGCAATAACACTTCGGGTTTCCAAGAGGTTGGTCAATTAGAGTTTCCAAGGGCAAATTCTCTTCGTAATTCTTGGTATTTTAGGCATGTGACTCTACCATTAAACTTATTTTGATTATTGCATGAATTTACATGGTTAATTATGTGATATGTAATATGGGTTTCAACATAGTTTAGGGCTTTTGACATGGTTCATCCTTACATTGATTCCCTATTTTTTATTATGCATTATTCATGTTTTATTCATGGTTTTGAACATGTGGGGTGCATGAGTATAGTGAATAAAATAAGGGGTGATGGTTTTCCCCAATTTGGTGATTTTTTCCTTGATATGCGATTCTGGAAATTGTGTTCCCTCAACCCAAATTGTGAAATTGATAATGAATATCGTTTTGTCACGTGGTTAGACTTTCTCAGTTATACTAATGCATTGACATAAAGGGTTAATGAACCTTGGGATGGTTTTATTGAACTTTGGGGTCTATGGCTTCCCCATATGGATAAATAATTGAACCTAAGGGGTTGTGATTCCCCCCGTGTGCTGGATAATGAATATGACATGGTAATGAACTTACAAGTGGGGTTGGTATGGCGATACCACCAGGATGTCTTAATACATAATTGGTTTAATAAATTGGGAATAAGTGTTAAATATTTTTAATTGGGCTTAAAAAATGGTTGTGTAGTCGGGCCATGAAAGTGGAGGTCTCAAGGGACCAATACTGGATACCGCACTAATCGGTACGGGGGTCTAATGAACGGGAGGTTCGAGTCCCCCTTAATATAAGATTGGGAGGTTCGATTCCCCCATGTTATATGAACTGTTTCTCAAGTCACCTTTGATTTATGCCGGGGGGTTCAACTCTCCTATAAGGCATATAACATATGATTATTCTCTAGTTCGTGTGGCTATACGCACTAGGGCTCTTCCAGGTGGGGAAGAGCTGGGCCCATATAGCACATGGGTTTCTTATTATGATGGTTATGCTATTCAATCCAGGCTAAGGTTCTTGAAGCTTATGCTAAGCCTTGTTCCCTACCTCGACATGTGATATATATATTTATGTGTGTGTATATATATATATATATATATATATTTATATATATATGTACGTATCTGCATATGATTATGTGCATTGAATTTTGACTGGTTTTGAATTGTTATTCATGGCATTATTTTATTTCCCTTATCCCTGAGTTACATACTAGCGCTCAACCCACTAACCGTCTCTGAATGTTGTATCCCCACATGATGTTGGCACAAAAAATATCTCTACTTTTCCTGAGCAGGGATCAAGTATTTGTGAGTTGACTTGAAGGGTGAGCTTTCATCGTTCATAAGACTTCATTTCTTGGTTATCGTTTTCTTTGAGTCATAGACTATTGACATTGTTTTAGCTATTGTCGGGGTCATGTCCCAACGTTTTATTAGTATTCAGATTTGATAGAGGCTTTGTGGATATTGATGTGGACTTGGGTATTGGTGTCGATTATCGGTATTGGTCGTTAGTTATTGATATAACTTAGAATATTTTGAGTTTTCATATCCTATCTCATTATATGTTCAGAATTCAGTCCTTATTAGTGTGTATGCTCTGTTTGGCTAGGCAAAGGGGGGTGGTCTCGGGTCCACGGAGGACATGAGTTCCCCATCACAGCCATTTTAGTAACAGTCATTAATTTTGATTCGGGTTGTGACAACATGTTAGTCACAATCATTAATTTTGATCTTATTGAAGACACCAAAGCAGTTTTGCACAATGCGTTCAAGATAAAAGTCATGGGAACCCTAAAGTATTTTCTTGCTATGGAGTCTAGTAGATCTTCAAAGAGCATATTAATGAATTAGTGGAAATATGCCCTTGAGATCATCATAGACTTAGGAATAAGTTTTGTTAATCCTGCATGGATACCACTCGAATCCAATAGTAGGTTGTCAACATCAAAATTAGATAACCTAATGCAAATGACAGATGGTGACATATTGGAAGAAAAATCTTTACTTGACCTTAACATGACCTGACATAGCTTTCTCAGTGCATACTCTTAGTCAGTTACTACAAGAACCAAAACAGTCAAATTGGGAAACAACTATTAGTCACGAAATATGTGAAGAGGGAACCAGCTTTGGGGGGCTCATTAAGTAGTGAGAATTCTAGTGCATTAATAGTATATTATGATACAAATTGGTCCTCCTATCCCAATGCCAGGAGATCACTGTCAGGCTTCCTTGTCAAGAAAGAAAACTCATTGGTTTCTTGGAAATCAAAGAAGCAGTGTGTGGTCTCTAGTCAACAGAAGCAGGATATAAAAGTATGAAAAATTCAATTTTTGAAGTAGTTGGCTTACAGCCTTGCTAAAAGAGTTGCATAATGAAGTGACTTACCTAGTGATTATATATATTGATAGCAGAGTTACACTCCCTATTGCAGCAAATTCTATATTTCATGAAAGAACAAAATATATTGAGATTGATTGTCATTTTATTAGATAAAAAATTCAAGAAATTCTGATCAAGACAGTGCATGTAGAGTTCAAATATCGACTAAAAGATCTCTTGACTAAGAGATTACGCAGGCCACAACATGAATATTTTATTGGCAAGCTTGGTATATTGAATATTTTCATACCTATCAGCTTATGGGGGAGTGATGAAACAGGTATAACTTGGGGAGCAGTTTTGAAGGCGATAGGAATAGTAGACTGAATCAGGTATTTTAGATGTACAGCTGGCATAGTTAGTTAGTGATACCGGAACAAACTATGGAATCATGAACTAAGCTAATAAACGAAGAAATAAAAGATAAAGATAGAGAGATAAGAAAAAAGATAGACACTATGAAAGGAATCGATAGCAAACAAAGAGTATATTAAACCCTTAATCCTCTATTCAATAAACCAAACAAAACACTTAAATCATACGCTTACCACAAGGAAATCGAATTTCCAAGCAACCAAAGTTTCTAAATGATAATCCAATTCAAGCTAATCCAAGCTCACACATACTCACAAGAGAGCAAAAGTCCATTAGAATCAAAGTTGCCCTAGAAAATGAAAGAGAACTCATATTTATAATCTAGGGTTAATTATTACAACTTAGAGGCCCAAAAGTGACCCATTTGTATTTAAAAAAATAAGTCAGCCTGCTTTGGCATCTGCTCAAGTAGATGGGCTGCACCTTGGGTTCAAATTCCACTGTTTGGCTTATACTAGAGTAGGCTAGGCACACCTTGGTCACATGTGGGCGCTTGTCCCTCTAGTGCTTCTCTAAGCTCTTCTTTGGCTTCCGCTGACCTTACCAAGGCCTCTTGATCCTCCTTGAAGGTAATATCCATCCTTTGGCACCTTTTGATAGCACTTAAGAGTCGTCAATCACCTCTAACTTCATGAGCATCCCATCCAAAGGTATAAAGGTAATTTAGATTATTTAATCCTCTCTTTATTGAAGAAGATTCGTCCTCAAATCTACAGCCTTAGAGCACAAAAGAATAATGAATAATCAATACATCCTTGAAGCATGAGGGTTAGCACATGCGTCCATATAAAAATATCCATGCCAAGGAGGCTCACATTTGACATACAACCAACGATCCTTTGTTATCAATAAAATGAATTCTCCATACACTATACAAAGGTGTTGGTAATAAGAAGAATAATGAAACAATGAAACTACTAAGGTCGTAAGACACAATTATTTCTTTTTTTCACCATAAGAACATACCCAAAAAACTTCAACTGTCTCCAAAAAAAATCTAATACCAATATGGACGTCATCAAATGTAAATAGGTAGTAAAGAAAGGTATGATGAAGATGAGTCTCATGCAAGGCATTTCCATACTTAAGAGTAGCAAAGTACTCAAGAAAGCTAGTAATTAAGTCACTACAAGATGGAACAATCAAGAATAGAGTCAAGTTACTAGGATGTACATCACCCTTTCTTTCAAGACAACCTATGTTCATACAAAATGCATTTCCAACACAAACATGGCCATCATCATAGGCAAAAGATAGAAAAGAAAATATTTAAGGACACTGTTCTGTACTACCCCGAGAGTACACCCTGGGCATCACACGGTACTTACATTCCCAAGGGACCACAAGCTAACCCATGAGATGGTACCTACTGTGAGCACTGAATAATATAATCATAAATGCGGAAGAATACTGATATGACATAAGGTTTTAATAACTGAATTCAAAACTAACATATGAATCTATAGAAATAACTGACTGAATCTGATAAAATACTAAAAAACTAGGATATACTGAATAACTGACTTAGTGTCTAAAAAGCCTCAAGAACTGACTGATTGAATATGAGTTGATGGGACAGGCCCCAACTAACTCCAACTAACTATTAAACTGAGACATAAAATAAAATAATCGGTCCTCGAATGATGAGGACTCACCACTATTATTGTACTGCTGATAGCTTGAGAATTCTATTCGCGAGTTGGGAACTAAGCGTCAGCACCTATGATATAATACATCATAGCACGAAAGGTATACGATCAGTACTTTGAATGTACTAGTATGCTAAATGAGGTAGGCTGACATGCAAGGTTTCATGAATATGAATAATAAACTATCTTAATATACATGTAAAGCATGGGATATTGAATAAAGAATATGAAATCTATAGATACTGGAGATATGTGAAGCATGTAAATATGGTGTATGTATGAGAGCCTATAAATACTGAAAATACGTGAAAATTTGTAGACATTAAGGATGCATGACCAAGCATATAACATGGGCTGAGTAAAATTTGTAAACTGATATACTGAAATAAATGTTATTTGTATGCTTTGGTTAAACAACACTAAAACTGAGCAACTGAACTGGGACTGTAACTGAGACTGTGACTGTGGGAGGTATCATCTAACCGACATACCCCAATTTGAGCTAATCGGGGTCCAACCTGTAACCCCAGTTGGAAGGGTGTCAATATCGTGCCACGGGTACTAACAATGGTTGTGTGGATCCACTAAACTGATATAATGTCCAAAGGACTAAGGGTTTCAATCCTGAACTGACGGGTGACCCCTGCGAGATAATCAAGCCTAATCTGACGGGTGACTACTCATATCCTGTGATGGCTACGTAGTTCTGGAGTATAGGGACCGCTACTAACGATTCTGCCTATCTGATAGGGAAGCCTCCATCCCTACACTCGCTCGGTGCTAAATCCTACTCCCAACTGAATGATATTGAAATAGTAGACTGTTCTGAGTTCATCTGACTGATATCTGACTATTCTGATAATGCTCAGAGTATATTCTGCAGACTATTCTGTAATATACTGGGACTAGACTAAATAGACAGCTATGGATTTCAGGTATTCAATACCCCCAGGACTCAAAACAACAATATTTAAATGACACCAAAATTTGGGGGACATAGCATGAAGGCTTTCATAAAACATTTACTCTTGTAGGCATTTTATCAAATACTTGTAGTTCATGGTTTAAAACAATCATAGGAATGTCATGGAACTTATAGAAATAGCATGAATTTGACATAATTGTACTAAATCAGGGTTTAATTCATTAAATAATAATATTAAAACAAGAAGGATTGAATAATAACAATAATTTCATGGTAACATGGTATGAAATCAATAGTACATGGATATTCATGGATTAAATCATAATGTAAAATCAAATAACCTGAAAAGATTAAATCTTTGTAATTTAAATAGGTTACTTGGACTCCATGGATGGAAGGAATCCATGGATGAACATCTAACATACCTTAACTGATGAATTCGTAAGGATTGGCCTTGAATTTAAGAGCTAGGGTTTCTTGTTCTTGAAAAGGAGATTTTTGATTGTGAGAGAAATTGAAATAATGATGAATAGTTAGGGTGTTTAGGGGTTAAATTTCGTGTTTTAGGTTAATTAGGGCCATGAAAAATACCCAAATACCCTTGAATGAATTTAAAAATGGAAACTGAAAACTGAAGATCCCGATTTTTGGCCTTGGTGCGACGTGCCACTATGCGCCAAGCCACTGGAAAAAGGACAACTAAACTTGGAAAAACACCACCACACAGTGCTATTGCGTTAATCCTTTAAAGTGCCAATTTGGCCACCTCCGCGACGCGCGCGGAGGACCACTGGTAATTGACAAACGGGAAATTGGCCTGCTCCACGATGTACCATGATCGCTGTCACACTGGAAATTGACAATTGTCATTTGGGCTATCTCCGTGACGCGCTAAGGGTTAAAATGATGGCGTTTAACGGCTAAAACTTAAAATCGCCATAACTTCTTACCCGGTTATCGGATTTAGGCGAATTATATATCGTTGGAAAGCTAATTGAATTTTCTACACAATGACAGGCTCTAAACTGAAAAATACTGAGTGTTAAGAGAATTTTATAGGTGAATACTCATGTATTTGGGATTAAAATACGAGGTATTACAATATCTCCCCCTTGGAATCATTTGTCCTCGAATGAGACTGGTTAAGCTGACAAAAACTTATGGACTGAGCTTACACTCTGAACATACATATCTGATATAGAGAGATCTTAAGAATATTAATACCTCAAATCAAACCTGAATTTGTGGAGAAAAGATAAGGGTACTTAGTCCGCATATCGACCTCTGTTTTCCAAGTGGCTCCCCCAACAGACTGATTCTGCCAAAGAACTTTGACCAACGAAACTTTTTTATTCCTTAGTCTGCGAACTTAATGATCAAGAATTTCAATTGAAACTTCCTCATAGGAAAGACTGTTCTGAACATCTACGCTTTCTAAGGGAACAACTACAGTTGTATCACCAATACACTTCTTCAACAATAAGACATGGAACTCTGGGTGTACTGAAGCTAGATCTGAAAGCAACTCAAGCTCATAAGCTACCTTTCTGAAATGACTGAGAATTCTGAAGGGACCGATATAACGGGGACTGAGGCTCCCTTTCTTGCCGAATCTCTTTACTCCCTTCAAGGGAAAGATTTTCAAGTACACAAAATCACCGACCTCAAAATCTGGATCCTTTCTTCTCGCATCTGCATACGATTTCTGTCGTCTCTGGGTTGTTCTAAGACTTTCTCTGATCAACTGAACCTTCTCTAAGGCATCAAACACTAAGTTAGGCCCTACTACTGCGGCCTCACCCACTTCAAACAAACCAATCGGAGATATACATCTCCTACCATTGAGAGCCTCAAATAGATCCATACGAATACTGGAATGATAGCTATTATTATATGCAAATTCAATCTAAGGCAAGTGGTCATCCCAACAACCCTTGAAATCAACAACGCATGCTCTCAGCATATCCTCAAGAGTTTGAATGGTCCTTTCTGGTTGACTGCCTGTCTGAGGGTGGAAAGCTATACTGAGATAGACTTGGGTACCAAGACCTTTTGGAATGCTTTCCAGAAATAAGAGGTAAACTGGGTACCTCTATCTGAGATGATAGATAACAAAATACCTTATAACCTAACTAACTCTCTGAGATAGAGTTTGGCATAGTCCTCAGCTGGATAAGAGGTATGGACTGGCAAGAAATGAGTTGATTTGGTCATCCTGTCTATGATAACCCAAATAGAATCGTACTGATGACGGGTACGAGGCAAACCTGTCACAAATTCCATGTTCACTTCCTCCCACTTCCATGTGGGAGTCCTGAACTCCTGCAAGGAACCACTAGGCTTCTGGTGCTCAATCTTAACTTGCTGACATGTATAGTACTTAGATAGAAACTCTGCAATATCCCTCTTCATCCCACTCCACCAATAGATCTCCCATAAATCGCGGTACATCTTAGTGGCCCCTGGATGAATAGAGTAGCGCGCACCATGCGCTTCTACAAGAATTCATTTCCCCAAGTCATCTATACCTGGCACATACAGTCTTTCCTGATAACGTAATACACCATCTCCCACTTGGGAGAAAACCTCCACTTTCAGATCTCTGACTGATTCTTTCAACTTAACTAGACTGGGATCTCAATCCTACTTTTCCTTCACCTTGGAAACTAGAGATGATTCTGAACTACTTTGCACCCATACACTACCTTTTTCTGTGTCGAGTAAGCGGACACCTAGTCGGGCAAGCTGATGAACCTCCTGAGCAAACTTCTTCTTACCATCCTCAACCTGAGCTACACTGCCCATAGATAGTCTACTGAGAGCATCAGCCACTACATTGGCCTTGCCCGAATGATATATAACACTCATTTTATAATCTTTTAATAATTCTAACCACTTTCTCTGACACAGATTCAGATTTTTATGAAAGAACACATATTGAAGGCTTTTGTGATTTGTGAATACATCTATATGTACCCCGTACAAGTAATGCCTCTAACTATGTAAGGCAAACACTACAACTGCTAGCTCAAGATCATGGGTTAGATAATTCTTCTCATAGGGCTTAAGTTGTCTAGAGGCATAGGGTATGACCTTACCTCTCTGCATGGGGACACAACCCAAACATACTCTGGATGCATCATAATACACAACCAACCCATCTAAACCATCTGGTTAGGTAAGAACTGGGGTTGAGGTATGTCGAGTCTTCAACTCCTGAAAACTCTTCTCGCAAGAATCTGACCACTGAAACTTAACTTTCTTCTGAGTCAATATGGACATAGGGGATGCAATAGAAGAAAATCCTTCAACAAACCGACGGTAATATCCAGCTAAACCCAAGAAGTTCCTGATGTCTGATGGAGAGATGGGTCTAGGCCAGTTTCTTACTGTCTTGGTCTTTTGAGGATTAACTCTAATGCCATCACCAGAAATAATATGGCCAAGGAAAGCTACTGATCTTAGCTAGAATTCACACTTACTGAATTTAGTGAATAACTGATGGGCTTTAAGAGTCTGAAGTACTATTTCGAGATGGTCAGAATGATCATTTTTGCTATGGAAGTAAACAAGAATGTCATCAATGAAGACTACGATGAACATATCCAAGTATTGCTTAAACACTTGGTTCATCAATTCCATAAAGGTTGCTGGGGAATTTGTGAGATCAAAGGACATGACTAGAAATTCGAAGTGACCATATCAAGTTTGAAAAGTTGTTTTCAGAATGTCATGTTCCCTGACCCTGAGATGATGATAGCCTAATCTGAGATCTATCTTTGAAAAATAGTTGGCACTCTGAAGTTGGTCAAACAAGTCATCGATTCTAAGAAGTGGATATTTATTCTTGACTGTGACCTTGTTCAACTGACGGTAGTCTATAAATATTTTGAGAAAATCGTCTTTCTTACGCATGAATAGAATAGGTTTGCCCCACGGAGAAATATTGGGTCTAATGAATCCCTTATTTAGGATATTCTATAACTTTTCTTTCAATTCTTTGAGTTCAGCTGGAGCCATTCTATATGGCGGAATAGATATAGGCTCAGTATCTAGAAGAAGGTATATTCCAAAGTCAATTTCCCTTTCGAGAGGAACTCCAGGAAGATCTTCAGGAAATATATCCGAGAATTCATTTACTCCTGGAACTAACTCAAGAGTTGAAGTTTCTGAGTTAGAGTCTTTGACTCGCACAAGATGGTAAATACACCCCTTCGATGTCATCTTTCTCGCTCTAAGGTACGAAATCAACTGACCCCTAAGAGTTGTAGTACTATCCCTCCATTCAAGGATTGGTTCATTTGGGAACTGAAAATGAACTATTCTATTTCTATAATCAACTACGACATAGCATGAGTGGAGCCAATCCATGCTGAGAATGACGTCAAAATTAGTCATCTCTAACTCCACGAGATCAATTGAGGTAACTTTATGAGATATTATGATCGTACAGCTCATGTATACCTGTCTGTCTATAATAGAAACACCTACTAGGGTAGACACTGAAAAAAGCTCTGCTAGAGTTTCGGGACTGACTCTAAAATTGTTGGCTATATATAGAGTTACAAAAGAAAGAGAAGCTCCAGGGTCTAGTAAAGCATAAACATGTAAGTGAAAGACCTACAACGTACCAGTAACTACGTCAGGAGAATTTTCTTGATCTTGACGGGACTGAAGAACATATAATCTATTCGGACGCTGACCACTAGTAGCACTGGAAGCGGCACTCTACTGAGTCGGGTGACCGGATAGAACTGACGACGATGGGACTGGCCCTGTTGGCGTACATCCCTACCTTTTTAAGAAACTACCCGACACTCTCGAAACCAATGGCCTGGTTGCCTCACCCGAGCACGCATTACTACCTGCTCTACACTCATCCTAATGGTGTCTGTCATATTTCTGACATAGAGAATTTGTATGAGCACTACTAACACTGACCTGGGACTTAGATCTTGGTGCTCTATCCCTATTGTCATTTTTGAATTTGGGTACTGGGGCACTGGCCGAAGAGGGTGTTGGGGTTGAAGACCTCTAATGAAACTGAGAATGGTTACCACCCTCTGACCTTGGCTGACTGAAGTTAAAACTACCCGTCCTAGCTCTCTTGTTTTTTTCTCCCTTTCCTTAATCTTCTACTTCTCTATCTGTTGATCATGGACCATCAGCCTAGACAATTCCATCTCACTAATCAGCATTGCGGTCCTACACTCCTTGACCACACTATTAGACACCCTAGACATAAATTTTCTCATCTTGGATCTATTATCAGCTACCACATGAGGAGCATATCTAGCTAACTGAATAAACTTGAGGGAATACTCTTTCAGGCTCATGCTGCCCTGCCTTAAGTTAATAAACTCTAACACCTCAGCCTCCCTCAACTCCAATGAGAAGAATCTGTCTAAAAAGCAGTGGTTAACTCTTCCCATTCTATAGGCCCTACATCAATACCCCTATCCACTTTCCACTGCTTAAACCAAGTATGGGCTACATCCTGCAATTGATATGCAACCAACTCAGCACTCTGACTAGACATCACCCCCATAACCATCTGTTACCCTCTGAACTATATCTAATAATTCATGTGGATCCTCTTCAGACTTGGATCCCGTGAAGGAAGGAGGATTCATCTAGGTGAAATCTTAGATTCTGGTTGCAGCAGTATTAGCCATTGGGTTAGCCGAAATAGCAGTTTTCCATTCATTTTGAGCTGATACGGAGTTTGCTAGAGTGGTGAACGCACCCTTGAATTCTGCATGAGAGACATGCTCATCCAGAGGATCTGTCTGGATGGGCGAAGGTGCTGGATGGTTTCCTTTCCTTCTTCCATTCTCTTGGGAAGCTTGTTCTGTAAACGAAAGAAAGAAACGAATTAGACTGAGGGTTTAACTTGAGCTCAAGCTAACTCGCACGACATGAATACTAAAAGAAGGGAAACTTTTCCTAAACGCCTCCTAAACTCTCATCCATAAGTGTGGCGCGCTACACACCCATGCACAAAACACTACTTGACACGACTTTCAGACTTTCTAGGACACTTTAAAACCTTAGGCTCTGATACTAAGTTTGTAACGCCCCGAGAATACATCTTAGGCATCATACGATGCTTACAATCCCGAGGGACCACAAGCTAACCCATGAGATGGTACCTGCTATGAGCACTGAATAATATAATTATAAATGCAGAAAAATATTGACATGCCATAAGGTTTGAATAACTAAATTCAAAACTGACATATAAATCTATAGAGATAACTGACTGAATCTGATAAAATACTGAAAAACTAAGTAAACTGAATAACTGTCTTAGTGTCTAAAAAGCCTCTGATAAAATATATCATAGCGCAAAAGAAAGGTATGCGATCAGTACTTTAAATGTACTGGTATGCTAAATGAGGTAGGCTGATATACAAGGTTTCATGAATAGGAATAAAAAACTATTTGAATATATATGTAAAGCATGAGATACTGAATACAAAACATGAAATCTGTAGATACTAGAGATATGTGAAGCATGTAAATACGATGTATGCATGAGAGTCTGTAATACTGAAAATACATGAAAATCTGTAGACATTGAGGATGCATGACCAAACATATAACATGGACTAAGTAAAATCTATAAACTGATATACTGAAATAACTATTATCTATATGCTTTGGTTAAACAACACTAAAATTGAGTAACTGAACTGGGACTTGTTGTTGTTGGAGCTGAGAATTGTGTTAGTATTGCTCTCGGGTTTCCTTTTGTTTGTGGACTATTTTTGGCTTATTTTTTGATACTATCCAAGTTGTTCTTGTATTATTTGGTATCAAAGCATGGCTTGATCTTGTTCCTACAAGATCAATCTTGGGCTTGCTTGTTAGAAAATAAAAAAAAATAAAAATTTCAGAAAATAGCAATTTATCCATTGTTGCTTTCTTGGCCGAAATTGTGTTCTTGTGGTGTTATTGGCTGAGATTTATTCTTGAGTCTAGGTCTAGGAGTCTTTTACTTGTCTTGTGTGTTTGTAGTGTTAGTTTTGTTCTTCACTAATATTGTGAGTTGATCTTGATTTGAGCTTATATTTGTTGATGTTGTTGACGTGAACTTGAGCCTTGACCGAATTATTGTTGAAAATTATGTTGTGGTTTTCACCTTGGTCGTATGTTGCTATTGTGGTTCTAAGGTTGGCCTTGTGTTGTTGTTAAGGATTGGTGGCTTAAGAAACCTTTTGTTGAAATTGTTGAAGCCTTGGTCGTATGGTTAACTTTGTTGTTGTGGAATTTGGAGTTGGATGTTGGTTTTGTTGTTGGTGTTCTTGGAAGTTGTTGTTGTGTTCTTGTTGATTCTTCACCCATTCATCTTTTGTTAAAACAAGAAAAGTTAACTTTAGATCTACAAAAGATGAGAGACAAGTTGTAGTATTTGTTGGTGAAAGGTCTAGTTCACATCACTCTTGACTTGACAATAACTTTTCAACCACTTTTCCATGATTTAAGGACCCTTGTTTTAAGGAAAAGTACAAAGAAAGTCAAGACTTCCTTTTTGAAATTTGAAAAGGAATTCCAAGACTTATATTTCCCTCCTTAACTAATTCCCACTAATTTCAAATTGTAAAGTGATCAAGATTTCAAATTGGTGAATAAAATGGTGCAAAAATCGTGACCAATAGTGTGCTACCACATCATCACATTTACTGTTCACGCAATATATTTTAAGCTCAAATTTTGATCTCTTAGTTTCATTTTGTTGTGTCATTAGTTTCGTTTGTGGATTCCAATACTAACTTGCAAGCTAGTGACCATTTACTAGATTGTGAGTTGGTTTTGAAACCGTTCTTCGTACTTACGTCCTTGTGTGTTTTTATTCTTCTTTGGAGTCATGGTGACCTTTTGTTTCACCTCTCAATACCTCACGGAGTACAAGCAATCATACAACACCTGTGGGATTAAGTGTGAGGAATTCGAGAACAAAGAAATAAAGGAAGAGTGTGAGGACCTTTCTTTTACAACTAACTCGTTTGTTGTTTTGTAGTGAAACTTCTTGGCTAAACTCAATTGAGCCGGATTAGATTGAAGGCAAATCTTAAGGTGGAGAGGAAGCCAAGGTGCAAAATGAAGGCGTTGACCGAGACTTAAAATTGTTGTGTGCACGATTTCTTCTTATTTTGTGGGTTATTTTGGTTTAGTTGTGCCGTGAATTTGAGGTCAAATTCCTCTCAAGATAGAGAGGATGATACGATCACGATCATGACGATGGACATTTTTGAGTATTTTGAATGCACTCGAGGGAGTGTGCAAATTGAAGTGTGAAGAAGGGTCTTGGCGTGCACAAGGTCGCCCCAAAACATACTCTATGGGCGCCTATTTTGTACCCTTTTCATTAAAGGGCTCTTTTGTCCTTTTACCTCTTAATGTAATAAGTCTATAAATAGAACATGATAGGGTTTTAGTTCATTAGTTATTGAATGTTGATGTAAGAACACAACGAACACCTCTCTTAAGAGAGAGCGCCTCCCTAGGCCGAAACTAGGACATGAGCAAGTGTGGAATTACTTATGAAAGCGTATTACTTAGAAACGTTGGTGCTTGAGAGGTGGATTTTGATCTTGTGTCTTTGTAAGGGTACGGTATTGCTATTGAAAGTATTAGGGGTCCTTAGATTTAATACATCTTTGGGTTCTTAACCTTGCAATAGTGTATTTCACACTTTCTATCTTTACATTTCATTTCTTCGTTTGTGATGTCTAGTGAACCCGTATGTTCTTGTTGAGTCTTGTCATCTTGTAACGTTGGATTGTTGTTATTCTAGTGTTGTTCTTCTTATCATAATATTGTTTATATCTTGTTGTTGTTAGTCATTTTCACCTTGTTTCTTGTTGTTGTTGGAGCCGAGAATTGTGTTTGTGTTGCTCTAGGGTTTCCTTTTGTTTGTGGACTGTTTTTGGTTTGCTTTTTGATACGATCCAAGTTGTTCTTGTATCAATACCCGTACCACGGGTCTTCCTAGCCTAAAATTGGTGTTTCAGAACTGCTGGGATAGTCAAAATTCACATACGAGGTCGTTTGAATAAAGTTTTTGCTCGGTAGCCAATTTAAACCAGCGAAGACTTCAAAATAGAAAATTGACTCTAAAAATCAAACGAACTGCCCAATAATCAAACTATCAATTTCAGGAAGACATAAATGATTTGGGGCAGCTATATGAAAGCTCTAAATGAAAAAATAAGCGTAAATACAGAAAATAAAATGAATAGTTATTACAATAGACAAACACCCTAAAGGAATCTTGAAGACACTAATACTCTCATGATATGACTTGATATCAATCAAAAACAAACTAATGTACTTGAATCAAGAAAGAACAATGAAGATAAAAGAAAAAAGCACACAAGAACAAAAAAGAAAAGGAGATAGACTCTAAAACTAATTAATCAATTACTAGCCGTTAATTAGTGTTTAAGAATAAAAATATGAATTTAAGAGTCATGAAATGAAACTAGATTGATGGAACCTGAGCAGAAGTGAATTCACAAGGCTTGAAATGCATTTTGGAGCAAGCTGGCGCAGGCTGGCCGCACCTTGGGCGCAGGTGGCATACAGATGCCACTCTTCTGACAAGTAACGCGCACCTTGGGCGTAGATGCACCCAGACCAGCTGAAAAATGGCCAAATTTGTCCTCTTCGTGGGCCTCCTTTGCCTCTCTCTTTTGAAATATTCCTTGGGCCCTTTGGATATGCTTTTAGATCAAAATTTTTGCTTGTTTTTCTGTCTATTTCTTGGATCAAACAACAACTTTTGAGATGAATTTGCCTTTTGAAGATATGAAGGTCTTCAAGAACACTATAAATACCAAAATTTTCAACTCTTTCACTTTGCTCGAAATGCAACAAAATTTGAAACTCAAGCTCCTTTCAGCCTCTCAAACACATTCCAAATAACCTTATGCCTCAATTCTCATCCAATTTCTTCAAATTTTTGAACCCATTTGTTAGTTTCTTCAAGTTTCAAGAATACAAAAATGGTGAATTCTTGAAACTTCTCCTATTAGCACCATAACTTAGATCTAGGGATCTTTGGATGTGGGAAATACTTTTCAACACTTTTTAACCCACAAACCAACACAAAATGAGTAGGATCTAAGTACCCATTTCACTATTTCTTCAAGAACAAGCTCAACAATGGTGACCTACATCAACATTCTTCCAAACACTCCAAATGATCAAGTTCTAACCTTAATATTACTAGATGGAAAAAATCTAGTGAAGAAATAAAAATAAGAACTCAAAACACATTTTTTTAGGGAAGGGGTTTCTTTAAGACCATTATTTTTAATTTTCAAGATATCTAACCCACGAGTAGACTCGTAGGAATTAATCTAAGCCTTGCGCTAATACCAAATGATACTGGAACAAACTAAGAAATCGAAAACTAATCTAAGAAATGAAGAAATGAAAGATAAATATAAATAGGACAAGTAATAAGATAGACACAATAAAATAAATTGATAGCAAACAAAGGGTATATTAAACTATTAATCCTCTATTCAATAAATCAAACAAAGCACCTAAATCATACATTTACCACAAGGGAATCCAATTCCTAAGGAACTAAAGCTTCTAAATGATAATCCAACGCAAGCTAATCTAAGCTCACACAAACTCACAAGAGAGTAAAATTTCATTAGCATTAAAGTTTTCCTAGAAAATGAAAGAGAACTCCTATTTATAGTCTAGGATTAATTATTACAACTTGTGGTCCCAAAAGTGACCTTTTGTAACAAAAGAAACAAGTCAGCACGCTTTGGCATCTGCTCAAGCAGATGGGGCATACCTTGGGTGCAGATGGCATCTGCATGCCACTGTTTGGCATCTGCTTGAGCAGGTCAGACGCACCTTGGGCGCATGTCCCTCTGGTGCTTCTCCAAGCTCTTATTTGTCTTCCGTTTGACCTTGCCAAGGCCCCTTGACCCCCTTGAAGGTAATCTCCATCTTTTGGCACCTTTTTATAGCACTACGAAGTCGTCAAGCACCTCTAACTTCATGAGCATCCCATTCAAAGGTTCGGAGGCAATTTGAATTATATCAGTTAGTGTGTAGTGGTGTTGATTTGTCACGTTAGTGAGTTTGTTGTAGATAATTTTTTCATAGTGATAGGCTATATATGATTAGTATAAATATACTACAATGTGTGAAATATAACTAACTCAATTCAAAATTTTCAATACAATTTCTTATCTTCTCTTGTTTGCTCAAGCTTAGCTCTAATGATTGTCAATGGAGATTGAGTAGTGACTGTAGAACACATATTTTATCATTAATTTGATGTTAGGCTGCTTTGCCAGTATAGGTCCAGACCCATTCATAACGTAAATATGTTGAAAATAATTCTTTAAGTAAAATCATTTTACTTGTGGTATCTATAAATAATGTTTTAATATTATTCATTCAAATGTAACAAATATATCAATAAGAAATTGGAATGGGAGTGTTTAAAATGAAATATGACCCTAAAAAAAGTTATGCATTCACAAATTGATTAACAGGCAGAAACATATATACTTTATTGAGTTGTAATGTATATTTTATATCTTATGTTGTATATGAATTTTTTTTCTCTGTATAATCGATTTGTAACATCCAAAATGAAAAAAATTATAAATTGTTATTACTACTAATCATATTATGATTGTCTATTTCAGTTATGTCCTCCGATATTATAATGGGGATTGTAAATGGACGTCGGAAGCATCTAGTTACAAAAAAAATGAAACTTTTTTTATTCAGGTCAAGACTTCTCCAACCTATATCCACTCAGTTTATGATTCTGGAAGAAGATACATTGTCGATCTTGAAAGTGAATCATGCATCCGTGGAAGGTTTTAAAAAGATGAGATTCCTTGTCCTCACGCTATTGTTGTCTTGAAGTCAAAACATATGAAAGAATTTAGGCCATATTGTTGCGTTAATAAGTGTATTCAATGTATAACCAAAGTATAGTACCGTCTACATAATTTACTATTGAAACTGGTGTTAATGTGTATTTATATACATATCTGTTATGCATTTGTCCAACTACAAAATGTGGTTATGAAAATACATGTTCATTATTGAAAGTTAACATACAATTGAGCTCACAAAATAATTGTCTGTATAACTTATGTATATTATAATATTTTTATATGTATATATGATTTGTGGTTGAATTTGTGGTTGCTGATGTGTATTCTATATGAATTTGTCATTCATTCACGTATGTGACCATGTGTTCATTAGCATACATTAATTTCGACAAAAAAATAGTAGTTAACCTTCCTTATAATATATAAGTATATTTATTCATAAATTATATGTATATGTAGACATATACATGCGTTGAGTTTGTATTGTTGCTAATTAAGGATGAAAGTATTTTCTATGTATATATAAATTTATACATAGCAAAGTGTTTTGTATATTGTTTACCCTGAAATTTTCAGTTCATATACACAACAATTTCTTTATCTAAACAATTCAGTACATATACACAACAATTTCTATATTTCAACAATTTAGTTTATACACACAACAATTCATATATATGTGTGTATATATATCTTCTGTGTGAATTTTTTTTCATACATATCTTTTAAAATGTGTGTGTATACACTTATTCTGTCAAAATCTTGATTTGATAAAGTATAAAAAAAATCTTACTAACTTTCAATTTTAAATTTAAAAATGTTAATAATGGAGTTTCTGGAAAAAAAATGTCATTGAAGAAGAGATTGACTCAAATATGATTGAGAATTCAAAATTGATAACTCATAGAAAGTTGTTCCTTGATTGTAGGCATCTTTCAACGAGTGAAATCTGTAAATAGATAATAGTAAAGTAATGTATATGTACTTTTAGAGATAGAAATTGAAAAAGTGGAATTTTTGTAATATGTTTTGAAAGTTGAAATTTTGTGTAATAAGTGATACTTAAGTTGTGGTTTTATGTAATTTTTAGAAGGAAAAAAAAATCAAGCCCACACATAAAAAGATATATTTTGAAGATTTAATATAATTAAGTAAAAAATATATGTTCTTTCTAATAATTCAAGTTTTTTTATAACGCTATTGCACACTTCAATAACCAAACTAGGTAGACCAAAATAGCAAATTCTTGGTCGATATATATTTTGTCCAACTTCTTAAAATTCTTTTGTTAGGACTTAGGACAACTTGTAGCATATAAAAACCTTAGATGATTAACATCTCGTATTTTTTTGAAAAAAAAAAATTAAAAAAACTTTTCCACCATACTTCAACTCTCCAAAATATGAAGGCATAAATTATTTAATTAACGAGAGAAAACGAAAAAGGGGATTCCTAGATGCACTACAGTTCTTGTAAGAATTATGTACCATTTTTTAAGATGCCACCTTGCCTAAAATAGTTCCTTTGTCTTCTTCTTATATACTACTAGTATACCTACTCTTGCGATACACGGATAATATTAAAGTATTACTTATAATAGTTTTATATTGAAATATATCTTTCGAGCAAGTTAAATCATATTAACTTAAAAGAAAGTGTAACTACCATATTATTTCTCAATGTAATACATACATACATACATACATACATACATACATATATACATACGTACATACATACATACATACATACATACATACCGTCTTCTAAAAAGGATAAAAAGATTTTATATTGAATTCGATTTTCGATTTTCATTTTAGAAATATGTAATTAAGGGACTTTTCTTTTTTAAGATTTTTATGATATTTTCAACCTTTGAGCATATATTAACTCACATTTCCTTTTTGATCATTTCAATTGTAATTACAATTCATTTAATAATCTTTTCAGTTGATGAAATCGTAAAGCTATACGATTCGTCAGAAAAGGGCATAATAGTTATTTTTTTCTGTATAACAGGATTATTAGTAACTCGTTGAATTTCTTTGAGACATTTTTCACTAAGCTTTATGTGAATCATTAATTTTCCTTTCATGGAGCTTCTCTCTCTCTATATATAGAGACCTCTCCACCTCCATCTCCACCTCCATCTACATCTCCACACCTCCCATCCTTACCTCCAATTTCATCTCCACACTCTCCCTATTTTTTTCATTTAAAATTTATGAATGGTAATATGTGTATTATCTAATTATTTCATTATATAGAAATTAGAATAAATAAGCTTTATTATGTCAAATAAATAAAATATAAATTAAAAGAAGATTCTGAAATAACTTAATATGTTATATGTGGTTATAATTTAAAATTCAAGTTAAATACTTTTACATCTATTAAACTATAATTTTATAATATATATATATTTTATTTTATTTTACTCAAATTAAAAAAATTTATTAACCCATCCTAAGAGTCAAAAGGATTTCCAGAATGCATGTAATATTCTTGAATATGAATTTTACATGAAAAAAGTAAAATCATAAATTTTTATGCGAAAAATAATATGGGAAAAAGCATCGTTTCCACCCCAAACTATACCCGAAAAGTCGAAGTCACACCTAAACTATACTAGTGATCTATTACACACCTAAACTATAAAAAAGTGAAATTATTTACACCCTGTCAGGCTACCACCACTTGCATGTGGTGTAGTGTTTTACACGCGCTGCCACTTCAGCACCACGTCAGTAAAAAGTATCACTTTTTTATAGTTAAGGTGTGTAATAGGTCACTTATATAGTTTAGGTGTGGATTTGACTTTTCGACTATAGTTTGGGTGGAAATGATGTCTTTTTCCTTAATGTTTTTAGCCGTTTACTTTTGTTATTTAATAGGTTGGACGCGCCTCAAATAAGTGTAACACACGCGCCTTAGAATGGGGGTCGCGGGGAGGTAATAATATCACTTTTATATAGTTAAGGTGTGTAATAGGTCACTTATATAGTTTAGGTGTGGCTTCGACTTTTCGACTATAGTTTAGGGTGAAAACGATGTCTTTTCCCAAATAATATTAATGTGTAACTGTGAACATAATATTTAATTATATTATAGGCTACAATATTAAAAATTTATGATGATTTAACATTTTATGTTTTTTAATTAAAACATTACCAACAAAAGAAACTATCATTGTAAAATTTAAGTTGTTGCTTGTGTTTTAGTTATCACGGTCTTTTTTTTTTACTTTATCTATTGAAAATTTAAATAAAAATATAATACTATCTATAAGATTACCTTTCTTATCATCAAAATATTCTCATCTCAAATTCAAATAGAAATAGATAAACTATCACAACTTAAATTTTATCTAATATTAAATAATTGATGTGAATTTCAAACTTGAACTCATAATAATTAAATTTAATAATTCACTATAACTTCTCATAACATCATATTAAATAATTAATTCTTCATAAAAAAATAGAAACACATAAATTAATATGAGCATTTATTTTTTTAAAATAAATTATATCAAAATAATAACAAAAGTTATCATTTAAAAAGAATCAACTTAACTTCTCAATTAAAGATGGTTTTATTTTTCATTTACGTAATTGAATTTATTTTCTTCAGAATCAAACGAACAAAAACATATTACTTAGTTGTATTAAAACTTGGATATAGTAAAACAAATTAATCTGTAATAACACTATCAATCATCTGCATATAAAAAATAAAAATGTTAAATTTTTTAAAAAAATCATGAATAAAATTAATAATCAATAACAAAGAAGGAGAATGAAAGCTTAATATTATATAGCATTGTAGCAGTATTTATAGAAAGGTTAAGAAGTTAGAAATATATTCCAACTCAAAGTTCATTCGAATTCAAATTTCATAAGAAGATCAGTACACTAATTAGGATATTGAATTGAATAAATATAAATATAAAAATAAAAAAAGGAGCAAAAACTTTTAGTTGCTAATAAGAAGATTATGTTATAAAAAAGTAACTGTCAAATAACTCATTTTTTATTTAAATTTTAAAGTAATTTTTATTAATAAGGGGTAGGGGGGTAAGGTGATAATAATAATAATAATAATAATAATAATAATAATAATAATAATAATAATAATAATAATAATAATAATAATAATAATAATAATAATGATGATGATGATAATGTTACTTCTATCACTATTGCTACGATGCTACTACTACATACTACCCGTGCTACTTATTATTATTATTATTATTATTATTATTTTACTATCTCTACTAACACCATGTAGTACGATTATTACTTTAACTATTATTTGTCTATAGATTATTATTAATTAGTTAGAGTCCTAACTTCAAATTCTAATAATATTTTAGATTGATTAAGGTGATTTTTAATTTTTAAATTATTTAGATGTTACCTTTTCCTTTTAATCATAATCGTATAATTAAAATTAGGGTAGGCTAAAAATCTTAATTGCTATTGCTAATTTTATTTATTAAATCATATGTATTCAAATATATTTGATGTAACATTTAAAAGAAATAAATTTGTGGAATAGTAAGAATTCATTTGGAACTCTTCAATCTTAAGTTCCTAATTTTTAGTTAATGATAGTTCTTCTTTTTTTAAATTAATTAATTAATCTTTTCTTATCTTTAGGCTTTTCAAATAAAATTCATATTTATTCTATAATTTATTAAATTTAATTAATTATTATAAATATTATATTATTAGTCCCACGATTACTTTATTCGTACAATGTAATACTACTGCTACTATTACTATTTTTCTGTTAATTATTATTATTGATATTATTATAATTAATACTTTTAATTTTTATTTAAAATTCAAATAAGTCAAGTATATTATTACGGCCACTACTACATCTATTTATTAATACTATTATTTTTCACTTAATATTTAAATTAAATGGTTTTAAAAATATTTTATAATATCTAAAAGAGATAAGTTTATGAAATAATAAGAGTTCATCAAAATTTTAAAATAAGAGATTATGGGTGTGTTTGGTATGAAGGAAAACATTTTTCGAAAAATGTTTTTCAATTTTTTCATGTTTGGTTGGCTTAAATGTTTTGGAAAATATTTTCCAAATCAACCTATTTTCCTCAAATCTAAGGAAAATGACTTCCCTTCAAAATGTAAGGAAAACATTTTCCAAAACTCTCTTTCAACCTCACTCTCAAGTTGAAATATCCATACAACTCTCAAAATCACCCACTCTTATCCCATCCCCATACCCCTACTACTCTCACCCCCTACCACCTCTATCCCTACCATCCCCCCCCCCACCACCACACACACAAAAAAAATGAATTAAATATTTCAAGTACTTTTTTTAAACTTTAATTTTTTCCTTACCCCACCCTCGCACCCCGATCCCCATCCTTACCACCACCACACCCCCACCCCCAAAAAAAAAAAATTAAATTTTTTAAGTATTTTTCTTATACTTTAATTTTTTTGTTATCCCACGCTCGCTCCCCGACTCCATCCTTAACCCCCCCTTCAAAAAAAAAACTATTTTTTTCAAGTACTTTCTTTAAAACTTTAATTTTTTTTATCCCACCCTCCCACCCATTATGACCCCCCCCCCCCCCCCCCCGAGCCCTCTTCCCCAAATATAAGGATTTAATTATTTTATTTTATTTTTAAAAGAAGTTTCAAAACCTTTTTTTTCTCACCCTTCTTACCCTATTTGTTCTCATTGTGTTTCGTTAAATATATAAATACTTTTAGAAAAAAATGTCTACTTATGTAACAAACACAAGAATATAAGTAAGAAACAACTTGTTTTTCTAGAAAATATTTTCCTCATCCATACCGAACACACCCTAAAAGAAAAGTATTTGGGGGGGTCAAAATTATTTTTCTAAAAACTATTTTCTACTCTTTAGCTAAACACTAAAATGTATTTTCTGTAAAATATTTTTTATTCACCAACCAAACACTAGAAAATATTTTTCGAAAAATATTTCCACTCACCGGCCGAACATAAGAAAAAAAGTAAGAAACTAACTTATTTTTCATGAAAACATTTTCTAGGAAAATATTTTTCATGGAAAACATTTTCCTTCATACCAAACACACCCTATATAGATTACAATATCTAGTAGGATAAGCTCAACGTAACTCCAAAAGAGTTCTAAATAAACTATACCACATGTTTCTTGTTTCTTAGTTATTATCTCTATTTTTAATAAATTAATAAAGTTATCATTTTATATTTCAAAGCTTATTTTTTTAATAATATTTGTTATTTTTTTTAATTTAAATTGAAAAGTTCAAAAAGTTATTAAATAGCTAAATAAAATCTGCATACTGAAAAAGTATTCTCAAATTCAGTTTTGAATATGATCTTTATCTTTTTTTCAAATAAAAAAGTTATATATTTCATTTTAAATTCAAACTTTTATTTTATCAATTCAATATTTGAGTTATGATTCAAAATAGTATTTCCAACATAATCTCTATCATTTATCTTTATATAAATTCAAAACACCATTTATGTAGGGACAAAATGAAAAGGCTAAAATCATTTATTTAGAAATGAATGAAGTACTACTACTGTTACTATTTTATAAAATAATAATAATAATAATAATAATAATAATAATAATTATTATTATTATTATTATTATTATTATTATTATATAACCACACTATTACTATTGTTATACACGTTTTGAGTAAGCATTATCACTACGTACTATTATCTATTATTATTGTTATTAAATCAAATATATTTAAATATATTTTATTATATATAAAAGAAGAAATTTATGAAATAGTAAGAGTTTATTTAGGACTCTTCAATCATAAGTTTTATTTTTAAGCTAATAATTTAATTTTATTTTTAAAAGGATAATGCATTTTCAAATTCAAAAATTTAATACTTTTAAATTCAATTTTTTTATTACAAAACTATTAAGTTTTGTCCTAAATATTGCCACGTGAACTTTTAATATCTTGCCACGTGGCTTCTTGTCTAGCTTTTAGTTTTGCTTATATATATATATATATATATATAGATTATTTCTTTTAATAATATAATTAAATTAGATGAAACCAATTAAAGAAACAAAGAAAGGCATAATGCCGAGGGAGAATAAAAGAAGATGTGGTCATGATAAACAAATTGGTAGGTACTTGATAGCTACTATACCAAATGGGATAACCAAAACATAAGAAGATAAAAAGAATTTTCATTCTTTGGCTAAAAAAAGATGGATAAAGATGGATGAAGATGAGAATATAAACAGTTGGATGAGAATAGAAACTATTGAAAGGTACAACCATAGTTGCAAGTTGTATAATTATTAGCACTCACATATGTTGGGATGAACTGTGAATGAAAAATGGAGGGAAAGTGAAATGTATCTTCACTTTATAAACGGAAAAGGGTCAGAAATATCCTTCAAGTATTGAAAATGGGTCAAGAATATCCTTCGTTTATCTATTGGGTCAAAAATATTCTTCCATACACCTTTTTGGGTCAAATAGATCTTTATAACTAACATAATTTTTTTAAACCATAATTAAAAATTCTATTAAATACGTGGCACCTTTCTATTGGTTGTAAATTAAATTAAATTCGAATTCAATTAAAATGCCTACCCATGGAGAGTCGTGGCGCTATTGGCAATATTTGAAAGACTGTTGGATTAAAATCATACTGCCTCCGTTTATTATTTTATCCTTACCCCAACAATAAATTAAGCTTTATTTAATAACAAGAAGAAAATAATTTTTTTTTAAATCAATAAAAGTGGTAAAAATAAGATAAAAATAATTAATTTTATTCTGATTTTATAAAATGACAAATATATTAAAAACATACTTAGAGTAACTTTGACAATTAGTAATATAAGACGAAGGGAGTATTATTTAAAAGAATGATAAAATTGTTGCTATCTATTCAGCCAGGAGAATACAACTATACTATTCGAGAATCAGACAGTCACATCACATAAATACATTCACTTTCCATTTAATAGAGAGGCAAGCACTTCACGAAAAAGAAATTCCTATTTGTTTGTTTCTTGCTTGATACATGCAGCATATATTTGGTTCAGCGCCTCAATAAAAGCTTGTATTATCCTAATTTATTCGAATCGTATTCTCACGTCCTTATAAAGCAAGGCTCATCGAACGAGATTCAAGATGCGAAATTAACAAGCCTACTAGAAAGTCGAATTAATAATTTTTGATCGAGTGATTTCAATTGGAGATGAAATTGCACTTATATGTTTATTAATTGAACGAGATTCAAGATGCGGAACTAACAAGCCAACTAGAAAGTCAAATTAATAATTTTTGATTGAGTGATTTCAATTGAAGATGAAATTGCATGTATGTGTTTATTAATTGAACGTGATTCAAGATAGAAAAATGATTCAATTTGCTAGTGATTTGAAAAAAAGAACGTTGAATCATGAAAATTGAATGAGAATATATTAATAGTGCCACGCAAACTCTTCATGGGTCGGCATTTTAATTGAATTTGAATTTAATTTAATATTTTAATTAATTTAATTTACAACCAATAGAAATGTGCCACGCGTTTAATAGAATTTCTAATTATGGTTTAAATTTTTTTTGTTAGTTATAAGGGTATATTTGACCCAAAAAGGTGGATGAAAGGGTATTTTTGACTCAATAGATAAACGAAGGGTATTCTTGATCCATTTTCAGTACTTGAAGGATATTTCTCACCCTTTTCCGCTTTATAAAAGGAAAGTTGAACGAAAGGAACATTCTTGTACTTAAGCATAGAAACACTTATTCATGTTGTTAGTGAGGTAGAAGAAGACAAGTCTCACGTCGTCATTGTTGTCGTTCGCTCGACTTCAAATTTAAATTTATCAAATGATCGAGACATTATCTTTTTGAATAAAATCCATTTGAAAATTTAAGTGTTAAAGATTTTATAATAAAAAAATCCGGCCATTTACAGACGCATATGTACATGTGCATATGCATATCAAAACACACATTGAAGGGACACGATCCTTCAGTTTGCTGGTTGAATGACGAAAAATTGATGTGCGAGCTCACATGGTCATCTGTGGATGTAGATGTCGGCGCACATTACTTTGCATGTCATCGCTTAACATTCTGTTTTGAGTGAAAAGAGACATGTGGCCACAAATCTTCATCTGCAGACGCAGATGGGTCCGCACATAGACCCGATGTTTCGAAATAGTGAAACTCTTCACGAATCATTATTTTTTTCTGAAGCAACACTTTTTGACTATAAATACCTAATTTTTCCTTAAATATTGCCACAAAATTTTGTAGTTAAAAACTCCTCCTTCTTGCAAAAACTCAAGCGTGATTTGCTAATCGTTGAGTGCATTCGAAATTCAGCGAATTTGAGGTACCGTTGTTCAGCTGAAGTGAATCATTATTTAAGAGGATATATTTCATAACTTCGAGTATTTTAGGAGAATATTTTCTTAAGGACACACTATGAATCCAGCGAACTTGTTTCTTAATTGTATCTTCATCTCTTTCTTGTTATTTTTTTTTATTTTTCAGAAAATAGTTTGAAGTTCTTTGTTATTCTTAAGTTGTTTTGAACTTATAGTTGAAGTTTGTGCTTGAAATACAGATTTTATTTAATCCAAAACTAAAAAAAATCAAAATAATGAATCTTCCTCAAACTCGCCGTATGACAGAAGCTTTAGTCCATTCCACTGCAATTTTTTAAAAGAATCAAAAAAGTTACTCATAAAGAAACAACAACATGACCTAACTTTTTAAATTAGAAAGTTAGTGTAAATATTATTATTATTATTACTAGAAAAAAATTGCTTAAAAGATTAAAGTTATTTGCTTTAAGTATGAGGTTGTATCTAAATATCCTCGAATCCACAATAACATTGATCATTAAGG
The DNA here is from genome assembly GCA_030864215.1 of Capsicum pubescens. Classification (NCBI taxonomy): domain Eukaryota; kingdom Viridiplantae; phylum Streptophyta; class Magnoliopsida; order Solanales; family Solanaceae; genus Capsicum; species Capsicum pubescens. The sequence continues at coordinate 82,452,403 of CM061543.1, read as the reverse complement.
CAACAAAGAGATGCATTATATGATTCTAAGTAGATTTTTTATGAATTAGTGAAGTGGGGACTACTAAGATTTAGAATCAACTCAAGTATAGTATTCCCTTCTTTTCGTTTTAAATGTGATTTTAGCTCAAAAGAGAGCTTTCAAAATAGTTATTATTTTAAGAATTCAAGATTAGACTTGATAATTAGTTCTAATTATACCTTTAATATTAAAAAAAATAGTCCATTTTAATATTGCGGCAAGTCTAAAAAAATGCCTGTTCCCTCCGTCAAATATTAATTGGTCATTTTATTAAAATTAGATACATCATATTAGTTGTCCATCTTACTAAATTATGAAAGCCTTCATTAACTTTTTTCCACATTACCCTTACAATTTCTTTTAAAGTGTTCACACATATTTGTAAGTTTGTAAGAAGTATTTTAAGTGATGAATAATTAGTAAACTTATTTTTTTATTTAAAATTTTTTAATATGTGTTTAAAAAGAAAAATAATCAATAAATATGAGATGAAAGTAGTAATAAATAGGATAACTTGGTACTCTTTGCATGCGTTTGTTAATAAGGGGGGAAAAGAGGTAAAGGGGCCTTTAAAATGGGACGGGGGAGTAACAAATTAAGTGCATATTTTACTAAATATTTTATGTTATTTGGTGTATAGTTTCAATCGACTTGAGAAATGAGTAGTTAATGTTAAGGGTATATTATAGAAAAAGAAATTACTTTTCTCGTTATATGTTAAAATAAGCAAATAAAATTAAAAATTTATTATTAGTATAGTGGACAAGTAAAAAAGAACATATGAAGTAATTAATGTCCTTTTCTTTATAAAGATGGTAAATTTTATTTGGGGAACGAACACAAATGGCCACTCGGCCAAAATAATTTCCAACCGAGTGGCAACTAATTTTGCATTCCCATTATCAAGCCATTTACATCTTTTTGCTCACTATTTCTTCCTTCTTCTTTATTTTTTTGATTTTTTCACTGTTTTTTTGCTGCTCTATTTTTATAAAATAAATAAATCTCCTCTTTTAATTTTTTTAACAATCAAGTGTGATTTTGTAATTTTTCCCTTTTAACGCTTCACTTCTATCTTTTATATAATTCATGTGTAATAAATGTATAATCAATATATAAATAATGTACATTTATAGATAATTATTTGATTACATATTCTATATAATTGTTATACAATTTCTATACCATCTTAAACATATATATATGTTATACAGTAATTATACAATATCTGTATACATCATATATTCTATTCAACAATTATAAAACTTTTAACGCATATAAAAACATAACAACAGTAGTGCCAGTCATAAGAAGAGTCAACAAAAACTTAGGAAAATCATATTTAAATGAAGCTTAAGAGGGGGTTTGAGGACCAGGTTGGGGAGAAATCTAAGAGGAAGGACCAGGAGAAGTGTGAGACAATTGTCTGAGCAGCATGGTCATCCTCTCACTCTCTGCAGCATGGGCCTTCAGAAGTTGCTGAGTGAGATCTTCATTCTTGCCCGTCAAGACCTAAACCTTTTCTTCCAATTTCTGTACTTTTGCACGGAGGTCTGCATTTCAGCGCTTAGCTTCTCAGTTGAACTTGTTCCCTCTTCGCCTTCCAGAAATCTTTGTATCCTTCTGAGCTACCGCGGCTGCCATAGCATCCAGCTCTCCCCTCAAACCAGCCTGAACATCAATCAACTCGGAGATAATCAACTTTGACTTCCCACCTCCTGTTCTAGGAATATACTCATTGTCTTTCAAGGTGGTAATGTTGAATATCTGCTTGACTTATCTAGCCTTTCCTTTCCCACACTCAACAGTGAAATACGCAAACACCATCTTTAGCCCAAAACCATAGGCCAAACCATGTTTGCCATCCCTTGCCGTCATTACAGTGTGCATATGCTCTATCACAATCACAGGAAAATTGACCTTCTGCTATTTGGATAGGACCTCTATAAGGAACAGGTTGGGCCTATGCACTGTGGTCCTCTTTCCAGATCTAAAGAGAAGTTCCTTGTTCACCAACTCAAAAAGCTATTTATACTCACCTTTCAAGGCCTTTTGTTTACATTTTTTATGTTCATATCACCAAGCCTCCCACAGATCTTCAAAAATTTCTCAAATCTTTTTTTTCGTAGGAACCTGATCTCTTCAGAAGGTACCCTAAGAATCTTAGACATTACCTCCTCATCAATTGCAATATTCACCTCATTGACCGGAGTGGTCAAGTACATACCATCATTAGATAAGGTCAAATTATGGTATAACATTTGAACTTTCTCTTCATGTAAAGAAGGAATTAGTGACTCAAACAAGCTACCCAACTTTGAAACCTCACCCAATCTATCAACTCAATCATCCGAAGCATCCCAAAAACAGCAGGATAAAACACTCTTCCCCTCAAAACTTTCTAAATTGTAAGGATCTCTTGTCTGGATTCTCTGGATAACACATTCTCCTTTTCTTTGGATGTAGAACTTTTACCGGACGGACCAGTTCCTTTAAAGAATACCACAAGGGCTCCTCAAGTCTTAGCAAACTTAGAACTGGACCTGGTCCCTTAGTTCTAGGCCTCTCAGACCTTTTTTTTTTACTAGTGCTTTTGGGCACTAGTTTCTTGATCATCACTCTTTTTTCTTTCTTGGGAGATAGAACAACTTTTCCTTTCACTTTGGCCCTAGAAGAACCCACATATTTTTTAATATCAGAATCAACAGACTGTTCATCATTATTCTCAATCATGATCTCAAAGAGACTCTCAAAGTCACTATCACTGTTGTTATCAAAGTCACTCTCAATTTTCTCTTCTGATTCTTCAACTGGAACCACCTTTTCAACTGGTGGTTCAACTACAATCACTCTTTTTTTAGAGTCTTTCTCTTCTTAGTATTATCCTTGTTCTTCTGTAAAGCCTTTCTCATCAGGTTCCTAGGACTCAACTTGGTCCCTGAAGGTTTGACAGTTCCAAATGAAGCTTTAGTAGAAGAAGAGGATCCCTTCTTAGACAGTTTTTGAGACAGAGGTATTTCATCTTCACTATCAGAACTACCTTTTTCATCCACTTGGGCACTATATAGGTCAAGGACTAGGGGTAACACTAGATTTTGATCCTCAACATTCTTAGAAGGATTATTTGGCCTCTTGGTGAATAAAGTAACTGGGGGTGTGTCCCATTTAGGAGGTTCTTTACTCAGAGCAGTGAGACCTTGCATCCCAATTTCTTCACTCATAGCCTAAATGTTTGAAAAGGTTTCTTTTAGAGGTCGGTAAATCCCCATCAAATATGTTCTCATCAATGGAAGCACTCTCAAACTTAATGGGTGACTAGGTCTTATCATGAGGTGGAATTTTGGAAGAAGAGTCCTAAACCTAATCAGAAGGAACTAGTTGGTCAACGATAGAAAGAATTTTATCAGGAACTTAGTCTTTGGATGATTTGATATTGGGGTCTACTTCTTTATCTGATCAGGGGTTAGTTTTAGGGTCAGAGATAGTATCAACTTTATCATCTCTCTCAGAAGGGGAAGGGGGATCATCAGATGACTCTTACTTCTCTTGAGTACTAAATCCCCTAGTAATTTTGCAAAGAGAAAGAGGAGAGAAATTTGTAATGACAAGTGGATTCTTTAATTCAGAATCAGAGAGGATAAATGGTGCATCAAACACTCTCAAGGTAATGGACTCATCTTTTTAAGAGAATGTTGGTGGATAATTCAACATTGTACAGATTTGGTAGGTTTCAAAAATTGAAGCAAGATGGAAGTCTTTGGAAATGGTTTAGGAACTAATAGGCTATGAATGAGAAGTTTTTCAAAAATGGAAGATGAGAGATTAGATTTTGATTTAAATAGGGAATGAGGGAACGTTCAGATTTGATAAAGAGTTGTGATGGATGTAACGTGTTCGATCAGATAGGTGTGCCTCTAAGGCTTAAAGTACGAGTGACAACTTTTTGAAAAAGTAAGAGAGTGACGTGACACACAGTCATTAAATTTTTAAAAACACTGTTAGAGAATAGTATATGATACTAACCTGATTAGAAACCTGGTCCCTACCTGATTTTTTTAACACAGTGCACTTTGAGCTGTCTCACCCTCCTCCCTATCTTCTCCTTCTTGACATGGGTGTATATCTGCAGAAGATATAAGGCTAATTTAGACATGTCTAACATCATCTAATCTAGATATCTACTTACCAAATCATAGCCAAATTTAGAGGATTAAGTAAAGCAACATGCATTCAACTTGGTCTCATCAGTTCCAGCTTTGTTCCATTTCTTTTAGACTATTCCCTTCCAAGTGCCTTGGTAAATATGTCAACAATTTGATCTTTAGTACTACAAAACACCATCTTGATTAGCCTTTTTTTCATATTATCTCTGAGAAAATGGTGCATGATATCAATGTGTTTTGTTCTTTTATGTTGACCTGGATTTTTGGCCATATTTAGAGCACTTGTGTTGTCACAAAATAGAGGCACAAAATATGAGAAAATACCAAAATCTTCAAGTTACTACTTGATCCATAGTAATTGAGCACAGCATGAGGCAGCTACAATATATTCAGCTTCAGCAATTGATAGTGCCACTGCGTTCTGCTTCTTAGTATCCCAAGAGATTAAGGATGGTTTAAGAAAATGAGTCATTTCTGAGGTACTCTTTCTATCAACTAGGTACCCTGCATAATCAATATCAGCATATCCAACTAGGTTAAAACTATCTCCAACAGGATAGAATAGGACTATGTTAGGGGTTTATTTAAGATATCTCAGAATCCTTTTGGCATCCTTCAAATGAGATTCCTTTGGACTTGATTAAAATATAACACGTATCCCAACACTAAACACAAAGACAGGTCTACTAGTTGTCAGATAGGGCAATGAACGAATGATTCCTCTGTACATAATTATATTAACAGAGGGACCAGGTTAATCCAAGTCTAGTTTGGAGAAAGTTCTAATAGGAGTATCAATAGGCTTTGCATCCTCTATATGGAACCTTTTTATCAACTCATGAATGTACTTCTGTTGACATACAATAGTCCCAGTTTCACTTTGCTTAAGTTTTGACCCAAGGAAGAAATTAATTTTTCCCATTATACTCATCTCAAACTCACTACTCATTAGCTTAGCAAAGTCATCACACAAGGAATTAGTTGTATCTCCAAATATGATGTCATCAACATACACTTAAATAATGAGTAGGTTTCTTCCTCTTGCCTTCAGGAATAAGGTGTTGTCAATCGTTTCCCTTTTGAATCCATTCTCTAGCAAGAATTTTGAAAGCCTTTCATACTAAGATCTGGGAGTTTTCTTCAAACCATACAAGGTTTTATCTAGTTTGAACACATTATCAGGAAAATTAACATCTTCAAATCCTGGGGGCTGTTTCACATAAACCTCTTCCTTGAGAAGACCATTTAAAAAGGCACACTTTACGTCCATATAAAACAGTTTAAATTCCATGTATAGGGTAAATGTAATAAGAATTCAAATTGCCTCTATACTAGCCACTGGAGCAAATATTTCATCATTATTTATGCCTTCTTCCTTGTTATAGCCTTGCACCACAAGCCTAGCCTTATTACTGATAGTATTGACATGCTCATCAGTCTTGTTTCTGTACACCCACTGGGTTCCTATAACTGTTCTGTATGAGGGACATGGGACCAGGTGCCACACTTTGCTTCTCTCAAATTAATAGAGGCCTTCATGCATAACATTTATCCAATTTGTATCCTTCGATGATTCTTTTACATTCTTGGGCTCAATTTTGGAAAAAATACATAGAAAGCACATAGATTCCTTGCTTTAATCCTGGTTTGCATGCCTTAAACTAGAGGAGTAAGCAGGTTGTCAAGAGGATGTGAGGATTGATGCTTCCAACTGGATATCTAAGGAGTGTGTTGACTTGAACTGGGACCAGTTCCCATTGAGGTTTTACCCTCAGAAAACTTATTATTTCCATTAATGGATTAGGAATCAGGTTCTTTGGGTGGAACTTGTGAAGGACCAGGATCCTAAGGACCTGCTGAATCTTCACCTATAGGTCTTGAAACTGATCCTTGTGAATCTTCCTCATCATTACTTCATCAGCTTTTCTAGAACATTAAGGGGATTTCCTGAATCATCAACATCATCTGGGGTGCTTCCTTCACTAATGCTACTAGCTTCTCAAACATAACATAAACACAATCTTTTACACATTATGTTCTTTTGTTGTAGATCTTGTAAGCCTTGCTGGTTGAACAGTATCCAGCAAATACTCCTTCATCACTCCTTGAATTAAATTTACCAAAGTCATCATTTCCATTGTTCAGCACAAAACATCTACAACCAAAGGGCCTGAAATGGCTTAGCTTAGGCTTTCTTTTGGTCATGAGTTCATAGGGGGTCTTGTTCAAAATACCTGACAAAACTCCTACTGATCACATTACATGTTGTGTTGATTACTTCAGCCTAAAAATTATGAGCTATCATTGCATCTATAACTATGGTTCTACCAATTTCTACAAGTATCCTGTTTTTTCTCTCCACAATACCATTTTGTTGTGGTGTTCTAGGAGATGAAAAGTTGTGAATAATTCCAAGATCATTGAAAAATTTGCTGAACCTTACATTCTCAAACTTTGTTCCATGGTCTGATCTGACTCCAGTTATCTTCTCACTGTATTTCACTTGCACTTTTCTACCAAATATTTCAAACACAAGAAATATTTCTTCTTTGGTTCTTAGAAAGAAAGTCCAAGTAAACTAGGGCAGTCATCAACAATGAAAAATATGTACTTCTTTCCTCCCCTGCTAGCAATCTTTACAGGTCCACATTGATCCATGTGAAAAAGTTCCAAAGGACTGAATCTGTTCACTTATTTCTTTAGCTTGAATGAGGATTTATTTTGTTTTTCCTTCACACATACATCACACACCTTGGAATTAGCAAACTTCACTTTAGACAGCCCTTAAACCAAGTCCTTGCTAACCAACTTGTTCAGTAGATAACAAACATGGCCTAATCTCCTATGCCACAATTCTATAACATCTTCTTGAATGCTCAAGCACGTCATGTTCCTGGGCTTGCAAGACCTCAGATCAGCTACATATATATTTTTTGTTCCTCCATGTAGTCAATATAACTTTACCATCCTTGAGACTGGTGATAATGCACTTATCTGGTCTGAACTTTACTTCATTGCCTTTATCACAAAGTTGAGCAACACTCAGCAAGATGAACTTGAATCCATCCACAAAGTGAACAACATCAATGGCTTGACTCAAATTGTTCCTAACCTTTCTAATTTCAATAATGTATCATTTGTTTACATCACCAAAGGAGACACGACCTCTTTCCTAGGTCTTAAGCAAGAGGAAGTCTTCAATTATTCCAGTCATGAGCCTTGAACAAACACTATCAATAATCCAGTGGTGTCTGCTTCCTTTAGGTTTGACTTACAGTAACAATCAGTTGTTAGTTTTGAGAATCTATTTCAGCTTGAGTTCCCAGAAGGGTGACAAAGGAAAGATAAAGATTTTTCTTAGTCCAACCAAGTAGATTTTACTTCGTCCTCTAGATACAGAGAGTTTTTTCGTCCTCCTTACAACTGTCATTTTAGAGAGACATGAATCTCTTGTATGGCCATTCTTGACACTATGAGTACATAAAAGATTATCCTTGACAGAAACATATTTGTTATAAGGATTGTAAGGTGGATAAACACTGTGGAATCCCAAACCTCTTCAACTGCTTGATCCCTAATTAGTAAGGCTTGTCAATGCTTGAGATGAAGTAGTTCATTTGAGAGACTTTTCAAACTCAGCCTTGACCTTAACCAGTTCCATATCCAACTCATCACTTCTCTCAAGTGAGGCAGTCATATCTCCATTAGCCTTAGCCAATTTCTCTTCTAAATCAAATTGAATATTGTTTCCTTTACTCTACCCTTTTAAAAAACTTAGACATTTTGCTAACTTTTTCATTTAAAAGATCATTTTCAAGGGAGTATGACTTGTAGGTTACTTGAAGTTCAGTTACTTGCACAGTTAATTCAACTATTTTTCTTCATATTTTTCAAGATCTTTATTCAGTCACTTTATCTTTAGTGATTTCATTAACAGAATTAATAAGCACAGTAGCAAGAGACTTTAGTTTTTTAAAAGAATAATTTTTTAGATTCACTCTAATATCCAAAAGAGTTACCGTGTCATCTTCATCATTATCAGACTTGGCCATCAAGGCAAAAAGAGAGTCATAGACTTAGACATCATCATCAACTACCATCATGGAGATATTTTTTTGTTGTTCAGATTCATCCAAATCACTAAAAGAGTCACCCCATATAGCTAGGACCTGTTTCAAAACTTTGTGAGCTTCAACCCTCCTACTGTACTTATATGGGACCTAGTCCTTCTTCTTTTCCTTTTCAGCAGCATGCTTAATATACTTTTTGTATTCAAACTTGTACAGAGGACAGTCTTTGATATAGTGACCCAGCTTTCTACATTTATGATAGGTGTTATTTGTCTTTCCTTCTCTGTTGTGCCTGCTGGATTATCCTTTTCTAGGAAGAGCTCTTGTTCTCTTCAAGACTTTAAGGGACCGTTTGGTGATATGATCAGTTTCCTTATTCTCTACAATGGTGTTCTCCTTTGTGGACTTCAACACTAGATTCTTTTCCTTGTTGTGCTCACCCTTGGACTTATCCTGTTTCTTATTAATCTCATATGTCTTAAGATTTCCTATAAGTTCATCCATATTCATACTTTTCAGATCCCTGGCTTAAGTGATGACATCAACTTTACTGTTCCATGACTTGGGTAGAATGCTCAGGACCTTACGAACCTGTTTGGAAGGTCGAATGTCCTCACCTAAACAGAGGAGTGAATGCTCAGGACCTTACGAACCTGTTTGGCAGGTCAAATATCCTTGCCCAAACAAAGGAGTTCATTGGTTATGGCTGTAAATCTTGTATGCATTTCTTGGATAGATTCTCCATCCTTTATGGTGAAAATTTCTTATTAAGTTGTTAGCATATCAACCTTTGACTCTTTAGCTTAGTTGGTTCCCTCATGAGCTATTTGGAGACAATCTCAAATCTCCTTAGCAGTCTCACATGCGGAAATTCTATTATACTCATCAGGGCCTATAGCACATACAAAAAGCTTTTTGGCCATGAAATTTTTCTCAGTCTTTCTCCTGTCAGCATCATCAGAATCCTTCCTAGTTTTGGGACATTGTAAATCACCTTCCCATCTTTAATAGGCTTGGTAGGAGCAAAATGACCATCTTCAATCACGTCCCACAACACACAATATTCAACCATGATAAAATCATGGGTTCTTGTCTTTCACTACCCATAGTATTGCCCATTGAACTTGGGTGGTTGAGTAGTGGATTATCCTTCTTCAAGGAGTAGAGGAGCAACCATTTCCAAATATCCTTCCTAGGTGTTAACCTTATAGGAAAACCTTGCTCTGATACGAAATGAAGAAAACGACTGGTTGCTCTTCTACTTTGGGACCTGGTCCCAAACAGATGTATATAGCTGGAAACTTAACAACATAATGCGTAAAGTAACTATTCAAGAACACAACAATATTTACGCGGAAACTCCTTTCTCAAGGTTGAAAAATCACGACCTGCCTCCAGGATTTCTAAAGATCCACTAATATTCAAGCAACCTTGAATACAGACTCCATGACACCAAGGATTAAAACTCCTAATCCTTTTTCTCCTAGTAATAACTTATTACCAACACCCAGCTAACTCTAACTGAGATAACAAGCTAACTCTAGGTTCAATATCACCTAACTCTAGATGACAACAATGAGTTTAAGAGCTGAAATAAAAAACCTAATAATAATAGACACCAACAGTAGGCAACGTTTGTAAAGAAAAGACAAAAACTCAATTACAACAAGAATATGAATAATAACTTGTGAGCGATCAATTTCCTATTGCGAGTGAGGCTTTGATTCAAGAGCTTCAGTGAAATATTTTATTGTGAGAATATGGAAGTTTGATTTTCTTGTTGTGGAAGATGAGCAATATATGTATGAGACAAGAAAACCTAGGACATGTCTCATTGGTTGAGGCAAAAAGGCAACAGTTTTTATCACCAACTTTTGTACTATCGTCCAGCTATGCATGACAGCGACGTGAATGTTGAATCAGGTCCCTAAGTAGCTTCAGCTTTTGTCATCAAGAACCAGGTCCCAATTGATAATTTGTCAATCATCAAAACTAAGAACTTAACAGATAAGGATTCTACTAATTAATCTAAAGCTCAAATAATGATTGGAAGCACAATAAAGATTATCGATCAAGCCAATTTCTCTACCATGCTCTATTTCAGAGAAGCTAATCAGGTGACTGACTTGTCTAATCAAGTTTGCCTTGCACACTGTATTAGAATATGATTCTCTATACATTTTAGCAGCTGCCCAAAAATACCAAGGGACCATTTCGATTAGACAAATAGCAAATGACTTGTAGTAGAATAAGGAATGACAAAGCCAATTTAAGTTATACTGAGTTTTCACAAGTAGGCATTTTATGTAGTTTTCCCAAGTAGGCGTTCTAGCTAGTACATAGAGATCTTCTTTCTATCTTTTTCTTGGTAGGATCTTATCACATTACGACGGAATTCAATATATTTATCTTATATTTTGTATATTTATATTACAAAATTTACTAAATATATATACATTTTTAAATTTAAAATTCAGTCATTATCACTTGACATCATCATATTATAAAATTCAAATTATGAACCCATTATTATAACTTGTGGTAAGGTAGACCCCCTCTTTGTACCTACATACAATACCACCTAGAAATCATTGTGGATAACTTTGTCGAAAAATAATAAATAAATAAATAAATAAATAAATAAATAAATAAATAAATAAATAAATAAATAAATAAATAAATAAATAAATAAATAAATAAAGGAGGCAACATTTATGACATTTGGTGTTATTGATGGCTTAACTACTAGTGTATTTAATTGTAAAATGACCTAAAGAATTTCTCATATAGAATGTAATAGGTAGTGTATTATAATAGATCATACATTCTTTTAAACACTCTTTTTCAACTTCTATTTCAGATACTCTTCTTTCAATTGCCATTAAATATGTAAAACTTACCTGAATCACAATAAGTTTATCCCTAATTATTCATTATTTTTATTTTTTATAATTTTTAAATACATAATTAACATCCAAATACATAATTTTAAAGTTGGGATACATAATTTTAAAGTTGAAAATGTAACAATTAATTACTTCATTTTAGCTCGAATGCGTAATTAGCATCCGGATATATAATTTTGAAGTTAAGATATATAATTTTGATTACTTAAACACGTTTATTTCTGAAACTATTCGATCGAGATACATAATACATTAACTAGACTAGAGGAATATTAGTAAAATTATAAGGAAAAGGGGATTTAGGTAGTTAATAAAAAATAAATTTTTTATGTAATTTAATAAAAATAAATTATGGTATTATGTAATTTTTTTCATTAAATAGTATCCCCCGAAATAACCCCCAAAAAATGAAAATGAGACTAGAGGAATATTAGTAAAATTATAAAATAGGAAAATAGAAGAAGCTTCCTAAAAGAGGATGGAGCTGGTGGAGCACAAATATGGAATTTCATTCAATAAAACAAAAACAAATTGCTCAAAAATCCACTAGGAACTTGAACTACAAGATTTATCATTTTAGAATATTAAAAATTTTCAATTTTTACCTTATACTTCCCAATTTTAAAAAAAAAAATTGATACAAAGACAGTCTAGTGCAATAAAGCTCTATGCGCAGGGTTGGAAGAGAGGCCTGACCACAAGGTATTCTGCATGCAGTTTTACCTTGTATTTTTATCAAAAATTATTTTCAAAACTTAAATTCGTGTCTCCTAATCACATTGCAACAACTCTAACAATTATTCCGAGATTTAAAAAAAAAAAAAGAGAGAGAGAAAGAAAAAGAAACTGATACATATCATAAAATATTTAATTCGAAAAGGACCCCTGAAAATATGTTTGTGTCGGAGCAGCCCCAGTATGAGTCCAAAAGTATTCAAGATTATATTGGTATAGCTGAAATGTTTGACCAGTAGTTATAGGTTTAAGATTAAGATAAAAGGTAGTAGTAATTTTCAAGAATTCTATACCCACTCAAAAAGCTGTTGAAAATGACTAATTAAGTTCACAAAGATGACTATTAGTACTTGCTTTCTGTAAAGTGAAAAATCTGGTAGGTGTTCAACTGTTCATGAACCCTCCCTCAACTAGCCATTAATTGAACGTTAGAGCATATCTTAAAAACTTCAGATATTTAAAGAATTCGCAAATTGCAACTTTAGGGGAAAAGAAATATTTGGTGGTTCAAGAAATAGGTATAAAATCTATCTCATTTTTTAACACCTTACAAAATTGAAAAGACAAAAGAAGAATTATGAAGGATTCTAATAAGGTTAATTTGATACTATATTGCAATATGAAATGTTAGAAATGCATCTTAATGGGTGATCTTTTATCCTTAACATCTGATTTGGAGGATAATTAACATAATAGTAATATACAAATAAAGGAGGGAGGATAATTAACATAATATTAATATACAAATAAAGAAGGGAAAAATAAACTAAAAATTACACATATATATATACACAATTTAATTATTAGTTAAGTATTACATAATATCCCTATTTTGAAAAGTAATTATAAAAATTTCATATTAATTACACAAAATCCCTTTCTTTTAATGTTTTTCTCTCTTCCGCCTCATACATTTCAAATACTCGTCTTTTGCTCCATATTTGTGCTCCTTATTATACGCCTAAAATCAAGCTTACGTGATTTGGGAGGCTTCAAATTTTTCAGTTATCAAGCATTAACTGAACAAAGTGATTAACTTCATCACATTCTTCATTTAATTTTGAGAGTTTTTTTTTCAACTTTACCAAATCAAAAATTATTTCGATTTTTTCTTTGTTCCATGTATGTAGTTATCAAATTATCTGCTTTTGTAATGTCATATCATTGTGAGAGTTGAATTTTTTCGTAATTTTTCATCTATTCCAACTCAGATCTTTGAATTTTTTGCTATTTATTTGCAAGTGCTTAATCCGTAAAGTATAAACTTTGTAATTGAGTCTGGTCCGAGCTTTAGTTTAGGACTTAGTCAGTTAGATGGTCAAGAACAAATAATTTCCGTTGTTGGTTTTATTCCTGGTACTTTTGATTATGAGGATTTCAATTTCGCAGAGAACCGATCGAAGCACCGAAACGATCCAGTAAAAATGAAGAAATTGAGGGAAGTTACCCGTACAAATTCAAGCAAGTCAGCTGCAAAATCTTCAAGTAAGAAAAAAATTGATGATTCAGGACGATCACGTATACCAAATGTATAGTTCCTATAATACTTTATTTACTTCAGTAAATGGGCTCTTAATATACATAAGATTAAAGCATACATCATAATGGTAACATGATACAGTAGAATTGTAGTATAACTTACATTAACAACGTTAATCTCATACATTAGATTAGGTATACTAGACATTAGTTTGGGTACATTATACTTTATAATTGTAACCTTATACAATAGAATTATAGTAATACATTATAAGTCGGTTATTTTAATCTCATACATTTATGACCACATCATACATTAGATAGTTTATATTACATATTAGTTTGAGATAATACCCAATTACCCCCATGAACTATACCCAAAAAGGTTATGACACACCTCAACTTAAAGGGAGTCCTATTACCCCATGAACTAATTAAAAGTGGAATTTTCACCCCCTTGGTGCCTATGTGGCACATACGTGGCACAACACACTGAAGTGTCCACGTAAGCACACGTGTGTGCCACGTATGTGCCACATAGGCACCAAGGGGTGAAAATTCCACTTTTAATTAGTTCAAGGGGGTAATAGGACTCCCTTTAAGTTGAGGTGTGTCGTAGCTTTTTTGGATAAAGTTCAGGGGGGAAATTGGGTATTTTCTCTATTAGTTTTCTTGACATCCTTATTTTTATGTATAAGGTTGCATTATACATTTAGAAAGTTTACATTATACATTTGTTTTCAAGATATATATGCACAGATATACTATGTATAAGGTTACATTATAGTTTTGAAAAGATTATACTTATTGTATGTATAAGGTGTACACATACATGTCAATCTGTTGTATCAGGTTATCTTTATTTGTTTTGATAGTCTACTGATATGTTTACCCTGTTGTATTAGATATACTAATTTTTTGTGATAGTTGTGATGACTTTACACATATTTATTATTGTCTCAGAACATGAAATATCGTATTGAGAAAGTTTTGGCTCATCCATTGCATATGGGTAGCTCATGTAATCAAAAATTTGGAGAAGATATAAAGAATTATTTTGAGGAAGAAATTATTGGGACATTTAGAAATACGATTTTTGATTTACTCCTCGACATGCCACAGTGCAACTAGATAGGCCAAATATCTAAATGTCTTTTGATGCTTGAAATTCAACAGGACAAATATGATGAGATTCATGTTTTTGTAAAAGGTAATATCTTGAAATTTTCTATGCTTGAGTTTGCCATAATTGTCAATCTTAAATGTACCGATAATATTGATGAATATATGTATACTTCATCGTCCAAATCAACTTTAAAGTCGAAGTATTTTTCCAATGCTAAAGCTGCAATATCTAAGCAAACAATGATTCAACGTGTGAAGATGAAAATTTTTGATAACTCTCAAGATGCACTGAACATTGTCATACTATACTTTGTTCATACATTCTTATTTTCTCAATATCGCGACTCACCGATTAGTTTAGCCCACTTTCAGATGGTTGAGAAACATCATTTCAAGAATATTCAACTGATTTGTAAAGTGTGTGAGGTCCAAATATGAGTCTTTTATGGCTGAAATGTTCAATAAGGTTGATGTCTAATCTTTTTTTTTAATTCATTTTCTTGTTTTTCTAATACTTTTATGTGGCTTTCACTTTGACAGTTTGCTTACAAGAATTTACAACCTACATATAAAGAAGTTTAGAGGTTGGATTTGTCTCTTATAGAGAATTTTGAGATATGTGATCGACTTTCAATATCTATTGCTACCACATCTGTTGATAGCAAGTTGAAAAGGGTAGCTGATGAAAATCAACCGCGTATTATTTTTGCAGCTAAAGATTTTGATGATTTCAGCACTATATCACCACAAAATTTTTTGAGTAAGATCGAATTATCTTCAGATTTATCAGCTGATCAAGCTTTTAAGAGAGGAAAGACAGTGATTTTTTAGGAAGACAGTCCAGGTGTGAAAGATGATGAGATTTCTACACGTGCTCGTTCATTAGGTGATGTATCAAGGTCTTTTTAAAAAAATAAAATATTTCAACAGATAGGGCACCATTTCAATTTGAACATGATCGGCAAGGACAAACAGTTACGTCTCCGGAGCATGAGTAAGTCAAGACTTTTTCTTCATCTTCCACAATGCCTTATGAGACTTCTATGTTGAAATCAGATATGGATGAGATAAAGTCGTACATCAAGTATTATGTAAGTTAACTTTCTTATTGCTATTTTGATTTTAAAAAGATTGTGTTGTTACTAATATTTGATTTTATGTACGTACTAAGATTGATAAAAAAATTACTGACCTGGTAACAGTAATATCAAATATACCTATCGAAGTTGTGAAAGCTTTGAAGCAAGAAGAAAATAAATAATCATCGATATAAAAATCGTATACATTTAATTTTTTAACAGTTAGAAAAATATTGATACAATAGTAATGTAATTTTATATAGGATAAAAAAAAGGATGATAAGGAAGAAGGTGGCAAAGAAGAATAAAAAAAAGAGGACGGTTCAATCATAGAGGAGTTTTCGAAAGATGTGATTGTTAACATAAGTATATCTTTCTATCATTGATAAATATTTTTTTCATTCTTAAGCAGAATGATGATGGGGGCAAGGGTCCACTGAGTGATATCCCAAATGATGAATATGTTGAAATTCAATCAATAAATACAAATTTTTAAGGATGTGTCAACAAAAATTCTGAATTTACAACAATAGGTGGTGTTCAAAGTGAACCGAAGGTATTTTGAAGAGATTCTTATACATTTGTTTGGGAGAAATGATATGTATGGGAGATCTGTGTCTAATTTTTTTTATATTTTGATCATATATAATATGTTTTGCAACCACTTATACCTATATGTGCTATGTATGAGACCTGCTTAGACATATAACTGTTATGTAATACTGATTTGAAGTAGTTAATCAACTTTTTCACTGTTATGTATGAAACAGTTTATACATATGTTTGATATGTATTGAAACAACTTATACATATATATGCAATGTATGAGGTTTCTTAAACATATAACTATTATGTAGTAATGATTTGAAGTAGCCAATCAACTCTTTCACTGTTATGTAAGAGATAGTTTATATATATATATATGTTATGTATGAAAACAGCTTATACATAAACATGTTATGTATTACAGGTAATGACTTACGAGTTCTAACTATTTATACATGAAACTGTTATCTATGAAAGATCTGCGTCTAGTTGTGAATCATATTACTTTCTTTTTTTTTAATTTGTGATCATAAATAATATGTTTTGCAACTGCTTATACATACATATGTTGTGTATAAAGATTTTGTTGCTTTTTAAGTACCAATATTTTATTATACATTTAGTATAATTTGATAGTACGATGAAAAATAATGTATTAAAAAATTATATATCTATATCTTAAGTATAGAAAAACGGCTTATTTTATTATGTGTAAAACATACAGTAACATATTCATTTTTTTCATTGATTCTTCTAAGCAATTCATTTATCTATACATAACACATTAAGAATCATATATGTAGGATTATTTCAGTGGCACAATAACAGATTCAGCTCAAGACATTGTTGATGTACTTATATTTTGATTTACAACCACCATCAACTTCAAAATCTTTGAATGTTGGTACCTCAAATACAATAACTGAGAGCCAATACTTTTCGATAGTCAGTTTTTACCTGATTTTTTAGATGCTCAAGTTTGGGATCATAATGCAATGAAAGCACCAGTTAAAAGGATCGAAAAATGTCCAAAATTTTCAGGTCACCATATCTAACAAAATTTGATTCAAGTTCAAAGGAAGATGAAAGTTCTGATAAGGAAGAGAAGCAAAAGTATGCTTTTGAGAGGTGTACCATTTCTCAAGAGTTGCCTAGTGAATTAATATTGGATTACTCTAAATGAATTGTGGAAGGTTTATTGAAATATCATGCTGGCAAATAAGAAAGTTCAAACCTTTTGTTAAGAAAAAATAGTACGTCGACATAATCTTATGTGGCACTTATACATTATTAATGGTACAGAAAATAGAACAACAATCACTACCTGAAAAATTATTTCGGTCTAGGTTATTTAGAGTTGAATTTCGTCATTGCTTATCTACAGTCAAAGAATTGGTTCTACATGATGTCGCAAACTAACACATGCTGGAACGACGAGGTAAATTAATCTAACTTTTTTAAGCAATCAAATTTTTATTACCTTACACATACTGTGATTAGAGTTTTTTGTTGTGTAAATTTCATAAATGATGTCAAAATATCATACATAATGGGTAATGTATTGTACTCTCTCATACATACATACAATAATATGAAAGGTTTTTACTTAAACCTAAAAAAAATACACTTACATCATACATAAATAGTAAAGTATAACACCTTATCATACATTAGTTATCCATGCACTGTAAATTATGCACAAAGTAATCTTTAGACAAATGTATAATATTAGCTTAGACATGCATTACTAATGTATTGAGTATCGAGGTTTGCTTAGAATGTCTATTTTTATTCCATTGATTTTTTATTTTTTATCATATTCAAATGTATAATAGTAAATAATACATTAAAATATTATGAAATGTGATTTTTTGATCTGTCATGCATATGGGTTGTTATGTATTATGTTGTCTTTTTCTTATGACTGATTATTTTCTTGACGATTCATCATATTTTGTCTATTTTATGTTTGTATATATAGCATTTAGATGTGATCTTCTATCATTTGAGAAAGAAATCGAAGCTGCAACTTGATGAAAATTATAGATATACAATAACAATTTACTTCTTCAAAACATATATTGAGAAGACATATCATAGGTATTCGGATACTTCATATATTCAGACCTCTACGCAAGAAGACTACGCAGAATCATATGTTGTAGCTAGAAATGAGGAATCACTCACCAACATAATTAATAGATTCTGCATTCCTGCAGAATTGCCATAGAATAAGGTTGATGAGGTCTATGTTCCTATTAACTGCGGTAAAAAATTTCACTAAGTGTTGGTTTTTACTGTGTTGAAGGAAAGAGTTATACGTATTTATGACTCATTATCAGGTATCAAAAAAAGGGACCCATCCAATGAAATACACAAGTTGACAGTGATGTTGCCTACTTACTTGTCAGATAGTGGGTTCTTTGAAAGGACAGAACGTACTAACTAGACAACACTGGATGCATACAAAGACAAGCTGGGTCAGCGCACTCAACTTCTCAACCAACACTCATTTAATGTTCACTTTGTTCAAAACATAGCCCAGCAAGCGTGTGCTAGTATGCAAGTGCGTCTGTTTTATACTTTTTACATGTATTAACATTTAATAATTTTTTTTACGGCTTGTTAAGTAATAATTTATTTTCATTTCAGGAACTGCGGCATTTTTGTAGTTGCATATACAGAAATCTTAAGTGAAAGACTGAAAGTTCCTTCAAGTGGGTTTGACGCACAAACACAATGTGTATGCTATGCATTTTTACTCAAAAATTACGGAATGTCCAAGACTATTAAAGGTTACACAAGTAACAATGACGATACTTCGCGTTCAAGGAATAGTCATGTCCAAACAATTGATGAAACTGCAATAGTTATTTTAGAGTATCACAGTTTTTTAACCTTCAGCATAAAAACATTATTCTTGTTTTAGTAATGGATGTTAAACACATTCAACACTGTTAGTTTTTTATGTTGGTTTGAATTTTGATTTTTATTATTCTATTGGAACTTCTTATACATACATATGTTATGTAGAGTTAGCAACAACTTTTAGTTGGTTTTCGTTTAATTCAGTGAATTGCAATGTCGAAAAATCTATTGTATTGGTACTTCTCAAACATTAAAATGTTATGTACTTCTCAAATCCCATCTTTAATGAATACTCATACATTAGTTACATCAACAAAAAATAAACATCGCAACATAACATTTGTATAATAAACTGTCATTACATGTAAAATGAATGCACATACATTAGTTACAACAATAAAAAATTGAACATCGCAACATAATCTTTGTCTAATAATTTGTTATACATGTATAATGAAACCTCATACAATATCTGTAACATAATAGAGGTCATCATCCCACCTCTATTTACATGTATAATAGCTTATTATACAAAAATTTTAATACAATCTTTTCATTTCATGTAATGTATGACAAATCATTATACAATAAATTATATGTAATTAATCATTTACTTTTTAATATTTAAAATAATATTTTAAAAGCTCATACATTTACTTGTATAATGAATACTCATACATTAGTTACTTCAATAAAAAATTGATCATCACAACATAATCTTTGTATAATAAATTTATATACATGTATAATGAACCATCATACAATATATGTAACATAATTTAATCTATGTACTTAAATAATAGATTATCAGATTTCATACTTCGGATAAATTAAGCATTTATTAATCATTAATGTGATATTATAATATATTACATATGTGATTATACATTGGTATCTTCATCAAATTTTAATATTTACTGACTATATAATATAGTAACATTATACATAATTTATGTCATTATACAATGATATAACATTGATCTTATACATCACTGTGTTTACAAACACCTATCAATCCAACTAATGTGGGATCTGCAACATATATCAGACAGACACACAACACTAAATGTATGTACCATAATATTGTCAATCTCACATTTGGAACAATGAAAACAAGAAATATCAATATCAAACTATTGTTAAGAATTGAACTTGAAATAACAACATTAAATATGGTTCAAACATTTTTAGACTCTTTACATGAATAAAGAAAACTGATTATTCAAACAAAACCAACAATCTATCAGATGAAATTCGAAAGAATGAGCCAACATTATTGGGTCGTCACATGGATAATTATATTATTCATTTCACGTTTTCTTTAAAAAAATTATTGGTGCTTCTGTTGTGACCTGCACGCCTGCATTTACTGCAACAGTTTGAACTTGAAGAAAGCAATTCACTTTATTTCAACTGCCTGCCTTTCTTTGGGCTCCCTTGAGATCTTCTGTACTTTGGCGGTATTACTTCTTCATCTTCAACAAATTGAGGCACATTTCAATCCTTCATGTTTGACATTGAAATTATTGAAAGTTCATACGTCTTAATAATGGTATTTGGCCTGTAGAAATTCAAGCAGTAAAGATCATAATCTTTTGTATTTTTACTCTTCAATACAATAATTGTGTATGGACAAGAAATTTCATCAGTTTGATATCGGTCACAATTGCACGTGTCACGTTCAATATTGACAATGTAACTTCTTTCAAATTCATAGACACAGTAAAAATAACTTGTGGCTGCCTTAACATATTAGACAAACATGCTTCAATACATATGATAAAATAAAAATTACTGATGAATAATTTTTTTTATTTTCATAAATATTCAAACACATATCGTCATCCGTGAAGCCTTCGCAACATTAAGAGTTAGAATGTCTTCATATCTTCTCCCTAATGTCGTCTTGGTATAAGATGCAATTTCACTGTTCTTACAATTTCAGACAACAAATAAAATACTTACTTCTTCAAGAAATCCTAAAATAGGAAGTTCTCGTACCTCTACAAAGCAATCATTAATACATTCGGCTATATTAGAGGTCATCATCCTACCTCTGTTCACAAGTGAGTGGCTTTGAGATCATTTTTCACATCCAGCTTCTTCTACGTATTCCTTAACCATATGATCAACCTTAGCAACCTTTGATAATGTAATCAAAATCTTCTTTTCTATAAGTTTTAGTAATAGAATAATACATGTCACTAAGTCTGTCTTTACTTTTTCTAAAATAAGTGCAAATATTTTTTCATAAATGCCAAATACATGTTAGATGTTGGACATTAGGATACACAATGCTCACACTTTTATGATACTCTAGTTTCGATCCGATACAACACACATATTGTCCTGTTCGCCAAATGCTTTCCTAAACTGGTGAAAAAATCAAGTCCATGAACTGTCATTCTCAGAATCTACAATCCCGAAAGCTAATGTACAATACAACCTAATTATTTTTTTAATCATAATCCAATAAATTATTTGAATGTATAACATATATATTTTAATTAAATACTTACAGAAATCCCTATACATAACAATGTTATGTATAAGCAGTTCCAATACTTGTCAGATGCATATGATAAAGGGGTTAAAAAGGGAAAACTAATACCTACACCATCAAGTGTGCTTGCCGATAGAAAAGTTTCTTTGTACGGATCGCTTAAATGGGTGCCATCAACAACTACAATAGATCTGCAAAATTGAAAATCCCTTTATCATGAAATTTAAGGCAATAAACAAGTATTTAAACACATTATTCGTTGTCTTATGCATCCTAATGTGGGAGTCAAGATACACTTTATTTAGCATATAAGCATATCGCGGTATTTTTTTTATATTCATCATCTGGACCATCTCTAAGCATCGTTATTGCTCTCTCTTTTGTGCGTCATGCCTTTATGTAGTTAATATCAACTCCATAAACGACCTTCATCTCTTCAATTATGTCCGTCAGTGTATGTATTCTCTTGTGATTAACTAATTTTGGTGCTGTAAATTCACTCACAAAAATTGTTGTAGCAATCAAATTTTTTAGTACTCTATCACTAAGTCAGCAAGTATGTTCGGAATCAAATCGCCGAATCACAAAAACATCTGATTCATTCATACAAGGTGCCTTGAGGGTCCATTTGCAATCTTGGGTACGATAATGAAGTACATAGCTGCATCAAATATAAACAGGAAAAAATGTATGATAACACAGATATAAAATTCATGTTTGATTTACATGCTAAATTATCATGTGACCAGATTCCTCATACATGCGTTTGTATGTATGATATGTTACAATACATTTAATGTAT
The DNA here is from genome assembly GCA_030864215.1 of Capsicum pubescens. Classification (NCBI taxonomy): domain Eukaryota; kingdom Viridiplantae; phylum Streptophyta; class Magnoliopsida; order Solanales; family Solanaceae; genus Capsicum; species Capsicum pubescens. The sequence continues at coordinate 82,430,106 of CM061543.1, read as the reverse complement.
TCATTTTTTAGAAATATTAAAGTTTATAAGAAAATTTTGGTCAGTTTAAATAGGACAACCTTCCTATACATAACATACTTATGAATGAACAGTCCAGTACATATCATATATTTAAATTAGAGTTAGTCTTTCACTTTTGTTAATGTATAAAGATTTAAAATACATAAGTAATTTGAGGAACAATAGTCACACAACTCTATAGGAAATTCTGTTTAAACTAAAACACCCAACTCTTTCGATACATATGTATTCAACGTATAATCTAATACGATACATATCAGTAAGAACTTAAATAACCTAAAAACGAATACGGCAAGTTGTATTCACATTTTGTTAACCTATACCAAAACTTAAACCATTCGAAAATTTAAAATCTACTGTCGGTTCATACCTTTGTTTGTCAGATCGTTTAACTTTGGTGTTGAAGCAATTCGCAAATGCATATTTCGTCATTACCGTAATTAGAGTTGTTTTATCCTTGTAAAGCTGATCAACCTTTATTTTTGTGTCTTGCAATCAGTAATGAAGTTCTTCACTTCAAATTTGGAGCGTATAACGAATACTGATTTTGCGTTTCAACTACTGTTAACGCAAAAGCATCAGATTCAGTTCCTTCTATACAAAGAATATCTTCAGTATCAGATCAAACTCTATCTCTTTATTTGACTTGTGAAACGTTGAAATACACAAAGGATAATTGACAAATCCTGAAAAATCTTTCTTCAACTCAACGTATACCCTCACTCTATTATCGTTTCTTATAAAAATTGAAGAGAAATTACCTTCAACGATGTACTTAAGTTTAATTTTTTTCTACCTTCATCAATATTTAATTCCGTAGCAATCATTGAAATCAATGTCGAGAATGTTATACTTTCTGAAACAACAATACCATAACTTTTGTAATGTTCATATAGAATTTCAGACTGTCAAGAACTCGAATGCCTAAACAATATAGCGATGTTCATATTGACCTTGGCAGACGGAAGAAAACAGATGTTTCAGGATTTTTCCAATTTGAATTCCAAATTCCAATTTCAAGAAAAAAAATCGCAATTTCAAGAAAAAAATGTTGTGATGTTTCAAAAAAAATTTCAATTTGAATTACGGTTTCTATTTTTAAGCCTCCACCAAATCAGTACATTAATTATTCTCGTTAATTATGTGAGATAATAATGGTGTCTGATTTTATTTCCTTAATTTTAGGCAAAATGATTTATCTCATACATTACACTAACGTATAAGATAGGGGTGTACAAAAGTCAAATCGATAAAAATGTTATTGATTTATTGTTATTGGGTTAACGATTTTTTAATGGTTTTACAAAAAAAAATTATTGGGTTATTAGTTCAGTTCGATTTTTTCTTATTGGGTAAATCGATAACCCAATAGATATATATGTGTGTGTGTGTGTGTGTGTGTGTGTGTGTGTGTGTGACTTATTATATATTTCTCTTTAGTTTCTATCAATTAACAAACCTATTATTTCAATTATACAAACTCTTAATTTTTCCTAACAACATTTAGTTCAAACTTGAAGATTCTTGTAAATTAAAACAAATCATGTAGGATTTTTGGTAGCGACTAAGATTCTTTTTTTTTTTCATGTTAGTTACTACTATTTCTATTTTATGAGTATTTTCTTATCGGTTAAACCAAAAATCGAACCGTTAAGGACTAAAAATCGATAAATCAAAAATCGATAAAAAAATATCTTAATAGTTGGATTATTGGTTTAGCATATTTAAAAAACTAAAAATCGATAAATCGAACCGATAATATATAAAATCGAACCAAACCGACCGATGCACATCCTAATATAAGGTACAAAGACATGTATATGTATTTATCCTAATCAGAAAAAAAGAAACTAAATCAGAAATCTATGTAATTACTTTCATTAAAGATGGAATTTATGTTGTTTATACAAAAATAAAACAGAATAGACTAGTCAAGTCAATGCTATTACAATCATATTTAGACAAAAATATTGGTTATAGAATATTGGCTTTTTTGACAATATTTTGCACAGGTGACCCTCCAAGTTCATCAAGCAAATCTTTCATTTGTCCATCACTCCATATATTAGACGTGAAGAGGGTGGGTGTAGACTAGAGTAAAGGATTTTTGATACATCGAAAAAAAATCAAAATTAAGATAGAAATTTTTAACAAGAAGGATCAAGAATCATTACTTTTTGCTTCGACACAAAAAAAAAAAGATTTTTTCTATACCTTTTTCTTGTGTCTAAGATTGGAAAGACAGATAATTCTTTGGTTTTTTTGGGGGGTAAACATTCCTTAGTTAGCTTATGTGTGTATTTATTATTTACTCCATGCGTTAAGCATAGAACATACTACTTGAAAGTAGGATTCAATTCACAAAAATATGATCTTCAACCTTTTATCGTGTGAACATCCTTAAGTCAATATAAGAAAATGTAAATTGCTCTAATTGTAGCCACTAATCAATATATAGTTCGAACAATTTTAAATTAACTCATATTTCAAAAAGATCGTATAAAAAAACAACACCGAAGCATATCAAATTATGAATTAGCACACACAAGAATAAAGTGGGTCGACATACTACATACAGTAAGTACTATAACTATTCTTTTGTCAAATTTCTCTATTTTATCGAATACATATTCTCGCAGTTTTTTTTTTTCTCTGCAAGCTGCAAACAGACGTTGTTCCATACAAAAAGTTTATTCTCTAGGTTCAAGATGTTTAATTTAGCTCAGTCATTTTAAAATTAACCTACTTATTTATATTATTTATATATTATTATTTTTTGAATTTAATAAAATCTGTATTTTTCAATAATAACTTCAGTTCAAACTAATATATGGACACATCAAGTGAAGTTTTAACTCTATATTCATAACTTTGAACTTCAACAAAAAGTTCAAACTCAACTTATAAACATTAACAAGATGAAATTCAAAGTATTTCTGAAAAATAGCAAAATCAAACGCTTCAAAAGAGATGAAGATTAGAAGATTCAATTCCATCAAATTCCTGATGTATCCTTAAGGAAATTATTCTTTGAAGTATCACATGTTATGGAATAGATTTTCCCAGAAATAAATCACATCGATAGAGTGGCGGTACCTCAAACTCTATCGAACAATGAACACACTCAACGATGTGTAAATCACACTTGAGTTTTTAGAAAAAAAATATTTTTCACTTCAAAATTTCGTGCCTTAACCTAAGAAAAAATTCAGATATTCATAATCAAAAGATAGTACTTCAAAAAAAAAAAAACACACATTATTTCAAATCGTCGTCGACCTACGAACCCCTACCTGCACCTGCAGATAGCCCACATGCGGCCATAGGTCTCAACTTGTCCAAAACCAGAAGGTTTTGTCCGACATGCGCCTGCATCTTGCGTCTGCAGGTGCCCAGATGCACGCCTAGTTCCCAGTAAATTTATCCTTTGCACCCATTAATACAACACCAACATTACTTGAGTCTAAATTCAGAGTAATATCTATTATATTCTATTTAAATTTTACTAATTCATCTGTCATTACTTTATCAAGACTGTAAATACGAGCAATGTGAAAGTACCGGTTCAAATTAAAGCCGATGGCCCGATACTGTAATATTAGATCCACCTCTAACTTTATGTCATTTATACTAATTAATTTCCATAAAGCATGTTAAATTAAGACCCTTTATCTCTAGTCACAGGTAGACCAATTAGTCAAAGTAGTTTTCTTTTTGTACTAGTCAAAGTAGTTTAGATTTAGAAAATATATTGTCGTGGACTATAAATGTACTAGTTAAAGTAGTTAAGATTTAGAAAATATATTGTTGTGGACTATAAATTAAAAGCCGACAGGAAATGTTATTTACCAAAATTCTAAAACGTGCTCCTGAAAATCCAACATTTAGGTACGTCATGATAATTAAGATATAATTAAGCTGTCATTTGCTTTTAGGATAAAATCATTTCGAAATTATAGTTATGAAATTATAATTTTTGAAATAATTTAATAAATCAAGTTTAAGGTAGACATTTATTCTTGATTAGTTATTAGTTATATCTTTAACTTATAAAATATAAATTTAAACTCAAATTTAATTTAAGGATATCGCACCTAAAGATATGACTAAAACAAGATCTTTTCAAAAGTTCTTCTAGAAGCAAGACCTTTCTTTTGTTATAAAATAAAAAAGAGTTTAAACGTGAAATAAATTTACTAACGCAAATTTATATTAATCATATTTTAAAATGCAAAATTCCTAATTAAACGTCGAAAGAAATTAAAATATAAGGCAACCATACATTTAAAAATCCTTTCACTTGCAAATATATGTGCTCATACGAAATGGAAATAGAAACCTTGATAAGTAGAAACTAAAGAAAATAGTATATGGTTATTATAACTTGATATTTTCTTCCACCAAAGCTTAAAATGGAGTAAATAAGGCTCTTCAGTTATTAATTAGACATATCAGGTGTGACGATTTGGATTTTTAACACAAACACCAAATGTGTTTAGGGTTAAAATCGTTTACACCTCCAAACTTTATTGTAAAAATCAAACACCCCTTAACTTTGAACAATAATCATTCTCCCTTCTTTTTTCTATTTGATTTTTTAAAATACTTATTTTACCCTTATATTTACATCAACATTTGTATCTCTTTTTTTAAAAAAAAAAAAAAAAAACTTTTTTATAAAAATATATTTTTATTTTTTAATCTATATAACATATTTTCTATAAAATTTAAAAATTATTTTTATGATAAAAAAAATAAGAGTGAGAAATATTAATTGAGTATATAATTTAATGAAAAACTATAATGAAATAAATGAGTAAAATAGTAAAAATTAATTTTATTAAAAATCAAAACTCTAATATATATTTATACAACAACAACAAACCCAATATATTCTCACATAGTGGAGTCTGGGGAGGGTAAAATATACGCAGTCCATAACACTATCCCAAAAAAAGTAGACTCTAATATATATTTATACGTGAAAATAATAGATAATTATAATTTTATAAATAAATTTCAGTGTAGGTATACAAATTCTCAAGCCCACCTTTTAACATTATTAGTAAATTCTTTTAGAATTAATTACAAAATCTAAAGATGCTTTTTACATTCAAAATTTTTATATTATATGTATTAAGTATGTATGTGAGTATTAATTACGTATATAGATGCATATTTTAATTTTCTCTCATTCTTTAATGTCTATATAGATAAACGAGTTTTGATTATTAATATTAGTTATTTTCTAAATTATAATTTCAAATTTATCAACAACAATCATTTGATTTGTCACAAATATACATCTACAACAACATCATATCTGAAATTTTTTAAGTGAGGTCTGAGGAGGGTAGGGGTACACAAACAATCTCTCTACCGAGGGTAGGGGTACACAAACCTTACTACTACCTCAGAGAGGTAGAGAGATTGTTTTCGAAAGACCCTTGACTATTAATTATTTTGTATACCTACATTGAAATATATTTATAAAATTATAATTACGTATTATTTTCACGTATAAATATATATTAGAGTTTTGATTTTTAATAAAATTAACTTTTATTATTTTGCTCATTTATAATATTATAGTTTGTCATTAAATTATATACTCAATTAACATTTCTGAAGATAAAAACAAATTTTAATTTTTATAGAAAATATATTATATAGATTAAAAATAAAAAAATATTTTTATAAAAAAGTTTTTCTTTTTTTAAAAGAGATATAAATGTTGATATAAATATAAGGGTAAAATAAGTATTTTAAAAAAATAATAAAAAAATGATTATTATTCAAAGTTGAGGAAGGTATTTAATTTTACAGTAAAGTTTAGAGATGTAAATAATTTTATCCCAATATATTTATAATTATTAAACACAAATTACAACTTAGAATTCAAATAAGAAGGTAATAGTCACTCTAATTATACGACGAGAATAACATAGTAAAAAAGGTCACAAGAGATACCAGACATATTCAAAGCTTCACAACAATACGCATAAACCTTTCTTTCAAATTGCTTGTCCCTTTTAACCACTTGATAATTAGGTTCGGATCTCAAAAGAAACTCTCCAATATTTTAATCGGTCCAATAAATTAGTTTGGTTCAAAACATCACGTACGAATTATGAGAATGAAACTTTTTTGTGCAAACAACATAAATCCTGATAGCTTGGAGTTTAATTATAGAAACTCCGATATTTTACATAATTATTGAAAAAATCAATTTTGATTATGTCAAGATACATAATTAGCTTTCGATGTATTAATAAAAATACATTTTTTCCTTTATAAAAATACATAATTAGCTTCGGATTAATTTTTTTCAATTTTGAGTTTATTGAGATATACATAATTAGCTCTCGATATATTTAATGAAGATATGTAATTTGAGATTTTTGTAATTACTTCTGTAAGGATGAAATTTATGTAAATATGATAAGTTAAGTTGGATGTTTACATTATTTTTTCAACTTTTGTAAAAACTTTTCTCCCTTTAATATATGCATTGAAATAATAATGAGACATTGAGTTCCCTCCTCTCATCAGTTTGTGGGAAACAAGATAACGTTATCGATATTTTGCATGGTATATGCCATATGGGACCTCCACGTGTACGGACGGAGCTAGAGAATTTTTTTTTATAGAAAATTATATTATTTATATATGATTAAATTTTTTTATTATATATATATATATATAAGAGATGTTGAACTTCTTTCGATTAGTTTATATATATAATTCTGAATTTCTTGATAAAAATTCTAATTTTGTCACTGTCCACGTGTCATTATTTTTTCTTGGACATGGATGGTCATCTAAATAATGAAGAGGACAAGATGTACTTAATTTACTTGAGACGCCTTTTTTTAATCCATTTAAAATTAAATAATGACATATTTTTATATTTCTTAATAATTTAACTTTAAAATAAAAATTAGCAAAAGAAAAATAAAAGAGAACTGAATTGTGGATGCAACGACCTTTTTCTTTAAAGGACTTGTGTAGGTTTTTCATCCTTTATCCTATAATAAAAAATAAGTGTTCAGATACCATTTTAGTTCACATCTCATACTATACATATATATTGCTCTCATCGTTCCATTTTATTCGTCCAAATTTAATATTACACATTAATTAAGAAAAATAATTAATAATATAATTATTTATCATAATATCTTTATTAAATAATATTTATATTTTAATTTTAAAAATAATAATTAATACTAAGAATAAAAAAAAAAAAAATTATCTTATCTTGATTAATAAAAAATAATAAAAAAAATGAAAAAAAACAAATTAAAAAATTTTAGATAAGTATAATAAAATGGAGGGAGTACTAGTATTTATATTTTTCCTAGAATTGATTGACTACCAATAATTCCAAACAAAAAAGGGACAGAAAAAAATGTATGATGAATCAACTTGGGGACTCAAATAACTAACAATTAATAAGGCAGCAAGCCAATCATCCGCTACGAAGTCAAACACACACTGCCACACAAATATTAATAAGTAAAATAAACAAAAATAAATACCACTTTAATGCGGTCATTTTTAAAAAAAAATCTAACTTCGATTGGTTCATGCATGATTCATTAATGTTCTTCTGATAAAGTCTCATGGCAAGAACATAACTAGCTAGATAGAAAAATATAGAGATCGAGAATGAAGGTGGAAGATTAGTAAGTTCCTGAATGAAGTCGTATTTATTAGGTGGGAGAGTTAGAAACTCGCTTCATATCCTCTTCTTCTTATTAGTAGTATTTATTAATTGCGTAATTTCTTATTCTTTAATATGTTTCTACTACCGTTACTTCATTTTACTGTTATCCTGAATTGATTTCATTTTTTCATCTTGCAATCTTCTTTTTAAATAATTTTATTTTTGAACACAATGATGTATCAGAAACAATCTCTTAAGATCGCAAAGATAGTGATAGAATTTATATATATCTTACCAATTTTTAGACCCCAAATTACACAAAATACATCGTTGTTATAGATAAAATCATGTCTCAAAGCAACTAATGTTTTCATGTAGTTTGTGAATTTAGCAAAACACATGTGAACCAACAATTTTGAACTCCAACTTCTTTAGGAACCTTTATGTTTTCATGTAATGAAATTTCAGTTGTCGATTGGAATTTGAATACAAACACATTTAAATGAGTAATTGGTTAATATATATGGATCTGATATAAATTATCTAAAGTAATTAAATGCAAGAGTATACAAAATGGAGAGTAGAAAGATTAGTAGTCATTTATTATTGATAGTGCCTATTTATAGCCAATACATAAGAATGGATGCTTATCCAAAATGAAGGGGTGGGAGATGACTTACGTTTGTACTTATTTAGTAGTGAGCCATATGGCAATTTTACTAGGACACATGGACTTTTACATGTTTACATAACATTCTTCCTTAGATATTCATGTAAAAAAAAAAATCTATCTGAATATATATTTGAATGTTGTCTCATCAAAAATCTTATCAAAAAAAATTCAATGTAATAAAAATCTTGATTAAGAAAAAAAGAGTACAATGCATATTCTTACTCCCCCTGATGAAGACCTCGATTCAATCGTCACATCCCAATCCTGTATACCATCTTCTCGAAGGTTGAAGTTGGTAAAGTTTGGTGAACAAATCTGTTGGATTGTCACTGGAGCGGATCTGTTGCACATCAATATCACCTTACTTCTGGAGATCGTCCGTGAAGAATAATTTTGGCAAAATGTATTTCGTTTTATCTCCCTTTATAAAGCCTCTTTAATTGACCTATGCATGTTGCATTGTCTTCAAATATAACCGTAGGTACCTTGATATCGAGCTTCAGGCCACATCTCTCTTTGATGGAATGTACCACTGATCTCAGACATATGCATTCTCTGCTTTGCTTCATGGATCGCTATTATCTCAGTATGATTAGAAGAAGTAGCAATGATGGACTGCTTTGTCGATCGTCATGATATTGCAGTGCCTCCATATGTAAATACATAGCATGTTTGAGATCGTGATTTATGTGGGTCAGATAAATAACCTGCATCTGCATGACCAACAAGATCTGAACTAGCTTTGTTAGTATAAAAAAAACCATATCAATAGTCTCTTTTAGGTACCTCAATATATGCTTAACTCCGTTCCAATGTCTTCGCATAGGAGAAGAACTATACCTCGCTAGTAAATTAACAGAAAATGCTATATCCGCCTTGTTGCATTAGCGAGGTACATAAGTGCACCAATAGCACTGAGATATGGTACTTCGGGACCAAAAATCTCTTCACCCTCTTCCAAAGGTCGGAATGGATCTTTACTCACTTCGAGTAATCGAACAACCATTGAAGTACTTAATGAATATGCTTTGTCCATGTAAAATCGTTTCAAAACCTTCTGGATATAGGTAATTTGGTGTATGAAGACTCCGTCTGCTAAATGTTCAATTTGCAGACCAAGACAAAATTTTGTCTTTCCAAAATCTTTCAATTCAAATTATTTCTTTAGATATTCAATTGCCTTTTAGACCTCTTCTGGAGTCCCAATAAAATTTATATCATCCACATAAACAGTGAGTATAACAAATCTTGACGCCATTTTCTTAATGAAAGTACAAGGACAAATGACATCATTTATGTATCCTTCGCTTTTCAAGTACTCACTTAGGCGTTTATACCACATACGTCCTAATTGTTTTAGACCGTACAAAGATCTTTGTAATTTGATTGAATATAACTTCAGAGACTTTGAACTATATGCTTCAGGCATCTTTAATCCTTCTGGGATTTTCATGTAAATATCGTTATCAAGTGAACCATAAAAATAAGCTGTAACCACATCCATTAGATGAATTTCAAGATTTTCATGTACAGCTAGATCGATAAGGTATCGAAATGTTATTGCATCCATAACAGGTGAATATGTTTCTTCATAGTCGATACCGGGTCTTTGAGAGAATCCTTGTGCAATAAGGCGTGCCTTATATCTTACAATTTCATTTTTCTCATTTCTTTTACGTACAAAGATCCATTTATAGCCGACTGATTTTACACCATCTGGGGTTTGGACTAATGGTCCAAAAACCTCCCGTTTAGCAAGTGAGTTTAATTTTGATTGAATCGCCTCTTGCCATTTTGGTCAATCTTTTCTTCATCGACATTCTTCGATAGATAGAGGTTCAAGGTTCCTCATTGTCTTGCATGATATTTAGTGCAACATTATATGCAAAAACATTATTCACCGTAATTTTCGATCAATCTAAATTTACCTCATCACTATTAGAGTTAGTGAAAGTTCTTCATTCACTTGAGTCTCGAGTTCACTGATTTCTTCAGGAAATCAGGATTAATCAGATTTTGAGTCTCTTCAGGAGAATCTTTTATAATATTATTTTTATCGTTCTTCACGCTTCTTTTTCCCTGATTTTTATCCTTTGAACCCAAAGGCCTACCACACTTCAAGCGTGTTTGAGATTCAGAAACTATTACAGTAAAAGATGGTTCTCTTGGAACTTCAATTCGTACAGGCACATTCGCTATAGGGATATGTGACTTAGTTATCCTTTTCAAATCAGTAAATGCACCTGGCATTTGATTCGCCAATTTCTGTAAGTGAATGATCTTCTGGACCTCATTTTCACATATTGGGGTACGTGAATCAAAATGAGATAATGATGAAACTTTTCACGCAATTTCTCTTTTTAGTTCATATTTTTTTTCTCCCTAATTGCGGAAAATTTATTTCATCAAATCGACAATCTGTAAATTGAGCAGTAAATAAATCTCTCATTAATGATTCAAGATAGCGAATTATAGAGGGTGACTCGAACCCAACATATATTCCTAACCTTCGCTGAGGGGTCATCTTAGTGCGTTGTGATGATGTAACTGGAACATATACAACACATTTAAAAATTCGTAGATGGGCAATATTTGGCTCATGACCAAGGACCCACTGTAACGGGGAGTACTTATTATAATGAGTAGGCCTGAGACGAACAAGCAATGCTGCATATAAGATAGCATGACCCCCAAATAGTAGTGGGTAATTTCGTTTTCATAAGTAGTGGTCTTGTTATCAATTGTAGGCACTTAATAAATGACTCAGCAAGACCATTTTGAGTATGAACATAAGCTACTGGATGTTCAACTTATATCCCAACTGACACACAATAATTATCAAAAGCTTGGGATGTAAATTCTCCTACATTATCGAGGCAGATAGCCTTAATGGAATAATCTGAAAATTGCGCCCTTAATCATATTATTTGTGCTAATAATTTCACAAACATCAGGTTGCGAGATGACAAGAGACACATGCGATCATCCTAAAGATGCGTCTATTAAGATCATAAAATATCTAAATAACCCACTAGTGGGTGAATAGGCCCACATATATCCCCATGTATACGTTCTAGAAATAGAGGGAATTCGATGCTAACTTTCTGTGACGATGGCATAGTTATCAGTTTGCCTTGATAACAAGCAGCACATGAAAATTCATCAGTTGTAAGAATCTTCAGGTTCTTCAACGGATGCCCTTTTGAATTTTTAATGATCCCTCTCAGCATTATTGAGTCAGGATGGCCTATTCGATCATGCCAAAGCACAAACGTATTTAGATCAGTAAACTTCTGATTTACGATAGAGTGTGCTTCAACTGTACTAATTTTGGCATAGTATAAGCCGGAAGACAAAGTTGGTAATTTCTCCAACGCTTTCTTTTAACCTGAGACATTCTTGGTAATGCAAAGATATTCGACATTCATTTCATTTATTATCTCAATATGATATCTATTTCGACGGATATCTTTAAAACTTAATAAATTTCTTGAGAATTTAGAAGAGAACAATGCATCTTCTATAACTAATTTTGTTCCCTTAGGCGAAAATATAGTAGCTTTTCCAGAGCCTTCAATCAATTTTGAATTTTCAGAAATTATTGTAACATTTGCTTTTCTTCTAAGTAAGTGGTAATAGTATTTTACATCTTTAAATATTGTGTGCGTTGTTCCACTATCAATTACACAAATATCGTTACGATCGATTATTAATTTCATATTCTTCAAAATGAAAATATAAATAAATTAAATATTACAACATTACTAGCTTATAACGTATTTACACAAACTTTAATTATTTACACGACTAGTAAGATATTATTAATAGAAATGTAAATTAATACAACTTGAACATAAAAGTAACATAATTAGACTATTTCATAATTATCACCGATAGGGTGATTTACATATTTTTCAGAAACTACAAAGAAATCTGAAACTTCCAAGTCCATGGGCTCGACATTATCTTCAAAGAGGAAGTTTGCTTCAACATCGTTTTCTACTTTTTTTAAGGAACGCCTGATAGAGTCTCTGAAAGTAAATGCTATTGATGTGGAGGAAAGGGGCACTGATCGCGTACTTGTCGTACGTCAAAGCATCTGGTGAAAGTCCTTGGCGCTGCTTCAGGAGCTTCCCCCTTCTTTTTGCACTGCTGGTGCTGAGGGTTATTGTTTATTGCAAGATGATCACCCTGATTAAAATACCTTCTATGACCATGACTGGGGTCAGGACTTCTTTCACGCCTAGTAGGGTGAAAATTTGCAGCATTCACTTCTGAAAATGGAGCAGTACTAGCAGATCGACTTTCATGGTTTCTCATTAAAAGATCATTATGTTGTTCAGCAACAAGAAGATGAGAAATCAATTCAGAATATTTTTTAAATCCCATTTCTCGGTACTGTTGCTGCAAGAGCATACCCAAGGCGGGAAAAGTAGAGAATGTTTTCTCTAACATGTTGTGATCTGTGATATCCTTCCCACATAAATTAAACTGCGATTTAATTCTAAACATCGCAGAATTATAATCAGTTATATTCTTAAAATCTGCAACCTCAAATAAGTCCATTCATAACGAGCTTGTGGAAGAATAACGTGCTCGTATCTTTCTTTTAAATTGTTCCACAATATAAGGGGATCTTTAATCATAAGGTATTCCATTTTTAAACCTTCGTCAAGATGATGACGAAGAAATATCATGTCCTTGACCTTATCTTGATTTGATGCCTTATTGTCGTTTTTTATTGTGTCTGTCAGACCCATTGCATTTAAATGTATTTCGGCATCTAATGCCCAGGACATATAAATTTTGTCCGATCTATCTAGGGCACTAAATTCGCGTTTAAAAATATTAGACATTATTTAAGAAAATTAAATACTAACCTTTAAATATCGTTGAAAAGTTTTTGCAGAGGCTCGTGCTGATAACATGATACTCCCTCCGTCCCATTTTACTCGTTCTAAATTTCCTAATTTGTTGTCCCATTTTACTTGTTCTTTTTTACTTATCAAGACAAAATAATTTTTTCCCTATTATACCCTTAGTGTAATTGATTACTCCTTATTATTAACATTCTTGAAAAATATTGCAAAGAGGAGTACCATTAAGAGTACACCATTAAGAATATAATTGATGCTTTGGTGTTAGTCATCCATCAATATTGGAACTAACAATAAGACACAATTAAGAGGAGCAAAATAGTAAAGTTACATTATCAATCATTATTTTCTTAATAGCTGAATCATCCCAATTTGAAACGAATAAATAGGACGGAGGGAGTATAAATTATCTAAAGTAATTAAATGCAAGTGTATACAAAACGGAGAGTAGAAGATTAGTAGTCATTTAGTATTGATAGTGGCTATTTATTTTATAGCCAATACATAAGAATGAATGCTTATCCAAAATGAAGGGGTGGAAGATGACTTATGTTTGTACTTATTTAGTAGTGAGCCATATGGCAATTTTACTAAGACACATAGACTTCTACATGTTTACACAACAGGATCGTGACTGCAACAATTTATTTAAAGGTCTTTATGTTTTTTATCCTTTACTCAAAAAAGGGAAAAAAAATTGTTCAGACATCGTTTTCGGTCCATATCTCACACTCCTGGCGTTTTGAATTAGTTGATCCTTTCTTTAAAAATATTTTATTTCAATTTAACAAATCAAAATTATTTTACATAAATTCTTCTCATTCTACCCTTAATAGATATTAAATATAACTATATTTTTCAAAATTTTTGAAAATAACACTTATATTTTCAATACAAACTTTATGAAACTTGACTTTTTTTCAAGGAGTACTACTAATATTCCTATAAAATTTTCAATCCATGCATGCATATGTTATAATTTTTCATGTTTTATTAATTATTGAGTCTTACAATATTAAGAAGAGTAAAAAAATAAAATATACTCCTAATCATTAAATTTCTTAATGGGTGTGTCAAGATTGAAAGAGTCATCTAATTCAAAACGAAGAAAGTATATAAAATAATATTATTATAACTTTCCCATCAAACTGATTGATTGACTAAATGACTACCAGTCATTATCATTCCGATAAAAGCAAAAAAAAAAGGGGTTGCATGATGAACCAACTTGTAGTAGTCTCAAATAACTACTCCCTTAGTTTCGGAATAAATAAATTTTGGAAATATTTATTAGTATTTTAAAATAAGTGAATTATTAATTTTTTTTTCAAATTTATCTTTATAATTTAACAATCAACTAACTTTTGAAAAGGTATTACAAATCTTTTTCTTTTTTGGGATAAAACTAGAAAGTTATGTTAAATTTATGTCTTTAATATTTTTTTCTTAATATATATATTAAAATTTAATAATTTATTTATTATAAAATAAAGGGAGTAACGTTTAAGCGTTTAAGACAGCCTGACAATTTTTCACTGGAAATTAAAGTCAAACAAAGACTATCGTGGTCCGTAATATAAATTCCAAAAAGAACAACAAAATTCTAAAAGTTTACTTCTTTCTTTATTTTGCAAATTTTTAATCAAATACTTAAACCCTTTTAATGTTTCCAGCTACCCCTTAGAATTATGAGTCTCCAATTTTATCTTCAAAAATCTCTGAGAATAATATATTTCTCTTTCCATTTAAAAAAAAATGATATTTTTTTTAGTAATTTTTAATTTTAATTTTTTACATGTCATATTTATCATCATAAATTAAAGTATTTTGGTACATTTGACATATCTTTAATTTAAGATCATAAAATACAAAAGTCTTCTTTATTTTCTTAAATTTCGTTTCAAGTCAAATTAAACCAACTAAATTGAAACGAAAAGCATATATATTTACAATATTGAACATTAACATGTGTGTAAATCAGGTGCTCTATCAATTGAGTTATCGCTTAATGTTTACGAAACATATTGAATCAAGCAAAATATGTGTGTCCGCACAAAGAACAAATATTTCATTTTCTGATCTATTACACTCGTTTACGTTTAATCTCTTCATATAATTTGAAAATGAAGTTTCACTTGTTTGGAATTTGAAAGCCTACAGTATAATTGAAATAATAGGTTTACTATCATTTACGGTAACTGAAATATTTTTTAGTTGACATCAAACAACTGAGAATTCAAATTTATAGTGATAAAGTTAAAATTTTACTAAACGGATTCAAAATATAAAAAAAACTAAACATATGAAAAGGCTAAAGAAATTCAACATCTAATATATATATATATATATATATATATATATATATATATATATCCAATAACGTTTTATTGAAACAAAGACTTTTAAGTATAAAATTATTTGAACTTTCTCCAACATCTAGAGAAGAAGCCTGGACTGAACTAGAAAAAGTAGATACTAGATTAAGAGAAATTAGAGAACAAATAGCTTATATTAACCACGAGCTTTGGGTAGATAAGATTTTAAGAGATATGCACCCTTTTTATTTGGCTTAATGAATATACCACCTACTAATACAAAATCATTCAAAGAAATTGAAAATAATTTATATAGTTTATAAATAGAATATAAAAGACTTAATACTCCAAAAGAAGACCCTATAATCTTAGATAAATTAATCACTACAATATCCGAGTTAGAATATCATTTAATAAAAATCTTAAGTTTAGAAATAATAATAAATGAAAAGACATCCTTTTGCTAATAATATACGAGATAGATATTAATTTTTATATGAAGAAATAAAACACAAGGCAGAGAAAGAAGAACTAGAAATATTTTTAAGTATTTATTTAAATTTATTAAAATGTATAGACATTTCACAATCAGAATTATTCAAAGAATATGTAAGTGAAATAAGTTGGGAATTACAGGGAACTGGTATTGACATATTTAACCATAATAGAAGAATAAGCTATTATAGGAGACATTGTGTCCAAGTAAGTATTCCTTTGGGGTAAAAATACATCAAAACGCATCCTTTTGCGAGAGAAATACAAAGAGAATATAATCATTTATATAAAGAAATAAGATAAAGAAGTGATTTTTTAAGAATAGAACAAAGACTAATAAATCAAATAGAAATATTAGAAACTACAGAATTACCAGAAGCAATCATTATTTCAGACTTTATAAATTTAGTAAATTGCATAAATCATATAAGTTTGCTAAAGAGTAGATTATAAAGTATTAGATATTGTATAAACTATAGGAATTTTAGAATACAAACAGCTAGAAAACAGTGTAGTAATAATACACCCTCTTTAGGATAAAAGAAGAATAGTAGTATAAAAATAGATAATTTAAAGAAGTTAGAATATTTAGATCTAACAATCCCAGCTGAAAAGAAATACAGACATTTTAAAGATAATTCTCTTATTAGATGTAATTTTAACAACAGAGAACATACTTTACATGGAAAAAATCCACAATTAAATACTATTACAGATTTTATAATAAACCTAGGAGAAAAGACTCAACAAGAAAATACAAAAATATTAAAAAATTT
This sequence comes from Capsicum pubescens, assembly GCA_030864215.1. Lineage (NCBI taxonomy): Eukaryota > Viridiplantae > Streptophyta > Magnoliopsida > Solanales > Solanaceae > Capsicum > Capsicum pubescens. The sequence goes on along the minus strand of CM061543.1, from coordinate 82,413,280 downwards.
AGAGATATTAGAAGACCTGCAAAACAAACAAAAGAAATTGTTAGATAAAATAGAATTAAATTTTGATTTCTTAAAGAACCAGCAAGCAGAATTAGAAAAGAAATTCAAAGATTTAATTAATAAAGACAAAGGTAATTTGGAAAATCTCGAAATAAGACTAGTATTACAAGAAGTACAAAAAGAAATTAATAAAATAAAAATATAATACTCTCATGAATGATATACTCCAAGATAAACTTTATCTAGCAATATTAAAAAAGGCAGCACAGATCCAACCAAATCCCGAAGGATTATCAGACCATCAACCTCAGGAAAAAGTAGACTCGTTAATCATAAAATAAAATAATATTATAATTTTGTTACTATTAGAACTGAATAAGAACCTAGAAAAAGAAACCCTAGAAAAAGACAGTCCAGATAAAAATATAACAAAATTAATAGAACAACTAAAAAGGATAGAAATAACCCCTCAAAAAGAATTAAAAGAAGCTAAAATAACTATACTAACTAAGCCAAAATCATGGACTTTTTTTCAACATCCCCAAGTAGAAAAAGATCAAGTTTTACAAGACAAAGATCAAGTTTTACCTAAAATAGTTTAACAAATAATGTGTTATCAAAAATAATAAATAAACCAAGAATGACTTCAAGACAACAGTTAGAAGAGGTAATAGACGTAGATAAAGAAATATAATTATTCCAACAAAATAAATTAAAACTGTTAAATGCTAAAACATTATATAATGAAGGAATGTTTTCAAAAACACAACTATATAGGCATTATAGAGAAGAACAACTATGTGTTATCGGAGAAAATAGTTGTAGCATAAATTTAATAAGCTCAGACTCGTTAAAAGAAATCTTGAAATTAGACATGAATCTTATGCACATGGGATTAATAGTAATAGGCATAAAAGGTTTGACTAGAAAAAAATTAGGAACTAAAGTATTAATCACAATATATGATAATAGATGGTCAAACACAGAAAGATCTATAATAGGAATAACGATGTAGACATGACTAATAATGGAGGACTTTTTTATTGTAGTCCAGATTATATGATAAATACCTTAGAATTCGGAAAGCATATTAAAATAGGTGTACAAACTAAAGGATATGAAGAAATGAATAATGGAAATAATTTACTTATATGTGTAGGTTTTATAGGGAAACTTGCCACTAATAGTAGTATAAAGTTTAATCTAAAGATAGATGATGTAGTAAGTTTAATGGGAAATAAAGGTATTAAATTACTAAAACCCCTAAAAATAAACTCAGAAAAATATGCAGGATTAGAATGAAATTTAGAAAAATTTACTAAAAAAGAAATACTAAAGCCAACCGATCATTTAATGTATATAAGCAGTAAAGGAAAAGCTTTAGTAAGATTCACAAACTACCAATATACAAATAAAAAAGAAACTGATGAAGAAATTGAAGAATGTGAAAATACTAATTTTATGAACATAGAAATATTAGAAGAAGGTTTTGAAGTAAATAAAGCTATAATAAAAGCAGAAGCCCTATATGAAATAAATAGCAATAGTGTATTTAAATGTACAGGTTGTAAATTAGGAAATTTAAAACTTGAAGAAATAAAAGAACATTTTATAAAATATGAATTAAGAATAGATAATTGTGGTTATACACGTAAAAAGGAATTAAAAGGTGAAGACGAAGAATCAAAGTATAGTATAGAAGGAAGTATAAAGGAATTTATGAAAAGCGCAGCAAGTTCGTCAAGCCCTTTTCAAAGAACAACCGGTATGCAAAATGTATCATTAACAACAAGAAATTTACCAAGACATAGAGTATTTAGAACAAACCCAAATACTCTAACAGAACAAGACATACAACCTAGAGGAAAAAGAATGTCAATAGAAGAACCCATTAGATTACAAGAAGGAAGTAATAAAGGAAAAATTTTAAACTTGCCAGCCCATGACCCTCAGACATGGAATCATGTAATAGACATATGGCAAAATGTAGTTGTAGCAGACTACATACAACATATACAGGGTAATCAAGAACCAGATGCAGAAATTATGTATAGATATTTAGAAACATTTCTAGGAGAAAGTACTAAATCACTTTGGGAAACTTATAAAATAATATTCCCACAAGACTTTCAAGAATTAGTAGAACTAGGCTCAAATCCATACAAATTTGTAAACAAAGTACATACTCTACTAACAGGCCAGGATTCCAATAATGGATTGGTAGTGTTACAACAAAGAGCTTTAAAAAATTTAGAACAATTAAGTATTAATCATTGGTCAAGAGTTAAAGAATTTTTAAATGATTACTTTTATTATTGTACAATTACTGGGAACTCATTTGATCAGACTCTAGGAGTTAGATTATTTAATAAATTATCAGGAGCTTTAGGAAGAGAGATAAAAGAAAAATGATCTAAAAGAGAAGGAGTAATACAAAACCCAAACAACCCATGGTCAATAGGACAAAGAATACAACATGTAATGGATATATTACAAGAAAAATGTACAAATATATAGATACAAAAATAATTAAAAAAAAGTGATGCAGATTTTTGTAAGACCATATATACTACTCAACATTATGACCAAGATTATAAAAAGAAAAAATATAAAAAGACATATAAAAAAGACTACCGCCCTAGGAAGAAATATTACTTGAGGAGATCAAATGCGAGAAAATCATACTTAGATAAGAATAAACATGTGAGAAAATATAACACTGGTAGAACCTATAAGAATAAATTAGAATGTTTTACTTGCGGAAGTATAGAGCATTTAGCAAATACTTGTCCAAAAAGAAATAATAATAGATCTAGAAATGCACAATTAATAGAGGATGTAAATGAGAATTTGATAAATGTAGATGAATATATGTCAGATAATGAAAGTATATACTCTATCAGAAGCATGGAAGTTTTTGAAGAAGAAAAGAATAATTCTGATTCTTTAGACTCTGGAGAAGACGAATTTATAAATGAAATAGGACTAGAAAGAACAAACACAGACTATCACTTAGTCAATAACATAGACTATCACTTAGTCAATAACATAGACTATCACTTAGTCACAGACTATTATGATTTAGTAAATCTGATAGAAGAATGTGAACACGAATTTGAAGAAGGAAAAAGATTAGACAGTAATCAATGTTGTTTTTGTAAATGGTTTCCAAGTAAAAACAAAAGGAAAAAATGTAGGAAATGTTATAAAAAAGCATGCATAAAATGTATAGAGAAAGCATCAGAAATCTTATAAACTTCAAAATCAAACCGAAATTTAAATAAATTTTACAACAAGGAACCAATAACCAGAACAACAGAAGATAGGATATTAGAATTAGAAGAAAGACTAAAAAGACTAGAGATAAGAATATACAGTAAAAATATAATTAAAGAAGAAGACTTAGTAGAGGTAGAATTATTAAATACATCTGAAAATAATAAAAAGTCAATGAATGTGACATTTGAAGGAATGGTATGTAATGAAGAAAAGAAAATCAGTACAGTCAAGGCTTTAGGGAGAATAAAAATTCAAGACTATGAGTTCGAGACTTTAGCTATAGTTGATTCAAGATGTACAGGGAGCATTTTAAATAGCAGAATTTTACCAGCAAAATTAATTTAAAAAATACCAAAACCTCAAGAATCCATGCAAATGGACGGAACATATAATACCTATACAGACTATATACCAAAAGCAAAAATAAGTTTTATTAATACTTGTGAAAAATTCTACCAACCATCATATACACTTCATGAAATACTAGCTAGAGATTTAAACATAAAATCAGACTTTGTGCTAGGATTAAATTTTATGGTACAAAATAATGGAGGATGTCTAGTTACAAAAAATTGGGTAATATTCGCCAGTAATATCACTCACTCACCAGTACAGACACAACTTACTTTAACTAAATATCGTCTTCTTAAGGATAAGCCAGAGGAAAGCTTAGATAACCAAATAAAACCCAAAATATCACTAGAATGTGATAAAGGAGAAAATTGTACATGTAATAATAATAAAAAGGCAACAATGTAGGAAGAATTACAACATTTATTAATAGTAGAAGAAATAGAAAAAGACTATACTTTAATAGAAATTGATACAGAATTATACAATTTTAAGAAAGGTATACAACAGATAGGAGTAATAAAAGATCAAAAGGACTTAGAAAAAATTATACAAATCCTAGATAAGCTAGAAATAATTGGAGAAAAACCCTTGCAACATTGGAACTCTAATCAAATTACCTGCAAATTAGAAATAGTTAATCCAAAATATACTATAAATGAAGACCTTAAAGACTTTGAAATACAAATAAAAGAGCTACTAGAATTAAGAATAATTAGAAGATCTACGTCAAGACATAGGTCAGCAGCTTTCATAGTAAGAAACCATAGTGAAATAGTAAGAGGAAAAGCTAGAATGGTAATAAATTACAAAAGACTTAAATGATAATACTATAATGGATGGATATAAGTTACCAGACAAAACAGAATTGATAAATAGAATACAAGAAAGAGAAGTATTTAGTAAATTTGATTGTAAATCTGGATATTGACAGATTAAAATGCATGAAGATAGTATAGAATAGACAGCTTTCACATGTCCAGAAGGACATTTTGAATGGCTGGTCATGCCGTTTGGATTAAAGACGGCTCCTCCAATTTTTCAAAGAAAAATGGATAATATTTTTAGAGACTATAAAAAATTTGTATTAGTTTACGTAGATGATATTTTAGTTTTTAGTAATAATATGAGAGAGCATCTAGGACATTTACAATAAGTTTTTAAATTATTTGTAGATAATGGAATAATAATAAGTAGGAAAAAAATGGAATTATGTAAGAATAGTATTAATTTTTTAGGAATAGTTATTGAAGATGGTAGAATAAAATTACAACCACACATAACTAAAAAAGTCTTAGAAATTCCAGATAAATTAGACAAAACCAAAGATTTACAAAAAATTTAGAACTCTTAAATTATGCTAGAGCTTTCATCAAAGATTTAGGGAAAGTAGCAGGACCACTATACTCTAAAACAGGATCAACAGGTCAAAAAAATTTTAATACTGAAGACATAAAATTAGTCCAACAACTTAAAATCATGATACAAGACATTCCAGACTTAACGTTACCATTAGAAATAAATTATTTAATAGTCGAGACAGATAGAAGCCTTCAAGGATGGAGAGCAGTATTAAAAGCAAAACCTAACAAATATAGTGACAAAAAGGATGAAAAAATTTGTGCTTATTCAAGTGGAAAATATAAAGAAAAAGAAAAATTAAATAGCATAGATGCGGAGACACTAGCAATAATTTACGGTTTAAATAGTTTTAAACTTTATGTATTAAATAAGTCCGAAATACTAGTAAGAACAGACTGCGAAGCTATAGTAAAGTTTTATCAGAAAATAAAGGATAAGAATAGTAGTAAAAAAAGATGGTTAAATTTCCTAGATGCTACTTCAATCTATAATATTATTTTAGAACATATTAAAGAAAAAGATAATAACTTAGCAGATCAATTAAGTAGATTAATTAAAGAAGACAACTAACGATTTTTGCTTCAGTATGAATACAGGAAAAGGAAAAGGCAAGGCAGAAACCTCATCATCCCAAGAATATCTAAAGACACTAATGAGCAACACTCGTTTCAGACCACTTACGATGCTAGAACAATCAAAATTAGATAGAATATTTTTCAGACCCCACAACTTGGTATGTTACGAACCATCCAACTTAACTTTCAGACGACAGCTAGACGTACAAGTGGATAAGTCGCAGATATGTCTAATAGACAATTTATGGATAGCTTATAATAAAAGTGACTTTAATCATTTTATTTCAGCTCTAAATGCATTAAGCTACTATTTTACTGAGAAAAATACTACTAACAAGTTTAAATTCTAAAATACTACTAACAAGTTTAAATTCTATGTTGTTCTCAGATGACAGCAACAAAGAGTGTTCCAGACTTGGATAGAGGTAATGGACGCCATAAAAATTATAGAACACCTCTTTATAAAGGTTTTTATGACCTCTTAGAGACTCTAGACTATGTCCGGAGAAATCTGGGACCAAATTATTTTATTACTCCAGCTTTAAGATCAGAAACACAAAAAATTTCGCAATACAATATTAACAAAAACACAGACAAAATAATATTTTGTGATCATTGTTCCTCTATGATCGGAGCTTTTCAAAAACTGAATCAAGTCAATGAAGTTTTGAAACAAGATAATGAAAATCTTGTAAAAGAAAAAGGACAGATGTTAGAACATATAAGTATTTTACAAGACCGTATAAAAATTCTTCATTTTGAACTTTCACAACAGACTCAGCCAATTTATGAGACTCATCCAAAGAGTTCTCCATCTTCTTTAAAAATGGAAAAACCCACTGTATCGAGTAATGATACAGCTAGTCCAGCTCAAACGGTAGCTGGTAAAGACTTCTCAAATCCATTAATGGGTGTGCATTTTCCAATTAATGCAGCAAGACCCACTGTATCAGATAATGATACGGCTAGTCCAACTCAAACGGTAGCTGGTAAAGACTCATCAAATCCGTTAAGGGCTGACACTTTGCCAAAAAGTGTAGGGAGAATACTCCCAGCTAGTTTTAAAAATACAGATACTCAGACAATAAATGAAGAAAGTTCTTCTCAGAATAAGAAGGAATTTTTATTAAGAAAAAATAAAAATAAAAAAAGAAAGATAGAAAAAATAATAACAGACTCAATAAAAAAGTTGTTAGCAGAACAATCGCCTAAGGAGATATCTATGAATTCAGAACCACCAGAACAAAGACCCAGAATTTCTTTAATTCCAAGAGAAGAGATAAGAACTGGAACAAGACTAGGATTATCAGATAAAGATAGTGATGAATATGAACAAGAATACAACTCAGGCATGAATCAATTTTTCCAAGACCCAAACACAGACGACGATTCAGGAATGGAGTTTGACTCAGAGGCTTTACATAATTTGGATACGTAAGCAATGACGATATCTACAGAAGACAAAATAGCAGACGTAGGTAATATCAGATAAATAAATGAACGGAGGAGAATTAAAGAAAGATATTAGCCGTTGGGCCCACCCAAGTTGATAAGTCTTGCTAAAGTCTTTACAAAGGATTTGAAATCCACAAAAAGTAAAATTTGAAGTCCAAAAATGCCTATAAATACCCCCCTTATGAAAAACAAAAAGATGTACCAAAAAAGAGAGAAAAAATCAAGAGTGAGAAAATTTTCATAAAGTTCTTAGTTTCCAAAGTTTGTAAGTTACTTAAAAAAAAATGATGAGTGTGTAAAAAGTGTGAAAAGCTTTCTTAGTTTCTTCACATTCTGGTAGCTGTTAAGTTTTCAGGGGACTCCCGTAAGGGAAACCTCACTTCTTCCTTAAGACATGTAAGTAGTAGTTACATAGGTCTTTGTAATTTTCTCTCAAGTTTGTAAATTATGTTTGAATTAATTAAGTTTATATTTTCTTTCACATATATTTTATTATTAAGATCTGGATCACCGGCGGGTTTCCGACAGTTTTCCTGATCTTGTAAAATTTGTAAATTACTTATACCCTCAGTATATGGTTATTCTCTCAGTGTTTTAGCAATAACAATGGATTAATCTATAAATTCCTAGGGACTTGGAAAGTCCGAAGAAGATTGAAAGAAGGACTGTTGTTATTCTCCCAGGGTGTGATTAAAGAAGATATTGCTAAAATACCTAAAACTGAAGAGAAAGAGATGAACAGGGTTTAAAAAAAATCAAAAAATCAATAGACCAAAAATACAAAATAATATATATTGGGAGAAAATACACTTGGACCTTTATGACTTGGACACTTACACTGGACTAAGGATAACGAAGGAAGGAGTACTGAGTAGAACTTTACACCATATTAAAACAAACTCAAGATATTTCTGCTAAGCTCACGATTTTTCATGCTTTAATATCTTATTATTACTCACTTGCTTAAAAAATTACTTACCTGCTTATTAATAACTTGTTACAATAATTTGCTTACTATATTTATCTGACTATACTAACTACATCCACCTGTCTAATATATATACTTACTAACATATATATATACTTATACTTAATATATATATATATATTCACTGCTTAAATATATATATATACTCACTTATATATAGTACTTATATATATACTTATATTCATATAACTGCTTTATTATCTGCTTTTTATTATTATATCTGCTTATTAATATTTATCTGCTTCTATTAATATTCACTGAGACTTTATTATATGAATTATTCAAGAACACACACACACACACACACACACACACATATATATATATATATATTACTAATATTAATAAGTGTGAAGAAACAGACAGCTCTTCGTCAATATGTCTGTTTCTTCATCTGCTTCAGCTGCTCCGTGATTTTACTATATTATCCCTAATTAATTATTTTAAGTCATTTATATATAAGAAAAATAATAATATTTAATAAAAAATAAAATAGATATTTATGGCATGTCTGTTTCAGCTGCTTCAATCGTAGTTTTATTATATCACCTCTAATTATTTATTATAAGTCATCTAGGTATTAAAAAATTAATAATATTTAATAAATAATAAAATAGACATAAATGATAAATTAATTCTTGATGTTTTAAATTAATAAGACATTTTATATAAGACTCATTTAAAAAAAAAATCACAAGTATTTTTGCTCCATGATGTTACTATATTACCCCTAATTAATTATTATAAGTCATTTACATATACGGAAATTAATAATATTTAATAAAAAAAGGAAAAATAGACATTTATGACATGTCTGCTTCAACTGCTTCAACCGTAATTTTACTATATCACCTTTTATTATTTATTATAATTCATTTAGATATTAAAAATTAATAATATTTAATAAAAATAAAATTGACATAAAAAATAAATTAGTTCTTGATGTTTTAAATTAACATGAAATTTTATATGAGACTCATTTTAATTTTTTTCACAAATATTTTTTTATAGTAATTTTATTATATCACTTCTAATTAGATATTATAAGTCATTTAGAACATATTCGCTTCGCTTCTTCTAGCATAAAATTTGGGTGACTCTCGAAATTATTTCAGTGCCATTTAAATTGGAATAGAATACAACAACAACAACAACAAACCCAATGTATTCCCACATAGTGAAGTCTGGGGAGGGTAAGATGTACACAATTCATACCTCTACCTCTAAAGAAGTAGAAAGGCTGTTTCCGATAGACCCCCGGCTCGAGACACAGAATAATAAACAAATCCATAGTAAAGTATGGAACAAGATGACATAACATAAATACGACACCCATAAGTATAAGTAAACATAGAAAAGTAAACAGATTCGTAATAAAGCATGAAACAAGGTAGCATAACAAGAATAATACCCCCACCAAGTAATGCCCTACACTAGCGACCCAAACTGACCCTAGCCTTCTGCCCTAATTCGCGTCCTCCGGATCTTCCTATCTAGGGCTATGTCCTCAGTGAGATGTAACAGCTCCATGTCCCGCCTAATCACCTCTCCCCAGTACTTATTAGGCCTACCCCCACCCCGCCTAAAACCATCCAAAGCTAGTCTCTCACACCTACGAACCGGGGCATCCATGCCCCTCCTCATCACGTGTTCGAACCATCTCAATCGGACTTCCCGCATCTTATTCCCCACTGGAGTCACACCAACCTTCTCCCTGATAGTCTCATTCCAAACTTTATCCCCCCTAGTCAGCCCACACATCCAACGCAACATTCGCATTTCCGCCACCTTCATTTTTTGAATGTGGGAGTTCTTAACTGGCCAACACTCCGCTCCATACAACATGGTCGTACGGACTGCCACCCTGTAGAATTTGTCTTTAAGCTTAGGCGGCACCTTCTTATCACACAACACCCCCGAAGCGAGCTTCCACTTCATCCATCCCGCCCCAATACGGTGCGAGACATCCTCGTCAATCTCACCGTTACCTTGAATCACGGAGAGTAACATATATTATTTGAAAATTACATTAAAAAAAATTATAAATTACATAGCTAACATTTTAAAATATCCAAAAACATATTAAAAATATGATTAATTATCGAAATTATATTTGTGTGACATAAATTCAAGGATAGTTTTGGCATTTTATAGTTTGCATATTTTAATGTTTTAATTTAGTAATTTGTTGATCCAAATGATGTTTTTGAATTTAACATGTTTTGAAAATTTAGTACTTTATTTATTTTAATTTATTTATTTTATTTTGGTAAAATATTATATATTTAAAAATTATACAAAAAAAGAGTGTTTATAAGTCATAACTATTAACATCTTAAAATATTTTAAAAACATATAGTAAAAAATATGATTGACTCTTGAAATTCTAATAGTGTCACATAAGTTGCGATAAAGCAAATAACATAAATTATTTGAATTTACATTAAAAGATACTATAAATCACAACTATTAACAACTTAAATATTTAAAAAATATATTAGTAAAAATTTGATTGACTCGCTAAATTTTAAAATTGGGATGAAGCGAGTAACATAAATTGTTTGATAATTATGTAAAAGGTACTATAATTACAATGATTAACAACTTAAACTATTTAAAATTTTATATTAATAAAAAAATAATTGACACTCCAAATGTTATTTGTGCTACATAAATTGAAATAACGCAAATAACGTATGTTGGGCCCGTTCTGGCACAGACTAAAGTATATATATATATACTAGAGGAGCATGGCCCGTCTCAGCACGAACCCAACATTAAGATATTTATTTATCTTTTCAATCTTGATATATTTGAATAAAATTTTTTAATAAAAGGATTGCATATGCTTTTTAGGATTCATCCGGAATCTAGCATGTGTTTAACATATGTTATTTTAATATGTATTTAGATAATTTAAGTTGTTAACTATTGTAATTTATAATATTTTTTTATGTAATTTTCAAATTAATATATGTTACTTTCTTATCTAAATTTTTGTGGCATTGATAGTCAATTATTTTTTAAAAATAATTTAAGTTTTTAATTATTGTGATTAATAATACTTTTCTTCTATTTCAATTTAAGTGACACTAATATAATTTCGAGAGCCAACCAAATGTTTTATATCTTTTAAATTTTTCAAGTTGTTAATTATTGTGATTTCTAGTATTTTTTTATGTATTTTTTTTGAAATATATAACATATTAAATTATTTTTAGATATTTTAATTTGTAACCAGACCTCATTGTGTGGGAATACATTGGGCTTGTTGTTGTATTAAGTTGTTAACTGTTGTAATTTATAATACTTTTTATGTAATTTTTTAATAATATATGCTACTCTCCTTGTCCAGAGTTTTGTGTCGACGATAGCCAATTGTATTTTTTAAATAATTTAAATTTTTAATCATTGTGATTTATAATATTTTTTCTTTTTCAATTTACGTGACACAATGCTTAAATGACCATAATAATTAATTAGAAGTGATATAGTAAAATCACGACTGAAGCAGCGAAGCTTTATGTCTTAAATAACTTATAGCAATTAATTAGAAGTGACATAGCAAAATTACTATAAAAAATACTTGTGAAAAAAATTTAAGTGGACCTCATATAAGACGTCAAGTTAATTTAAAACATCAAGAGTTAATTTATCATTTTTATATCTATTTTATTTTTTTATTAAATATTATTAATTTTTAATACTTAAATGACTTATAATAATTAATGAGGGGTGATATTTAGTAAAACTATGATTGAAGCAGCTGAAGCAGACATGTCATAAACGTCTATTTTACTTTTTTTAAAATTTAATATTATTAATTTTTTAATACATAAATGACTTATGATAATTAACTAGGAGCGATATAATAAAATCACGATTGAAACAGCTGAATCAACATGTCATAAATATTTATTTTATATTTTTTTAATTAAATATTATTCATTTTTAATACATAAATAACACATAATAATTAATTATGGGTGATATAGTAAAATCACAAATTCAATATTATTAATTTTTCAATACATAAATGACTTATAATAATTAATTAGGGGTGATACAGTAAAATCACAATTGAAGCAACTGAAACAGATATGTCATAAATGTCTATTTTATTTTTTAATTAAATATTATTAATTTTAATATACAAATAATTTATAATAATTAATTAAGGGTGATATAGTAAAATTACAGAGCAAGTAGCCTGTGATTTATAGTAATACTTTTCTTCTATTTCAATTTAAGTGACAATGATATAATTTCGAGAGTCAGTCAAATATTTTATATTTTAATTTTTTTAAAATTATTAATTGTCTTATTTATAATATTTTTTACATAATTTTTCAATAAGATAATCGTAGATAAAATTTTGACAATCAGTCAATTTTTTAAATATTTTTGTTAATTATTGTCATTTACAGTACTTTTTATTTCATTTTCAAATAGTATATGTTGCTTTATATCTTGTTGTGTCCCGTCCCAATTTATATGGCACTAATATAATTTTGATAGTTAATCAAATTTTTTATGTTGACATATCATCTTGTTATTCTTAATTTTCTAATACATAAATAACTTATAATAAGCGGTGATATAGTAAAATCATCGTTTGAAAGACGACAATTTAATTTAAAACATCAAGAGTTAATTTCGCATTTTATGTCTATTTTTTTTTTATTAAATACTATTTATTTTCTTAGTACATAGATGATTTACAATAATTAATTAAGAGCGATTGATTATGTTATTCATATAAAAAATAACATAATTTTATCATATCCAATAGTAATCATTGATAACTCACCAGAGTAGTATATTAATTAAATATCGGGATGCCATATTTTGCATATACAAAATATGATATTATTAAACATTATTAGATAGTGCATTATATTTATCTCTCACAATAATAAAATTTTATTATATATTTATCTTTATTTCTTTTTTACTTAATACATATTGACCCAACACAAATCTTAGGAAAATATTCATTAGAAATTTATTTTATTAAATTAAATTTATTAATTTTGTACTTAAAAAATTTAAAGTTAAGTTTAAATATTAGTATTTCTATATAAGAAAAAAATAATTTAAAAATTTAAATTTACTAAAATCAATAAATAAATAAATAAATTTTCTATTTAAAATTAAAATTGATTTACTTTAAATATTTAGTTGCAATTAATTAAGATAATTTTTTATTATGTCATGATTTATGCTGCACCGATAAAATCTTGAGAGTTGAATAGAACTTTTATCTATTTTTAAAAAGTATTTTAACTTGTATTATTGTGATTTATAATAATCTTTACGTAATTATTAAATAATATATTTATCCCCTGTGTCCCAATTTATGTGGTTTCGATACAATTTTGAGAGTCAACTAAATTTTTTATATATCTCTTAAATATTTTAAGTTGTTAATTATTATGATTTGCAGTGCTTTTTTCTTGTCCCAATTTATGAGGCATTGCTAAAATAATGAGAGTCAATAAAATTTTTATATGTCTTTTAAATATTTTAAGTTATTAATTATTGTGATTCGTGGTACGTATCATGTGATTTTTATTATATATAAAAAAAAACTAAAAATAAGATAAACAAATTAAAAAATAAAATATAAAAAAACTATTCAAGCAGACAATTTTATATAAAATATAAATTATTATGCATTATTTGATAGTATATTATGTTTAGCTCTCACTAAATTAAAATTTTATAATTTTAAATATTTTATTAATTCCTCTTAACTTGATACATATTGACTCAACACAAATGTTAAGAAAATATTCATTAGAAATTTATTTTATTAAATTAATTTTATTATTGTATTATAAAATTTTAAATTTAAATATTTGTATTTCTATCTAAGACAAAAAATAATAAATCTTTTTTAATTTATTAAAATAAATATAAACAAATTATTTTTGAACATAATAACCAATTAAATAAATAAATAAAAATTTACTTCAAATATGTAGATATAGTTAATTAATATAAATTAATAGAATATATTAAATATTTAAACCATTATAATGAAACAATGAAATCATTATATATTTGGTGCATGGTATGTAATTAAGTGGAAGTAGGTGGACTTTTTGTATTGGCATGGTCTGTAATTTAATGGAAGAAAGTGGATATTTTGTGAACACTTTAATAAAATACACATAACACAACAGAAAGAACAATGATTTTTAGCAATCCATATATTTAAAGTTCAAATAACCCTTATGTCTTTTTGGTAATTACATGTTCTCATCTATCTTATTTCTATCTCCCCCCTTTTCTCAAATGGTAAAAATTGTTTATAACAAACCAATAATGAAAACAAGATATGCTTCTTCATACATGCACATTTATTACTTGAGTGCTATTAAATTATATATATCTTCACTGCAATTTTAAACTGTTAAAATTAATTAAATTGCTTGATTAATTGGTATTTATAATTTATAAGTTTAAACTGTTACTCGCTCGATTTCTTTTTAGTTGTTGGGTTTTGCTTTTTGAAAGTTAATACTAAATTAGATTAGATTAATTTGATATTTTAAAATTAAAATTTAGATATTCAAAATCTATATGAAAAGTACTACAAATTGCAATGTTCTCAAATTACATTTTAAAATGTTGATCAAATTTTATATTATTTAACTCTTAAAAATATAACTATAACAATTAAAATGAAACGGAGGGAGTAATTAATTTGGATCATCCACTTTAAGTAATCACCAAAAGTTCTTTAATTTGTTTGATCTTCCAAATGACTTTATATGGTACGTAGAAATAAATAAAAAGTCAAGGCTGTGAAATTTTGTCAAAGGCACGAGAAAGAGCTTGCAGTATGGAAAGAATAAATGTTACGTTAATTAATAATATAGTCCAATAATTTCAAGCTAGAAATTAAGACAACTGCAAGAATCTGACCATGACTTTTTAGACAAATACTTGTAATGTTTGGTTACGTATTTTCTTTATTTAATAGAAGATTTCATAATCGAAATGATTATATTTGTTTAATCTTTACAAACATAAAACAAAAAGAAATGCGACTAATTAGACATTAATTCTTCATAGTAGTTGTAAGCTTAGTCTCATCTTGGACTAATCCTTGAGATAAATTCAAAAATAATAAAAAGGGTCAATTTTTAACAGCCAATAAGCTGTGTTTGGTAATAAGGAAAAAAGAATGTTTTCCAAAATAAGCCATTTTCTAGAAACCAAACACCAAAAAATGTTTCCCTTCTTTTCTTATATTTTTCTCTAATAGTTTATTCTAAATTTTGAAGAGTATTGAATTGCGAGGAAACGTTTCTTTTGGAAACAAATTTTAGATAATTACTAAATACCTGATGGCACTATTTACGATTTAAAAGATACATAGTATAATCCAAACATAAGAAAAACTAATTATTCCCTTCCTCCCAATTAATGTGATGGTGTTTGATTCGATATAGAAATTTAAGAAAGAAAGATAAATCTTTTATATTTCTAATCTAAAATAAATCATAACTATTTGTGTCGTTATAAATCATCTTAGTAAGACATAAATGAATTTAAGTTAAATTATTAATCAAATATTAAAATTTATTAATCAAATATTAAAATTTATTACTTTTTCTTCATAGGACTGGCTGGCTAATAAAGAATATTAAAAAAAAAAGGAAAAAGAAAGAGTCAATTCGATACATAAAGCATCGCGTTAGTAGAATTTGAGGAAGGGCCACACATGAAAAATAATAATGCAGATAGTCTACTCTAATTGATGCAAGGAAACATTAATAATTGCTTCCACAATTTAAATATGTGATCGAATTTTATCATTATTCAAAGGCTCACATTCAAGAAAATACTCCCTTTGTTTCCTTTTTTAGAGGCAAACGATATAAATTTTGATCAATATTTTAAGATATATTTTTTAATTAAATTAAAAAGAGAAAAAATATAATTTATAGTATTTTTGATTTAGTTTTTGAATATTTAAATTTTAATATAAAAAATTAAATTAATCTAATTTAATATAATTTTAGAACTTAATTAAATTAACTCACGGAAAATAAGAAAAACAATTAAAAGAAAACGGAGAAAGTGGTTGTAATATTTGCCGACATCTCTTTTAATCATTAACAAAGGGACAATTCCAAAAATAGAAGTACGTAATAATGGGACTTTATTGTAGTCAGTAGTCAACTAGTTGAGCTTCAACCAGTAGAGCCTACAAAGGTTGACCCTAGACCAACAAACAGACTGGAAGTCTGCTTGCCTCTGTCACCGTTGAAATTCTTTTTCTTTTTTCTTTTCTTCTATTTTAGAAATACAATTAACGAAGTACTTCTTTCGTTTCATAATAAATGAATTGTTAGATTTTGACACATATATTAAGGAAAAAATATTAAAGATATAAATTTAACACAACTTTTCATTTTTACCCCCAAAAAAGAAAAAGTTGACCTTGTAATACTTTTTTAAAAGTTAATTGATTGTCAAATCATAAGGGCAAATTTGAAAAAAAATTCAATGATTCACTTATTTTGAAACACCAATAAATACCCACAACAATTCACTTATTCCGAAACGGAGGGAGGGAGTATTATATTACATTATATAAGTAGAGAGCAAAATTGTAACTACAAGTTTGACATCACCAGTACTTCTATACTCCAGTCGAATAGCTTTCAAAATGTCTTTGGCAGTGCGGATCCAAGATTTTCTTTTTTTTTGGGTTTCCCATCCGGTATTTGGTGTCCGCATTGGAGCCCCGACTAATTCGAATCGTACGTTGCAGGGCCCATTAAGGTGGTAGCGCTCCCAACAGAGTTTTCTCCATACCCAGGGTCGAACCCTCAACCTCTGGTTAAGAAACCCATGTTGGTGCGGATTCAGATTTTCACTATGAAAGTTTTGAAAAGTAAAAGTATAATACTTGAGATTTAAACTTGAACTTCAAGATGAATTTTAAACCTTCTCGAACAATATGCCAGCCGCTAATCTTATGTTTTGGGAGGTTCAAAATCTATAAATATACAAAAAAAGAAAAAAAAAAACTAAAAAAATTAAAATGCCCTGTTTGTGCGGTCCAAAGTCCAACTTTTTGGACCCCCTCGGTATACTCCAAAATCCGCCCCGTGGTATAGGTAGACAAAGGGATTCTACAAACAACATAAACAATTTGATTTCTCAATAACATTACACAACAATACAACAGATTCTTAGAGATAACAATTACTATAATAAAGAAATTCATAAAAATTTCAGTTTTCTCGGACCACACAATCCATATTTGGTTATGAAAAGACCAGAATTTCATTGGAAATGTTTGTGACTGCAGTAAAACTTCTTAATGGCGATGAACAAATTTGTTTTTTGAAACTGAGGTGCCATTTAGCTGGCCCAAACTTGTTTAGGACTGAAACGTAGTTGCTGTCGTGCCATTTAACCCTCAAACCGTAGTTATATTACTCTGGAAACCGGCTACAAACGACTACAAATGTAGGAATGGGCACAACAGTTTTGTTACACGACTTCTATGATCAAGAAAAGGCATGTACCGAAAACTGTCATACAGATAGCCCTGTTTTCTCCACCTTAATTACCTGTACTGCACAAAACTAAATTTCTAGATCCCTAGTCTCAAGACTTCTTGTTACCAAAGTGTGTTATTTCACAGTAGAAACCGAAATATAGTACAAGTTGTTTCTACGAATAAGTTTAGCTGCATAAGGCAGCAACTAATGTGAGCGCTCCTGCTCGGGTAATAAGGCCAATGCACTGTCAGTCCAAGCTGCAGCTTCAGTTAATGGGCTTCGTTTATGTCTCAATTCGTCTGACAGAGCAATGCAACTGGAATTCATTTGTTCTCTCGCCTCAATAATTGCGGAAATGAAGGGAACCGATCAGTAAACTGAAGCAAATCCAAAGCTCAAATCACTCACTCAACCTAAACCAGATTTTGTCCCAGATACAGGTCTAGGCATTGAATGATTGAGAGCAGGCTGGGAACTTGCTGATGCATTAAACATACCGGGTGTTGAAGAGGAAGGGTGTATCGCTGATAGTGGCAGCCGAGGCCCAAATCCATACATTCCTTGTTGCTGCAGAAATGACATTTGGGGATGCATCTGTTGTTGGTTTCCATATCCAGAAACAAAACCTTGTTGTTGAGGAGCTGAAACAACTTGTTGCTGCCTACTATTTCCTGCGTTACTGACCACTGCTGCACCAGCACCAGACACACCCATTGGTCGGGATACTCGAATGGAACCAGGTTGAGATATCATCCGAGAACGTTCTGCAGTAAATCGTTGCCTTGTCCTCTCCAATTGTTCACATTCTTTCATTAACAAGGTCTCCACCTCTGCAAACTGCTTCAGCTTCAGCTCTAACCTCTTTAACTGTATGTACGGGGAAAGTAGTAGAAAGGTCAAAATTGTTGCAAAGCAAAGGTCAAGAGAGATGCATCCTTAACCAAATATGGTTCGATGAAAACACACAGATCCTCAAAAGAAGCTCCTAAAGCAATAATTTCCTAAAAATGCAGAAATAAGATACAAGAGGAAGAAATAGAGCATAACATGAAACATGAAATGAAGCATACATTTCCTCTTCTTTTCAGCAAGGAAACTATTTGGGACTTCAATAAAATAGTGTTAGTACCATATTACTTTTACCAATCTCAAAAAAAGGAAGTTTCATTAATCATACTATCATTCTTCTTTCCGCAGTAAAGGACTGCTGGGGGTAAAACAGACTCAAGGTTGTCCATTTGTGGCATGGCAGCATGAAATAGACATGAAATAAAACAATGATAAAACTAAAATTAATATTAAAAATTATAGTAAACTGGCAAACTTCATTGACTTATTATTTCAATTTATCTTCAGGATATTTCCACAATCTTTTTGAGTTTTATATCATATGTTTCTCTTGCGGCTAGAAGGAATGAGGGTTAGCAGTAGTTTTTTCTTTGTGTTTTTGAGGAGAGAAGTAGTTATGATTTAATTTACTTACCATTGATGTCATGTCTATGGTTTTAAAAATATCAAGCAAACACAAGAAAAAATAGGCACAGTTTATGAGGCAGAGACACAGTTTGACTAGGCACAAAGTATAAGAAAGAAAGGAAGATTTTTTAAACTCCTGGTCTAAAACAAAACCTTCAGACATTTGTGTGGTAATAAATCATTTCATTAAGGGGTCGTTTGGTAGAGTGTGTAAGAATAATGCAAAATATGGTGTATTAGTAATGCTTGTGTTAGTTATGCTTGTATTTTTCTTATGCAGTGTTTGGTTCGATGTATTAAAAAAAACATGAATTACATGATTTAAAAAAAAATAAAAAAATTACATAATACCCTCAATATATATGTTGGAAAAGATGCGGGAAATTTTTTATGGGTAATAGGGTCTTTAAGCATGTTAATGCATGCATTAGATCCATTGTATTACTAATGCCATAGATTTTGAGGTATTAGTAATACACACCTCAATACACAATAGAGTGTATAACTAATGCTTGCATTAGTTATACATAGGGTAAAAAGGTATACCAAACAAGGTACTACTAATCCACATTAAACTAATGCATGCATTATCATTTCAATACACTCTACCAAACGACCCCTAAGGGTAAACTGAAAATTTTAAAGTTACATTGTTTCGAATTACAAAAAGGTGACATTCTTTTGGGAACAAAGGAACGTGTGTCACATGAATTGGGATGGAGCGAGTAGTATCCACGGGGTTACTTGCTCGAAGGAGAATTTGAAATTTATCAACAATTTATATACTGGCATCACATTTTATCACCACAATGATAGGCCACCCTCACATCATTTGAGGGAATGGGCTGGTGTCTCCTTATATGATCTTGAACAATCCTCGACCTAGCTTTTGGGTTGAGTTAAGCCTAAGATCTATTTTCTTTACATAGTCTGAGAGTCAAGACCCGTCCCTATTCTTGGTTTATCCCATGTTATGCCCTCATGTCATGTTGTGCACACTCCAAATATCCAAGTATGCACGTGTTAAGAGTATCCTACAACGGTTGAGGGAATGGATTGTGATCTCTTTATATGGTCTTGGACCAGCACCACCTCATGAGCTAATTTTTGGGTTAAATTAGGCCAAATGATCATTTTCTTCACATAGAAATTTAATTTTCTTTACCAAATTTATATCTAGTAGAAAGCTAACTATGACAAACTATGTCCTATGCAGACCTTCCTGTACATCAATCCTTAGAGGAGAAACATTTCTAATATGATGATTGAAGGTGATAAGGACAAACGAGGTAAAACCAAACATCAAACAGAGAAAAGTTACCTCAGAAGTCCCAAAATCTAGATATAAGTGTGACAGTTAGAGAACTCCTTCTGAAGTAAACTATTCAGTATGGAAATAAAATGTGCTTTGAACAGAGTGGAATGAATAAAGATTCATAAAGTTAAGATCTCAACTAGTTTGGGATTGAGGCATAATTAATTGATTCATATCATCCACAGAAGATATTTATTATAATTAACTTATCAGAATCTCAAATCACAACTCTCCAGTTACATCCCTCAAACCCATACTCTTCCAACTTTTTTTAACCCAAGTGAATCCCATCAACTAATAGCAACAAAAAAACTTCAGTAGCAGTTCTTCAAACCTTTGTAGTGCACCTATAAAGGCCCTAATAGTTGGCAAAACACAAATGCCCGAAAGTAAAAGATGTATATAAAGAGCTCAGCCAAGCATAACGCAGAGAAAAAGGATGAAATGGACTCAACAGGAGGTCAATCGGAGCCAAGTAACTACAGTATCAGCAGATCACCTGATGGTTGACTATGTTTGCAGATAACCGTTGAATCTCACGTTCTTCATGGTCAGCAAAAAGCTTTGATTTTATAGCTGCAGCTGCAAGACCAGCTTTAGCAGCAGCTCTTACACTTTCAGTGGATAATGGAGCACCTCCAGTATCATGTGGACCTTGTACTCCTGACTTTTCATCTGAGAAGATTATATTAGAAAATATTTGAAGGATGAAACAAGAACAGTACTAAGCTCAAATTTACAGCCACCTTTTAGCTGATGCGAATTTCCAACATCTCCATGAGGACTTCCATTCTTTCCAGGCATTCTTCCTACACTGGTCCTGCAAGAATGGAGATAAGTATGTACTTGAGATCACTAGGGGGATTAGAAATGTTTCACCCGTTACTCTACAAGAAACTAATACATTTTGGAATTACCAACTGCTGAATGCAACAAGATGCATCAAGCCGAGCATCTTTCATTTTTTCCCTCATAATATTTGCAAAAGGAAGGGGGCCTGCCCTTTTAATATTTGCAAAAGGAAATTTTCTTCCTGTATGTTGACACGAAATCTAAATTTATCGTCGGTTATAGTGAAGTCTCCCTTCGCTGTGTATTTGATAGAATGACACCATTATATACTTGACTGCCCCGAAACATAAATATAAAGCTCATTTGAGTTTCCAAAAGGACAAAATTTTCAACATCAAAAAGGTGCTCGCCTTTTGCCTCATCAAAGGGGGGATCTCACATTGCATTATGATTTCAACTATCAAAACATTTTATTTGAGAGAATTGATAAGTGTGACTGCTCTAGCTCACAGCTAACGTTTGACATATCATTCTAGACTAAATGGCCATGGAATAGGTTTACTGATAATGATAGGAGGTGAATCACACATCGACACAACACTGGCAACAAAATGCAGGAGAGATATTGGGTATATAAGGAAGCAAGCCTTAGACCTAGTGACACGTTTTAAAGCCGGGCCGGCCTAGCCCGAAAGCAGACAATATTACTAGTGGGTTGGGCTGTTAAAGGGTCTATGCATTACCCAAGGTAGCAAAGTGTAACTATGCCATTGAAGCATTCATGAGCATACGCAAGCACATGAAGAACAGAAAGCACTAATACCAAAAATATAGTGGCGGTGCCATTTTGGCTTCAGTGATTAAAGCTGCTTAATGAGCAGGATAGCTTTTGATAGGTTATTTGATACATAAGATTTCTGTTAAGACTCTTTCTTCCACATTTGGAGACGATACTGTTTTTACATCATCAGGTATTATATGAGATGACGCAGCTTCAGCAACAACAGAAACAGTGAGGCAAACAGAGTGAGTTCGGTCATCTGGCCTTTTTTTTTTAGGTAAATACGTAAACCAAACCAAACCAAAAGCTAGGTATGATATGATCAGCATTTATCTTTTTTATTTAATTTTTCCCGTTTGCCTCACTGGATTTGTGCCTATTCTATACTTTGGAGTTTTGTTGGGCTTATAATCTTTATCAAAAAATATATATTTACCTATTGGATGTGGACCCTGTTCTTTACTTCTGCTCTTATTTCACGTTATTGATACCCAAAATGAAAGGATGAAGAGGAATTATAAACCAAGGAAAGGAACCTACGTACCCCTCTGTCATTATTTATCTTATGGCTTTTTGTTTCAGAGAGTTCATCAAGGGTGAAATATACACGTCTTATAAATGAATTGATCTCTTCTATCAATCAAAAAATAATCGAGTGAATTGATTTCTTCTAGTTCAATATATATTGTAGTAAAAATCAGTTATAAAATTTAAAAGCCATTAGATTTGTCTGGAAGTGGAGCGAGCATGATCACTTATACGCAATTAGATTTTTTTCAAGGCAACATTCGTATTTTTATGGAAATAAACCTACAATGGCAAGGCAATATTAATCACTCAGGCTAGACAACAGAAGTGCACTATCTTTTTAAGTCATGTGAAACCAGTTAAGCTAATCTATTTGCCAAGATAGTAGTAAAAGTAAGGCAGTTACACATAGAAGAGTAATCATTTGTAAATTTTATTTGTTTTTTTCCTAAGAACTGATGCTGTCCATATATGCCTAAAATTTCGGTGTTTCTCTTATTCCTAAAGAAATGAAACCAAACCAAAGAGCCAAATTCTAAAAAAGACAAACTGAAACTGAACCAAAGAACAAAGATAGTTGAAATTCGGTTTCAGAAGGTTTCCAGTTAAGTACGATGTATGCATACCCTAGAAAAGAGTAGTGCTTGAGGAATAACAAATTTCCCGAAAAATGAAAATCAAAGTTCCCATTCAGCTTTTCTACGGTTCTGGTTCACCAATATTACTTGCCCCAAAAAGGAGGTAGACTACAGTAACTGCAGATTTCATGAGCAAAATATAACCTATATCTAACAGAAATAATGAAATGTCATATGGAAGAACTTAACAACCCAGTTGCACAAACATTGGGAGGACACCAACAATTTAAGAGTAGAATCCTAGAGAAGAGACATTTACTAAATCTGATGGGGGCCACTTACAAATAACATTAGCCCCTTTTATGTTCAATTGAGGGAAAGAAACGAAGCATAAGGCAAAGCTGCATGTTCTGCCATTGTAGTATCTCAATCACAGGCGTGAGGGTCACAGTTGCAAGAAAGGCATGCAACCCACTTATGCAATTAGAAAACCATACACGTGTCAGCATGCAACCCAGTTTCTTGCATCAGAGATATTAGTGCTAAAAGGCAAAGCAACATGCTCTGTCACCAAGTGTGATCAAAAGCGAAGAGCACAAAACAGCTCTAAGGTTCGTTGGGGCTTAACACACAAATAAAGCGTGGGTTTTAATGAAAAAAGGATGCAAATAGTGAAAAATAAAAACATATATATGTTTAGCCTAAGACTGAAAAATATAAGCATCAATAACAATTGATCAAAAAAAAAAAAAATGCATCAATAACAATTATATACAACAACAACAACAAACCCAGTGTATTTCCACATAGTGGGATCTGGGGAGCATAAAATGTACACAGTCCATACCACTACCTCCGGAGAAGTAGAAAGGTTGTTTCCGATAGACCCCTTGCTCAAGGCAAAATTCGTAATAAAGCATGAAACAAGATGGAATAGCAGAAATAAGACACCCACAAAGTAATACTCTACACTAACGAACCAAAGGCACCCCCCACCCCCCATACCCTCCTACTAGCAACTCCAACCTATGGACATAGCCCTACGACTACCAGCTCGACTACCCCAAAGCTCTCCTAACTACTGGCTACGACCCACCCACATGCACTAGCCTTCTAACCTAATTCGTGTCCTCCAAACCTTCCTATCTAGGGTCATGTCCCCAGTAAGCTGTAACTGTTTCATGTCCCGTCTAATCACCTCTAGAGTATTTCTTCAACCTACCCCTACCCCGCCTGAAACCATCCAAAGCTAGCCTCTCACACCTACGAACTGGGGCATCCGTGCCCCTCCTCATCACATGCCCGAACCATCTCAACCTAACTTCCCGCATTTTGTCCTCCACCGAAGCCACTCCCACCTTCTCCCGGATAGTCTCATTCCTAACTTTTATCACCCCTAGTAAGCCCACACATCCAACGCAACATCCACATTTCCGCCACCTTCAATTTTTGAATGTGGGAGTTCTTGATCGGCCAACACTCCGCTCCATACAACATGGCCAGACGGACTGCCACTCGGTAGAATTTTCCTTTAAGCTTGGGCGACACCTTCTTATCATACAACACTCTCGAGGAGAGCCTCCACTTCATCCATCCTTCCCCAATACGGTGGAAGACATCTTCGTCAATCTCCCCATTCCCTGAATCATGAACCCGAGATACTTAAAACTATCCCTCTTACAAACAACCTGGGAATCCAACCTTACTACCACCTCGCTCTCTTGCCTCAAGCCATTAAACTTGCATTCCATATACTCAGTCTTGCTCCTACTCAACCTGAACCCTTTAGACTCGAGAGTTTGTCTCCAAACCTCCAATTTATCATTCACACCCCCTCGCGTCTCATCAGTCAAAACAACATCATCTGCAAACACCAAGGCACCTCTCCTTGAATACGCCGCGCCAACGCAAACAAAAACGGGCTAAGAGTTTATCCTTGATGCAACCCTGTCAAGACAGAGAAATGCTCTGAATCTCCTCCTGTCGTCCTGAGTCTTTGCTCCATCATACATGTCCTTAATCGATCTGATGTACGCCATCGGGACCCCACTCACCTCCAAGCATCTCCAAAGAACCTCCTTAGGAACTGTCGTATGCCTTCTCCAAGAAATTATACGCCTCCCTAGGAACTTTGTTGTACACCTTCTCCATCAATAGCAATTATATGGACAAAGAAATTGATTTTTTTATGATAAAGTGAAATACCAATTATTTAGTGTCATCTGTTCGGGAACACTTATTCCCAAGGAAAGTTTTGTTTTGGAGCCTTAATGACAACACTAAAGCGCACATCAAGTGAGTCAAAGCGCCCAACATATTTTGAGGCTCGCTTCAGGGCTTAAGCATCCCTTTCATAACACTGCTGCCTCCATAACTTCTCTAGTACTAGTACAGGTGACAGAAACATGGCTTGCAACCCTGTTCCAGCCTCCATGCATGCAGCCAGGAATGTTATGTGGCAGAGAGTATAACAATGGCGGCAAACATATTAATGCACTGAAAAATCGCCATCAGATGTACTCTTTGCTTCCATGTAGCACTGTATACCTGTACATATAATGGATTGCTCATATCTATAAAACAGGAGAAGATAATCCAGCATCCTCTTAGTTATGGGGAACAACAGCTAAAATGGAGCTCCATAGATGTAGCCAACAAGATTTTAGACTTAAATGCTCCAAAAGAACAGGGTTTGTGCAAATAACAGATAAGACTAAAGGCATTTTTTTGATAGTTAAACGGACGACTAAAAGGGAATGAGCAGTTAAAATGGTGAAATACAGGATTTCATGTAGCACAAAATACCTAATGTAGAAGGTAGAATGAAGAGAAACACTTGGGCAGTTGGAAACAAATAAGAGAAGGTTGTGGGGATGTTCCTAATGGGTCTGACTTCAGGCCTCAGTCAGATGGGGACGAGAGGTACCGGTTTGCTAGCCAAGGACGCGGACTGGAGAGTCAAGAATTCAAGTTCCAGTTGAACGTATACAACCAAAAAGAGAATGTTCCCCCTGTTATACTTTCTTTAAGAAGTTCTTTTAACAAGGAAAATTATTTATTTGTCATAAAAAAGTTTTATGGTGCAGTCTCTTCTATTTCATTATTACTTGCTATTTCCTTGGTTTCAGTTATCATATTATTTGTGGTTGTTACCGTTTACTTCTTTTTTTTAAGCATGTTTTCTTCACTGTTGTGTTTCCTTTCGAGTTCCGATACTTGATTTTGATATGCTTTACTTGCGCCGAGGGTCTATCGCAAACAGGCTCTCTAACTTCACGAGACAGGGGTAAGGTTGCATACACAACACCCTCCCCAGACCCCACTTGTGGACTACACTAGGTATGTTACAATGGGTATGTTGTTGTAAGAAGTTTTACCATGCGGTACATACTTGTATATCTTGGTTTTTCCCCAGGACATGACCTTATTATATGCAACTATGCAATATTATATTATAAGTATCGTCCTTATTATATGCAATATTTATGTTGAACCACAAAAGAACCAAACAAAGTAAACTTAGCCTACTAAAGTAGAGGAAACTTCAAGCAAATTTGCACGACATAAAATGCCCCAATTTTTCATAAATTAATCATGTGCTAAACAGACTCGGGGAGGAGTTAATGATAAGTTAGAGGTTTGGAGACGGGCCCTAGAGTCTAAAGGGCTTAGGTTGAGCAGGACCAAGACGGAGTACTTGGAGTCTAAGTGCAGTGATTTGACGCATGAGGCTGACGTGGTAGTGAAACTGGATTCGCAGATTATTCGAAAAAGAGATAGTTTCAAGTATCTTAGGTCTATGATTTAGGGAAATGGAGAGATTGATGAGAATGTCATGCATCGTATTGGTGCGTGGTGGTTGAAATGGAGACTCGCTTCGGGTGTCTTGTGTGATAAAAAGGTGCATCCTAAGCTTAAAGGTAAAGGTAAATTCTACAAAGTGGCAGTCCGACCGGCTATGTTATATGGAGCGAGTCTTGGCCAGTCAAGAATTCCCATATCCAAAAATTGAAGGTCGCAGAGATGAGGAAGTTGAGATGTATGTGCGGACTTACTGGGTGGGATAGGGTTAGAAATGATATTATTCGAGAGAAGGTGGGTGTGGCTTCGGTGGAAGAAAAGATGCGGGAAGTAAGGTTGAGATCGTTTGGTCATGTGATGAAGCGGTGCGCGGATGCCCCAGTACGGAGATGTGAGAGGCTTGCTATGGATGGTTTCAGACGGGGTAGAGGTAGGCCGAAGAAGTATTGGAGGGAAGTGATTAGGCATGACATGGAGCAGTTACAGCTTACAGAGGACATGACCGTTGATAGGAAGGTGTGAAGGACGAACATTAGGGTAGAGGGTTAGGTTGTAGGTGTTGTGAATGTGTGTTGTAGTTTCTAATTCGTGGTGTTTTGGGGATGTTTCAAATGTTGGATAGGTAGTTCATAATATTACTCTGTGGCTATCTTGTTTCTCCTATTATCTAGTGGTGTGTTACCATATTTTGTTGTTTGTTTTTATGTTCTCGGATTGGTTTACTATTATGTGTCATGATCCGAGGGTCTATGGAAAGCAGCCTTTCTACTACTTCATTTGAGGTAGTGGTATGGACTGCGTACACTTTACCCTCCTCAGACCCCACTTTGTGGGAATACACTGGATATGTTGTTGTTGTCGTAAACTGACCTAGCATGCTGAATATAATATAAATACAGAATTGATGAAGAAAATACAGTAGAAAATACACACCCATTATTTGCTGTGGATCCATCCATCTGAGTCATGTTTCGTGTTGCACCTAAAGTATCATCCTTAGATAATGCTGCCAAGGATGCATGGGCACATGCTGCAGCAACTCTCGGTCCAACAGAAGATGCCAGAAAAGCCACCTACAGATAACAACAGAGAGCTAAAAAAGAAAACTTCTTTTTTGTTGCTACCTCATAATAAGGGTCATCAGCACTCAACTATCTATATTTTAGATGGTATAGCATAGTTAATTTAAATTTACTCCAAACAGCCGCGTATAATGTACACACGTCAGGAAATTCTAATACATCACAAGTTATGCTAAAGACTAAGGAGAGGTGAGCAAGTATAAAAGCAAAATCTTAACCCAAGCAATTTCAAAACCACCAACTAGTGGAAAAGGATTCAGAACGAGATACAAGTTAAGAGAATCAAGATATTAACCACTTCAAACTTTAAAAAAATCTCATATTCTAATAAAACTTGAACCAAAGAACAGGTATTTCCAGGTCCAGAGCCCCAATATTGACAGGTCTTGCTAAGGCCTTCCCTTATCTATGAAGTCATGTACAGTTGCATATGCAGCAATGCAACATAGCTCAAAAGGTATTAGGTAATGATTTGGGATCTAATGGATGATTCCAGGATGTTAAACAAAACAGTGTATAGATTGCAGAAGAGAGATATTTAAATAAGAACTTTGATTTAAAAAAACAAAAGAAAGGCTGCAATAGACGTGAAGACCAAACAAAATGGGTCAGCACATCTGCAAACATTATCATTCATTTTTGGAAGAAAAAGCAATATACCTCGACATATTAGTTTTATCAAATTCAACTCCGAAACTTCTCTATTAAGAAGCATTATAATGAATTCCTACATGTTTCATTGCTTTTTAACATTTTTACCATTGTGAAAGATCTTTTTAAGAAACCATCTCACATGGAAGACCTGCATTAATGCTTCTCATATATAATTCATCCGCTAACTCCTATTTTAATGATTATCTCACCATAAAAGGATTATGGGACCTTCACAAGCTAGCCAAACAAGGATAGCCTAGCTCTCTACCAACCTACCCCAATGAAATAACTAAACTGAAAAGACATGCGTCGAGATGGTACTAAGAGCGCATCTGTCATACTTGATTAAAAGTAGTTGATAAGCATGAAAAAGTAGTTTTAAGAGTCTAAGCTTTTATCAAAAGTAGTTATCAAGTGTTGAAGCTGATTTCTACTAGTACTGATAAATGCGGTGCTTGATTCATTACCAACTTATGTAATGTCTTTATTTCCACTACCTGCTAAGGTAGAAAAAACTTTGGATAAACTAAGTAGGGATTTTTATGGCAAAAGAGAAGTAAAAGGCGGAATCCACACCTAGTAAAATGGATCACTATTATAGACAGTAAAAAAGAGAGTAGACTTGGGAATTGGGAACTTTTTTTGCATAACCATGGTGTCCGGGCCAGTTTTCGCACACCTCGACTAAATCCACGAGATACCTGCCACCTCCCACCAACATCAAATACCAAGTAACTTTGGCCACCAAGGTGATGGGAAGAATCACCTAGTGTTCTTTTTTGTCTCTGCTGGGATTTGAACCTGAGACATCAGGTTCTCGATCCACTTCATTGACCACTAGGCCACATCCTTGGGTGCACGGGAATTGGAAACTTGAAGCAACACAAAAAGCAGCTTGGTGTTGAAAGGGCTATGGATGTTCATATCTGAAGAACAAGGATTACGGAAAGTAGTTAGTGAGAAGTATGAAGTTGATGATCCCTGCAGTACTAAAGCTGTAAACATCCCTTGCAGTGCTGGGCTTAGAGGAACCGCTAGCAACCATTCTTGGGCAACATCAGTTTCAAAGATGTGAATGGGAGGAAGCTAAAGTAGGCGTTTGGCCATAAAAATAAAAAAAGATGGAATTGGAGTTGGAATTGAAGTTGGAGTTGAAGTTGTGTTTGGCCATAAATATAAATTGGAGTTGTTTTTAAATTTTTGTAAGAGAAATGGAAGTGAAAACAAGTTTTACTTGTTTTCACTTTTCCAAATACAACTCCAAGCTGTATTTGGAATTCTCATGACCAAACACCAACTTGGAGGTGTATTTGGAATAAAGTGGAAAAAAAGTTCTGGAAAAAAGGAAAAAATTCTCATGGCCAAACGGGCACAAAGAATGACTGCTGAACTGGTCATGCTCCTATCAAAGAGCTGTTCCCTGACACACATAAAGACTATCTCTGTGTGATGCAAGAAGCAAACATATAGTGTCCTATAGAGGCAATGACAATTGAAATCTCAACTCTAGGACGAACGGGTAGACATGCTAAACTGCTACTGATTCTGGAAACTTTTAAGGTCAGTCACAGTGCCAGGTCAATTCACAGTGAAATCTCGCTATGATAGCTTGATTTCAGGACGACTTCAGGATAATTTTTGGCCTCCGTAACAGATCTGGGAAACTTATGCTTCTTACAAGGAGATATGTTTCTCATGGTTGGTGGCTCATAAAGCAAGCTTGACCCAGGATAACTTACAAAAAAAGAAAATACTGATTGTGGCCCAGATGCTTTTTGTGTGGATCCAGTCCAGAGAACACGGATCATTTGTTTTTACACTGCTACATCACTGAACAATTATGCAACCTTAACATGGTGGGACTAAAATGGTGTGCGCCCAGAGAGACAACTTGGTTTCTGAAAACCTGGAACATCAGGGGCAAGAACAAAAGCAAAGGAAATGGCAGTACACTATGCCTTCTTGTATGTGGTCTATTTGGAGCGAAAGGAATAAAAGGTGCTTTGGAGACACAGAAGGCTCTATTCAAAAGATCAGAATGAATTGTTTAGTTTTGCTTTATCATTCGTGTAAACAGAATTTAATCAGTGAAAGTAAAACAGGAACTGTTAGATCTGATAGGATCCCTCTAAAAAGAGAAGGGGCATACTTTTTCTATTGATCTGTAAATGCTTTTGCTTGCAGCCTTGCATCTTCTTGGTGGCTTTTATAAATACAACTACAAATTCTTAAAAAGAAATTGTTGAAGCTGATTATAAATATACTTCAGAACCTGTTGTGTTTGGATAGACTGTTGAAATTGATAATAAGCCATTGGTGTGCTTGGTAAAAAATCTAATAAGCACTTTATTCTTATAGAGTGACTAAAAAGCCCTGAAGCTATTTACATAAAATAAAATATTAGAAGCATCACCACATGGAATATGACAAATGACAACAACGAAATGGAGAGGAAGGAGGTTTTGTTTTGGGAGGGAATTTCAGGGGTTACGAAAAAGTAATAGGAATAAAATAGCATAACTTTTGGTAAAAGCAAAGCGCTTATAAGCTGAATGTCATAAGTTGGGGGAGAGAGGAACAAGCAATGACTTTTGGCTAATAAATACTCTGCAGATAGGCACATTTGGTAGACACCAACAGAGTAGGCCAAGTCAAAAAGTGTTTATGGCTTGGTTTAACCGACTTATACGCTTGCTTACCCAAACATCCTCCAAAGCTCTAATGGAAAAGCATTGCCCTCGACAATTTCACACAGAAAGAGATGAAACAAAGAGGAAAAAATACTAAAAGAGAAACAAAATAAAGAAAACAAATAACATATTCACATTCTTAACAAGTGACATATCTTTCCCACCCGCCAAAACGAACGCAACATTCCTCAAGAATCAACAGATATCGTCGCAGAAACTAGGAACTAAAGTCTCTTCATACGAAAAAGAGGAATAAATATTCCATAAGAGCATGCTGACAATAATAAAATCCTACCAGGGACATTACTGGATTTCCACAGTTCTCAAATGGAAATTTGCTATCAGGATGAAAGTTTTCAGTGCTTGGTCCTGCATCATAAAAGGAAGAAGGAAGAATATGAAGGACTCAGTGGTGTGATCATAATAAAGAGAAACGAGAAAGTCCATTATCTCACCTGCAAGATTCCCATTCAAAATTGAATGAGATTTGTTACGATCTTCACCTGTGCTAGAACTCGAGGGACCAGATGCACCTGGAAGTTCAATACTGTCTAACGAGGCACCATCCAAAGGCAAACGAACAAAATGAAGGATGCACTGTGCCTTTGACTTGGTGCCAACATGTTCAGCAATTTGATTCCAGTTTTCCTTGTAGCGTTGCATTCCCTCGAGAAGCAATAGGGTTTCCTGGTCAGTCCAAGTATCTCCGTCTAGATCTCCATAATCTTTCATAGAGCTCACTTTGACAAAATCCAAGCTAGAGTGACCAGCAACAAACCTACCCTCGTGGAAGCAATCCAAACACAATAGAATATCAATCTGTCAAAGAAAATACAAGTCAGCGTTGAAGGCATCCACCGCTCGACAATATTCATCAGAAGAAGTCATGTAATTCAATGCCAAATGAAACGCAAACTTCTAAGTCACACATAAATTTCTCCCCTAAATAAAGGTGCGGAGAGAAAGAAATTGTAATCTCAAATATCCTGTTTTGCTAGCACGAAAGGTTCTTAGATTAATGCTTTTCCTTCTTTTGTTACCTTTTCACAGCCTCTTTACTGAACCTCTGGTAACAACTAAATCTGAATCTTGACACATATCAGTAAACTAAAGCAAAAGAGCCTATGGAATCCCACATCTCTCTACCAGACAAGAGCAGCAAAGGGACTAAAAGATGATATGTGTTTTCTTCTCACCCTGATAGTAACTTATTGTGCATTGAAGCAATGAGAATTTTTTACTGCATGTACACTTCATTTAACACCAAACGAACAACATATATGCCTATTACAGAGTACTTAAAGCTCTCAAAGCAACTACTCTCTTTCTCCCCACTATAGAAAATTATGCATTGAAAACTTGTTCCATTAAGAAATACCTGAAAGAACTTAACTAGCATTTACTGAGTTCTTCAATATTACCCGTAACCAGCAAATAAAGACAACAGTAGATGTGTGATATACCTCCTTCTGTGACTGATAGTACGCCAGTGAAACAGGCCGAGAACAACAATTGCATTTAATTTCGGACAAGACTTCTCGGATTGAGTTGTCAAAATCAGAGTCGTCATCGCAGTCACGCACAAGTTCAGGATAAATATCTTTTGCCTTCAGCCGACATTTGGGCTTGTCAAACTGGACTAAGCTGTCAATAGACTTCAAACCAGCTACTGGAACACAGATATCATTGTTTGAGTCCTCATACAAATATGTGCCATCTTTTGGTGCCTCATCTTTAGGAGGAACAGCACAGTAGTTGATGATACCCCAATGATCAAGAAATCTTGCAATTCGAGTTACATCATCAGCACTGATGCCAGCTACTATCCCATGGCAATCATCAACTGACAAGTGCTTTACAGGAGACTCCATATACTTTGCAACAATACAATTTCTACATTCCATGTATTTTTCGGGTGTATGTTCAGCTGACTTTCCAGAGAAAAAATGTGGTACCACTTGTCTTTCTAATCTGTGCACAGTATTAGGTGAAAACCAATCTGCTTGCACAGGAATAACAAAGGGTCAATAAGACAGAACTGAGAGCATAAACAAAAATACATAAACGAGATACCAGTACAATGATCTCAAGCAGAAACTGATCTACACATGGATACCGTGAGCAACACAGACAACATTCATTTTAAGAAGAAATCATTGAGTAATCTAAGAAGTACTGCAATGGAGTACTAAGCCGCCGTGTAGCCTCAAAAGTAAAAGAGAACAGAATCCAAATATAAATCCACGAATGCTACTCTATACTAGAAATAAGCAGCAGGTATGCTTGTATCCGGAAATACTTTGTACTCCGCTCAAGTCAAGTGCACCATAAATGTCAAGCATAGCATTGCCTGTATTTTTATACCGAAAAAATCCCATGGGCTTCTTACCCAACTCCAGTTGACGCATAGGTTTGAAACTCTTGATTATGAGCCTGCCCCATCTACCTTCCTCCCAACTTAAATACCAGGCTTTGACTGTGGCAGAGTTCAAACCCGTTTCGTGTGCCTAATGCATAATGCGTCTTTACCAAGTCCTTAGTGCCATTTCCAGGTGATTTCAAGAATTCTGGATTCCCAAAAATCCACATACCGCCATTTTTACAAACCATGATTTTCTTCGTACCTAACCAAGAGACAGACTTCATATTCTCAGACAGACAGGCTTTGCAATCTAGGCAACTTTGTCAAAAATTAAACACTATCGGAATTTAAGAAGACGTTCTTAAGGGAAACTACTTTTATAGAACATTGGTACCTGACACTCACCTCGCGAGATAAATCTAGGTATTTCAAGAGGTTATAACATTTTAGGCCAGCGTAATTAACTTGGTAAAGCCCACGCAAAAAATTTAACATTGATAGAGAATGGCAAATGTTGAACTTAGGATTCTAAGTAATATGAGTTTAGTCTGGTACTGCACACACGCAAATCTTATAATTCATGTCTTTAGTTCAGTTGGACTCAAAAAGAGTCTTTAGTTTCCTCTAGCATCTATTTCACAAGTATGTCACCAGCATTAGACTTGGACAGTAAAGTACAAAAGAGGATTCCAAGTTCTTGTTTGTTTAGCTAATAACTTATATAGATTCATATTTTTCATGTCATATATCACATACACCTCTTCTGACCTATCAAATATTCTATAAGGTACACTCCAGGTGAAGAACGTTATCTTTGAACTGGAAAGACAGCAAATTTCAAAAGAAAGTGGAAAGGAATTCATATACAACCGCTAGAAGTGTCTATATCACGCTTCTTTTAGGACCCATTGACAGCAGGCATACTGATTTGATAAGTGATCAATTACCTGTAATTACCTTCCATCTCCTAAATTTCAACAAATTACTGAGTTGTTAAATCCAATGATCATAACTGTCTTTGAAATTATAATAACAATATCATTGGACCATGCAACTACCTTATTTCACAAAATTAGTTAAGTCCTGACAGAAAATGCCGAAATTCTACTGTACAATTAAGAAACTTCCAACAGTTGCCTTTTCAGATTGCCAAAAAAGAATGCATACAACAGACCTTACACAAATCACTCTTATCATTATTCACTACCAAACAAGTATTTCGGTACTTGAAAGCACACAAAGGTTCCATCAACTACGAAAATGAGATGCAACAAAAATTTCTCTATAACCACATTGTACAAGTACCTGCGTGCATAGGCACAACATGAATTCGACCTGCACTACCATAATGCTTAACAACACCGCGACCAGGCAATATCTGCGGCAGAGTAATCACATACGAACCACTCCCACTCCCTTCTCCTCTTTCATCACTCAACAACGCGTGATGATCTACAGGCACAGCCGAAAGTGCCTGAAGCTGCCCATACGACAAATTCTCCAACACCACACCACCATTCTGCTTACTCTCCCCACTCTGCCCAGCCTTCTCTATCGCCACAATATTCAACACGGATGAATGCGGCCGCGTTACAGCACGTCTCACTACCATCGGAAACTCACTAATCCTCTCCTTACTTTCCGACACCAACTCAACAACGGAGTTTGTATAACTTCGATCCACTGAATTATTAGGGTTTTGGAGGTCATCAACCATCTCTTGTTGCTCAATTTCTTCCTCATCTTCCTCGTCTTCGAACCCGTCCTCATCGTTCTGATTCTTCATTTTCCTCGAAATTAAACTCTCCCTTTTCCGCTTCCTCCATCTATTCCTCGTCTCTACAACAACAACAGTAATTTAATTAGCTCGGATCCAAATGAAAATGAAATTAATTAATTATTATAAGCACGTAAAATTAACCAAATTTATTCACACAAATAAGGACAAAGTAGTGAGTGCACCTGAGGAGGAAGCAGGCATTGCTAAGAAATTGGGGTTTTGGAGGTCTTCTCCTGAACAAGAGGGGGTTTAAAGGAGAGATTTGTGGGGTCTCAGATTCGTTCGTTTCTAGAGAGAGAAAGTGAGATATTTAGAGAGAGAAAGAGAAAATTGGGGAAAGGGGGAATGGATTCATTGTTTCTCTCTCCACTGTTCTCTTCGATGATTAATTTTTGAGCTCCTCTTTTGGAATTTCGCTAGCTGTGTTTTTCCCACAATAATAAATATGAGTGAGTATTCGCTTGCCTGGTTTAGTGGTGTGAAGTCACGCGCTGAATTAGCGAGTGGTGGAAGAGAAAGATGTACGCGCTGTCGAGAGTAACGTAAAGGTAATTAATTTTCTTTATTGTTTTTGAAGTCCTTAGTGCGCGTTTCGCTATGAAAAAAATATTCGGTTTATTTATAATTATTAAAATTGAAGTTGTGTTTGTTCATAATTTTTTAATAAATAAGTAAATTTAAATATATTTTTAAAAAATATATAAAATTTAATTTGAACATGAAATATAATTAAACAAGTTTATTTTATAAAAATAAAAAAGTGATTTTTTTTAAAAAAATAAAAAGTGAAAAATATGAAAATAAGATTTTGATTGTTTTTCAAATTTCAAATACCATCTCAAATCAATATATATATATATATATATATATATATATATATATATATATATATAAAAGAGATTAATAGTCAATCCTATGTGGCATGTCTTAGAGACCTCTAATGTCATTTATCTATTTTGTGTTTTTTTTGAATTATTTTCTCCTATTTTTAACTTAATAAATTATTTAAAATTAATAAAAACCATCCATTAATGTCTATATTATTAGAAATTAAATACAATGTGTTTAATATACAATATGATTATTATCTCATGCTATTAAACTCTTTCACTTCCTCACCTTATTTATCACACTTTTTATTATTTAATTTATCTATTCTTCCTCTTGAAAAAAATTAATTTATCCCACTTCCCAGATTTTTTTTATTTTTTTTTAAATTATTATTATTATTATTATTATCCTTAATGTTACTCTATCTTCTCATGCCTTTTGATATTCCAAATATAAGTTCTATAAATTTAAACATTTGAATAAGCATTTCTCAATGAACTTTTCAGAATTAAGCATTGGGTCAATATTGATTATAATTTTCTTCTAATATTATTTTTTTATTTATAAATTTATGCTTCTTCATCACTCTAAAAGCAATTATCAAGGTAAACAAATATACTTTATTTTTCTTGTGTGTGTTAGTAGCTGAAAATTTGTAAGAATGTATCAGAAAATTTTAAATACATATTTTTTTATCGTTTAAAAAAAAAATTAGTGATGATATTTTATAAATTGAAGAAAAATATTCATATAGATCAAATACTAATTATGAATATTAGACCCTTCTTCTAATTTTCGAATGTTTGATTCTATTAGCCAATTTAGTTTTTATTTGTAGAATTAAGCTTGATTCTTGAGAAATATTAATTTATCATAAATTTCATGAATAATGTTTCTCTTCACCTTTTCTATTAATTTGTTCTTTATACATGTTCCGTTTACCTTCTTATGTTAATTTGCTCTTTATGATGGATAATTAAGACGTGTTTTATTGTTTCTGCGGTTTGAATTCAAGGAGTAACTCTTTTATTATTATTATTTTTGAAAGAAAAGCTACAAAATTCAAATGATAATTTATTATAAAAATGCATTTACCATTTTTATTGTTATGTTTTCGGTGCTTATTATATTTTCATGTTTTTAATAATTAAGTTCGTAAGAATGATGTTGCATTTTTTTTTTTTTTGCATGTTCTCTATATGATTTCTCTTTATTTTGTATTTTATATGAATTTTTTATTATTGTAATTTTATAATTATTTTGGTTC
Source organism: Capsicum pubescens (assembly GCA_030864215.1). Taxonomy (NCBI): domain Eukaryota; kingdom Viridiplantae; phylum Streptophyta; class Magnoliopsida; order Solanales; family Solanaceae; genus Capsicum; species Capsicum pubescens. Next base: position 82,375,803 of record CM061543.1, on the reverse strand, counting down.
AAAATAATAACGTATGATTTTGATAGAAATCTACTATAACCGTACGAAGCGCGAACAAATTCACCAGTTGTATTTATAATTTACTTGGCCAAACACTATTTTTTAAATAAAGTAAACTAACTTTGTGGAAAAAGTAAATAATATTCACGACCAAACAAGACTTAAATCTTTTTGAAATTATGTTTTCGTCATTCTAACTTGGCGAATCTTCGTTCAAACACTAGATCATATTCAAAAAATTTAATTTTTATGTTTCTTACCAATCAAATTTATGAGACAATTATATGACTATAGGTATTAAATTGATGGGTTGAACTGAATTTAAGCGGGTGAAAATGAATTGAGTCAATAATTCAATGAATTATTGATATGTTCAAAAGTTACCTGAATAGAAATAATTATATTAAATAATAAAAAGTAATTCAAATTAAGATAATCTCAGAGTATTGTTAAGTAGGTGACTCGCAGTAAGAGCTCACATTTATCATAGCACGTATTATGATTTTATCTTTTCAATTGTCATGTGGTGGTTCAAAATATATTTTACTAAAAGAGGTAAGTTTTTTTTTTTTGTTTCTCATTCGGTGTTTGGTGTTTAGTGTTTGGTATCCGCATTGGAGCTTCGACTAATTTGGATACCCCTTTTCAAATTATATTTAAGAGAAAATGATTTTGATCTTTTAAAATTATTTCAAAATATTCAAGAAAATTTCAAAATAATTTTGAAAAGATTTACAGAGTCGCCACTTGATTTTTATAGGGAATATCAAGAAAACTTAAAAGAGTTTCAAATATTCAAAAATAGAAATAAACTTTTAAAACTGAAGAAAATGGGTACGAGTTCAACTAACGCCCTAAGAAGGTTTTTAAAGCAATTAGGAGCGTCCTTTTAAAAACGATTTACCAAAATATACTTTTTTTGGAATAACTTTGCAAAAGGGTTGATTTCATAAAAGTATTAAAATTATTATTTACAAAACCTAAAATGACAAGCATTCATTTAAGCAAAAAATTAATCCTATTTACTTGAGAAATTTTTTTCGTAGAGAAGGTTGAGCTAAATCCGCTCTCTTTATAAATTATTTTTCAAATAAGAGTGGAGAAAGAAAGTGATTTTTGAATATCATTTTTGATAACAAAAATATCTATCTTTAAAGAAAAATATCAATTTAAACAAATTATGAATTTTAACTAATTAGGAAAAATGTTTTGATCTTTTGCAAAAACTTATTTTTGAGAATTTTTCTTCTAACTTGAGTAAACTATTTTAACACATTAATAAAATAAAATGCCATTTTGATTTTTAAAAAATTCGTTCTAAAGCAAAACATAATGAAAAAAATATATTCTTATTAATTTTGAACATTACGCTATATGTTAGTCTTGTTTCTTGTTTCCTGTTTCTTGTGATTATAATTGTGCCGGGTTGCTCACGCTTATTGTGGATATTGTTGTGTTGTTTTAACTGCTAGGCCGGATAGGGTACTTTGTGCGTACCTTGTTCCTACTGTTTTCCTACTGTTGCTTTGTTTATTTGTTTGTCGGTTTGGGGCTTTGTTTTGGTTTTTGAGTAGTGGCTGGGGGAGTTGATGGTGGACTAGGGTCATGTCCGAGGGAGTTAGGGGTGGGGGTGATAAGGGCAGGGCAAGGTTGGAGAGGGTATAGGTCGGGTGTTAGGGCGGTTTTGGTGAGGGGTGTTAGAGATAAGCGAGAGAAGATAGGTTGAGGGTAGGGTCTTGGAATATTGGGACCCTTCAAGATAAGTTCGTGGAGCTGGTGAAGATTCTTAAGAAGAGGAGGGTTAATATTGCGTATATTCAGGAGACTAGGTGGGTAGGGTCTAAGGCTAGGGATGTGGATGGGTACAAGTTGTGGTACGTACTCAAGGGGTGAGAGGCGTCGGAATAGAGTGGACATCTTAGTGGACGAGGTGCTTAGATGGCGGATGGTCGAGTTTAAGATGGTCAGTGATAGGCTGATGATGATTAAGTTGGTCTTTGGGGTTTTTATGTTGCATGTGTGTAGTGTTTATGCGCCGGAAGTGGGTTTGGAAAATGAGGTAAAAGTGAGATTTTGGGAGGATTTGGACGAGGTGGTGAGAAACGTGCCTAGCTCAGAGAAGATTGTCATAGCAGGGGACGTCAATGGGCACATTGGGGTCTTACCGGGAGGCTATAACGATGTGCATGGAGGTTTTGGATTTGGTGATAGAAATGGTGAGGGAGCTGCTCTATTGGATTTTGCGAGGGCCTTTGGGCTGGTGGTAGTGAATTCGAGCTTTCCGAAGAAGGAGGATCACCTGATTACCTTCCGAAGTGCAATAGCCAAGACTCATATTGACTTTCTGCTGCTTAGGAAGGGGGATAGGGTTTATATAAGGACTGTAAAGTCATTCCGAGTGAGCATCTTTCGACCCAGCACATGCTTCTAGTGATGGACTTGTGTATCAAGAAGATCAAGAAGAGAAGGGCCTTGCGGGAGGGTCGACCTAGGATTAAGTGGGGTTACTTGACGCCAGTTAGTGCTTTGGAGATAGGGGACAAGGTGACGGGAATGGGGGTGTGGGAGTGCAGGGGGGACATGGATGTTATGTGGGATAGGGCTGCCAGCTGTATCACGGAGACTGCTAGAGAAGTGTTGGGTGTTTCGAGGGGTTGGGCAGGACGACTTAAGGGGGACTGGTGGTGAAATAAAGAAGTGAAGAAGAAAGTGGAGATTAGGAAGGGGGTGTATGTTAAGTTGATTGAGAGTAAAGATGAAGCGGAGAAACGGGTGAATAAGGAGGTTTACAAAGTAGCAAGAAAGGAGGCTAAGTTAGCAGTTACGACTTCTAAGACAACAACGTTCGAGAGCTTGTAGGCGGGGTTAGAGGAGAAAGACGGGGAAAAAGGTTGTATAGGCTTGCTAAGGCTAGGGAGCGGAAGGGTCGTGACCTCGATCAAGTGAAGCGCATTAAGGAGGAAGATGGTAGTGTTTTGGTGGAGGATGTTCACATTAAGAAGAGATGGCAGGAGTACTTACACAGACTTTTGAACGAGGAGGGGGACAGAAGCATTGAGTTAGGGAAGCTGGAGCACTCGGAGGAGAGTCATGTTTTCAGTTACTGTAGGCGTTTGAAGGTTGAGGAGGTCAGAGAGGCTATTCATAGGATGCGGAGGGGTAGGGCGACGTGGCCTGACGAGATTTTGGTGGATTTTTGGAAGTATACTGGTGGGGTAGGTTTAAAGTGGTTGACTGATTTGTTTAACGACATTTTTAAGACTGCGAGAATGCCGGAGGCTTGGAGATGGAATACAATAATTCCGTTATATAAAAACAAGGGTGACATTCAGAGTTGCAACAACTATAGGGATATTAAGCTATTGAGTCATACTATGAAGATTTGGGAGAGAGTAGTTGAGCAAATATTGAGGAAGGTCGTGTTCGTTTTGGAGAATCAGTTTGGATTTATGCCTGGTCGCTCGATGACAGAGGCAATCCAGCTGGTGAGGAGATTGGTGGAGCAGTATAGAGAAAGGAAGAGGGATTTGCACATGGTGTTCATCGACCTGGAAAAGACGTATGATAAAGTCCCAAGGGAGGTTCTTTGGAGATTCTTGGAGGTGAGAGGGGTCCCAGTGGCATACATCAGAGCTATTAAGGACATGTACGATGGAGAAAAGACTCAGGTGAGGACGGCGGGAGGAGACTCAAAGCATTTTTCGGTCGATATAGGGTTGCATCAGGGATTGACTCTTAGCCCATTCCTATTTGCGTTGGTGATGGACGTGTTGACGCGGAGTATTCAAGGTGAGGTGCCTTGGTGTATGTTATTTTTGGATGATGTAGTGCTGATTGATGAGATGCGGGGGTGTGTGAATGATAAATTAGAGGTTTGGAGGCAAACCCTTGAGTCTAAGAGGTTCAGGCTGAGTAGGTCTAAGACGAAGTATTTGGAATGCAAGTTTAGTGACTTGAGGTAAGAGGACGAAGTGGTGGCAAGGTTGGACTCCTAGGATGTTTGTAAGAGGGATAGTTTTAAGTATCTTGGGTCTATGATTCAGGGAAATGGTGAGATTGATGAGGATATCTCTAAGCGTATTGGAGTAGGTTGGATGAAGTGAAGGCTCACCTCGGGAGTGGTGTGTGATAAGAAGGTGCCCCTTAAGCTTAAAGGCAAATTCTATAGAGTGGCAGTCCGGCCGGCCATGTTGTATGGAGCGAAGTGTTGTCCAGTCAAGCACTCCCACATCCAAAAATTAAAGGTGGCGGAAATGAGAATGTTGCGTTGGATGTGTGGACTTACTAAACGGGACAGAGTTAGTGATGAAATTACTCGGAAGAAGGTGGGAGTGGCTTCGGGGAGGACAAGATGCGGGAAGGAAGGCTGAGATGGTTTGGGCATGTAATAAGGAGGGGCGCGGATGCCCCAGTTCATAGGCGTGAGAGACTAGCTTTGAATGGCTTCAGGAGGAGTAGAGGTAGACCGAAGAAATATTGAAGGGAGGTGATTAGGCATGACTTGGAGCATCTTGAGCTTACGGAGGACATGACCAGATACAAGAGAAGACTAGGAATTCACGAAATGGACACACAAGATGCAAAAATCAGCAAGCAAAAACAACACAAAAGAAAAGGGATGAAGAATAAGATTGCATAAACGTAAAGATAGATAGAAAGACCTTTACTTCTACCAAGTGATTAACAAAAGATGGTGTATCAAACCTTCCTCTTAGGTGGACCAAGGGAATTCACACTCCTCAAAACCCACCTTTCTTGTCAATTTGTCAACACAAGTGAAATCCATCAATTGTGCTAACCCTAATTCGGTTTCTCTTTCTTAAGGAGAAGGAGAATACTACAAGCTAACACTAATATTACAATCTAAAAATTCACTCAATTCATTATGTCAAAACGTAGGAAAATAAGAGCTAAGGTGCCTATTTATACTATTACAAAACAAAGACTAAAATACCCTTAATGAAGGGTGCTCCTTTGGAGTGTAAAAAGAAAGTCTTAAAGAACCATAATAGCCCTAAAAATGGGCGCCTCTTGAGTGCCCAATTATAGTGTGCAAAGTCCATCTTGTCTTTCAAGTAAGGCGCCTCTTGAGTGTAATGGTTCCCTTCTCCTCCTTCAACTTGCCAAGGCTTTAAAAGGCTCCAAAAACTTGCCAATTCCGAAGTTTGAACCTTTGACAATACCTTGTACTCTTTTATGATCTTCATGCTTGTATCATCCTCTCCATCTTGAAAGGAATTTGTCCTTAAATTCGCACCTTGCAAAACAAAAGAGAGGGAAAAACAAGCACACAATCCTCGTGATAGGAGGGTTAACATTAGTACCACAAATTAGGTGAACATGCCAAGGGGGTACACTTTTGGAATATAACCAACTATCCCTCGTTATGATCATGGAACACCTACCACAAACATCAATAAGGACACGACTAAGGCAAACATCAAGAGGTACGACAACTACAAACGTCCACAAAAGCCATATAACATGATAACTCCAAGTGGACCAACAAACAAATATCCTACCCCTATATAAAGCAAATCCAAGACTAGCATGGATATCATCATAAGCAAAAAGGTAGTATAGGAAGGAATCAGGTGTAAAGGCATCATCCAAGGTGCTATAATCTATAAGAATACCAATTGGTTCAATAGTTTTAGCACATAAGGTTGGAATCAAGTCATTTAAACACATATGGCTTCCTTCTTTCAAGTAAAACATTAACTTGGCATCCACAAGTTTGGATTCATTCAATTCAAGCACGAGTGTGTCAAGCAAGGATGCACATTTAGAAGCATTATCCCAAGATGACAATGACATATTTGCCCTCGGGTTTTCAAGAATAATACATTGCTTGTCATGTAGACCAAACAACAAGTTGGGTGTGCCAGCATCGTCATATCCACATTTGGCACCGGGGTCAAATGGAAAGAGTGGCCTTAGACATGGATCTAGACAACACTTTTTTCCCCCATAGGCTTCGCCCCATCTAAAATACATACTCTCTATAATAACATACATATCATCAAAGCCAAATAGAGAGTAGAGAAAGGTGTCACACAAATCAACTTCAACTATGATGCCCTTATGCAAGTACTCACTAGTTCCAAGTTCATCGCCACTAGGATGCTCAACATAGGAAACACATAAAGAAGAAATAAATGGAATCTCTAAGCATGCACCACTTCCTTTTTCAAGAGAGTAATTTCCCCATAGATATAAGTCACCATGAGCAGCAAAGGGATCACACACAAAAACATGTTCACAAGAACAATCATAATTCGGGTTTCCTACATATTCAAGCAATTCAAGGTCACCTTCAACCGATTATGCCTTTTCTTGGTTTCTTTAAGCAAATCTATCAATATGGCTTTCATAATACAACATGCTCAAAGAATTATCTCCAATCCCATGATCAACTCTATCAACATCATTACTAACTTGAGGCTTATTAAACACACCACACATATGCTCAAGTAGTGGACTACATTCGAGAGTAGGTTGATCATCATTCACATCCTCACTAGTTGTTGGCAACTCACATACCAACGTAGACTCACCTTGGCTTTCACAAGGGTCAACTAGTGTGTGAATACTTTTGTCACTTGGTAAGGGAACCTCATTCAAGTCATAAGTGCTAGCATTACATGGACACAAATCATTCTTAAGAAAAGAATTAATTTTGTCATCTTTAGGATCAACTAGTGCTTGCAAACTTACATCAAGAATTTGGTCTTCATGCAATCTAACAATACCAAGAGTATCACAAAGGGAAGACTCATGCGATTCTCCTCCAAGCAAACCATCAACTACATCCATTTGGCTACTACTAGCCACATCACGACATTCTAAGTTTATAAGAGTGTAGGAGATAACATTGTTACCTTTTAGCTCACATGAGGTATGGCCTTTACCTAGGTTTGGATCATGGCAACCCATTTGTTACTTTGGGAAGATCTCATTACAAGGGAGTTTGTCAAGAATGCTTCCTTGCATCATCTCTTTGTCATTTTTCCCAAAGTTGGAATTCTTAGCCAAGAGCTTCATTTGATCAATAACCATGTGTTCTTGAAGAAATCTCCTTGAATCCTCTGATGGAAGTATATTATATTGAACCTGCACACAAGGAGAATTGATACTAGGCAAAATGCTAGTATCTTAGTTAGTGGTGATTTGGCTTAGATGGCATGCTTCAATCATCAATTGGCGTAGACTTTCAAGGTGCCGATGGAAATTTTCATAAAGATCCGAGGTAATATAATTACTATAACTATCTGGAGGGGATGATGTTGTTCCTTCCATTGTCAAGGTACCTAAAAAGAACAAAAAAACAGCAAAGGTAAAAACCTACAAAACGAACAAATAAGTTAGTTCAAATAACCTCACACACTCACACTCGGATCTCACCTCACACTTGGTCTCACAAGTGTTGAATACTTGGCAATACTTGGTAAGTGAATTGAGTGGTAAATATGCCTTGGTCCGAAATCGATTTTTGTTTGATAAGACTCAAATAAAATGATGCACGGACTTGAACCAGCAAACTACTATGACTTAAAAACAAGAAAAGCACACAAAAAGCGAAGACACGAACAAAACGAACTCAAGACTAATTATCAACCTAGTAGGCACTTACTAGTTTGCTAATTAGTGATAGAATCAACACAAAAGCAACTAGAAACAACAAATAGAAACTTAGAAATCTAACTTAGAACTCAATTTGGTTGTTCATAAAGTGATGATGTGGCAACTTGTGGTTGGACGTTACTTTTCAAAATTTTCAATTCCAAATCTCTTGTTTCGGACAAACACTCCTTTAGGGAAGAAGAATTTCGGTTTTAGGGGGAAAATGAAGGTTTGAAGCCTTTTTTGGAGCTTCAAATGAATTCAAAATGGATTGGTCCCCTCAAGTGTACTTTCAATTGTACTTGTTTGTCCCCTTGTCCCCTCTTCTTTTTTGGAAGACTTAGAATATGCTAGGGAATATTCTTGTACAAACACTTAGTACACTCTCTTTCTTCTTACTTTTTGGATCAAACAAACTACTTGAATATTCTTCTTCAACAAGATTTGAAGATGGTAGATGGACAAGATGAATATTCAAGAGTTGACCAAGGTTTGACCACTAGGCAAATGAACCCTAACTTCAATTTTTCTTTTAGATCTAGGTTCCCTTTGACAAACCAAGTACAACCAGCACAAAACCAGCCATAAAACACCACACACAATTTGATAAAAAATGAGACCCCTCCTCAAAAGCTTCAAACAAGCTACAACAATGGTGGATCTAGCTAAAAAACAACCAAATCTTGTTCTAAACTTAGATCTAGACCGTTTAAGTGCTAGAGAACAAGAATCTAACACTAGAAACTATCAAAACAAACTAAAAATTAGTAGATCTAAGTTGTAAAATTCGGATCTACTACCAAACAACAAGACAACACAATTTTTTTTGAGTTTTTCAGATTTTTGACTCTTTTTGTGGATTTTTTGACTCTAGACTTTTTTTTTGTGAAGATTTTCTTAGATCCAAGACTTAGAGTTGTGGGAACAACTCTAATACATGACTCTGATACCAAACGATACAAGAGAAGACTAGAAATTCACGAAATGGACACACAAGATGCAAAAATCAACAAGCAAAAACAACACAAAAGAAAGGGAATGAAGAATAAGATTGCATAAACGTAAAGTCTACCAAGTGATTAACAAAAGATGGTGTATCAAACCATCAATCACACCTCACCAATAGAAGCTCAAACCTTCCTCTTAGGTGGACACCAAGGGAATTCACACTCCTCAAAACCCACCTTTCTAGTCAGTTTGTCAACATAAGTGAAATCCATCAATTGTGCTAACCCTAATTCGATTTCTCTCTCTTAAGAAGAAGGAGAATACTACAAGCTAACACTAATAATACAATCTAAAAATTCACTCAATTCATTATGTCAAAACTTAGGAAAATAAGAGCTAAAGTGCCTATTTATACTATTACAAAACAAAGACTAAAATACCCTTAATGAAGGGTGCTCCTTTGGAGTGTAAAAAGAAAGTCTTAAAGGACCATAATATCCCTAACAATGGGCGCCTCTTGAGTGTCTAATTATAGTGTGCAAGGTCCATCTTGTCTTTCAAGTATGGCGCCTCTTGAGTGTAATGGTTCCCTTCTCCTCCTTCAACTTGCCAAGGCTTTAAAATGATCCAAACACTTGCCAATTCCGAAGCTTGAACCTTTGACAATACCTTGTACTTTTTTATGCTTTTCATGCTTGTATCATGACCCTAGATAGAAAGGTGTAAAGGTCGCAGATAAGGGTAGAAGGCTAGTATGAGTGTGTGGGTTGTAGCAAACAGTTAGGAGAGATCTTGTGTAGACGGGTTAGTAAGTCTAGGACTGTGTCCATAGGTGTCTTTGGTATGTGAGTGTATGTTACTACTAGATGGGTGTCCTATTTTTTATTTCTTAGTTCCTATTTTCTTATTTCGTGTTGCCCTTATTTCTCGTAATTCATATTTCTCTGATTTCTATTTTATTATTTCCTATTCATATTTCTCATAAGTCATCCATCCTTCTTCATGTGTCTTTATGACCTTGTGTACTATTCTTTATCTTGAGCCGGGGGTCTATCGGAAACAACCGCTCTACTTCTTCGGAGGTAGCGGTATGGACTGTGTATATCTTACCCTCCCCAGACCCTACCTTGTGGGAATACACTGGGTTTGTTATTGTTGTTGTTGATTATGCTATGTGTTAGAATACTGAAAAGAAAAAATACAGGGACAACAATTCAAAGGAGGATCTATTAAGGTTAACCAAATTTAAGAGATAATACAAACACATAATCAAATAGAATTTTCATGGAAATGGATAAGAAAAGTTAAAATTTGGGCCTTTTTCAAATCTGGCTGGCTTTTGGGCCTATTCTTTATGGACTTTTGGTTCATTTCTGCAGTGTATACCCAGTTGTATACTGACTGTATATCAGACTTGCCGTTGCTGCATTTTCCACATACACACTGTATATCAGTGTGTAAAAATTGATATCCTCGCTTCCAATATTGTTATACGCCATATACTGGTATGTAAAGCAATATTTGACCTATCCATGGTGTATACCAGTGTATATCAACCTAGTTTCTTCATGCTAGTCCCTTTGAGGACTTTTGGGACTTGATCCCGAAAAATGCAGGGGGTGGAGTCGAATTAGATTCGGATTCATATCACATGCATCAAATAAAATATAAGGATTAGTGTAATACAAGAGTCAAGACTTATGCTACTATAAACATGAAGCACACATAGTTAAGAGGACATGCATAAATGCTTTTGAAGTAATTTAACATTAAGAATCAATATGCTGAAAAGGGACTAGGTTGAAACTTTGAGTTCAATTATTTTACCAGTGAACTCTGACATATATATTAACCTTTGTTACTAAAGAAAACATACCAAGTTGTTGGGTCAATCTAAGGCCAGGGATTATGTCATGAAAAAATCATTTTTCTCAATAACCATAGGATCCAAGGGTTCTCTCAACAATTATCTTCTCTCTGTACTTTCTATTGGTACAAGAATTACTGAATCCCCTGATTCCTTCATTGATGATCTTCTCAGAAACTTAACATCACAACTTACGGTAATAACAGTACTTCCTTCAAAGAGTTATAACAAAAGAAAAATTATTCCAGTGATCGGCTTCCTCCAATCAAACTCAAAGGTATACATAACACAGAGATGCAAGAATTGGGATAAAATTTATGCTATCAAAAGATTTTTTTTTTTTTTAAAATAACACCATTACATAACAATGAATTTGATGTAGAAAGGAAACGGCGACTAACAGGTGAATTACATCAAGACATGACATTTGCTACTAATCTCACCGAACCTAAATAGTTATATTATTTACGTTATAGCAAAAGAAAGTCTGAGATTCAAAATACCCCCTTTTTCAATAACACAATGCATAATCAAAATTCTCAGCAATCAAAAGCAGATAAAGCTCGATCAGGACCAGTCTCAAGTCGACGGCAAAACATCACATTCTCATAAAATTAATACGGAAGGTAAGATCTTTAGAGGTTCCATCATCAAACCAATCTCACAAAAAAAACACGTATCAACACACCAACATTCCACGCCATAATTTTTAAACATGAAGAAACGTAAGTATAATAAAAGAATGAAATTTTTACCTTTTTTCGGAGTAGGAATCAGGACTAATAGCCTTGACGACGGACCTCCACCACCAGAGCTTCAGTTGAATTTCACCAAAATTCAACAATTTTATCGAAATTCGAAATAACTTCGTTGAAATTTTTGAATTCTTTTTTTTGTAGCAATTGATTTTTTTCGAGTGTGTTTCTTCTCGGATTCTTTGGTTACGTGAAATTAGAGGAATGCTCCTCCCGAATCTCTAATTTTTCCCCAAGAATCCCTCTCTTTCTCTTGTTCTTTAACATGTATTTATAAGAGATTTGAGACTGATTTTAGAGGGAACGAAGGGGTAAAAAGGGAAAATTAGTTAGAAATTTAAATTTCAAATTTGAGATAAGATGAGTTGGAATTTAAATAGAATTTGAACGTTGTTGCTGAGCTATTGTTGCAGCTGTGTACTGTCAGTTTTTGCTAATATTGTGTCATCATTTGACTGTTGTTGGATTTTGTTCGTACTTCTTAATGGTGGTTTGGGGATTGTTTAGTAAGATGTTGTTGTTAACATTATTTTTGTTGATGGTTTTTCCGTTGTTATACGTTGTTTGCTGTTGAAATTGTCGTTTGAGGTGGACGTTGGATCGAGCAATGGGATACAAAGTAAATGGGAATTGAAAGAGAGTTGGGGCACGTCTGACATCTTCTTGGGCTTGATTTTAAATGGGAAATGGCTGGTAGAGAATGGGTTGGGCAAATTTAGGGAAAAAAGGGGTTGAATTAGTAACTTAGGGATTTTATGGATTTAGGTTATTTTAAAAATAACCCCAATTAGGATTAACCTATTCGATTTAAGTTTCGACCAAATTTAAAATTAATTGGCCAATTGCATTGCAATTGTGGCCAATTAATTTCAATTATAGCCAAATTTAATATATTGGCTAAATTAAATTAAAATTTGATATGAATTAATACCTCGTTTAATCTTGAGCTTCTTGATTTGATAAAATAAAAAAAATATCTTTCAAAATAAATTATTTTTGACACTAAATTATATTTAAATCAAAATTTTAACCATTTGAATTAATTTTCAAGATAACCCTTGATTAAAATTTAACTTTTGTAAAAATAATTATTTAAGTAACAAAATTATGCGATTTCGTATATATGAATACAAAAATATATAATTGTTACTTTAAGGTGACAAAATTACCTAGATAAATACTTTGAAAGTCTTTTATTCAGATAAAATAAATGTTGTAATTTTATTTAAAATTGAAGAATCTCGAGAATAAATCCAATCGGGGAGGGAAAAAATTAAGTGTCAATAACTGCCCTCTCCCTTTGGGTATGGTGGATGTAAGTAACCCTAAGCAAATGGAGTTTGACGTTCCTAATTTTTGTCTGACCGCAAATTCGTTTCTTAAAGAGGTTGGTTTTCGCATAAGTTTCATGGAGTTATGGCCGGACTCCGGCATCGAATTTCCTACATATCTCAGGTTGCATGAAAATTCAGGCCATTTGTAGTTCATAAAGCTTTATTTTAAGCACGATTTTCAAAGAACTCACAAGCTATCCCAATTTTCGAATCAAGGTGAAACTGGGAAACTGGGGAGTAGAAGGATTAGGGGAGATTGGAATGTTGTCGAGTTTTCCACATGGATCTCAGCCGACATATTACTGAGACTCAGGGAGTTAGACTGCCTGTAGTTCAACTTGAATGATGGAAAAGATAGTCTTTTATTCTAATACGACCTTTGGCTCAGGATGAGCGACTGACAATTGAGCTAGGGAGTAGAGGCTTGTAATTATCTCAAGTACAAAATATGGGCCCCTCACACATATAAATATGAGCTACATGAGCATAATTCCCAAAGTTTTAGGTGTATCTCACCCGGACTTGAAGAAAAAGAAAAGTTATTTTCGACGTGAGTTTAGAAATACTCCGAAAATAAAACTGAAACCAAAATCCCAAAACACCCACATGCCTTCTAACAGGGATATGGTTTGATGGTGATGGAAGTCATTTTTTAGCTCGTATCAAAAGAGTTTGATATTCTTCTTCAGACTATGTCCCAGTTCGCTGCTAAGAAAAAGTTTTACGTTGTGCTGCATCCTTTTTGGAGTCGTCCATGCCTGTGATTTTGGTTTTAGATTTTCATCCTATCGGATGCTCTCAATAATATCTCAAACAAAACTGTTAGTGATCCTCTCATGTACCTATTTGGAGAGCGACAATTCTTGCGGTAATCGACACCACAACCTTTTTGGTTGTTGGATAAAATAGTTGTTTTGATGACTAGAAATTTTTTTCAAAGTGGGGTGGCCCTCTTGAGAACCGATGATACTTTGCATAGAACGGTCTCTGCAACCACGTAATCTTATGCTGATGTGGTAACCCTTTTAGTCACCTATAATGCTTCTTGTATTTGACCTCGGGGAGTCTTGCGCATCTTTTGTATCGATACAACTTATAGATATCTCTTAAATTATCAGTCTTTGGGTAATCTTGCACATCATTTGATGTTAGATATGAGGCGACTTACAAATATCTTTTGAGTTGCTAGCTTTTGGGTAATCCTACACATTATCCGACCTTGGATAAGAGATAACTTATAGACATTCATCGAATTGCTAGCTCTTAGGTATTCCTAGACATTATCCGACCTTGGATACAATATGACTTATAGATATCTCTCAAATTGGTAGTCTTTGGATAATCCTACGCATAATCAATCTTGGATATGACACGACTTATAGAGAACCCTTGGACCTATCAATTTTGATAATCTTGCATATTTTTCGGTAAGGATTTAGTTGTGACTTATGGATAACCTTCAAACTATCGATCTTTGGGTAACCTTGCACATTTCCGGTAAGGATGTTGTTGCAGCTTATGGATACCCCATGGGCTATCAACTCGTGAATAATCTTGTACACTATCCTATCTCAAATAATGTAACTTTAGATGACCCTAGGATTGTCAATTCTAAAAAAATCTAGTATGTCGTACGTCTTTGGATAACGACTTATAGACATCCTTCGGACCATATGTTTCTTGAGATTTGGTGGTGAATTCCATTAGATCTTTGGTAATTGCTGCACTTGAAGCTGTTGAATATCTCTTAATGCCAGGATGTTTTGCCTTCGCGCGATTTGATTAGACATGGATGCTTTAGAATATCCCTCCACACTAAAATCTTTTACTTTTGTATGATTAACAGATATATATGGAAATGCTTTAAAATATCCTTCAATACCAGACTATTCCGCCTTTATATGATTAACAGATATAGAAGAGTTTAAACTAATCATGGGTATCAAATGTAATTTGGAGATTCCCTTGGATTGTTGTCTCTCTAAAACTAGTCGGAGAATGCAATATGGTCTTCGGGACATGGCCCTTACGACATGGCCTTTATGGCATGACCTTTTTGGTATGACCCTCTCGGCATGACCCTTATGGCATGGCTCTCTTGGAACATCCCTCTTGGCATTATATGATACAGTAGGAAGATGGGGAGGAATGGAAATAACTATGTAACAATTGTAGAAAATATCACCTTAACTATTCCACTAGTATGTTGGACCTTCTGCATGTACTATTTTGAACATCGCATCCTTGATTTGCTGAGGATGTGAGAAAGTCGTCATTTTAATTTCCACGTTTGATGATACCTGTAACCAAAGAAAACTTGTTAGTTTTGATAAACTTAACTATTTTCAGCTTTTCGACTATCCTGGACCTTTTTTATCAGCCTTTAGGTATCTGGCTTTATTGTATTCCTGTAAACCAAAGGAATATCTTAAATAACCGGTGCTTTTGTTGATTCTTTGTCGGCTTTAGGATAACCTACATCCATGAAAAAATTGTTAGTTTTTAGTAAAGTTGATCTGTGTTGACCTCCCCGGTCTTCAGCTTCTTTCATTGTCATCGTCGGGTTCTCATCTTCTTCAGGTGTCTATCATCCTCTGGCTCCTGCTTCGACTCCCCGAGTTGGTGGATGTAACATGAAATCATAGCATAAATTAATTTAAAGTAAGTATTTTATTAAACAACTGAATTTTCAAAAAATCCCTTTATAAGATTGGGAGGGATCTTTGTCAATTAAGTCATGTCATGTACTAAATTTAATGAACACTTTGGCTCGAGGCATTGACACCCCTGTCATTTTGTTAGTGAGATCTGGAGGTATTTTAGTATTATTGCGGGGGAGTTTTGGAGATAAGTCTTTATGGCTGAAGGGTCCATAAAATTGACTCTGCTCTTTTGGCGCCAAAATCTTTATTGTCGTCCTTAAACTCTTTAGTACAGTATGGTGGAAGTTTTGAGGTCTTCCTCAAAATTTTTTCCCTAGTTATGGATACCTCTCTCAAAATTTAATTTGGCTTGCGAGAGGATGGTCTTCTTCTTTTGAATTTTTGAGTTTCCTTCTCAAAAATTCTGCCCCAGTTTCCTTCCCTGGGGTGATATGACCGAGCCATTATGGTGCCTACGTATCCCGTTGGACGGAAATTAGGTCAAACATAGTTTCAACAATATAAAAGAGAATAAATATAGTTAAGAGGGTGATCGAAACCGACAAAGTCCGCCTACGTATCCCATCCTTGGGAATTTAGGTCATCACATAGTTCAAGAGAATATAAATAAAGTTTTCTAGGGGGTTGATCGAAGTCGACAAAGGCCGCCTACGTATCTCATTCTTGAGAATTCAGGTCAAACGTAGTTCATACATAGAATAAAAGGGAATTTTAAAGCTACTATAAACCATGAACATGATTACAAATGAGAAAAGCAATTACAAGAAAATAAACACAAAGAAACCTCACATCAGACATAGTATCTCTTTACTGCGTCCGAATTGGTTCGCTTGGGCCACCATTAGCCATCCATTTCAGACAAAATCAAGGCTCCTTCTGATAACACTTTATAGACTACATATGGGCCTTGTCAGTTTGGAATGAACTTCCCACTATACTCCTCTTGGTAAGGAAAGATGCTGTCAGGACCCGAGGCTACCCCCTGGTCGCGACAACGGTGCTTACGGTTATAAGTTACCACAAACTAACCCATGAGCTGGTACCTGCTGCGAGCACTGAATAATATACTGATAATAGAGATATTTGCGGAAAATAGCTGAAAATGCTATAAGATTTTAAGTACTAAAAAGTATAATAGAAGTCACAAGTCTGAGAAAAACATCTGTGAAAATAGTGCAACATGTCTGATAAAATTGATAAACTAACTGACTGTCTGAAAAGCCTCTAAGACTAACTGATTGGGGAGTTGATGGGACAAAACCCCAACTAACATCGACTGACCATATAACTGAACTGCTAATTCAACTAAATAAAGATAAACTTATCCTCGAAGTATGAGGACTCACCACTGTTGCTGTTGCTGGCTAACTGATCCTGTCTAGGCCCGATCGGGAAACTGAGCATTCAAATCTATGATATAAGATATCATAGCGTAAGAAATAAGTATGTGATCAGTACTTTGAATGTACTGATATATGAGATGAGATTAGGATGTAATGCATGGGTTAACTGAACATAAAGTAATGACTGGCTGAATAACATGAGTTTGCAAGTGCAAGACTAGGCATATAATGTTTTTGAAATAATCTGTAAGACTGAAATACTGAAATATTGAAATCTGATAACTGAGTAACTCATAATCTATATGCCTTGGTCAAGCAATCTGAACTGAATTCTGTACTGAGTACTGAACTGAGACTATGGGAGGTATCATCTAACTGACATGCCCCATTCTAAGCTGATTGGGGTCCAACCTATGATTCTAGTTAGAAGGGTGTCAGTACGGTGCCACGGGTACTAACAATGGCTGTGTGGATCCACTAAGCTACTGAAGAACCAAAGTATTAAGCCTAAACTGATTGGTGATCCCTGGCGGAGTTAAGCCTAAACTGACGGGTGACCATTGGGAGGTAGTCAATCCTAAACTGATGGGTGACTCCTTGTAGACACCTAATTTTGTCCCTCCCCGAAAGTATTTTTACCGTTTACCCCGTCTTACCACGTATCCTATCCGCGTGGTAATTTTTCCATAATAAATAAATAAAATAAATAATCACCTCATCATTTTATTTATTTTTTATTTATTTTTATCTTTATCCCATTTAACAAATCCTACCAAATTTTATCTTGTTTTAATCCTATCCTAACAACTTTTCCAATTAAAAGAGGACACATCACCACCCAATACCCTCCTACCCTACCTACCCACATGACCCCTCTCTTTACATTTCTTATCCATAAAAAAAAAGATAAGCATGCACACTACAAAAAAGGAGGGGGCCCACGTGATTAATAATCAATTTCCATTCTTGAATGAAATATATAGGCATACACAGTAACAGAGAAGAGAGGACTCCATCTTTCCTTTCTTTGTCCATAAATCGGCACACACACACATCGACACATTAATCCACACACACACATAAAAATAGAGCAGATTAATGGAGAGGAATGAATAAAGAGAGAGAGAGAGCTATAGAGAGAGAGGTACAATGAGAGAGAAGAAAAAAAGAGCACAATTAACGCTATTTTTCTGTTCTTCTTCTTCTTCTCGCACAGGAAATATACGCCCGCACAACAACAAACAGACACACACGCACATTGGGATGGAGAATGAAGAGGGTCTAAGGGAATTCCGGTCGTCTCCTTCGAGATTTTCTGGCAAAAACTTCGCCGGAATTGGTTTCTCTCTGTTTTTCTTTGATTCTCAGACGGATTTGCTGGAAAGCTTTAAATTCTCCTAAATCCGTTGCTCTTCGACAGATTTGGTTCTTTCAAGTTTGGCTTTTATTGCGATTTTTGTTTCGGATGCTCTGGTCGCTCGTATTGAATTAGGATTTGATTTCTGTTCATTCCAATCGGGTTATTCGTGCGCAGTTTCGACTTCAATATTCGATACCGAGTTGGATCGTGTACACTGCCGAGGTCTTCTAATTGGGGTTCTAATCCGGGGCTTCTTTAATATTATTATTAATCGAAATTGATTATCTGAAGGTCCATTTCTTTACTCCGTTCTCTATTTTATTATTGTAATTTATTGAATTTGCTATGTTTGAGATTGAATGATTTGGTGGATGTTTGATGTCATTGATGTGAAATTCGTATGATTACCATGCTTTAATTGTCGTTATGTCTATGTTGTTGATGTTGGATTTGAATGTTGAAAAGTTAATTGATAATTGGAGCATATGTTAATCATTGATTGATAAAAATAAAGTTGGGGGTAGGAATCGAAATTGGTAAAAGTGAATATTATGGTATTTTGATTCATTGTGGATGTTGAATGTGATATGTCGTCGAGCGGGTAGGCAAACATTAGGCTGGGTAGGCAAATTTAGAATTGGTGGATTGTTGGAATGTTTGAAATATTTGTTGAATGTCTAGTTTACCGCATTTGAAAAATGTATTCATTTGGCCGGGGAATGCCCCGAGGTATTTGTATTTATTCACTGGGGAATGCCCCGACGTACTATGTTGGTGGAAGATGATCGTGATGAAGGCCCGAGGCATCGGGTAAAGCATGGAGTTTAGCTTAGGGCTAGTTTAGAATAGAATTTATATATTTTTTGCATTTTTCTGTTCCGGTTTGTAATAATTGGACTGGACATTATAATTTTAGATTTATTTTGTTTTGTTGGTTTGATTGATTGTTTTGTGTGTCTTATGTGGTTTATACATTCGTAGTGTCAAATTAGCTGATATTCTCCACCAAGCGACTGCATTTGAACCACGGGATCGAGGGGTGCCTAACACCTTCCCCTCGGTCAACAGAATTCCTTAGTCGGAATCTCTATTTGCAAATTAATTTTAAATAGTTAAATTATTTTGAAAAGGATTGCCAAAGGTGACTTGGCACACCGGATTATTTCAAGTGGCGACTCTGAGTTTTGAAAGTAAACATAATCCTTTTTCAAAACAAATCTTCATTTTGTCACTTTAATAATAAAACCCTTTCAAAACTTAAAAATCAATCTTTTTTTTGGTTAAAAAAGGGGTGTGACAGCTCTGGCGACTCTGCTGGGGAATTTTCAGAATTCGAGCTTATTTTTTGAGTTATATCGGCTTAGTTTAACATTATGGGTGTATAAACGTGTTTGTGTGATTGTTTGTATTGTTTTATCATTGTGGTGTGCTTACGTGCTCTTTGTTTACAGTTTTTCTTATGTGTTACTGCTTTATATTTGACATCATGTGCATAACCTGAGTCAATTCTTTCTGCAACAAGTTCTGTAGTACACGCTGTGTACACGACCTATAATTGAGTCACCCTTATTTTAGGAGGGGGAGCCGTTGCCTGGTATGGAGTAGGTGGAAACAAAAGCAACCACTATCGACCATACGCTCCCTCGAACAACCTTGTTAGTGAACCCCAACGTAGATCAACCTTTAGGTCATGCTTATGTGCATCATATTGAGACTTAGCGGGGTACACTTGGTCCTTTGTAGGAGACTCACCTCTAATGCATCCCTATGTGCTAAATGTTGCATCTCTGAGGGTAACGCGGTTATTTGATAGACTGATTTGGGGAAAACATGTGCTAGAATTAAAGAAAAGTGTGTAGGCATGAAAAAAAAGAAAAAAAGGAAAAAGAAAAAAGGTGAGTAAAAAAAAAAGGTATTTCGTAGTTTTTTTAGAGTTCTTTATGACTTTCGTTTTTTCACAATTCAAAGATTTTTTGTACCTTTTACACTCATTTTTTTTTTAAAAAAATAATCAAAAACATCAATTTTTTTTCCTTTTATTCCCTTAGCAGGCATTTAGAATTCAAAAATTTCAATAGATTTTTTTTAGAAGCTTTTTATAACAGAATAGTCAAAAAAATGAAAAAAGTTTTGTACATTTCATAAAATGAAAATACCAAAAAGATTTTAATTTCATAGTTAGTGGTGTCATTTTTATGTGAAGTGCCTGTTAAAAACCCAAAAAGATTTTATTTTTATCGTCCGTCTAGAATCCCGTCTCTCAGGTCAAGTCTTAGTTTGTTTTAATCTTTAATTGTCCAATCTGGACGAACTATGCACCCCTGGTTCTCCTCTCTCGGGAGTGAGATACGTAGGCAGCCTATTATAGGTTCGGAGATCTTATTTAAAAAATCCAAAAAAGATTTTCTTCACTCTTCATTTAGAGTAGATGTTTCATACATGTCTTGAAAAGAAAAATACAAAAAAAATTCCTTAATAGTCGTAGGTTTTTTGTTTTTTTGGTTGATCTTACTTAAAAAATCCAAATTTTTTTCTTCACTCTTCATTTAGAGTAGGTGTCACATACATCTTAAAAGAAAACCACAAAAAGATTTTCCTTTAATAGGTTCGAGTTTTATTTTCGCATGAAATTCAAAACTGAAAACCTAAAAAGATTTATTTTGTAATCATAAAATTTAACTTTATAGAGGGGTGTTTAAACCTGAAAAATACAAAAAGATTTTCGTCAATTCTTTTGACAAATTGTTATTTTCTTTTCTTCTTAAAGTTTCAAGAAAAAGAAAAATAAAAGAGTTTAATTTGGCCTTTTTAGCAAGACTTCATGAACTACGCACACCTGATTCTCCTCTCTCGGGGGTGAGATAAGTAGGCACCCTTCTCGGGTTCGGTGACCTTTTCAAAAAGAAAAAAAAGAAGTTTTTGAAAAAGTGTTGAATTCTAACACATTGGTTTTCTCTTGTTCAATTAGTTTAAGGTGGTTGGTTTATGGCATTTTGGCTGGTCTTCCATATTGCACCAAGTCACCGAGAAAGTTATGGCCAACAAAGATATCGAGTTTGTTGTCACTAATCAGATGGGGAGTTTGGAAAATGAGAATTTAGGAGCTAATGAAGAGATTCAGAAATTAAGGCAACAAATGATAGAAATGCATCGAGCTTGGGCTAATGGGTTGCCGCCTCCTCCCGTTTCCACTGATAATCTGGAGTATCTTTCTAGCTTGCCTCCCGTGTCACACGCATAATTTTCCATTTTTATTGACATGCCATAACATGCATCAGGATTGACTCTAGGGAAATAATATCCAACCACTTCCAATGTTTATTTCCTCACCCCCCAATTCAAGACTGCCACATACTCAGCTCCACCTGTTGTTCATGCTTTTGCGGTGCCACCCCCACCTGAAGCTCCTACTTTTGATGTTCATCCCCAAGTTGTGCCTCCATACTCTACAAAAGATCCTGCATTGAATATTACTAGTGATCAACGTTACGCTACCAAGCCTACATTCAAGTTGACTGGTCTTTTCGGTGACACTCACCCGCCTGAATTTCCTCCCAACACTGAGAAACCTGTTATGACAGAAGAACAAGAGGAAATAACCAGAAAATTGAGAAGTTTAGAACTGGCTATGAAGAACTTGTAAGGACTTAGGGGTTACAAAAGTGTCTCATATAAGGACTTATGCATGTTTCCCGGTGTCAACCTTCCCCTCGGCTTTAAAATGCCAAAATTTGAGAAATACGATGGACACGAGGATCCGATGGTGCATTTGAGACATTATTGTAACAAATTAAGAGGTGCCGAAGGCAAAGAAGAACTGCTCATGGCTTACTTTGATGAGAGTCTTTCAGGTCTAGCCTCAAAGTGGTTTGTTGATCAGGATATTGATAGGTAGAATAGTTGGGATGATTTAGCTAATGAATTTTTGCAACAATTTTAATATAATGTGGAATTGATCCCTGATGAAAAATTCCTAACCAGTATGAAGAAGAAGAATATTGAGAGTTTCAGGGAGTATGCGATCAGATGGCGTGAACAAGCATCTAGGGTGAAACCGCTAATGAAAGAAAGCAAGATAGTGAAGGTGTTTATTCAAGCGTAGGATAAAACATATAATCAACACTTGTTACCTAAATTAGGCAAGTCATTTATTGAGGTCCTTAAAATGGGGGAGATGATAGAAGAGGGAATTAAGACTGGTCGCATTGTGAGTTTTGCAACATTAAAAATGACAACTCAAGCAATTCAAAAGGGTTCAGGAAGTGCTGGGGAGACAAATAATGAGGAAGATGCATCTTCTATTGTAGTTGGAATGCAGGCACGGTCAAGAAGACCCCGTTGTCATCACTCTCAGGCTCAAAACCAAGTTCATACGTAAGCTTCACATAATCACTCCCAAAATCCGTTATACTCTGCTCCTCTACCTTTGTATCCAGTATATAATGCACAACCATATGTTCAACCCCCATCTAACCCACAGTGGAATACACCAACTCCTTAGAGTCGTCCTCTAACTCCGCAAACATACCAAAACCCTTCTAAGCCTGATTTTTAATCCAAGCCAAATGATAAAATAAGATAGAAGTCGAGAGATAGCGTCACACCAATTGGAGAGTCGTATGCCAATTTATTTCAGAGATTGGTACAATAGGGCATGATCACTCCTCTCCTTGGGTGCACTCTTAATCGGCGTTCAAAAAATTTTGATCCTAATGTACGATGTGCGTATCATTCTGATGCTCAGGGTCATAGTATTGAAGATTGTCGAGAGTTGAAAAGAGAAATTGAAAAGATGATTCAAAATAGATCAATTATGGTGAAGAACATTGACAGTGAGGGAAGCTCTAGTCATACTGATATGGAAACGAGTGGCTAAGTTGTCAGGCTGAGCAATTGAGAAGTCACCCCTCTCCCTACTAGGAAGAGGTCTGGTAGTTTGTTTTATTTTCTTTTCTGTTTTTCGAATTATAGGGTTGTGAGTCGGGATTTATCTTGTTTTGTCCTTTTGTCGTTTATGTTCAAACCCTTCTATCTTTTATTTTAACTAAATGAATTGTCCCTTTTTCTTTGTGTTTTCAATATGTGTTGTTTGTTTGTTTTCTTTATACAATACATTTTATGTTGATTCTAGTGATATGACATGCCTGCAGAATCTTCAGTCAGATCTTAATTTAACCATGAAACATGAAATCAGAGGGATAAGGTTAGAAAAAATATCTGAGAAAATAGGTAGAGTGCTGAGACATTTGGTGACAAGTTGAAGCCTTCTTTTAAAACTAAGATAATTATTTTGAGAATCACAAGAATAACTTGGTCATCAATTGAAAAACATAGCTCAATTAGGTCAAACAGTGTCTGTGTGATCCTATCAAGAGGAACAGAAAGAAAATCAACTCCATAAAAGCATGACGAGTTATTCAATGTGAGGGATGTACAACAAATGTAGAGTTGTATGTTTGACAAGTATAGAAAAAGAGGTAACACACATGTTCAGGGCAAGTTATGTTGTAAAACATTTCATAAGTGAGGTTGATCGTGCACTTTCATATTGCATGCTATGTACTAGTATTTTCAAGGATTGATATGACGAAGGCATTTTATTCTGCTATCCAAATATTGTGTCATCCTTTGTTAATCCCATTTGAGCCTTAGTGTTATTTTCTTTCATATCCCTCTTTTAAAATCAAGATAAAACCAACAAAGCTCAAAAGAAAAGTATCGAGCAAGAGAATAGAGTCAGAAAATTTCAAAAAAAAAAAGAGAGAAAAATGTGTCCAAGATGGAATAAAAGAGTGTCAAGAATTTAGAGTCAGAAAATGACAAAGAAAAAAAGAGTCAAAAGAAAAACAAGTCAGAATCAAGCAAAAAAAGAACAAGCTGCCAGAACTACACGTGACCTGATTCACCTCTTTTGAGGGTGAGATACGTTGTCTGCCCTACTCTGGGCTTAGTCTAACTAAATAAATAGTTTATAATTGCCCAGTCAAAAGAAACTGGGGAATGAGTTAATCCTTATTGTTTGAGTTGATTTCAAAATTTGTAAGTCCTACCCCACTTCAAGTATCGTTTGGGCCCCATGCCATCCTTTCTTTCTAACTCTATCCAAAAGCCAAGTTACAACCAAAGAAAGACCTTCAGATCAATCTTTGAGGATGTTAAGGCTAAGCATGCAAGGGATATGATGATGCATTTGGGAACTACTTGTCTTCCTCAGCATAAAAAATCAGGAGAGAAATAAAAATGAGAGTCTTATTGGTGAAAACCCTCACGGGCATCGTTAGATGATGGTAAGTTGAGAGAGATAAAAATAAAAGAGTCTTATCAGTAAAAACTCTCACGGGCACCGTAAGATGACTGTGAGTTAAGGAAAACGAAGATAAGAGAGTCTAATTAGTGGAAAACCCTTACAGACACCATAAGGCAATGGTGAGCTGAGGAAAAAAATGAGAGAAACTTATTGGCGAAAACCCTTAAAGGCGCCACTAGCCGAATGGGGTCTTAAATACAATTGACCTAAGGAAGCAACTCAGTTTTAAGGTCATTAGCTCAACAACAATGGGTAGAAAGTTTGGATGAAAAGATCAAGCTGCTTAATCCAAAATGCATGGCATAATCATTAGTGTTGACTAACATTTTTAGATGAATTTTTCGTTTCTTTATTTCAAAAAGGGACATTCATTGTCTTTTCTTTCTTCTCTTTATTTTTATTTTATCTTTCTTGATTTAGTTATCCAAACAAAAATTGTCATTTTTTTTTCGTTTCTTGTCTTTGAGTCAAGTCCGTGTCAAAACAAGTGAGAAAAGATTTTAAAACTGGCTACCAGCTTCTTTAATTGCACAAAGCAATACAAAAACTAGCACATGAAAAAGACATAATTATGAGCCAAAAAGGGTATGCAGAAAGTTTTGTCAATAGAGAAGTTAGGGAACTCATGGAAATACCAAGGTTCAAAGGGTCTATCTGAGAAGTATGACAAAACAGAGATACTGTGTTTGTTTTAGTCACTCTTAATAATCTGAGTTCGGGTCAGTGATTCAACAAGTCAATGATATATGCTAATGGTTGGAAGGAAGATTAAATGTGACGAGGGCAAGAGCGATCACTGCGAAAGCTAAATCTACAGACCAACCACCATGTTTTAAACTCACAAGTTTTCTTTGATGAAACAGGAAACATATTACCTTCAAATCAAGGACTTCAGAGCATAAATATCAAGGGCTGCAATGCCTGACTTCTACAAATGCAGGAAGCAAAGTTGTTGCACAGGTTTGATAATCAAATCATGGTAAAAAATCATCATCCTATATCCCTCGGAGACACACTTTCTTGTCCAGGAATTTTAGTTTTAATTTGCTAGGTGATACACTTCTTAAATTGAACCTTCACTCCTAGGAGACGTACCTTCTAGTTGAGTCATTCCCTTTAACTCTTGGAAGACGTACCTTCTAGTCGAGTCATCCCCTTTGATTCCTATAAAACATACCTTTTAGTCGAGTCATTCCTTGACCCTTAGAAGACGTATTTTTTAGTTGACTCATTCCCCTTGATTCCTATAAGACGTACCTTTTAGTCGAGTCATCTTCCTTGATTCCTATAAGACGTACCTTTTAGTCGAATAATCTCCCTTGATTCTTATAAGATGTACCTTTTAGTCGAGTCACTCCCTTTGATTCCTATAAGACGTACCTTTTAGTCGAGTCATTCCCTTTGATTCCTATAATGATGTGACTTTCACAAAAGTTCTTTAATGATAAACTGGGGCAAAATTTAATTCTTGTGTTTGGAACTTCACTTTTCTAGCATATGAAATCTCTTTATAATAGTCTTTGCTTGGGATAATTTTCTTTTTAGTTTTGATGTGATTTCAGGAGCCCGCCTGAAGAACATGACGAATAAACGGAAAGTCAAGCAACAAAGTGAAGAAGTTGAAAGTCAAGCAACAAGGTGAAGAAGTTGAAAACAAAACAATAAGGTGAAAAATTGAAAGTTAACGGATTAAAAAATAGCAAGTCAGGAGCCTGCCTGAAGAACAGGGTGAAGAAATTAAAAGTTAAGCAATGAGGTGAAGCAATTGAAAGCCAAACAACAAGTTAAGGAAATCGCAAATCAGGAGCCCGCCTAAAGAATAGGGTGATGAAACTCAAGTAAAGAGTCCAACAGAAGCTGTATAGATAGGATTTTTGTAATTTCATTTATGCTTTAACTTGTAATTTTCATTTTGATGTAATGACAGAGCCACGGACCGGAACCTCGATAGAACCTCACTCGACTTTCCAACTCGGTACAACCCTTCCTTTTCAATCCTTGAACCACAAGGGACTTGATCCCTACATAACTTGGGATGGGTAGGTTGTCCTTCTTCCTTCTATTTCTTTTGAATAATGGTCGGAATTTTTTTTCGTCTCGTGTCTACTTCTATGTTTGAAAACACTTCGTGTTTACATTCAAAAGGGGCATGTTGTAGATACCTAATTTTGTCCCTCCCCGAAAGCATTTTTACCGTTGACCTCATCTTACCACTTATCCTATCCGCGTGGTAATTTTTCCACAAAAAAAACAAAATTAATAATCACCTCATTATTTTATTTATTTTTTATTTATTTTTATCTTTATTCCATATAACAAATCCTAATAAATTTTATCTTGTTTTAATCCTATCCTAACAACTTCTCTAATTAAAAGAGGACACATCACCACCCAATACCCTTCTACCCTACCTACCCACGTGACCTCCCCTCCTTATATTTCTTGTCCACAAAGAAAAAAAAGATAAGCATGCATACTATAAAGGGGGGGGCACGTGATTAATGATCAATTTCCATTCTTGAATGGAATATATAGGCACACACAGTAACAGAGAAGAGAGGACTCCATCTTTCCTTTATTTGTCTACAAATCGACACACACACATCAACATATTAATCCGCACACACATATACAAAAATGGAGCAGATTGATAGAGAGGAACGAATAGAGAGAGAGAGAGAGAGCTATATATAGAGAGAGGTACAACGAGAGATAAGAAAAGAAGAGCATAATTGACACTATTTTTCTGTTCTTCTTCTTCTCGTACAGGAAATACGCACCCGCACAGCAACAAACATACACACACGCACATCGGGATGGAGAATGAAGAGGGTCTAAGGGAATTTCGGTCGTCTCCTTTGAGATTTTTCGGCCAAAACTTCGCCGGAATCGGTTTCTCTCCATTTTTCTTTGATTCTCAGACGAATCTGGCTGGAAAGCTATAGATTTGCCTAAATCCGTTGCTCTTTGACAGATTCGGCTCTTTTGAGTTTGGCTTTTATTGTGATTTCTATTTCGGAACTCTGGTCGCTCGTATTGAATTGGGATTTGATTTTTGTTCATTCCAATCGGGTTATTCGTGCGTTGTTTTGACTTCAATATTCGATATCGAGTTGGATCGTGTACACTGCCGAGGTCTTCTAATTGGGGTTCTAATCCGAGGCTTCTTTAATATTATTATCAACCGAAATTGATTATCGGAAGGTCCATTTCTTTACTCCATTCTCTCTTGTTTTATCGTAATTTGTTGAATTTTCTATGTTTGAGATTGGATGATTTGGTGGATGTTTGATGTCATTAATGTGAAATTCGTATGATTACCATGCTTTAATTGTCGTTATGTCTATGTTGTTGATGTTGGATTTGAATGTTGAAAAGTGAATTGATAATTAGAGCATGTGTTAATCATTGATTGATAAAAATGAAGTTGGGGGGTGGGAATTGAAATTGGTAAAAGTTAATATTATGGTATTTTGATTGTGGATGTTGAATGTGATATGTCGTCGAGCGGGTAGTGATGATAGGCGTATTTACACGCCTAAAGTACTATAATTTACCCATATTTTAGCTAAGTTTTGAGGACAAAATATATAATTCATGCACTTTTAGTCCTTTTTCCTGTAAGTGAGCTAACAAACGTGATTAGCAAGTTTTCAGGTATAAATGATGCAGATTTCAGCATATTATGGATAACTTGACGCCCAAGGAAGCTTCACGAAAGAAGGAAGGGAAAGCTTGGACGCCAAGGACCAAAAGTGATGCATGGAATATCTGTCCCATGCAAAAACAGCATTTCCAAAGACTTTGGGGATCAACAGTAACTTATTAGGATTAGGATAATGATGCATTAACCTAGTAGGATTAGGTTAAGTAATGCAGTAGCCTAGTAGGAATAGGATATGGGTGTTATAAATACCCTATTTTGCTAGAGATTTTCATTGATTCTGGAGTTCCGAAAACAATTCTCTTTCAATTAATTACTTTCTCTTCATCTATTCAATTCTTAATTTCCATAACAAGAGAACCGCTATTCTAAAAGGGAATTCATGCCTAACGCCATACCAAACCCTACTACACGTGAGATCTTTATTTTGGTATAATGATAAAGTCTATTGTGATTTCCGTTGCACTCATGAATAGCTAAACTTCTCTGTTGGGGTTATGGAAGCCTTATGAGATACTATCTATTGCTATGAGTTTGTGAATTCGTGACACGTATGCTGCTTATATCATTATTCTCTTCATCTTCATGCAAATTCTTGTGGTTGCAAACGCATAGAATACGCCAGTATAGCATTAATTTGTTCGAAAGAAAAGTTATATGTCTGGAAAAGAGATAATGTCAAGGTAATAGGGCACCAACCCCTGTTAAAAAGTTAGTGCCGTAACTGGATTAACCTCTTGGAGAATTTGTACCGTTAGACACGCTTTAAGCTCGAAAGAGTTAAAGTGAAATAATCCTTGATGGTCGAAAGACGCCTGGATTTACCATAGAATACAATTCTCTATAAGCACATGCATGTCTGAATTTCACATAACTCATAGCCAATAGAGACGTATAACTCATACGGTGGACATAACCCCAACTCTCAATTCTCATTGGTTAAACATCTTACTGAATATTCTTTCCTTTTTACTTTGCTTTTTTCCGTTTTTACTCTACTATTTTGTTACATTATTGCACGCTACAAAATCCCCCCTTTTACGAGACTTGCACCAAAAGTCTAATAATCTTTGCTTACTTAGTGACCAACTATTCTCTGTGGGATCGATACCCAACCCAGTTGGGTTATATATTTGACAACGACCGCTTACACTCTTACGAGAGCTGTAGTTTGAGCGTTATCAAAAATTGGCGCCGCTGCCGGGGAATACGGTTGTCAACTAAGTTTTTGATAGTTACTAGACCCTTTGGTCAAAGATTCTCGTACTTTACTTTTAGTTGTTGTTTTTGTTTTCTGCAGGTTTTGTTCAGTGCATGCCAAATACTCGAAGTTCTGGTCAACCATTATTACCCATAAACCCTGAACCGCAACTTATTGACAGAATGGATGCACAACGTAACATTGACAGAAGGGCGGCTCAACAGGAGCAGGCTAGACTAGCTGCACTGGCAGCTGCTCAAGTACATCAACAAAATATTGATAACCCAGGGCGAACAACAAATCTTGATGATGAGTACCTGGGTGATGATGAGTTACTGAATCCACGGCGTGCAGATGAAGTGGCAGCACCTATGCACAAGAGAGATCGTCAAGCTAGAATGAGACCTGACCGCCGAGCTATGCAGGCTCCTTTTGATGATGATGATGACGATCTGGATGGAGCTGGTGCCACAAGAGCTATTATTCCTCCACCCTTGGCTCCCGGAGCCAAGTTCAATATCACTAGCACCATGATTCAACTATTGCAGCTCAAGGGATTATTTGGTGGACTTGCTGGCGATGATCTGAATATGCATCTGATCAACTTCATCTCTACATGCAAGTCATTCGACAATCCAGGCGTTGGACAGAATGCAATTCGGCTGCGCTTATTTCCATTGTCTCTGTCTGGGGAGGCAACTCTATGGTTGAACGGGCTAACTCCTGATTCTATTACTAATTGGAGGCAACTGAAAGACGCTTTCCTAGAAAGATTCTTTCCGCCATCCAAGAGAGCCCAATTAAGAGATGAGATCTGCAATTTTCGATAGCTTCCAGCTGAAGCTCTCCACGAAACATGGGAGAGGTTCAAGAAGAAGCTTATGCGGTGCCCAAATCATCAGATGACCAACATTCACTTGATGGAGATATTATACAGGGCTTTGAACTCAGTAACTAAGCCAGTGGTTGATAATGCTGCAGGTGGGTCATTCATGGACCTTACTTTTCTCGAGGCAAGTGAGATGCTAGATCGTATGACAAAGCAGAGTAGAGCTTGGCATACCAGGGATTCTGAGGTAGTAAGCTCTACCGTATCTGTTGGCATGACTGCAGAGCAGAGACGTAGACAAGAGGAACGCGATCAAGATATGGCGCACATGAAAACACAGATGGATCTTCTTACAAAGCATCTATTATTAGGGAAGACCGAAAAAGTCAAAGCAGTTGCATCACAGGGAAGAGATGAGTCAGATTCTGAGGGGGAAGCAAATTACTTGAATAATCAGGGGGGTTTTCGAGGCAATGCCCAAGGAAACCAAGGTCGGAACTATTATGATAAAGCTGGATACAAGGACCGCGATCAAGGTGGTTGGAAGAATAAGACTGACAGGAGTAGTTTGTATGTTCCTCCTGGAAACCGTGAGGCTGTGGCGTCTGGCTCTGGGAAGATGTCTATGGAAGATATGATGGCAAAGCTTCTGAAAGGAGTAGAGGCAACTAATACGGGAGTGAATGAGGTGAAGAACGATTTGTCTTCAATAAATAAGTTGGTTGACTCGCATTCTACTGCAATAAAGCAACTAGAGCAGCAATTGAGTCAACTTTCAGTGGCATTAAATCAAAGAAAAGCTGGAACACTACCTAGAGACACAGTGCAAAATCTAAGGAATGACGGATCATGTATGGCTATTACTACCCGGAGTGGTAAAGTGTTAGAAAATCCGTCCAAAGGCAAGCAGGTAGTTGATGATATGGCGGATAATGAGATCATTGCAGAACCAAAAGATGCCAAAGCAGCTGATGAGGTTGTTCGTGACGTCACCTCTCAACGTCCACAGCCTGAAAAGATCGCCGAACTGAAGCAAGATAAAAAGGAAGCGGTGGAGAAAACTATTCCCCTTCCACCACCACCTTTTCCTCAGATATTAAAGAAGAAAGCTGACGATACAAGGTTCAGCAAATTCATGACTATGTTAAAACAACTGACCATTAGTGTTCCGTTGGTGGAAGCACTTGAACAAATGCCTGGGTATGCGAAATTCATGAAGGATCTTTTGACAAAGAAGCGGGCAGCAAGCTATGAGTTGACAGATACCGTTCATCATTGCAGCGCAATTGCCACCCGATCACTAGTTCAGAAGAAGGCCGACCCCGGTGCTTTCACTATTCCTTGCACCGTTGGATCTTTGAATTTTGCCAAGGCATTATGTGATTTAGGATCCAGCATAAATTTGATGCCATTATCTATTTACAAAAAGTTGGGGTTGGGTGATCCTACTCCAACCAACATGAGGCTCGTAATGGCGGATAGGTCGGTAAAACGACCTGTTGGTATTCTATGTGATGTATTGGTGAAGGTTTCTTCATTCATCTTTCCAGCAGACTTCATTATTTTGGATTGTGAGGCAGACTCAGAAGTTCCCATAATCTTGGGGCGCCCTTTCCTTGCAACAGGAAGTGTGCTTATTGATTTAAGAGCTAATGAGTTTTTATTCTGAATAAATAACGAAGTAGTCCGCTTTGATGTGTGCAAATCAATGAAGCACCCCAAAGAGCTGAACGTATTCTCGGTAGCGGATGTTTATGTTGATGATGAGAAAGAATTATCTGAAGAGGAGCAGATTATTGATGACCCATTGGCGGTTGTGCTTATGAATTTTGAGCACAAGGATGCTGAAAACTATGAAGAAACTATTGGTGCTCTAACAGGATTTGGGTCATATCCTCATGCTCCCAAGAAGCTAGACCTTGATCTAAAAAATCGACCCACACCACCATCTAAACCATCTATTGAAGAGCCACCCATGTTAGAGTTAAAGGAGTTGCCTAGTCATTTAATATATGCATTCTAGGAAGCGGAAGCACACTCCCAGTCATTGTGGCAGCAGATTTGGGTGAGCAGCAAGTTGCAACTCTCATTTCTATTTTACGAAAGTATATAAGAGCCATTGGTTGGACCATCGCTGACATCATTGGTATTCCACCTGGGATTTGTACACACAAGATTCAACTTGAAGAAAATTGCACACCCACTATTGAGCATCAAAGGCGTCTCAATCCACCTATGCAAGAAGTGGTGAAGAAAGAAATTATTAAGTGGTTAGATGCAGGGGTTGTGTATCCAATATCTGACAGTACATGGGTGAGCCCAGTACAATGTGTTTCCAAGAAAGGAGGCATGACGGTAGTTGCAAATGAAAAGAATGAGATTATTCCACTCAGACCTGTTACAGGATGAAGAGTATGCATGGACTACCGAAAGCTAAATTCATGGACGCTTAAGGATCACTTCCCAATTCCATTCATGGACCAAATGCTCGATCGATTAGCGGGGAAAGGATGGTTCTGTTTCTTAGATGGTTATTCCGGCTATAATCAGATTTGTATTGCCCCCAAAGACCAAGAGAAGACAATGTTCACATGCCCATATGGTACGTTTGCCTTCAAACGCATGGCATTCGGGCTATGTAACGCACCAACCACTTTTTAGCGTTGTATGATGTCTATTTTTTCTGATATGGCTGAAGACACCTTGGAGGTGTTCATGGACGATTTTTTAGTTGTGGGTGAGTTGTTTGAATCATGCTTGGCAAACCTAAGTATGGCGTTACAAAGATGTGTTGAATTCAACCTAGTGCTGAACTGGGAGAAGTGCCACTTTTTGGTTAAAGAAGGTATTGTTCTTGGGCATAAAATATCCGAAAGAGGAATTGAGGTTGATCGAGATAAAATTGAAGTTATCGAGAAGCTACCACCCCCAATTTCAGTAAAGGGAGTTCGTAGTTTCCTCGGTCACGCAGATTTCTATCGGCGGTTTATCAAAGACTTCTCAAAAATTGCTAGTCCATTATGCAAACTTTTAGAGAAAGATGCAAGGTTTGACTTTAATGAAGACTGTTTGAAGGCATTCGAATGTGATAACGCTCAATCTACAGCTCTCGTCGGAGTGTAAAGCGGTCGTTTGTCAAATATAGAACCCAACTGGGTTGGGTATCGATCCCACAAGGAATAGCTTGGTCAACAAGTAAGCAAAGATTACTAGACTTTTAGTGCAAGTCTCGTAAAAAGGGGGGAGTTTTGTTGTGCAAGTAATGTAACCAAACTATTAAAGTAAAAACAGAAAATAGCAAAGCAAAAAGAAAGAATGTTTAGTAGGATGTAAAACAATGAGAATTGAGAAGTTGGGGTTATGTCCACCTTATGAGTTGTACATCTCTATTGGCTATAAGTTGTGCGGAATTCAGACATGCGTGTGCTTATAGAGAATTGTATTCGATGGTAAATCCAAGCGTCTTTCGACCTAAACAAGGACTATTTCACTTTAACTCTTTCGAGCTTAAAGCATATCTAGCGGTACAAATTCTCCAAGAGGTTAATCCAGTTACGGCACTAACTTTTTAATAGGGGATGGGACCCTATTACCTTGACATTATCTCTTTTCCAGACATATAACCTTTCTTTCAAACAAGTTAATGCTATACTGGCATATTCTATGCGTCTGCAGCCACAAGAATTTGCATTAAGATGAAGAGAATAATGATATAAGCAACACACGTGTCACGAATTCACAAACTCATAGAAATAGATAGTATCTCATAAGGCTTCCATAACCCCAACAGAGAAGTTTAGTTACCCATGAGTGCGAAGGAAATCACAATAAACATTATTATTATACCACAATAAAGATCTCGTGTAGTAAGGTGTGGTAGGCGTTAGGCGTGACTTCTTTGCAAAGTAATGTTTCTCTTGTTACGGAAATTAAGAATTGAATAGATGAATAGAAGAAGAGTAAAAAGTAGAATTATTAGAATGGTTGGAAGAGTAGAGGAATCAATAATAGAAGAATGAATTAAAAGTAGAATGAGAATTCTTAAAATCTCTAGCAAAATAGGGTATTTATAATACCCATATCCTATTCCTACTAAGCTAATGAATTACTTAACCCAATCCTACTAGGTTAAGGTATCATTATCCTAATCCTAATAAGTTTCTGCTAGTCCCCAAAGTCTTCAGAATTGCTGTTTTTGTCCGGGACAGATTTTCCATGCGCCACTTTTGGTCCTTGGCGTCCAAGCTTTGCTTTCCTCCTTTCGTGAAGCTTTCTTTGGCGTCAAGTTATCCATAAAATGCTGAATTCTGCATCATTTATACCTGAAAACTTGCTAATCATATTCGTTAGCTCACTTACAGGAAAAAGGACTAAAAGTACATGAATTATATAATTTGTCCTCAAAACATGGCTAAAATATGGGTAAAATATAGCACTATAGGCGTGTAAATTCGCCTATTATCAACACCCCACACTTGAAGCTTTGTTCGTCCTCGAACAAAATATCATGTCCCTCTTAACATTTACTTAGGGTTTCACAACAACAACACAAAATATTCGTCAAGACAAGCATAACAATTATCAACAAAGAGTAGTTTTCTGATCATTAGTAGAAACAATTCAGCCTCCAACATAGACTCGTGATGGTGGTCAACTCATATTCAAAAGTCAAGGCACAAAGAATCATACACGACCACCCAAAACTCATAAACCATGTGTGTCTCACAATGTATTACCCATAATCACTCACAAGTATAGCATATTTTTCAAACATGGGTATAAAAATATCTTTGCTCCCACTCTCACAAAGAATTCATATGTTGTAACTGATGACCATAGGCTTGACCTTAGTGTAATGCTCCACTAAATGTCAGAATGCTAAGCTTAGGATCAAATAGGTCTTTTGCTGGTTGTAATGTAGGCTAAGGGACGGGTAGGACTATTTTGGCCAGAAATAGTGACTATGTTCCTAAGCGCTTTAATACATCACATTATATCATTAACACTTTTATTTCAAACAACCTCTCTACTTTTTTTTAATCTACCACCCTTTTTCTCCTCTTTTGTTTTTTCAATTTTATACATAACCAAGTTTTTAGTTTTCCTTTCCTTTTTCTTTTCATAACATACCTCTTATGATAGCACTTCTTTTTCATAATGAATTCAAGCACCAATACATTCTAAAGCATCATATTCACCCAATTTCCTCTTATTCTGTCACATGTCTTTTATACTTTCAAGCACTTATGAATTTGGATCAAATTATGGTCTTGAAAAAAATGGATTTGGCTTACATATGAGGTTGTCAAAGAAAATAGGCTAAAGGCTCAAAAGGGTTTTATCTAGGATGATGTCCATGGGTAGGTATAAAGAAGGTAAACAATCATAGGTTGCCAAAGAAATGCCTAAATCATCTCCTAAACTTGCACTCTTTATTTTCGCTTTACATACATACCAGACAAGTTCTAGCATCAGCCACAAGCACAGAATATACTATTATCTCACACACACAAGGCACATGGTCGACTTTATTGGGAGTAGTATAGACTCTTGACCCCACAGATGAAGGAATTAAACCAAACAATATCACATAGTGAGTCACAATTAGAGCCTAAACGTCTCAATAGTCATGATTTTAGCACAAACTCTTATCATAATCTCATGCTGCCTGTCAGAATAATTTTATGCGAAGTTAAGAAAAAAAAAAAAACAAAAAAAAAATAAAAAACGAGAAAGAAAAAAAAAACTAAGCTAAGCAAACAATCATAAATAAATGCAAATGTGGATAGAGAAGTATAGCATGCAAATACCAGCACCCCACACTTAGACGGGACACACTGTCCTCAGTGGAAAATAAATAAGAAGAACCTGGTTAGTCGGACTCATCCTCTATGTCTGGGGTCATACCCCTTTCGTCGGAATCATCATCAGAGTCGTCATCCTCAGAAGTTCCTCATAAGTATCCCACTTAATTCCAAGAGTGAGTCGAGGTATTTGCAGCGAGGAGGGTTCTCCTTGCTCTTTTCGGCCTCTTTTCTTACCTTTTTGTGAAGTGGTAGCCTTATCTTTGCCTTGTCTTGCTTTGGGTGCCATTGTACCTGAGACTTAAAATAATGTTCATGTTAGCATCATCTCGATGGATACAATCTATAAACAAGCAGTAGTGGCACCACCCCACACATAGTTTGTTGGTACAGACTAGTGAAGTGAAAGTGGTCGACTAGTCAGACTTCATCGACATACGTTTTAGGTGCTATATTCCAATAATAAAATCAGAGCAGTCATACTTCTTATAATCTTGGCAATGCTTTCATGTTTGATATATCATGACTACTACATAGGGATTGAATCAAGGTATAGTATCTAACTAATCACAACCTCCTATGTCGGTAGGCAACTATAATTCTTATCCCGATGAACAAGTCATTCCATCATGTAAGTATTCAAGTGACAAGATTATGCAATTTTTGTGACCATAGCAATTCCGCAAGAGTATGACAATGTATCAAAATCAAATTCAAGTTGGAAATAAGTTAAGATCATCCTTACGTATACGTTCATTCACGTAGTTGTATATCAACAATTCAAACACATTCACATCACCAATACTTCTTCAAGAATTAACAATTCATAATAGGCATAGTAGTGTATTACTTACGGAATGTAAATGAAGAACAAAGTAGTACTTACTTGATTGATGCCTTTGGATGATGTTCTTGTGAAGAAAAAGAGCAAATGGAAAATTTTTGAGAGGATTTGGAGACTATAGGCGGCGCCTAGGCTAGGTTTCCAATGTGTTTTTGGTTCAAGACTAAGTCTCATATTTATAGGAGAAGGTTGGGTCGGGTTTTGACCCATTTAAAATCGGATTTGGAGACAAGAAGTGACCATAGGCGGCGCCTTTTGCTTTGCCTATGCTTGGCATAGGCGGCGCCTTTTGCATAGCATTGTTGAGCATAGGCGGCGCCTATGCCATGGCATTCCTAGGCATAGGCGGCGCCTTTAGCATGGCATATGAGATTCAGAGGCAAAAGGCTTTAGCATAGGCGGTGCCTATGCTACGACATACTTGGGCATGGGCGGCGCCTATGCTATGGCACACTAGATTCCGAGACCTTAGGCCATAGTATAGGCCTTGCCTTGTTCGTGGCCTAGTTTTACCTAGGCCTATCCTTGTTCGATGCCTATATTTTCATGAGCAATGCTCAATCCATAGCCTTTTGCTTCTTCATTCCTAACTTACCACCTTTAACATACAATACGTCCAAATCAAAATTTGAAACCAATCTCCTCGTTTTACACCTCTTGCACCTACATTTGCTCAAAAACAATAAAAACGATTAGAACGATGGGTTGCCTCCCATCAAGCGCCTTAGTTTTGGTCGTGGCACGACTCTTATTTTTGGATTTTTATTTATCAAAAGTAAACACGTAGTAGAACGAAAGAAAAATGAAAAACGATAAACGATGGGTTGCCTCCCATCTAGCGCTTGATTTATTGTCGCGGCACGACATAGTTACCTCGAGTACTTAGACTTCGTCGAGATAGATGGTGGATTATTTTCTGAATGGATTCAGACGATAATGATGCTTACTTGTAGGCATGCAATCTTCTTCGAGATGACCCTTGTGCATGCCTATCCCAGGAGGGATACCAATTATATCATCAATAGTCCAACCCATAGCTCTCATGTATCTCTTCAGAGCAGAGATGAGAGCCTCTACGTGCTATTTACTTAAATCATCCGCACTCACCGAAAGTATATTTATACTTTCCAAGAACACATACCTTAGATAATCGG
The DNA here is from genome assembly GCA_030864215.1 of Capsicum pubescens. NCBI lineage: Eukaryota > Viridiplantae > Streptophyta > Magnoliopsida > Solanales > Solanaceae > Capsicum > Capsicum pubescens. Next base: position 82,338,107 of record CM061543.1, on the reverse strand, counting down.
GGAGCTCTTTCGATTCTAGCATTGGTGGCTCTTCAAGGGAAGTCTTCGCTGTTGGTGACGGTTGATTCTTAAGATCACGGTACGGTTGCTTAGGAGTATGGGAATAGGACTCTATTTCTGTTAGAGCACCCATAAGTTCTTCATAATCTTCATCGTCCTCATGCTCAACATTCAGTGGTGCAGCAGACAATGGCTCAACAGTAAGCTGTTTCTCTACAGATAATGCTTTCTTATCCTCATGATGAAAATCAGCTACAGAGAACACATTCATATCGCTGGGCTGCTTCAGTGCTTTGCATATATCAAAGCGGACCACTTCATCATTCAACCAAAATAAAAGCTCATTAGCTCTCATGTCAATAAGAACACTTCCCGTTGCAAGGAAAGGACGTCCCAAGATTATGGGTACTTCAGAATCCACCTCGCAATCCAAAATCACAAAGTCTGCAGGAAAAATGAAGGTAGACACCTTCACCAACACATCATTCAAGATACCCACAGGTCATTTTACTGACCTATCCGCCATCACGAGCCGCATATTAGTTGGTGTAGGGTCGCCCAACCCCAACTTTCTGTAGATGGATAGTGGCATCAAATTGATGCTAGCTCCCAAATCACACAATGCTTTGGTAAAATTCATAGATCCAACCGTGCAAGGAATAGTGAAAGCACCGGGGTCGGCCTTTTTCTGAATTAGTGATCGGGTGGCAATAGCACCGCAATGATGAACAGTATCTTTCAACTCATAGCTTGCTGCCCGCTTCTTTGTCAAAAGATCCTTCATAAATTTTGCATACCCAGGCATTTGTTCTAGTGCCTCCACCAACGGAACATTAATGGTCAGCTGCTTTAACATAGTCATGAATTTGCCGAATTTTGTATCATTTGCATGCTTCTTCAATCTTTGAGGAAAAGGTGGTGGTGGATATGGAATTGTTTTATCCACAACTTTCTTCTCCTCTTGCTTCCGAATTTTGGTAGTTTCAGGCTGCAACTTACTATGGGTGACGTCATGTACGTCTTGGTCAGCTTCCATGGCGTTTTCTTCATTAGCCTTATCATCATTGTCTGCTACATCGTCGACCACTTGTTTTCCCTTAGATGAAGTTTCCAGCGCCTTACCACTTCGAGTAGTAATAGCCATGCATGATCCATCATTCCTTGGATTTTGCACAGTGTCGCTAGGTCAAGTGCCAGCCTTTCTTTGATTGAGTGCTGCTGAAAGTTGGCTCAATTGCTGCTCTATTTGCTTGATCGAAGTGGAATGTGAATCAACCAATTGCTTCATTGAGGACAAATCATTTATTACCTCCGTTACTCCCGCGCTAGTTGCTTCCACTCCTTTCAATAGTTTAGCCATCATGTCTTCCATACTTCCAGAACTAGATGTGGTGGTGTCACATCTTCCAGGGGGAACATACAAACCACTTTTGTCATTCCTGTTCTTCCAACTACCTTGGTCCTTGTTTCCAGATTTATCATAATAGTTCCGACCTTGGTTTCCTTGGGTATTACCTCGGAAACCCCCCTGATTGTTTAAGTAGTTGGCTTCTTCTTTCGAATCAGATTCGTCTCTTCCTTTTGACGCAATGGCTTTGACTTTTTCGGTCTTCCCTGATAATAGATGCTTTGTAAGAAGATCCACTTGTGTCTTCATGTGCGCCATATCTTGATCACGTTCTTCTTCTCTTCTCCTTTGGTCTGCAGTCATGCCTATAGATAAAGTGGGGCTTGCTACCTCAGAATCCCTGGTATGCCAAGCTCTACTTTGCTTCGTCATCCGGTCTAGCATATTGCTTGCCTGACCAAAGGTGAGATCCATGAATGATCCTCCAGCCGCATTATCCACAACTGGTTTAGTTATTGAATTCAAGGCTCTGTAAAGTATCTCCATTAGGTGAACATTAGTCATGTGATGGTTTGGGCACCTCATTAGCTTCGTCTTGAACCTCTCCCATGTTTCATGAAGGGCTTCAGTTGGAAGCTGACGAAAGTTGCTGATTTCATCTCTCATTTGTGCTCTTTTGGATGACGGAAAGAATCTTTCTAGGAAAGCGTCTCTCAATTGCCTCCAATTTGTAATAGAATCAGGAGTCAACCCATTCAACCATAGAGTTGCCTCCCCAGATAGAGACAATGGAAATAAGCGTAACCGAATTGCATTCTGACCAACTCCAGGATTGTCAAACGACTTGCATGTGGAAATAAAGTTGATGAGATGCATATTCGGATCATTGCCTGCTAGTCCACCAAATAATCCCTTGAGTTGCAATAACTGAATCATGGTGCTCGTGATGTTGAACTTGGCTTCGTGTGCCAATGGTGGAGGAATAATGGCTCCTGTGGCTCCGGCTCCATCAAGATCATCATCATCATCGTCGAAAGCTGGCTGCATAGCTTGGCGTTCAGGCCTAAACCTAGCTTGACGATCTCTTCTGTTGGTAGGTGTTGCGATCTTAGCGGCATGCCTAGGGTTTAGTAGCTCGTCATCACCTAGATCTTCATCGTCAGGATTTGTTGCTCGCCCAGGGTTATCAATATTCTGTTGATGCACTTGAGTGGCGGCTAGCGCAGCTAGTCTCACCTGTTCCTGTTGAGCAGCCATCCTTTCAATTGCGTGTTGTGCCTCTATTCTGCGAATACGTTGTGGTTCAGGATTGATAGGTAATAACGGTTGACCAGAACTTCGGGTATGGGGCATGCACTGAATAAAAACCTGCAGTAAACAAAAACAAAAACTAAAAGTAAAAGTACGAGAATCTTTGACCAAAGGGTCTAGTAATTATTACGAACTTAATTGACACTTTTATTCCCCGGCAGCGGCGCCAATTTTTGATAACGCTCAATCTACAGCTCTCGTCGGAGTGTAAAGCGGTCGTTTGTCAAATATAGAACCCAACTGGGTTGGGTATCGATCCCACAGGGAATAGCTTGGTCAACAAGTAAGCAAAGATTACTAGACTTTTAGTGCAAGTCTCGTAAAAAGGGGGGAGTTTTGTTGTGCAAGTAATGTAACCAAACTATTAAAGTAAAAACGGAAAATAGCAAAGCAAAAAGAAAGAATGTTTAGTAGGATGTAAAACAATGAGAATTGAGAAGTTGGGGTTATGTCCACCTTATGAGTTGTACGTCTCTATTGGCTATAAGTTGTGCGGAATTCAGACATGCGTGTGCTTATAGAGAATTGTATTCGATGGTAAATCCAAGCGTCTTTCGACCTAAACAAGGACTATTTCACTTTAACTCTTTCGAGCTTAAAGCATATCTAGCGGTACAAATTCTCCAAGAGGTTAATCCAGTTACGACACTAACTTTTTAATAGGGGATGGGATCCTATTACCTTGACATTATCTCTTTTCCAGACATATAACCTTTCTTTCGAACAAGTTAATGCTATACTGGCGTATTCTATGCGTCTGCAGCCACAAGAATTTGCATTAAGATGAAGAGAATAATGATATAAGCAACACACGTGTCACGAATTCACAAACTCATAGCAATAGATAGTATCTCATAAGGCTTCCATAACCCCAACAGAGAAGTTTAGTTACCCATGAGTGCGAAGAAAATCACAATAAACATTATTATTATACCACAATAAAGATCTCGTGTAGTAAGGTGTGGTAGGCGTTAGGCGTGACTTCTTTGCAAAGTAATGTTTCTCTTGTTACGGAAATTAAGAATTGAATAGATGAATAGAAGAAGAATAAAAAGTAGAATTATTAGAATGGTTGGAAGAGTAGAGGAATCAATAATAGAAGAATGAATTAAAAGTAGAATGAGAATTCTTAAAATCTCTAGCAAAATAGGGTATTTATAATACCCATATCCTATTCCTACTAAGCTAATGAATTACTTAACCCAATCCTACTAGGTTAAGGTATCATTATCCTAATCCTAATAAGTTTCTGCTAGTCCCCAAAGTCTTCAGAATTGCTGTTTTTGTCCGGGACAGATTTTCCATGCGCCACTTTTGGTCCTTGGCGTCCAAGCTTTGCTTTCCTCCTTTCGTGAAGCTTTCTTTGGCGTCAAGTTATCCATAAAATGCTGAATTCTGCATCATTTATACCTGAAAACTTGCTAATCATATTCGTTAGCTCACTTACAGGAAAAAGGACTAAAAGTGCATGAATTATATAATTTGTCCTCAAAACATGGCTAAAATATGGGTAAAATATAGCACTATAGGCGTGTAAATTCGCCTATCATCAGAATGCTTCAAAGGGAAGCTAATTGAAGCTCCTATCGTTGTAACACCAGATTGGTCTCTACCGTTTGAAGTCACGTGTGATGCTAGCGGGGTAACTTTGGGTGCTGTACTTGGCCAGAGAAGGGAAAAGTTATTCCACCCAATCTACTACACAAACAAGGTCCTGAACAAAGCCCAGAAGAACTATACTGTCACAGAACAAGAGCTTCTAGCGGTTGTGTATGCTTTTAAAAATTTTCGTGCTTATTTCTTGGGAACCAAAGTGGTAGTTCATACTGATCATGCAGCTCTGAGATATCTAATGACAAAGAAGGATGCGAAACCAAGGCTAATTCGATGGGTATTGTTGCTGCAAGAATTTGATTTCGAGGTAAAAGATAGAAGAGGTTGCAAGAACCAAGTGGCTGATCATCTATCTAGACACGAGAACGAGCATATAGCGATGCCTGATCTTGAGATTGATGACGCATTCCCTGACGAAGAGATATTAGCCACAATAATGGAAGAGTTACCATGGTATGCAGACTTTGCGAACTTTGTGGTGAGTAATGTGATGCCTGCAAATCTATCTTTCCATCAAAAGAGGAAGTTCATGCATGATGTAAAACACTACTTTTGGGATGAGCCATATTTGTTTCGACGATGCGCGGATGATGTTATCAGGTGATGCATATCCCATGTAGAGGTGCCGAATATATTGGAAGCATGTCACACTTCCCAAGTTGGGGGACATCACGCAGGTAATCGAACTGCAAGGAAGGTATTGCAAAGTAGATACTATTGGCCTTCGATATTTAGAGATGCCTACGAATTTGTGAGAAGATGCGACCAATGTCAGAGACAAGGCGCAATTTCGAAACACCATGAGATGCCCATGACGAAAATGCTTGAAGTTGAGCTATTTGATGTATAGGGTATTGATTTCATGGGCCCATTCGTAAATTCGTTTGGAATGAAATACATCCTAGTCGCTGTAGATTATGTTTCAAAATGGGTCGAAGCAGTAGCATTGGCCGACAATGAAGGAAAGCGTGTTGTAGCATTCTTGAAGAGAAATATCTTCTCTCGCTTTGGAGTACCACGTACTATCATAAGCGATGGAGGATCTCACTTTTGTAACAAGCTGTTCAAATCCGTATTGGCCAAATATGGTGTCAAGCAACATAAGGTAGCCACACCTTATCACCCACAAACTAGTGGACAGGTAGAGGTTTCCAATCGAGAGATCAAGCAAATCCTTGCTAAGACTGTAAATGCTAATAAGAAGGATTGGTCTCGGAAGCTGGACGATGCACTATGGGCTTATAGGACTGCATTCAAAACGCCAATTGACATGTCCCCATACCAACTAGTTTATGGAAAGGCCTGTCACTTGCCCATTGATCTAGAGCATAAAGCATTGTGGGCGTTAAAGCAACTTAATTTGAATTGGGATGATGCCATGAATCTGAGATTGGAGCAGCTGAATGAGATGGATGAATTCCGTCTACATGCATATGAAAGATCAGACCTCTACAAGGAACGGATGAAAAAGTATCATGATCAGTGGATTGTTCAACGAAACTTTCAAAAGGATGATATGGTACTTCTTTTTAATTCCAGACTGAAGCTATTCCCAGGTAAGTTAAAGTCCAAATGGTCTGGTCCGTACAAAGTTACCCAAGTCTACTCGTCTGGAGTAGTTGAGCTAGAAGACAATAATGGTGTTGTCTTTAAGGTGAATGGCCAACGAGTAAAACCATATATCGGTCCTCTTGACTCGATAAACTATATGTCCACCATCTACCTCGACGAAGTCTAAGTACTCAAGGTAACTATGTCGTGCCGCGACAATAAATCAAGCGCTAGATGGGAGGCAACCCATCGTTTTTCATTCTTTCTTTCGTTCTACTAAGTGTTTTTTTTTGTTAAATAAAAATCCAAAAAGAAGAGTCGTGCCACAACCAAAACTAAGGCGCTTGATGGGAGGCAACCCATTGTTCTAATCATTTTTGTTGCTTTTGAGTAAGTGTAGGTGCAAGAGCTGTAAAGGAGGAGATTGAGTTCAAATCTTGATTTGGAAGAATTGCATGTTCAAGGTGGTAAGTTAGGATTGAAGAATCAAAAGGCTATGGGTTGGGCATTGCCTATGAAAATATAGGCAAAGAACAAGGCAAGGCCTATGTAAATCTAGGCCATGAACAAGGCAAGGCCTATACTATGGCCTAAGCTCTCGGAATCTAGTGTGCCATAGCATAGGCGCCGCCCATGCCTAAGTGTGCCATAGCATAGGCGCCGTCTATGCAAAAGCATTTTGTCTCTGAATCTCATGTGCCATGGAATAGGCGCCGCCTATGCCTAACAATGCCATGGCATAGGCGCCGCCTATGCTCAACAATGCTTTGCAAAAGGCGCCGCCTATGCCAAGCATAGGCAAAGCAAAAGGCGCCGCCTATGGTCACTTTTGGTCTCCAAATCCGATTTTAAATGGGTCAAAACCTGACCCATGCTTGCCCTATAAATAAGACACTTAGTCTTAGACCAAAAATACATTGCAAACCTAAGAAAAACGCCGCCTACCTCTCCAAATTCTCTCAAAAATTTTCCTTTTGCTCTTTTACTTCACAAGAACATTTTCCAAAGGCATCAACCAAGTAAGTACTTCTTTGTTCTTCTTTTATATTCCGTAAGTACTACAATACTACGCCTACAATAAATTGTTAGATCTTGAAGTAGTGTTAGTGATTTGAATGTGGTTGATTTGTTGTGATACTACTAAGTGAGTGAAAGAATACGTAAGGATGATTTTAACTTGTTTCCAACTTGTCTTTGATTTTCATACACTGTCATACTTTTACGGAATTGACATGGGCACGAAAATTGCATAATCTTGTAAATAAAAAGCTTACATGTTGGAATGACTTGTTCATCTAGATGAGAATCATGGTTAAACTACCAACTTGTGAGGTTGTGATTATTTCTAGATGTTATAACTTGATTCAATCTCTATGTAGTAGTCTTGATCAAAAGATGTATCAACCATGAAAGTATTGCCAAGATTTTTTTGGAAGTATGACTGCACTGATTATATTGTTGGAATATAGCGCCTAAAACGTATATCGATGAAGTCTGAGTAATCGACATCGTTCACATCACTAGTCCGTACCAACAAACTAAGTGTGGGGTGGTGCCACTACTTCTTGTTCATTGATTGTATCCACCGAGATGAAGCTAACATGAATATTATTTTAATCTCAGGTAAAATGACACCAAAAGCAAGGCAAGGAAATGATAAAGCAACCACTTCACAAAAAGGCCAGAAAAGGGGACGAAAAGAGCAAGGCGAATCCTCCTCGCTGCAAATACCTCGCCGCATGTTCGGAATTAAATGGGTCTTAGAGGAGAAAGGAAAGGAGTGGTATAGGAACAATAAAGAGAAGAAATATGTTCACGTGGAGTTGATACACAAGGAGAGCCTAGCAAAGAAAGAACCTCGCATGTTGGCTAAGATAATGACGTTACATCTTGATTTCATCTTCCGAGATATGGGAGAGTGCAATCTCGATTTAACACAAGAATTCTATGCCAACTGGTCACCGAAAACTACAGGGAGTGAAGTCAAGATTCGGGGCCAAGTTCTGCAACTAAATGCGGAGTTCTTCAACTTCTTTCTAGGCTTTCCATCTGTGGATCCATCACCACTCAAGGAGCTTTATCGTAGACCTCCATACAGGGCAATCAGACACACACTATGCAGAACAAGATCAATGGCACAGTGGAGTCGTCACAAGGATACCGGTCGACACAACACCTTCCCGTATGCCTCCTTGAACAGAGAAACTCGGATATGGTTGCGGATAGTCAATTATTGCCTGATTCCAGGGTCACAGTACACAAAGATCACACATGATAGAGTGTGCTTGGTGTACACCTTGATGAAGAACATCCCCATCAACATTGGGGCGATTATTCGATCTTCAATGCGTAAGGCCAGGCTGCACAAGAGGTCCCACTTCAGCTTTGGAAATCTGTTGACTGCGATATTGAGGAAGGAGTACATTGAAGAAGAACCTACAGATCATAAGCTTCCACATAACCCGAAGAAGGTTGACCTCACAAAGGTTAAAGATGCTGAATCCATGCATGGCGTCAACCTAACCACTGCAGAAAGACATGCTCGCGACGAAAGCTTCTCCCGCCATTTATATGGCATGATGAAGTTTACCATGATGAGCGGGGGTCGTGTTCCAACTGCTGCAGAGCTCCAACAGTTGGATTATGACTACCCAATGAATGAGCATGCGAGGGCAATGTGTGGAGTAGGTGTATATTTTGAGGAACCTCTTGATGACGACATGCCAACCGATGATGATCGACGAATGCCAGACTCAGACGTGGAAGAGAACTCTGATGACGACGACTCTGATAATGATTCCGATGCAGGGGGTATGACCCCAGACATAGAGGATGAGTCCGACTAATCAGGTTCTTCTTATTTATTTTACACTGAGGGCAGTGTGTCCCGTCTAAGTGTGGGGTGCTGGTATTTGTATGCTATACTTCTTTGTCTGCATTTGCATTTATTCTAGTTCTTTTTTGTTTTAATTAGTCGTAATTAGTTAGTTTAAATTTTAAATTTATTAGATTTTGATGCATGAAATTGTTCTGATAGGCGGCATGGTGTTATGACAAGAGTTTGTGCTAGAATCATTACTATTGAGACATTTAGGCTCTAAGTGTGACTCACTGTGTGATAATTGTGTGGTTTAATTCATTCATCTGTTAGGGTCAAGAGTCTATAATACTTCCAATAAAGTTGACCATGTGCCTTGTGTGTGTGAGATGATAGTATATTCTATGTTTGTGACTGATGCTAGAACTTGCCTGGTGTGTGTGTAAAGAGAAATAAAGAGTGTGAGTTTAGGAGATGATTTAGGCATTTCTTTGGCAACCTGTGATTGTTTACCTTCTGTTTACCTACCCGTGGACATTATCCTAGTCAACCCTTTTGAGCCTTTAAGCCATTTTCTTTGACAGCCTCATATGTAAGCCTAATCCATTTTTTTTCAAGACCATAATTTGATCCAAATTCCTAAGTTCTTTAAATTGTGAAGTCATGTGACAAAATAAGAGGAAATTGGGTGAGGGTGATGCCTTAGAGTGTATTGGTACTTGAATTTGTTATGAAAAAGAGTGACTATCATGGAGGTGTGTTATAAAAAAAAGAAAAAAAAAGAGAAAGAGAAAAGAAAAAGAAATAGAAAAACAAAAAGATAAATTGTGTTTATGATTAAATAAAAAGATAGTTATGCTTGAATGGCAAAATAGGTGAAAAGGGGTGATAGATGAAAGAAAGGTAGAAGGGTTGATTAAAAGAGAGTGTTAATGGCATAATGTGATGTATTAAAGCGCTTAGGAACATAGTCACTATTTCTGGCCAAAATAGTCCTACCCGTCCCTTAGCCTACATTACAACCTGTAAAGACCTATTTGATCCTAAGCTTAACATTCTGATATTAGTAGAGCATTACACTAAGGGCAAGCCTATGGTCATCAGTTTCAACATAAGAATTCTTTGTGAGAGTGAGAGCAAGGATAATCTTATACCCATGTTCTGAAAAATACAATATATGAGAGTGATTATGGGAAATATCTTATGTGAGACACACATGGTTGATGAGTTTTGGGTAGTCTTGTATGATTCTTTGTGGCTTAACTTGTGGATACGAATTAACCATCATTACGAGTCTATATTAGAGGTTGAATTATTTCTAGAAGTGATTAGAAAACTACTCTTTGTTAATAATTGTTGTGCCTGTCTTGATGAATATTTTGTGCTGTTACTGTGAAACCCTAAGTAGATGTTTATATGGACATGATATATTGTTCGAGGACGAACAAAGCTTTAAGTGTGGGATGTTGATGATAGACGTATTTACACGCCTAAAGTACTATAATTTACCCATATTTTAGCTAAGTTTTGAGGACGAAATATATAATTCATGCACTTTTAGTCCTTTTTCCTGTAAGTGAGCTAACAAACGTGATTAGCAAGTTTTCAGGTATAAATGATGCAGATTTAAGCATATTATGGATAACTTGACGCCCAAGGAAGCTTCACGAAAGAAGGAAGGGAAAGCTTGGACGCCAAGGACCAAAAGTGACGCATGGAATATCTGTCCCGGGCAAAAACAGCATTTCCAAAGACTTTGGGGATCAACAGTAACTTATTAGGATTAGGATAATGATGCATTAACCTAGTAGGATTAGGTTAAGTAATGCAGTAGCCATACCAAACCATACTACACGTGAGATCTTTATTTTGGTATAATGATAAAGTCTATTGTGATTTCCGTTGCACTCATGAATAGCTAAACTTCTCTGTTGGGGTTATGGAAGCCTTATGAGATACTATCTATTTCTATGAGTTTGTGAATTCGTGATACGTATGCTGCTTATATCATTATTCTCTTCATCTTAATGCAAATTCTTGTGGTTGCAAACGCATAGAATATGCCAGTATAACATTAACTTGTTCGAAAGAAAAGTTATATGTCTGGAAAAGAGATAATGTCAAGGTAATAGGGCACCAACCCCTGTTAAAAAGTTAGTGCCGTAACTGGATTAACCTCTTGGAGAATTTGTACCGTTAGACACGCTTTAAGCTCGAAAGAGTTAAAGTGAAATAATCCTTGATGTTCGAAAGACGCCTGGATTTACCATAGAATACAATTCTCTATAAGCACATGCATGTCTGAATTCCGCATAACTCATAGCCAATAGAGACGTATAACTCATACGGTGGACATAACCCCAACTCTCAATTCTCATTGGTTAAACATCTTACTGAACATTCTTTCCTTTTTACTTTGCTATTTTCCATTTTTACTCTACTATTTTGTTACATTATTGCACGCTACAAAATCCCCCCTTTTACGAGACTTGCACCAAAAGTCTAATAATCTTTGCTTACTTAGTGACAGGCTATTCTTTGTGGAATCGATACCCAACCCAGTTGGGTTATATATTTGACAACGATCGCTTACACTCTTACGAGAGCTGTAGTTTGAGCGTTATCAGGTAGACAAACATTAGGCTGGGTAGACAAATATAGAATTGGTGGATTGTTGGAATGTTTGAAATATTTCTTGAATGTCTTGTTTACCGCATTTGAAAAGTGTATTCATTTGGCTGGGGAATGCCCCGAGGTATTTGTATTTATTTACTGGGGAATGCCCCGACGTACTATGTTGGCGGAAGATGATCGTGATAAAATCCCGAGGCATCGGGTAACGCATGAAGTTTAGCCTAGGACTAGTTTAGAATAAGATTTATATTTTTTTTGTATTTTTCTGTTCCGGTTTGTAATAATTGGACTGAACATTATGATTTTGGATTTGTTTTGTTTTGTTGGTTTGATTGATTGTTTTGTGTGTATGGTTTATATATTCGTAGTGTCAAATTAGCTGATATTCTCCATCAAGCGACCGTGGTTGAACCACAGGATCGAGGGGTGCCTAACACCTTCCCCTCGGTCAACAGAATTACTTAGCCGGAATCTCTGTTCGCAAATTAGTTTTAAAGAGTCAAATTGTTTTGAAAAGGATTGTCCAAAGATGAATTGGCACACACACCAGATTATGCCAAGTGGTGACTTTGAGTTTTGAATGTAAACATAATCCTTTTTCAGAACAAATCTTCATTTTTTCACTTTAATAATAAAACCCTTTCGAAACTTAGAAATCAATCTTTTTTTGGTTAAAAAAGGGGTATGACAGTCCTCATAACCCACGCTAGCTATGTGGTTCTAGAATATAGGGACTACTACTAATGACTTCACCTAACTGAAGAGGAAGCCGCCGCCCTACATTCGCTCGGTGCTAAATCCTACTCCTATCTAAAAGACACTGATTACTGAACTAAACTGAGCTTATCTGAGCTAACAACTGAGCAATGATACTAATTGAATGACAAGGCTCATGGTTTATTTGAAACTATTTTGAAGATTCTAAAAACTAGGTAAACAACTAAGTTTAGGGTATTCATAACCCCCGTAACTGAATGAAAATAACAATAACGGCATGTAAAAGCTTGAAAACCATAATGGGGAAATCATTCTACAAAATCATTCTCTTTAGCATATCATCAAACACTTCGAATTCATAGACTTAAGTATGGGAATAGTTAAAACATGTGCTACTAACATAATTGCAATACTATATTCATGGTTTAAGGATGCAACATGCGAGAGTCACCATTCAAACGTGTCACGGATAAATTCCAACGAAAACACATGTTAAACAGGATTTGAAATAAAAGTTCATAATAGCTTCATGTAGATAATTCATAACAACATGTAAAAGTCATAACCTTAAACTTGAAAATGGATTCTTGGACTCCATGGGTGAAAAGGGCCCATGGATGAACATGACACATACCTTTAAGCTTTAGTCTTGAAAGAGAATTAACTATCCTTGAACGTTCTTGGATTGGAAAACACAATTTCTTGGTTTTCTTGAAGGGAAAATGCTTGAACTTGATGAACTTGGGGAAGGGTTAGGGTTTTGTTTTGAGAGAAATTGAGGAATTTGGGCATATAATGTCTTAACTGAAGGTTAATCCCGTGTTTTTACGGATTGAGGTGATGGAAAAAGACAAGACTACCCCTCTAGAATTTAAATTCGTAACTAGAACACCGGTTAGGAGGCCACAACGATGCGATGAACCCTTTATCACTATACCTACCGCGAGGTGATGCAATCACAGCGAGGTTCTGGAAACAAAATCCAAACATGTCTTAATCCTCATCTGAAAAATCCAAAACTTCCCCGAGACATGTTACTTACACCCTTGATCATGAAATAACTTAAAAACTTACGTCTTGGGGTCGGGAAGGTGACATTAAAAATCATTGAAGTTAGGAGGCCAAAAATAAAACTAAGTCCCCAACACTTAGCTAAATTTTCAGGTACTAAGCCTCTTATGCATGCACTATGAGCTGAACTAAACTAGGAAAGTATGGGGTATTACAATATCTCCCTCTTGGGAACATTCGTCCTCAAATGAGTGTGATTAAGCTGAGAATACTAAGGAACTGAGTACATACTGAGCATGCATAACTGGAAACATGATTACATGACTGAGCTAAAATATGATACATGACTGAATTGATTAGTGAATGCATGCAATGTCACGAGTATGATTATATGGCTGAAACTGAGAATGGAAAAGATATAACCCAAGGAAAACTGTTACCTTAAGCTAAGTATGAGTTTGTACAGAAAAGGTAAAGGTACTTGGTTTGCATATCTGCTTCTGCTTCCCAAGTAGCTCCCTCTACGGTCTGATTTCGCCAAAGAACTTTGACTAAGGAAACTTCTTTGTTCCTTAGTCTATGAATCTGATGATCGAGAATTTCAACTGGAATTTCTTTATAAGAAAGGCTATCCTGAACATCTGTACTTTCTAAAGGAATAACCACAACTGGGTTACCAATATACTTCTTCAACAAGGACACATGGAACGCTGGATGCACTGATGCCAAATCTGTAGGCAACTGAAGCTTGTAAGCTACCTTTCCATAATGACTCAAGATCCTGTAAGGGCCAATAAATCGGGGACTAAGATTCCCCTTCTTGTTAAATCTCTTCACTCCCTTCATGGGAGAGATTTTCAAATAGGCTAAATCTCTAACTGCAAATTCGAGATCTCTCCTACGCACATTTGCATAGGATTTCTGACGGCTTTAGGCTCTCTTAAGCCTCTCTCTGATCAAATGAGACTTCTTTATCATATTAAATACTGAATCTGGCCCTATCAATATGGTCTCAGCTACCTCAAACCAGCCAATAGGAGATCTACACCTTATTCCATAGAGAGCCTTAAATAGAGCCATCTAAATACTGGAATGATAACTTTTATTGTAGGCAAACTCGATCAAAGATAGGTGATCATCCTAACCACTCTTGAAATCAATAACATATGCCCTCAACATATCCTCTAGGGTATGAATGGTCCTCTCTGCCTGAATATCTGTCTGGGGATGAAAAATGGTATTGAGATAAACTTGGGTACCTAGACCCTTCTGAAAAGCTTTCCAAAAATGAAAGGCAAACTGGGTACCTCTATCTGAAATGATAGACAACGGTACCCATGTAACCTAACCAACTCTCTAATATAGAGCTTGGCATAATCCTCTGCTGAATAAGAAGTATGAACTGGTAAGAAATAAGCTGATTTGGTCATTTTGTTGATAATAACCCATATCAAATCATGCTGACGATACGTACGGGGCAAACCTATCACAATGTCCATGTTCACCTCTTCCGAATTCCAAGTGGGAATGCTGAACTCCTGCATCGTGCCACTAGGCCTCTGGTGCTCAACCTTAACCTGCTGACAATTAGGATACTTAGCTACAAACTCTGCAATATCTCTCTTTATGCCACTCTACCAATATATTTCCCACAAATTATGGTACATCTTAGTGGCTTTTGGGTGAGTAGAATAACTTCACTAAACGCTTCTACCAAAATATGCTATCTCAAACCATCAACACACGACACACACCATCTACCTTGACATCGCAACATGCCATATCCTCCTTGGAAGAAAACCTCTACTTTTTGATCTCTAACAGACTCCTTCAACTTAAACAATCTGGAATCCCTATCCTACTTCTCCTTTACTTTAGCAACCAACGAAGATTCTGAGCTATTCTAAACCCATACACTACCCTCAGCTGAATCAACCAAATGAGTACCTAATCTAGCCAACTGATGAACCTCCTGAACTAACTTCTTCTTATCAATATCGACATGAGTAACACTACCCATAGATAACCTACTAAGGGCGTCTGCCACTACATTGGCCTTGACCGAATGATACAACATACTCATATCATAATCTTTTAACAAATCCAACCACCTTCTCTGATGAAGATTTAAATCTTTCTGTGAAAATACATACTACAAACTTTTGTGATCCCTGAACACATCAACATGAATCCCATACAAATAATTCCTCTAAATTTTCAAAGCAAAGACAGTAGCTGCTAACTCAAGATTATGGGTAGGATAATTCTTCTCATGGGGTTTAAGCTGTCTAAAGGCATAGGCTATGACCTTACCTCTTTGCATCAAAACACAACCCAAACCAACTCTAGAAGCATCACAATAAACAACAAACCCATTTGAACCATCTGCTAAGGTCAAAACTGGGGCTGAGGTGAGTCGAGTTTTCAACTCCTGAAAACTCTTTTCACAAGAATCTGACCACTGAAGCTCAACTTTCTTCTGAGTCAATCAAGACATGGGGGATGCAATAGATAAGAACCCTTAAACAAACCGTCTATAATAGCCAGCCAAACCCAAGAAATTCCTGATATAAGATGGAGAGATGGGTTTGGGGCAGTTTCTCACTACTTGGTCTTTTGAGGGTCAACTCTAATGCCATCACTGGAGACAATGTGACCAAGAAAAGCTACTGATCTTAGACAAAATTTGCACTTACTGAATTTGGCGAATAATTGATGGGCTCTAAGAATCTGTAATACGATTCTGAGATGGTCTGCATGATTATTTTCACTATGGAAGTAAACAAGAATATCATCAATGAAGACTATGATGAACATGTCCAAGTACTGCTTAAACACTCGGTTCATCAAATCCATGAATACTGATAGAGCATTCATTAATCCAAAATACATAACTAAGAATTCGAAGTGACCATATCGGGTTCTGAAAGCTATTTTTGGAATGTCACATTCTCTGACTCTGAGTTGATGATAGCCGAATTTGAGGTCTATCTTAGAGAAATAATTAGCACCCTGAAGTTGGTCAAATAAATCATCAATTCTATAAAGTGGATACTTATTGATTATGACTTTGTTCAACTGATGGTAATCAATGCACATTTTGAGAGAACCGTTTTTTTTTCGCACGAAAAGGACTGGAGCGCCCCATGAGGAAACACTGGACCTAATGAATCCCTTATCTAAGAGATTTTTCAACTATTCTTTCAACTCTTTAAGCTCTGCTGGAGCCATTTTGTATGGCGGAATAGAGATAGGCTGGGTATCTTGAAGGATGTCTATTCCAAATTCAATTTCCCTCTCGGGAGAAAATCCAGGAAAATCTTCGGGGAACACATCTAGAAATTCCCTTAATAATGAAACTGACTCGAGACTTGGGGTCTCAGAATTAGAGTCTTTGACTCAAACAAGATGGTAAACACAACCCTTAGAAATTATTTTTCTTGCGTTAAGGTATGAAATAATTTGACCCCTAAGCGCTGAAGTACTACCCCTCTATTCATTGACTGGTTTAATGGGAAACTAAAACTGCACAATTCTATTTGTGTAATCAACTGTAGTATGACATGAGTGGAGCCAATCCATGCCGAGAATGACATCAAAATCAGTCATCTTTAACTCCACGAGGTCAACTGAGGTAACTTTCTGGGATATTGTGATTGGACATTTCCTGCATACCTGCTTGGCTATAATAGAGACACCTACTGGGGTAAATACTGAGAAGGTTTCTACTAAAGACTCGAGACTGGCACCGAAATTAACAGCTATATAGGGGGTTACAAAAGAAAATGAAATTTTGGGGTCTAACAAAGTATAAACATGGAGATGAAAGACCTGTAATGCACCAGTAACCATATCTGGAGAACTTTTCTGATCTTGTTGAGACTGAAATGCATAAAGCCTGTTCTGACGCTGTTCACTGGTGTCACTGAAAGTAGCGCCCTACTGGAGCTGATGATCGGTTGGACTAGCCCTATTGGTGCAAGTTCCTACCCTTTTGAGAAACTAATCATCACTTTCTAAGATTGTGGCCTGGCTTTCCACATCCAAAACATACATCACTTTTAGCTCTACACACACCCTAATGATTCCTACCATATTTCTGGCAAAGAGGATTAGTGCGACCACTGTTCACACTACTCTGGGGCTTAGAGCCTGGTACTCATCCTGATTGTTATTCCTGAACTTTGGTACTGGCGCACTAGATGAAGATGGAGCCAGGGCTGAAAAATTCTGTCAGAACTAAGAACGGTTACCACCCTCTGACTTCGGCTGAGCAAAACTGAAGCTACCTGTTCTGGCTCTCTTATTCTCCCTTTCTTTCTCCTTAAACTTCTACTCATCAATCTATGAAGCATGGACCATAAGACTAGATATGTCTATTTCCTTAATTAACATCGCAGTCCTACACTTCTTGACCACACTATCAGATATGCCAGATACAAACTTACTCATTCTAGAACGGTTATCAGACACCATAAGAGGATCATACCTCGCTAGCTGAGTAAACTTAAGCGAATACTCTTTCACACTCATATTGCCCTGTTTCAAATTAATAAACTCCATCACCTTAGATTTTCTTAACTCTAAGGGAGAGAATCTATCTAAAAAGGTTGTAGAAAACTCCTCCCACTAAATAGGCCCTGTATTTGTGCCTTTATCCTCCTTTCACTACTTAAACAAGGTGTGAGCTACATCCTGCAACTGGTAAGTAACTAACTCTGCACTGTTACTAGACATAACACCTATAATATCAATCACCTTCAGAACCATGTCAAGGAACTCCTGCGGATCCTCATTTGACTTAGATACCAAAAACTGAGGGGGATTCATACGGGTGAAGTCCCAAATTCTAGCTGCGGCTGTATTAGCTTCTAGATTAGCTGGAAAAATAGCCTGCTGATTGTTCTGAGATACTACTGAGTGGGATAAAGTAGTGAATGCAACTTTGAAATTGGCATGAGAGACATGCTCATTTAGGGGATCTTTCTGAACAGGTGGAGATGTGGGCTGATTTCTATTTATTCTTCCGTTAGTCTTTTTGGGAGGTATTTTTTGTAAACGGAAGAAAGAGTGAATTAGAAAGAGAGCTCAAATAGAGCTCATGCTCATTCGCATGACATGAATACTAAAAAAAGGAAAACTTTTCCTAAAATGTCTTGTAGCCTCCTGTCCATAAGTGTGGCGCGCTTCACATATATGCATAAAACTCTACTCAACGCGACTTTTAGACTTCCTAGGAAAATTTAGAACCTTAGGCTCTGATACCAAGTTTTTCAGGACATCAAACTACCCCCTAGTCGTGACAACGGTGCTTATGGTCACAAGTAACCACAAGCTAACCCATGAGCTAGTACATGCTGCGAGCACTGAATAATATACTAATAATAAAGATATTTGCAGAAAATAGCTGAAAATGCCATAAGGTTTTTAGTACTGAAAAGTATAACTGAAGTCACAAGTCTAAGAAAAATATCTGTGAAAATAGTACAACATGTTTGATAAAACTGATAAACTAACTGACTGTCTAAAATGTCTGAAAACCCTCTAAGACTAACTGACTGGGGAGTTGATGGGACAAACCCCCCAACTAACTCCGATTGACCATATAATTAAACTGATAACTCCACTGAATAACGATAAACTCATCCTTAAAGTATATGGACTCACCACTGCTGCTGATGTTAGCTAACTGATCCTGTCTAGGCTCGGTCGGGAAACTGAGCGTTCGAACCTATGATATAAGACATCATAGAGCAAGAAATGAGTATGCGATCGGTACTTTGAATGTACAAGTATATGAGATGAGGTTAGGCTATAATGCATGGGTTAACTGAACATAAAGTAATGACTGGATGAATAACATGAGTTAACTATATAAGCATGCCTGAAAACTAAAATACTGCAAGTGTAAGACCAGACATATAATATTTCTGAAATAATCTGTAAGACTGAAATACTTAAATACTAAAATCTAATAACTGAGTAACTGATAATCTGTATTCCTTTGTCAAATAATATAAACTGAATTCTGTACTGAGTACTGAACTAAGACTGTGGGAGGTATCATCTAACTGACATGCCCATTCTAAGCTAATTGGGGTCCAACCTGTGACCCCAGTTGGAAGGGTGTCAGTACCGTGCCATGGGTATTAACAATGGCTGTGTGGATTTATTAAGCTACTAAAGAACCAGGGTATCAAGCCTAAAATGATAGGTGATCCTTAGGCAGAGCCCTGCCTAAATTGTTGGGTGACCCTAGGGAGGTAGTCAATCCTAAACTGACACCTGCCTAAACTGATGGATAACTCCTCATAACCCACACTGGCCACGTGGTTCTGGAATACAGGGAAAAATACTAACGACTTTACCTAACTGACGGGGTAGCCACCGTCCTACATTCGCTCGGTGCTAAATCCTACTCCCAATTGAAAGACACTGATTACTGAACTAAACTGAGCTTATCTGAGCCAATAACTGAGCAATGATACTAACTGAATGACAAGGCTTATGGTTTATCTGAAACCATTCTAAAGATTCTGAAAACTAGGTAAACAACTAAGTTTTGGGTATTCATAAACCCCAACACTGAATGAAAATAACAATAAACGCATGTAAAAGCTTTAAAACCATAATGAGGAAATCATTCTACAAAATCATTCTCTTTGGCATTTCATCAAACACTTGGAATTCATAGACTTGAGCATGGGAATAGTTAAAACACGTGCTACTAATATAATTGCAATACAAAAATCATGGTTTAAGGATGCAACATCTGAGAATCACCATTCAAACTTGTCACAGATAAATTCCAATGAAAACACATGGTAAATATGATTTAAAATCAAAGTTCATAATTGTTTCATGTAGATAATTCATAACAACAAGTAAAAATCACAACCTTAAACTTAAAAATGTATTCTTGGACTTCATGAGGGAAAAGGGTCCATGGATGAACATCACACATACCTTTAAGCTTTATTCTTGAAAGAGAATTAACTATCTTTGAACGTTCTTGGATTGGGAAGCACAATTTCTTGGTTTTATTAAAGGAAAAATGCTTGAACTTGATGAACTTGGGGAAGGGTTAGGGTTTTGTTTTGAGAAAAAATGATGAATTTGGGCATATAATGCCTTAACTAAAGGTTAATCCCGTGTTTTTACAGCTTGAGGTGATGGGAAAGACAAGACTACCCCTTTGGAATTTAAATTTGTAATTGGAATGCCGTTTAGGAGGCCATCACGATGCGATGCAATCGCGGTGAGGTTCTGGAAATAAAATCCAAATATGCCTCAATCCTCGTCCAAGCAGGTGGCATCTGCCTCATACAAAAATGTGGGGTGTCCCATGTGAATATAAGTTTTATGATTTTTACCCTTGTGTTTGATATGCTTTCGAGCTGAAAAATGTTCATAAGAATTGCTTAGAACAAAGTTGAGCTAAGAGCCTTTGATTTGTCCAAAGTTTGGTATTTGATTCTAGAAGGGTCAACTTTGAACATGTATAACTTTTTATATATGTAGAATTTTGCAGCTAAAGACCTACCAAATTGTAGATAATTGAGTCAACTTTCCAACGATACCAATTTTACCTTAATTCGATACTCGAATGAAAAGTTATGACATTTTTCGTGTGAGGCAATAAGTCGATGTGATTGGGATGTGGCACACCGGTTTCTCGACGTGATAAGTGGCGCGATGCGTTGCTCTCCTAATGTGATATCTGATGTGACACGGAAGCGTATTCTCCCTCTGTTTTAGTTCCTTAAGGGTCTAGGGGCACTTTGGTCACTTACCCTTACTCAAATTCGTCCATAACACATAATTAAAGTCCCCAAGGAGCATTATTTCCCCCTTTACTTATAATTTCTCTCCAAGAAAGCCTCCCTCTCTCAAGAACAAACCCTAACCTCCAACCAAGAACTTCAAATTCAAGTTACATTCCCTTAAAGATAAACAAGAATTTAAGTTCTCTAGTTCAAGAATTTCATGAAAAGCCTTCAAGATCATCTCCAAGGGTTTCAAATTCAAGCTTTCTACATCAAATCAAGTCTATTAAGGTATGGGGGAGTTCATCCATGGGTCCCCTTTCACCCATGGAGCCCCAAACCCCTCTTTTCAACTAAAGAATGGATTTTTATTCTTATTATGAAATTGTGTATGTTCAATAAAGATTTAATTTAATTTCTTCATGGTGTTTTTAATTCAATTCATCCCATGTGTGATTCCATGCAAGATTTTGAATTCCTCATTCCATGAATTTGAGTTTCTCATGTTTTATTCAAGAGAATTCCATGGTAGATCCTAAATTTATGATTTTTAGTAATATTTCAATGTTTTAAATTATTGCTTTCCACATGTTTGATGAAATTCTCATATCATGTTCAATTAATTTCAGGATGAACACACAGTTATGAATCTAGCCATGTTATCCTATTATTTTTCCATGTTTAAGATATTCTCATGTTCAAGTTCATAATCTCCATGTGTTTGATGAATTTCCCTATGTTAAAGTCTTAATCTCCATGTGTTAGATAAAATGCCCAAGTGATAGGTTTCTTTGAATAATGCTTTCTCATTATGGTTTCAAAGCTTTAGTATGTCCCTGTTGTTATTGCTATCGAGTCTTGGGGGTTATGAATACCTAAAAACTTAGTTGTTTACTTAGTCTAAATATTTTTAGAATGGTTTCGAATATATTAGAGTACTATCATTTACCATATCATCAATCAAACTTAGATCAGTTCAGTAATCCGAGTCTGTTCAGTTGGGAGTAGGATTCAGCACCGAGCGAACCCAGGAATGGGGGCATTCCTACCAGATTAGGGTGTGACCCTTAGTATAAATCCCTGAGTTATAGAACTACATAGCTAGAGTAGGTTGCGATGTCTTTCTTCCGTGTTAGGGTTAACACGAATCTCATGAGTACTCTTGCCAGATTAGGGTGACTTTTTAGTTCTTCGGGACTTCACTTTAGTGGATCCACACAGCCAGTGTTAGTACCCGTGTCACGGTACTGACACCCTTCCAATTGGGGTCACAGGTAGACCCCAATTAACTCTTTGGGGCATGCCGGTTAGATGATAGCTCCCACAGTCTCAATTCAGTAGTCAGTTCAGAGTTCAGTTTCAGGTTTGCTTGACCATAACATACAGGTATTAGTTATTCAGTTATCAGTATTTCAGTATCTCAGTTTACAAACTATATCAGAAAGATGCTTATGCTTGGTCATACATTATCAGATTTTACAGTTTTCATACATTTATGCTCAGCTATCTCATGTTGTTCAGTAGTCCATATTCATATATCAGATACTCAGTATGTATACGTTTGTTATCCCTTTTTCTTAGATTTTACTCATTCCATTACCTAGACATTATTTATTCAGTTCGACCGGGCTAAGACCATGATATTTCTTCGTCATCATCTTGATGAAGGTCTTAAAATGGAATAACTCATAATTAAGGATCCACTTATATTGTGGAATAATTTAAAAGAAAGATACAACCACCTAAAGATGGTCCTCCTTCTACAGGCACATTATGAGTGAACTCATTTGAGGTTACAGGACTTTAAAAATATAACTGATTATAATTCTGTAATGTTTAGAATTAAATAAAAATTGAATTTATGCGAAAAAATATAACTGATCATGACATGTTAGAGAAAACATTATCTACTTTTCTCGTCTCGAGTATGCTCCTGCAACAGCAGTATCGAGAAATGAGATTTAAAAATTATTCTGAATTGATTGCTTATCTTCTTGTTGTTGAACAACATAATGAGCTTTTAATGAGAAATCATGGAAGTCAACCTCTTGGTACTGCTCCATTTCCTGAAGTGAATGCTGCATATTTTCACCAAACCAGGTATGAAGGAAGCCCTAACCCCAGTCGTGGTCGTGGAAGAGATAGATATTTTAATCAGGGTGATCTCCTTGAAATAAACAATGGCCCGGCCCTCAGCCCCAGCAGTGTAAAAAGAAGGGTCAAGCTCCAGAAGCAGTGCCAAAGACGAACACTGAAAATAGATGTTATCGATGTGGAGGAAAGGGACACTGGTCACGTACCTGTCGTACGCCAAAGTATCTGGTGAAACTCTATCAGGTGTCCCTTAAGAAAATAGATAAAGACATAGAGGCAAACTTTATCTCTGAAGATAATGTTGAGCCCATAAATTTAAATGCCTCAGATTTCCTTACAATCCCCGAAGGTTATGTTAATCATCCTGTAGATGATGAATATGAAATAGTCTGATTGGTTTACTTTCTTGTTTAGTTGTATTAGCTTACATTTCTGTTAATAGTATATCATTAATCTTGTAAATAAATAAAGTTTGTGTAATACGTTATGTGCTAGTAATACTATAATGTTTACTTTGTTTATATTTTCATCTTGAAGAATATATGAATACTCCTGAAGTAGAAAATCAAAAATTTACTCCTGAAGTAGTAAATCTAAAATTAAAGATATGATAGAGAAAATTCTCTACAACTATATGTATACCTCGATTTGCTCCTGAAGTAGCAAAATATTGAAAGAAGTCCCAAGGTATCATCATTTGATATGCTTAAGGCACATTGTAATAATTATATTTCATTCTTGAAGAATGAAAACTTTTGATAAATAGTTAATTATCTTTCATTCTCAAGGACCTTGAGAATTTTTGATAAATATTATAATTACAGATCCAATCCCTAAGGTGAATGTGATATTTAGTAAGGTATATAAATGTGCACTTGATTATGAAAACCACATTCAGAAGAAGTAGAAAGAATTATTCTGAAATTTACTCTCGAAGTAGTAAGTCTGAAATTTATCTTAAATCTTACTCCTAAAATAATAGAACCTTAAAATTTACTCCTGGAGTAGTAAATCCGATATTTACTCCCGAAGTAGTTAGATTGTGCAATAGTAAAATCTCGCAAACTACTCTAAAAGTAGTAGACCTTTTACTCTAGTAAATAACTCATGCCATGATAAATTTGGAGTTTACTAGTTCTATTTGTTACGTGAATGATTTTATCATCCTGAAGATGAGCATATTGAGTTTTAGACATATAATGAAGAACTAGAAGATTCTTTAAGAACTATTACTTGTTCTCATGATATGTTAATTGAACCATCTAATGTTGGGACTGAATTTCTTAAATTTTGAAAAACGTAATAGGTGAATAAGGGCCCATTCACCCGTCATTTGATATGATGCATCCATAAGATGGTCACATGTACGTTTATTGTCAACCTGCAGTTTGACATTCATAAAGTTGCCTTCTCAATTAAATTGAGTCAAGAGCATAATTTTCAGATAACGTAATCAAGACAATTGATCTTGATAATACTATTTATATTCAAGTTGGTTTAGCATTGAATGCCTCATATAAATAGCTAAACCATTGCTTATGAGAACAAATATAAAAAGTATTGGTATGAAATATATATTGCATACAATAACACTTATGTGTATTAGACCAATAAATTATGATCAATTCTTCCCTCTCAATTGGTTCAGGGTCAGGAACCATATATTTTCCATTTAATAGCTTTTTGACGTGCGGTATGTAATTAATAGATATACCATGATTCACAAAGATGGATTCTCCAAAGTATATTAGAGTATATGTTAGTTTTCCTAACATAAGGCAGAGATAATAAGCAGCTAAGAAATATATTGAAAATTATTGATAGTACGATCCTCATTTAAAAGATAGTTCTAGTCAAATGCCAGAAGCATTTGCTGACCCTAAATTGATTTTATATTTAGTTGCAGATGCTCCTACTATGTGTCCATGAAGGACAGGGTCTATAGCATGCATGAAGCATGGTAGATCAATCGGTTCCAAACAAAATAATCCTTGAAAATAAAATGGAGCAAATGATAATAATAAAGAGGCAATATGCTCTTGAAGAGCGATGACATAACGCTTCGTGAAACCTCCAAAAGAGGTTCAGGTACCTGAAAATAAAGATGTGATGAGATCTCAATAAGTGATATCATAATGTGAACCGATATAAATGATATATTGTCAATAATATCTTTAGTACAATAGCGTTGCAATATTGTATAATATTATGAGGATCTGAATTCTACATTTATTTAAGCATGCTAACGTAGAAATAATTATCAAGTGAAATATACTTCTTGGTAAGCATAAGATATATTTGGTCTGCAGTCCTGACACTAGAAGATGTCATGTATTTAATATTGAATGGTTCACTTGATAATGAAATTTAGATGAGAATCCCAAAAGGATTAAAGATGCCTGAACATATAGTTCAAAGTCTCGAAAATTATTTTCAATCAAATTATAAAGATCGTTATATGATTTAAAATAATCAAGGCGTATGCGGTATAATCACCTTAGTGAGTACTTGATAAACGAAGGTTACATAAATGATGTCATTTGTCCTTATATTTTCATTAAGAAAACAACATCAAGATTTATTATAATCACTATTTATATGGATGACATAAATCTCATTGGAACTCCAGAAGAGGTTCAAAAAGGAAATTGAATATCTAAAGAAAGAATTTGAAATGAAAAATCTTGAAAAGACAAAGCTTTGTCTTAGTCTGCAGATTGAACATTAGCAGACGGGATCTTCATCCGCCAATCTGCTTGTACTGAGAATGTATTGAAACAATTTTACTTAGACAAAGCACATTCATTAAATACTTTAATAATTGTTTGATCACTTGAAGTGAGTAAAGATTCATTTAGACCTCTAGAAGAGGGTGAAGAGATTCTTGGTCCTGAAGTACTATATCTCAATGCTATTGGTACACCTATGTATCTTGCTAACAACGCAAGGCTTCATATAACCCATTCTGTTAATTTGCTAGCCAGGTATAGTTCTTCTCTTTCATGTAGACATTGAAATGAAGGTAAGCATATATTGCACTATCTAAAGAGGCCTATTGATATGAGTCTATTTTATACTAACAAAGATAGTTTAGATCTTGTTAGTCATGCAGCTGCAGGTTATTTATCTGACCCACATAAAGCTCGATGTCAAATAAACTATGTATTTGCATACAGAGGTACTGCGATATTATGGCGATCTACGAAGCAGTCTATTGTTGCTATTTCTTCAAATCATGCTAAGATAATACCATTAATGAGGCAAGTAGAGAATGCATATGACTGGGATCAATGACACATTCCATCAAAGAAAGATATGCCCTGAAGCTCGATATCAAGGTTCCCACAATCATATTTGAAGACAATGTAGCATGTATAACTCAATTAAAATGAGGCTTTATAAAAGGAGATAGAACGAAGCACATCTCGCCAAAGTTATTCTTTACACATGATCTCCAGAAGAATGACGATGTTGATGAACAATAAATCCGTTCAAGTAACAATCCAACATATTTGTTCACCAAGTCGTTACCCACTTCAACTCTCAAGAAGATGGTGCATAAGATTGGAATGCGAAGACTGAACCAGTTAAATCGGGGTCTTCATCAAGAGGAGTAAAAATATGCGTTGTACTCTTTTTTTCTTAACCAAGGTTTTTACCCCACTGGGTTTTTTCTGGTAAGGTTTTTAATTAGGCAACACTCAAATGCGTATTCAGATAGTTTTCCTTTACATGGACATCCAAGGGGGAGTGTTATAAAACATGGATATCCATGTGTCATACCGTGTGCTTTTCCTACAATTAGGCTAAGTGCCAATTCACAACCCACCTCTTTAGAATTGGATAAACTTTCATTTTCCTCTTTTTGTCTATAAATAGCTTTGCATTATTTGAAGAAATTTAGAAGTGAAGAAAGATACAACTACAATTTGCACTCTCCATTTTGCACTTTACTTGTTATTTCCATTAGACTTTGTTATCTTCGTACGTAATTTATAACAGTGTTTGAGAAGTGTAAAAAATGCAGCGAGAACTGGCATTTTTAAGTATTGTTTTATTCGCGAAGTTTTGTACATTTTTTGTATTTAAAGGTTCTTTAAGTTATATATAAGAAATTATTGATAAACTTCATCTCATAATTATTTCAATTCACATTATAGTTCTATTAAGTTTTACATATCCAACTTTTTGACAAGTTATGAAATTCAAAATATGTTTCTTTATAACCTTAGCATGTGTAAGCTATATAAAGTTTGTTGTATGAGGTTATAAGTTATGTCTTGTAAGGCCAAAACTCACAAGTTAAGCTTCCTAACTCATGATTTTTGACTTATTTTTATTATTTTGACTTCAAAATATTTTTTTTATTTTAGTTAAACACTATAAAACTGCTCCAAAATAATTTTGCTTCAAAAGCAACTAAAATAAGCCAACCAAACAGGCTCTTAGTTTGATTTCCATTTGATGTCAATCCAAATAAAGTGATAGAAACTACTGAAAGTGGATGTTTGCCTAGAATTAGCCAATACTTATTTGTGGGAGAAGTCACAAATTGATGTTCCTAAAAAAATACAATAGTTTATTGCTTCTGTATCACTATAGTTAGAGGGGATTAGGGAAAGAACAAAAATAAGGCTACTCTGTAGAGGACACTAGATGTACCTTCTAGCAAACTCTTTACATTACATAGACTAATCCATAAAAGTAATTATCTTTGGAAGATAAAAGATGTCAACCACTTTTACTTGAATTGACATTTTATCTCAAATTGCTATATATTTTTCCTAGCATGAACTGGCCGATTTAGTGTTTTTTTTTTGTATGAAATAGTTGATCAGTAATTGTTTTTGATGAAATGTATGAGTACTTGAGTAAGTGTTATTTTTGGATGAAATGCCTGTTTGCTAAAAATTCTCATGATAAACCTATTTATTTAATGGGGCGATTGTCTCCTTAGTATTATGGGTGAGTTGTGATTTTCTTAATGACATGTTCTTCTTTCCAGCCTTGCTTAATTTTTGAGATCATTATATACTTAATTTTTGAGATCATTATATAGTGTAGCATTGCAATGTTTAAGACCGTATGTCTTTGGTGTTGGGTTCATAGTAGATGAAAGAAGTGTGAATGGAAAAATGGAGGGTAAAAGAGTGGAGGGAAGGAGACACAAAAATGGAAAGTGTACTCCCAAATTGGCAAGTTTACTCTTTCTCCCACATTGGTGGAAGAAGAGAACTTAAGGGTGTTTATATTGAGAAACACTAACTCCACATGGATAGTGAGGCAAGAACTAGATGATACCTCGTGCCGTCGTCATCGTCGCTCGCTCGGCTCGGCTTCGGATTCGGATTCAGATTTGTCAAATGATCGATGAGATCTATCTTTTTGGACAATTTTATTTGACAGAAATAAATAAATTCAATCCAAAAATAGTATTTTGAAACTCCATTTATAAATGCATGCATGCAGCGCACTACTTCACTGGTTTGAATGAACTGGTGTCACTGTTTCATGAACCGATGTACATTTTCGAACTGATGTTGCTTCAGAAGGTTGCACTGCTTCATGAATTGATGCACTATTTTCGAACAGATGCTACAGAAAGTTGCAATTGTTCAACAAAAATACACTCTGATTCACGAAGTGACATACCTGTTCGGAATAGATGCACTGTTTAGGATAAACAAACATGCATTTTCAGGAAAAAGTCACACCTCTAAATTGAACCAATGCCACCTTTTCGAAGAGGCATGTTATGGCTATGAAAACTTGCTTTCTTCCACAGGTTTTGAGCATGAAATTTTTTGAATTAAAAACCATTCTTCTTGTCATCAAAATACTCTGTGTGATCATAAAAACCATTGAGTGCGTTCGTAGAATCCGACTATTTGAGGTACCGCTATAGTTGGATTGTTGGCCATTGTATCCTGGGAGGAAAAATTCCACAACCTCGGGTACAGTGAGGGGAATTATTTCCTTAAGGAAACTCCGTGAATTCGGACGACTTGGCCTATTCAATTTCTGTTTCATCTTTATTTTTCTAAAAAATAAATACACCTCTTGAAAAGGTCATTTTGATCTTGTGTTGAGGGTATTTGATACTTTATCGTGTTCTTGTTTATACTTGAACTCGAGTTGAAGTTGTTGCTGTAATATACAGATTCTGCATACCCGACTATATTGTGGGAAATAACAATCTTAAGGAAATAACACTATTACAAAATCTGTATAGCTTGTTTTTGGAGATTAAAGTTTTTACTTTCTACTCTGCCTGAACTTAACTAGTGATTTGAAGTCATAAGAACTTCTTCACAAGTTAAAGATCATTCGGTTGACAATTGGAGGTCATAAAAACTTCATTGTTAACCAGAAACATGAAGAAAAATTTAAAGTTGCTTAATTTTTATAAGTAGTATTCTGAAAATACTAAGTATTTTTTGTCTTGTGGTGACAGAAAATGGCAATTGAAAGTCAAATGATGGATGCGACAATGTCTGTGGGGGTAACTAATATTGCCACATCAAGTCGCACAAATGCTCCGCCAACAATGGCACCGGCGGAGAAGCCCGAAAAATTTCCGGGCATTGACTTTAAGCGGTGGCAACAAAAAATGTTCTTTTACCTCATCACTTTATGTCTGCAATGGTTCACTAGTGAAGATGCTCCTAAGGTGCCTAAGGGAACCTCAGACAAAGACCGCTTCGTTATTATAGAAGCTTGGAAACATTCAGACTTCCTTTGCTGGAATTATATTCTGAGTGGTCTCCAAGACTACCTCTACAATGTTTATAGTGGAACCAAGACATCAAAGGAAATGTGGGGGGCACTTGAACGAAAATATAAGACGGAGGATGCGGGAATTAAGAAATTCCTTGTTGCACGGTTCCTGGACTTCAAAATGATAGATAGCAAATCTGTTATATCTCAAGTACAGGAGTTGCAAGTCATCATACATGATCTCCTAGAAGAAGGTATATCTTTGAAAAATACCTCAGTTGAACAAATTAAAAATGTTCTTAATACTCCCATAAACTGTTTTGTAGGTTTAATTGTGAATGATGCTTTCCAAGTAGTAGCGATAGTTGAGAAGCTACCACCTTTGTGGAAAGACTTCAAAAACTACTTAAAGCATAAATGCAAAGAGATGACTATCGAAGATCTTATTGTTTGACTGCGTATTAAAGAGGACAATAAAACTGCCGAAAGAAGGTCAAAAAGGAATTCTACAATTAATGGAGCACATATTATAGAAGATGACCAAAACAATTCGAAGAAAAGAAAGAAAGTTGAACATGGAAGCAATCAACCCAAGAAAAAGTTCAAGGGAAAATGCTTCAATTATGGCAAAATTGGCCACAAGTCCACAAATTGTCGAGCCCCGAAGAAAGGCAAGAAAAAGGATCAAGCAAATATGATTGAATCCAACAAAGAATGCGATGATTTGTGTGTTATGTTCTTAGAATGCAACTTGGTGGGGAATCCTCACTAATGGTGGATGAATTCTGGTGCCACCCGCCATGTATGTGCCAACAGGGAGTTGTTTTCGTCATTTGGTCGGGCTCAAGCAGAAAAAATGATCTACATGGCTAACTCCGCTACTGCTAAGGTGGAGGGAACAGGAAAAATTTGCTTAAAGATGACTTCCAGCAAGGTATTGACACTGAAGAATGTTTTATATATTCCGGAGTTACGTAGGGACTTAAATTTTGTTTCAGTCCTAGATAAGAATGGATTCACATGTGTAACCGTTTCTGGAAAAATTGTAATTAGCAAAGAAGAAATGTATGTAGGGAAAGGATATCTGACCGAAGGCCTTTATAAGATGAATGTAATGACTGTTGAAATAAATAAAAGTTCAAATTCTTCTTATTTGCTTGAGTCTTATGATTTATGGCATGAACGTTTAGGCCATGTTAATTACAAAACGTTACGAAAATTGATTAACTTAGAAGTTTTGCCAAACTTTGAGTGCAATAAATCAAAGTGTCAAACATGTATGAAATTGAAGTATGCAAAGCATCCTTATAAGTCCGTTGAAAGGAATTCCAATCCCTTAGACTTAATACACACTGACATTTGTGATATCAAGTCAACACCATCACGTGGTGGGAAAAAGTATTTCATAACTTTAATTGACGATTGCACTAAATATTGTTATGTCTACTTGCTAAATAGTAAGGATGAAGCAATAGATGCGTTTAGGCAATATAAAACTGAAGTTGAAAATTAGTTAGACAAAAAGATCAAAATGATAAGAAGTGATAGGGGCGGAGAATATGAATCTCTCTTTGCGCAAATATGTGTAGAGAATGGAATAATCCATCAAACTACGGCCCCATATTCACCTCAATCTAATGGAATTGCGGAAAGAAAAAATTGAACTTTGAAGGAAATGATGAATGCCTTACTTATAAGTTCTGGTTTAACGCAAAACTTATGGGGGGAGGCTATCCTTACGGCCAATCGTATACTCAACAGAGTTCCCCATAGTAAGGCACAATCAATTCCTTACGAAAAATGGAAAGGAAGGAATCCCAACTAGAAATATTTCAAAGTGTGGGGGTGTCTAGCGAAGGTTCAAATTTGTATGCCTAAAAGGGTTAAGATAGGACCTAAAACGGTGGACTGATGTTCATAGGATATGCGAAAAGTAGTAAAGCATATCGATTTTTGGTTCATAAATCCGAACATTCGGATATTAATGAAAATACAATAATTGAATCAGACAATGCTGAATTCTTTGAAAATATTTACCCATATAAAATTAGACATGAACCGTCTAGTGGAGGATCTAAACGACCTCGAGATGAACTAAGTGAGAATGTACATAATGAAGAAAATCCAAGACGTAGTATACGTCAAAGAACATCAACTTCATTTGGATCGGATTTTGTAATATTTCTCTTAGAGAATGAGCCTCAAATATTTAAAGAAGCAATGTCGTCGTCAGACTCATCCTTTTGGAAAGAGGCAATCAATAGTGAGATAGATTCAATCTTAAGCAACCATACATAAGAATTTGTTGACCTTTCTCTCGAAAAGAAACCTTTAGGTTCTAAATGGATCTTCAAAAGGAAAATGAAGGCGGATGGTACTATTGACAAATACAAGGCAAGACTTATAGTAAAAGGCTTCAAAAAGAAAGAAGACCTTGATTACTTTAATACATACACACCAGTAACAAGGATAACCTCGATTCGAGTGTTAATTGCCTTGGCAGCGGTATATGATCTTCAAATCTATCAAATGGATATAAAGACCGCATTCCTAAATGGAGATTTGGAGAAAGAAATATACATGAAACAACCTGAGGGTTTTGTGGTTCTAGGAAAAGAAAATAAGGTGTGTAAACTTGTTAATTCACTTTATATACTAAAACAAGCACCTACGCAATGGCATGCAAAGTTTGACCAAACCATGTTGGCAAACAGATTCAAGATAAATGAATGTGATAAATGTGTATATATTAAATACACACCAAATCACCAAGTCATTGTTTGTTTATATGTGGATGATATGTTGATCATCAGCAGAGAAATTTATGACATAAATGCAACCAAACGAATACTCGAGAGCAAGTTTGATACGAAAGACCTTGGAGTTGCAGATGTGATCTTAGGTATAAGAATCCATCGAACTCCACAAGGGTTAGCATTGTCACAGTCTCATTATATCGAAAAAATACTTGACAAGTTCAAGTATATGGAATTCGGTATTGCCAAGACTCCATTAGATGTGAACTTTGCACTTCGCAAGAATGAAGGTGAAAGTGACTCATAATTGGAGTACGCAAGAGTATTGGGATGTTTAATGTATATAATGAACTGTACACGACCAGACATAGCATATGAAATTTGTAAATTGAGTCGGTACATGAGTAATCCCAACAAAACTCATTGGATAGCTATGAAAAAAGTTTTGGGGTATCTTAAATACACTCAAAACTATGCGTTGCATTATAATAAATATCCTGCGGTACTTGAAGGATATTGTGATGCAAATTGGATCACTGGATCGAATGAAGTTAAATCCATAAGTGGATATGTATTTACTATCGGTAGAGGAGAAATTTCTTGGAAATCATCCTAACAGACTTGTATCACTTGCTCTACAATGGAATCTGAATTTACCGCATTAGATAAAGCCGGTGAAGAAGCAGAATGGCTCTGAAATTTCTTGGAATATATTCCATATTGGCCCAAGCCAGTGGCACCAGTATGTATACACTGTGATAGCCAAGCAGCAATAGGTAGGGCAGAGAGCATGATGTACAAAGGTAAATCTCGTCACATATGACGGAGACATAATACCGTTAAGGAACTTCTCTCTAGTGGAATTATCACTATTGACTATGTAAAGTCAAAGGTTAATGTATTGGATCCACTTAAAAAAGGCCTCTCTAGAGAAGGAGTGGAAAGAACATCCAAGGGAATGGGTTTAAGGCCTAGGAGGAGTCAGCATGGAGGTAACTCTACCTAGCAGACAGGAGATCCCAAGAGCTAGGTTCAAGGATATCAAAAAAAGTTGTGTCTGACAGGTTCAACATTGTCAATTACCTAACCCATTCTCATGATGTAGACAATGCATAGTAAACTAGGATAAGATTTAAGGTGAAAAGTCTTTTAGTGACTATCTAAATTTGGCAGATTTGTCCAAAAAGTTTGATCTACAGGATTGAACGTTTAGAAATCACCAATGTGAGGGCGAAATGGAATCCGCTTCAAAGAGAATGTTAGTAAAGGCCTATTCTCTAATCTCTCAAGAAACCGGGACGTGTTTATGGCTGAAAAGAACAAAACCGTGAAAACCATAAACGGTAAAAGGCTGGTTGTGTGACATGTGTTGTCTAGGTGTACATTAAAGCTCTACGGTTTAAAGATATCAAATCTACCGATTGACCGAGTGTATTCGATGCATGTTTACTACGGAAAGTTCAAGGGGAAACCCATTTATCCAGATGCAATCAGTCTTTGCTTGATGATCACATACTTGTCCGTAAAAGTTTTACTAAAAATAGCCATTCCCCATTCATGTGGGGGATTGTTGGGTTCATAGTAGATGAAAGAAGTGTGAATGGATAAATAGAGAGTAAAAGAGTGGAGAGAAGGAGACACAAAAATGGAAAGTGTACTCCCAAATTGGCAAGTTTACTCTTTCTCCCACATTGGTGGAAGAAGAGAACTTGAGGTTGTTTATATTGAGAAACACTAAATCCACATGGATAGTAAGGCAAGAACTAGATGATGCCTCGCGTCATCGTCGTCGTCGTCATCACTCGCTCGGCTCGGCTTCGAATTTAGATTTGGATTTTTCAAATGATCGATCGATGAGATCTATCTTTTTGGACAAATTTTATTTGATAGAAATAAATAAATTCAATCCGAAAATAGTGTTTTGAAACTCCATGTATAAATGCATGCTTGCAGCGCACTGCTTCACTGCTTAAATGAACTGGTGCCACTGTTTCATGAACCGATGTACATTTTCGAATTGATGTTGCTGCAGAAGGTTGCACTGCTTCATGAATTGATGCACTATTTTCAAACAGATGCTACAGAAAGTTGCAATTGTTCAATAAAAATACACTCTGATTCACGAAGTGACATACCTGTTCGGAACAGATGCACTATTTAGGATAAATAGACGTGCATTTTCAGGAAAAAGTCACACCTCTAAATTAAACCAATGCCACCTTTTTTAAGAGGCATGTTATGGCTATAAAAATCTACTTTCTTCCACAGGTTTTGAGCATGAAATTTTTTGAATTAAAAAACATTCTTCTTGTCATCAAAATACTCTGTCTGATCATAAAAACCGTTGAGTACGTTTGTAGAATCCGACTATTTGAGGTACCGCTATAGTTGGATTGTTGGCCATTTTATCCTGGGAGGAAAAATTCCATAACCTCGGGTACAGTGAGGGGAATTATTTCCTTAAGGAAACTCCGTGAATTCGGACGACTTGTCCTATTCAATTTCTGTTTCATCTTTATTTTTCTGAAAAATAAATACACCTCTTGGAAAGGTCATTTTGATCTTGTGTTGAGGGTATTTGATACTTCATTGTGTTCTTGTTTATACTTGAACTCGAGTTGAAGTTGTTGTTGTAATATACAGATTCTGCATACCCGACTATATTGTGGTAAATAACATTTGGTCCTGATTCCCCTCCCTTCCCTTATTTATCTACATGATCTATATTGGAACTAGAACACGAGACATCCTTGATTTTGCTTGGCAAGTTGTCAACCTTCTAGCGTTGTATTCTTCTACTTATGCAACTTCTATGTTAAGAATTCATCACCAACTCAATTTATATACACTTCATAGAAGAATCTAAATATTCAAGAGTCATAGAGAATAAAATAAAGATCTATAGTGAGTATTCTAGAGAGAAAGGTCTCGAAATATTCTAGAAATGATAGTCCTAGAATTAACTAGTTGTTAGAAATATTTTAGAAGAGAGTAGTAGATATCTCTCACTAGATTGTTCTATCACCACATATAAATAGAGGTGGTCATTTGAGTTGTATGAATGTTCAAGTACAAGAGTGGATCAAATAAAGAGTTGCTGAAGCAAGCAATAAATAAAGAATACGAGAGAGCAACAAAGAATAAGTACAAGCAGAAAATAATAAAGTTGCTTGAGTGTGAGTACAAGAAAATTGAGTGTAATAATTGTAAGAATGAAACGGGTTTTTACTTTGTAATAATAAAGATCAAATTATGAGAAACTGATTGTGTCCACCATAAAATATACAACAACAACAACAACAACAAACCCAGTGTATTCTAACATAGTGGGGTCTGGAAGGGGGTAAGATGTACGCAGTCCATACCACCACTTCAGGAGAAGTAGAAAGGCTGTTTCCGATAGACCCTTGACTCAAGATAAGGAATAATAAACAGATACTTAATAGAGCATGGAAAAGGATGTCAAGACAAAAATGCGCCATCCACAAGGAATAATAAACAAAGAATAGTAAACACATTCGTAATAAAGCATACAACAAAGTGTCCTAGCAAGAATAATACATCTACTAAGTAATGTCCTACCCCAACGACTCAAACTGGCACTAGCCTTCTATCCTAATCCGCGCCCTCCAGATCTTCTTATCTAGGGTCATGTCCTCAATGAGTTGTAACTACTCCATGTCCCGCCTGATTACCTCTCTCCAGTATTTCTTTGGCCTACCCCTACCCCACCTGAAACCATCCAAAGCAATCTTCTCACATCTACGAACCGGGGCATCCGTGCCCCTACTTAACACATACCCGAACCATCTCAATCGGACTTTCCGCATCTTGTCCTCCACCGAAGCCACTCCAACCTTTTCCTATATAGTCTTATTTCAAACTCTATCACCCGTATTAATCCCACACATCCAACGCAACATCCCTTTTCTGCCACCTTTAATTTTTAAATATGAGAGTTCTTGACTGGCTAATATTCCGCTCCGTACAACATGGCCGGCCGGACTGCCACCCTGTAGAATTTGCCTTTAAGCTTGGGTGACACCTTTCTATCACACAACACCCCCGAGGTGAGCTTCCACTTCATCCATCCCGCTCCAATACGATGGGAGACATCCTCATCAATCTCTCCATTCCCCTGAATCATGGACCCCAGATACTTAAAATTATCCCTCTTACACACCATCTGGGAATCCAACCTTACTACCACCTCGTCTTCCTGCTTCACGTCATTAAACTTGCATTCCAAATATTCTGTCTTGATCCTGCTCAACCTGAACCCTTTAGACTCAAGGGTCCGTCTCCACACCTCTAATTTATTATTCACCCCACTCGCGTCTCATCGATCAAAACTACATCATCTACAAAAAGCATACACCAAGGCACCTCTCCTTGAATACACCGCGTCAAAACATCCATCACCAAAGCAAACAACAACAGGCTAAGAGTGGAACCCTGATGCAACCCCATCAAGACAGGAAAATTCTCTGAGTCTCCTCCCACCATCCTCACCTAAGTCTTAGCTCCATTATACATGCCCTTGATTGCTCTAATATATGCCACCTGTACCCCACTCACCTCCAAGCATCTCCAAAGAACTTCCCTAGGGACTTTGTCGTATGCCTTCTCCAAGTCGATAAACACCATGTGCAGATCTCTTTTCCTTTCCCTATACTATTCCACCAGTCTCCGCACCAGGTGAATTGCCTCTATCATCGAGCGCCCGGGTATAAATTAAAACTGATTTTCCGAGATAAACACTATCCTCCTCAACCTCAACTCAACCACTCTCTCCCAAATCTTTATAGTGTGGATCAATAACTTAATATCTCTATAGTTATTGCAACTCTGAATGCCACCCTTATTCTTATAAAGAGGGATCATAGTACTCCATCTCCAAGCCTTGGGCATTTTTGCTGACTTGAAAATGCCATTAAATAATTCAGTCAATCACCTTAAGCCAGCCTCTCCAGAGAACTTCCAAAAATCCACAGGGATCTCATTAGGACCCGTCGCCCTACCCCTATGCATCTGGCGAACAACCTCTCTGACCTCTTCTACCTTAAAACGACTTGATGTGTGAGAAAAATCTAACACATTTAATGTTTTTTATCTAAAAATAATTGTGAATTCTGAAGAAACTCTTGTTGTTTTGATGTGTTTGCTTGTGATATTGCAGAAAAAGGCTGAAGAAATGAGAATAAACAATAATGGAGCAAAAGAGTGAAAAATATGAGCAAAATAGAAGAAAACATGGCTGATGACCTCCGTGATAAGTCGTCAGCCTCCTGATAGACTATCAACATTAGCGTCAGCCTTAACCAAGGAGTTGCAGTTTGAGGAGTAGTTCTGACGACGCCGGTGATGTGGCATCAAAGTCGTGATAAGGCGTCAAGAATGGCGTCAACCTTAAGCAGAAAGTTAGCATGGAAGAAGATATCTAACGATGTTGGTGATACGCCGTCAGATCCCTGATGTGGTGTCAGCCACATCATCAGCCTAAGACAGAACCTAAAGGCAACTAAAGCCTCTCTGACGCCATCCGTGATAGGGCGTCAACTTCTTGACGCGGCGTCAGCCGGGGCGTCACCTATTCCAAACAATTTTATTAATTTTGTTATTTTATTTCCTTAATTAGGCTTTAGTATAAATAGTATCTTTTAGGGTTTTTAATAGAGAATTTATCTATCAGACGTTAACTCTAAGAAGAGAGACGTATTTTTGCTCTCTTTCATAAATTATTCTTGTATTTTCGTATCAACTATTTTTGGGGTTTCTACCTTGTGATTAAATCGGAGGAACTACTTGTTGTTTTCTACCCATTCGTAAGATTATCATTATAATCATGAATTCAACTTGTTATTTCGTTCATCAAGTCATGAGCGACTAATTTTATTAGCCGGAGTTATGGGATCCATGGATTAGGGTTTGATATGATACTAGGTGTTTAACGGATTCGAAAAGTAGTAAAACATCTTGAGATTTTGTTGTTTTAACTAAAATCTAGTGGTTGCAAACATTAGGTTATGCCTTAGGTTTTATTTTCTCCTAATTGAGAAATAGACTAGAGGACGTGAATTATCAACAGGGACTCGGAAGCTACCAACCTTCTGTTTAATAATTAATGCCGTAACTGGATTAATCTACCTAAGATAACATCCTATTGGAAATAGATAAGTTATCTAAGTTCGAGAGAATTAGATAATAAATTGTTTGGTGAGGTCGAGAGATAAGTCAGATAGTATAATCGTTAGGGATATTCTGTTGTTCTACTCATTCTGAGAATCTCTAGCATTACCTAGTATCTGTTAATTCCCGAAACCCTTGGTGAACATAGCTCTGGTTTCCCATTTATATTGATTACAACACTAAAGTTCAGAAAGTGAAAATTGATTCACTGTGAACCTTAAACCCCCATCTTTCGAAAATGGTAAACTATCAGTAAAGCATTTTGTAAACAAATTGACGTTCATACCTTATTCCCTGTGGGATTCGACCCCAACCTAGTTGGGTTTTATATTGACAACGATCGCTTACACCCATTCAAGAGTGTAATTTAAGCGTTATCACGTCTACAATAACTAAAATCATGACACTTCTATGTGTGCTCCAGCTGATACCTTACAACCCT
The DNA here is from genome assembly GCA_030864215.1 of Capsicum pubescens. NCBI lineage: Eukaryota > Viridiplantae > Streptophyta > Magnoliopsida > Solanales > Solanaceae > Capsicum > Capsicum pubescens. Next base: position 82,299,139 of record CM061543.1, on the reverse strand, counting down.
AAGAAGACACAAAACAACCCCCCAAAATGTCACAAAACACACCACAAACAGAGAGCCCAAGGAACCAAGTCTCGGCCACAAATGACAACACAAGAATGAGAAGAAAATCCAAGAATGCTTCAACAATAGAGAGATAGTAACATGTATTACCACACCAAAATAGCAACAACACTACAATAATGTGATTAACAATAAGCTTACAATAACAACAACCAACAATTACAAGAGGAAAAGACACAACTACTACAAGATGACAACAAAAAGTAAAGGGATAGATAGTTAGACAAAGGTGGTGTAAATCCTAGTAACCAAAGAGTACATTAAACTCTAATACCCCTAACACCTCCACACACAATCACCAAAATCTTACGATGACACAAGAGAGGATTCCACAACTCAAACGCCAAGGTTTCTCAAAAATAAGAAATCACAAGAGATTCCACCCTTGAATTGCTATCCTAGTTACAAGTTTAGGTTTGGCTCAAGTAGAGAGAGGACTTTGGTGTTTCAAATGTCAAGAATTACAACAATAATCAACTAAGTCATGAAAATCCATAATACTAAACTATATATAGTCTCCTTATTACATAAAAGATGAAATGACCAAAATACCCTTAATGAAAATGAGCACCCCTCTAGTGTAATAAATAAGCAAATAAGGCGGCTTTGGTGTGTTTTTGATCCTTCTCACATCTCAACATTGAACTTCCTAGGATGATACTTTGATGCACTTGTACACACGTTGATATTCATAGTCGTACTTGTATCATCCTCTCCATTTTGAGAGGAATTTTCCACCAAATTCAAGAAATCATCATCGGCAAGCTGTCATCTTTTCATCATCACTTCATTGCTCTTCCTAAGGTTAGGATGTTCAATCAAGGGTCCCATGATATCATCAAGCATGATAATTGGATTTATATGTTCTACAACCTGCACATAAGAAGATTTGATACTAGGCAAAGTGCTAGTATCTCGGTTAGTAATCAACAAAGAGTCCTTGTAGGCAAATCCCACAATCCTAACTCTCAGCTTCTCTCCTTATTCATCCTCCTCACTCTAGGATTCTTCTTTCATAACCTCACTAAGCATGACTTTCCTTGCCATATACATATTCACTACAATCTCACCTTCACACAACCAAACATCTTCCTCATCCCCCTCCTTTGGCTCCTCGGGTTCTACCTTTTCTCCATCTTGAGATTGATCATCAATCTCCTTCGGTTCAAGTCCCACCTCCTCCCCAAGAAAGTATAATTTTCACTCCCTTAGGATCACATTTCTCCTATTTGGACACTTGTTAGACTTGTGTCCCCAACCTTGGCATTTAAAATATTAAAAGCCCTTAGAACTAGAAGAAAAATGCGGTTTACCTTTATTTCTTAGAGGGTACCTTTGGTGAGCCTTGTTTTCAGCTTGTGCAGCCTTATCCTCGGTTTTATCCACATTGGATGGGTTATTTTTGTCCTTGTTCCAACCCGAGGGAAATTTCCCTTTGAGCTTGAGACTCGGTTTCTCCCGTAATTCCTTCTCAACTTCCAAGGTGGCTTGGAAGATGGCATCAATGGTGTCAAACTTGTGAAGTGTCAACCGTGAGGCAATGTCCCTATTCAACCCCACCTTGAATCGAATGATGTCATGGCTTACTTGCTCCCCTTGGTGATCAAGTTTTAAAATGAGTTATTGGAATTCATCATAGTAAGCCACAACGCTTTTGTTCCCTTGCCTCAAGTTATACAACTTAGCAAGGAGATCTTGATGGTAACTCTAGGGTAAGTACCTTTGTCTCATGAGGTACCTTAACCTAAACCAAGGAGAGGGCTTCCCCTCAATCAAAACATTTCCAAATTGCTTTACATACTCCCACCACGTAGTAGCATAACCCTCAAAATGTGCAATCGCATAACAACTTTTTTTCTCCTCGGTAAGGTCATTAACTTGGAAGATTCTCTCACAAGTGGACTCCCAAGCGAGAAATTCTTCCGGATCGCTCGCACCTTTGAATGTTGGAAGCCCCACCTTGATGGTATTTATACCTACATCACGGTTTTGGTTCCCTTGTTGGTTCCAAAGACCAACTCTTCCTTCTCGGCTGTGAACTTCCCTTGGATCACCTTGCCTACCCCTCATATCTTCCCTTCTCATGTAAACATCATCATATGGTCCATAAAAAGCATGTTTTTCTCCTCTACCATACCCCTCAACATGGACAGGTCTATTTGGGTTAAGTGGAGCTTGTAGCAGCGGGATTGGATTTGGATAGTGAGGTCTTTGGTTAAGTAGATTTTGGATGAGAGGGATCGGGTTTGGTGGTGGTATTTGGGTTACAAGTCCTTGTTGGACTTGGTGAAGTGGAGGGTTTCTTGGTCTATCATGATCTCAGATTTAGGAGTGAGGGTTGGTTTGAGTTGTCGCAATAGGTGGATATAACATTTCGTGCATGGCCTCGGGAGTACTAGTTGGTGAAATATGTCGAGGGGTAGAAGGTCGGATTCTTTGGCTTTCCACTCTGTCCAATCTCCCACCCATTATTTACACTTCACCCTTTATTGATACCACATCCGAGTCTAGTTTTTCAATACCCGCGGTCATCCTAGCCGTGTCTCGGGACATAGCTTCAAGGCGAGCCAAAATGATACTAGTAGCATTGTGTTCCCCCGTGGGTTGAGAGTGTGAGGTCTCGGGTTACATAGCACCAAAAAAGTCCACAATGTCACACACAACACACCAAAAAAGGTTCAAGTCTTTGAACCGCAAGCAACAACACCACACAAACGGCAACAAGAAAACTAAACAAGTTTACAAGACAAAAACACACTTTGTTGTTGAAAAGAATTTGTTACAAGACTTTGATGTTCAATAATACACCTTTAAGGAAGATATTTTGGCTATGGTATAGGATTACAAGACTTGAGACTCTCTTTTCAAGATTCAAAAGATTTCCACCAACTTTCTACCAACTTGCACTCTTTTGGCAAGACAACTTTTTGGGGTAGTCTTATCTCTTTCCTCTTTTGTCTAAGTTTGAAAAGTGCCTTACTCCTTTTTGGTAACTTGCTTTTTGGAGGGCTCTTTTTTTTCTTCTACTTTGGTGTAGTCTTGGATTATTTTCAAGACAAACACAAAGTATTATAATTATTTTCTCTCTTCAAGATCAAACAACAACTTCTTCAACACAACACAAGAACACAAGATGAACACCACCAACAACAAGAAACTGTCCACTTAACACCACAACACAACCGGAATCTTGCTCAAGAACTTGGGTGGTAGACTCAATAAGTGTTGAGGAGAAAGGGAACCAACACTAGAAACAAACTAAGACATCAAAACACACTCAAATCAATACACAAATCTCATCCAAACACAACAACAACAAGAAGAACATCCGGCCAAGAACAAGAACACTTCAACACTTTTATTTTTTTGACTAAGAGAGCCCAAGATTGGAAGTGTAGGAACACAACCAGCCTTGGTTTTGATACCAAATGATACCTTACAACCCCAAGAAGATACAAAACATCCTCAAAAAATGTCACAAAACACATCACAAACTGAGAGCCCAAAGAACCAAGTCTCGGCAACGAATGACAACACAAGAATGAAAAGAAAATCCGATAATGATTCAACAATGGAGAGATAATAATGTGTATAACCACACCAAAATAGCAACAACAGTACAATAATATGATGAACAATAATCTTACAATAACAACAACCAACGATTACAAGAGGACAAGATACAACTACTATAAGATGAGAACAAAAAGTAAAGGGATAGATAGTTAGACAAAGGTGGTGTAAATCCTAGTAACCAAGGAGTACATTAAATTCTAAGACCCCTAACACCTCCAAACAATAGAGGATTCCATAACTCAAGTGCCAAGGTTTCTCAAAAACAAGCAATCACAAGAGATTCCACCCTTGAATTGCTATCCTAGTTACAAGTTTCGGTTTGCCTCAAGTAGAGAGAGGACTTTGGTGTTTCAAATGTCAAGACTTACAATAATAATCAACTAAGTCATGAAAATCCCTAATACTAAACTATATATAGTCTCCTTATTACATAAAATATGAAATGACCAAAATACCCTTAATGAAAAGGGGGCGCCCCTCTAGTGTAATAAATGAGCAAATAGGGCGGCTTTGGTGTGTATTTGATCTTTCTCACGTCTCAACATTGAACTTCCTAGGATGATACTTTGCTTCACTTTTACACGCGTTGATCTTCATAGCCTCACTTGTATCATCCAGATCCCCTAAAATAATAACTCTATCCCCTTCTTCATTCAATAACCTATCGAAGTACGACTGCCATCTCTTCTTAATGTGCCCATCCTCCACCAATACTCTACCATCCTCCCTCTTAATGCATTTCACCTGGTATAGGTCATGACCCTTCCTATCCCTAGCCTTATCAAGCCTAAACAACCTCTTTCCCCCTCTTTTCTCCTCTAACCCCACATACAAGCTCTCGAATGCTGCCGTCTTAACCGCCGTGACTGCTAACTTAGCATCCTTCCTAGATATATTGTACTACTCCCTATTAGCCCACTACTCATATTCATCCCTACTCTCACCCAACTTACCATATGCCCCCTTCTTAATCTCCACTTTCTTCCTCACTTCTTCATTCCACCACCAATCCCCCCGACGATTGGTATTAAAGCCTAGTAGATAAAGAGTGAGATAGAATCTCAAATATACAACAAACTATTGTTATTTTATTCTATAGGTACGCAAAATCTGTATATGCAGAACAACAACTTCAACTATAGTTCAAGTATAAACAAAAACACAATGAAATATATCATATACCCTCAACACAAGATCAAAATGACCTTTCCAAGAGGTGTATTTTATTTTTTTAGAAAATAGATGAAACAGAAATGAATAAGGCCAAGTCATCCGAATTCACGAAGTTTCCTTAAGGAAATAATTCCCCTCACTGTACCCAAGGTTATGGATTTTTTCCTCCTAGGATAAAATGGCCTTCAATCTAAATATAGCGGTACCTCAAATATTTGGACTCGTCGAATGCACTCAATAGTTTAAATGATCATACAGAATTTTTAAAGAGAAGAAGAGTATTTTTTATTCTGAAATTTCGTATCAAAACCTGTGAAAGAAAGCAGGTTTTATAGCCATAACATGCCTCTTCTGAAAAGAGGCAATGGTTTATATCAAAGGTTACATATGTTCTGTAAATTTATGTCTGTTCATCCAAAGATTGCATCTTTTCCTGAACAATCATCCTCTCCATGAATCAGTGTGTCCTTTTGCTGAAGGATTGCATCCTTCTGAAATAACACATCAGTTCAAAACAGTGGAGCTATTTTAAAGCATTAGTTCTGTTTGGAATTACAAAAACATTAGTTCAAAATTTCTGAAGCATTACATCTGCTGCTGCATGCATGCATAAATAAAGAATACTATTGCATTTTGATAGATTTGGATCATCAAATAAAATTTATCCAAGAAGATAGATCTCATCGATTGATCATTTAAGAAATGCAAATCCAAATCCGAAGCTGAGACGAGCGAGCGATGATGGCGATGGCACGAGGCATCTCTTATTCCTTGCCTCACTTATCCATGTGGGAGTGTGTGTTACAATATAAACACTTTAAAGCTTCTTTCTCCCACCAATGTGGGAGAATTTAGTAAGCTTTTCTATTTTGAGTACATTTTCCATATTGGTGTGATCTCAATTTTTCTCGTCCACTTGGTTTTCTCCATTTTCCATTCACACCTCTCATTTACTATGAACCCAAAAATCCCTCACATGAATGGGGAATGACTATTTTTCATAAAATTTTTACGGACAAGTATATGATCATCAAACAAAGATTGATTGCATCTGGATAAGTGGGTTTCCCTTTGAACTTTCTGTAGTGAACATGCATCGGATGCACTCGGTCAGTCGGTAGATTTTATATCTTTGAACCGTCGAGATTTAATGTACACCTAGACAACACATGTCACACAACCAACCTTTTATCGTTTATGGTTCTCATGGTTTTGTTTTTTTCAGCCATGAACATATTCCGGTTTCGTGAGAGCTTAGAGAATAGGCCTTTACTAACATTCTCCTTGAAACGGCTTCCACTTTTCCCTCAAATAGGTGATTTCTAAATGTTCAATCCTATAGATTAAACTATTTGGTCAAATCTGCCAAATTTAGATAATCATTAAAAGACTTTTCACTTTAAGTCTTATCCTTGATTACTATACATTGTCTACATCATGAGAATGAGTTAGGTAATTGACAATGTTGAACCTGTCAGACATAACTTTGTTTGATCTCCTTGAACCTGGCTCTTGGGATCTCCAGTCTGCTAGGTAGAGTTACCGCCATGCTGACTTGTCCTAAGCCTTAAACCCATTTCCTTGGATGTCCTTTCCATTCTTTCTCTAGATAGTCCTTTTGTAAGTGGACCCAACATATTTTCCTTTGACTTTACATAGTCAACAATGATAATTCCATAAGAGAGAAGTTCCCTAATGGTATTATGTGTCTGTCGTATGTGATGAGATTTACTGTTGTACATCATGCTCCCTGCCCTACCTATTACCGCTTGGCTATCACAGTGTATACATACTGGTACCACTGGCCTGGGCCAATAAGGAATATCTTCTAAGAAATTCCAGAGCCATTCTGCTTTTTCACCAACTTTATACAATGCGATAAATTCAATTCCATTGTAGAGCGAGCAATACAAGTCTGTATGGATGATTTCCAAGAGACTGCTAAATACATATCCACTTATAGATTTTACTTCATTCGATTCGGTGATCCAATTTGCATCATTATATCCATTAAGTACCGCGGGATATTTATTATAATGCAAAGCATAATCTTGAGTGTATTTAAGATACCCCAAAACTCTTTTCATTGCCATCCAATGAGTTTTGTTGGGATTACTCGTGTACCAACTCAATTTACTAATAGAACATGCTATGTCTATTCGTGTACAGTTCATTATATACATTAAACATCCCAATACTCTTGCGTACTCCAATTGTGAGTCACTTTCACCTTCATTCTTTTGAAGTGCAAAGTTCACATACAATGGAGTCTTGGAAATACCAAATTCCATATATTTGAACTTGTCAAGTACTTTTTCGGTATAATGATACTGTGACAATGCTAACCCTTATGGAGTTCGATGAATTCTTATACCTAAGATCACATCTGCAACTCCAAGGTCTTTCATATCAAACTTGCTCTCGAGCATTCATTTGGTTGCATTTTTGTCAGAAATGTCTCTACTGATGATCAACATATCATCCACATATAAACAAACAATGACTTGGTGATTTGGAGTGTCTTTAATATATACACATTTATCACATTCATTTATCTTGAACCCGTTTGCCAACATGCTTTGGTCAAACTTTGCATGCCATTGTTTAGGTGCTTGCTTTAGTCCATACAATGACTTAATAAGTCTACACACCTTATTTTCCTTTCCTGGAACCACAAAACCCTTAGGTTGTTCCATGTAAATTTCTTTCTCTAATTCTCCATTTAGGAAAGCGGTTTTCACATCCATTTGATGGATTTCAAGACCATATACTGCAGCCAAGGAAATTAACATTCAAATCGATGTTATCCTTGATATTGGCGAGTATGTATCGAAGTAATCAAGGCCTTATTTTTGTTTGAAACCTTTTACTACAAGTCTTGCCTTGTATTTTTCAATAGTACCATCCGCTTTCATCTTCCATTTGAAGATCCATTTAGAACCTAAAGGTTTATTTTTGAGAGGAAGATCAACCAATTCCCATGTATGGTTGCTTAAGATTGAATCAATCTCACTATTGACTGCCTCTTTCCAAAAGAATGAATCTGAAGATGCCATCGCTTCCTTAAATGTTTGAGGCTCATTTTCTAAGAGAAATGTTACAAGATCCGATCCAAATGAAGTAGACGTTCTTTGATGTGTACTACGTCTTGGATTTTCTTCATTATGTACATTCTCACTTGGTTCATCTCGAGGTCATTTAAATCCTCCACTAGACTATTCATGTCTAATTTTATATGGGTAAATGTTTTCAAAGAATTCAGCATTGTCTAATTCAATTATCGTATTTTCATTAATATCCAAATGTTCGGATTTATGAACCAAAAATTGACGTGCTTTACTGGTTTTAGCATATCCTTTAGACACATAGTCCACCGTCTTAGGTCCTATTTTAACCCTTTTGGGCATAAGAACTTGGAACTTTTCTAGGCACCACCACACTTTGAAATATTTCAAGTTGGGTTTTCTTCCTTTCCATTTTTCATAAGAAATGGATTATGTTTTACTATGGGGAACTCTATTGAGTATACGATTGGCTGTAAGGATAACCTCTCCCCATAAGTTTTGCGGTAAACTAGAACTTATAAGTAAGGCATTCATCATTTCCTTCAAAGTTTGGTTTTTCCTTTCTGCAATTCCATTAGATTGAGGTGAATACGGGGCCGTAGTTTGATGGACGATTCCATTTTCTACACATATTTCGGCGAAGAAAGATTCATATTCTTCGCCCTTATCATTTCTTATCATTTTTATCTTTTTATCTAACTGATTTTCAACTTCAGTTTTATATTGTCTAAATGCATCTATTGCTTCATCCTTACTATTTAGCAGATAGACATAACAATATCTCGTGCAATCTTCAATAAAAGTTATGAAATACTTTTTCTCACCATGTGATGGTGTTGACTTCATATCACAAATGTCAGTGTGTATTAAGTCTAAGGGATTGGAATTCCTTTCAACGGACTTATAATGATGCCTTGCATACTTTGATTCCACACACGTTTGACACTTTGATTTATTGCATTCAAAGTTTAGAAAAACTTCTAAGTTAATCAGTTTTCCTAATGTTTTGTAATTAACATGGCCTAAACGTTCATGCCATAAATCATAAGACTAAAGCAAATAAGAAGAATTTGAACTTTTATTTATTTCAACAGTCTTCATCTTATTAAGGCCTTTCATCAGATAGCCTTTTCCTACATACATTTCTCCTTTCCTAATTATAATTTTTCCAGAAACGGTTACGCATTTGAATCCGTTCTTGTCTAGAAGTGAAACAGAAATTAAATTCCTACATAACTCCGAAACATACAAGACATTGTTAAGTGTTAAGACCTTTCCTGAAGTCATTTTCAAGCATATTTTTCCTGTTCCTTCTACCTTAGCAGTAGCGGAGTTAGCCATGTAGATCATTTCCTCTACTTGAGCTGGAGTGAATGACGAAAACAACTCTTTGTTGGCACATACATGGCGGGTGACACAAGAATCCATCCACCATTCGTGAGGATTCCCCACCAAGTTGCATTCTAAGAACATAGCAAATAAATCATCGCATTCTTTATTGGATTCAATCATATTTGCTTGATTTTTTTTCTTGCCTTTCTTCGAGGCACGGAAATCCGTGGACTTGTGGCCAATCTTGCCACAATTGAAGCATTTTCCCTTGAATTTATCCTTGGGTTGATTGCTTCCTTATTCAACTTTCTTTCTTTTCTTAGAATTATTTTGGTCATCTTCTACAATATGTGCTCCATTAATCGTAGAATTCCGTTTTAACCTTCTCTCGACAGCTTTATTGTCCTCTTCAATATGCAGTTGGACAATAAGATCTTCGACAGTCATCTCTTTGCGTTTATACTTCAAGTAGTTTTTGAAGTCTTTCCACAAAGGTGGTAGCTTGTCAACTATCGCTGCTACTTGAAATGCATCATTCACCATTAAACCTACAAAACAGTTTATGTGAGTATTAAGAACTTTTTTAATTTGTTCAACTAAGGTATTTTTCAAAAATATACCTTCTGCTAGGAGATCATGTACGATGACTTGCAGCTCCTGCACTTGAGAGACAACCAATTTGCTATCTATCATTTTAAAGTCCAGGAACCGTGCAACAAGGAATTTCTTAATTCCCGCATCCTTTATTTTATATTTTCGTTCAAGTGCCCCCCACAATTCCTTCGATGTCTTAGTTCCACTGTAGACATTGTAGAGGTTGTCTTGGAGACCACTCAGAATATAATTCCTGCAAAGGAAGTATGAATGTTTCCAAGCTTCTACAATTATGAAACGCTCTCTGTCCGAGGTTCCCTCGGGCACCTCAAGAGCGTCTTCGCTAGTGAACCGTTGAAGACACAAGTGGTGAGGTAAAAGAACATCTTTTGCAGCCATCGTTTAAAGTCAATGCCCGTAAATTTTTTGGGCTTCTCTGCCGGTGCCATTGTAGGCGGAGCATTTGTGCGACTTGATGTGACAATATTAGTTGGCCCCACAGTCGTTGCCGCATCTTGCATTTGACTATCTCTTGTCATTTTTCCTGTCACCACAAGACAAAAAATACTTAGTATTCTAAGAATACTACTTATAAAGTTAAGCAACTTTAAACTTTTCTTCTTGTTTCTAGTTGACAATGAAGTTTTTATGACTTACAATTGTCAACCGAATGATCTTTAACTTGTGATGAAGTTTTCATGACTTCAAATCACTAGTTAAGTTCAGGCGGAGTAGAAAGTTAAAACTTTAATCTCTAAAAACAAGCTATACAAATTCTGAAACTTGTTTCCTTAAGATTATTATTTCCTTCTACGGGTACGCAGAATCTGTATATGCAGAGCAACAACTTTAACTAGAGTTCAAGTATAAACAAGAACACAATGATGTATATCAAATAACCTCAACACAAGATCAAAATGACCTTTCCAAGAGGTGTATTTTATTTTTTTAGAAAATAGATGAAATAGAAATGAATAAGGTCAAGTCGTCCGAATTCACAGAGTTTCCTTAAGAAAACAATTCCCCTCATTGTACCCGAGGTTATGGAATTTTTTCTCCCAGGATAAAATGGCTTTCAATCCAAATATAGCGGTACCTCAAATATTTGGACTCGTCGAACGCACTCAACAGTTTGAATGATCACACAGAATTTTTGAAGAGAAGAAGAGTATTTTTTATTCTGAAATTTCATATCAAAACCTGTAGAAGAAAGCAGATTTTTATAGACATAACATGCCTCTTCTGAAAAGAGGCAATGGTTCATGTCAAAGGTTATACATGTTCTGTAAATTCATAACTGTTCATCCAAAGATTGCATGTTTTCTTGAACAACCATCTCTCTCCATGAATCAGTGTGTCCTTTTGCTGAAGGATCGTATCCTTCTGAAACAACACATCAGTTCAAAACAGTGCAACTATTTTGATGCATTAGTTCTGTTCAGAATTACAGAAGCATCAGTTCAAAATTTCTGAAGCATTGCATCTGCTGCTGCATGCATTCATAAATGGAGAATACTATTGCGTTTTAGTAGATTCGGATCATCAAATAAAATTTGTCCAAAAAGATAGATCTCATCGATCGATCATTTGACAAATCGAAATCTAAATCCGAAGCCGAACCTGAGCGAGCGACGACGATGGAGCGAGCCATCTTTTATTCCTTGCCTCACTTATTCATGTGGGAGTGTGTTTCACAATATAAACACTTTAAAGATTCTTTCTCCCACCAATGTGGGAGAATTTAGTAAGCTTTCCTATTTTTGAGTACACTTTCCATATTGGTGTGATCTCAATTTTTCTCTTCCACTTGGTTTTCTCCATTTTCCATTCACACCTCTCATTTACTATGAACCCAACAACTATTGTTAGAGGTTACAAATCATGAGGCACCGATCAATGATGGATTTTTCAAGAGCTCTCAACAACGTTTAAAAGCTCAACACAAGCAACTATGAATCATGGAGCACGAGAATGCAACATTACTTTCTTGGCCAACTATGGGATATTGTTGGTGGCTCAGCTATTACTACACAACCTGATGCTGAAGCAGCAAAAAAGTGGAAGGTTAAAGCTGGAAAGGCCATCTATGCTCTTGGTGTAACAATCAAAGATGTGTTTCTATAACGGATTAAGAACTCCAAGACCCTTGAAGAAGCTTGGGACACGATGGAGATAATCTTTACGAACAAGAATAATGTAAGATTATAAAGGCTTGAAAATGAGCTTTTGTCGATCTCACGGTGGAATATGACGATCAGTCAATACTTCTCATTGGTAAAATCCTTATCCGATGAAATATTAAAATTAGATCCAGAAAATATTATCATAAAGACAAAAATGATGAAAATCATTATTCATGGTCTAAGGCCTGAGTACAAAGGAACAATTATAACCACGCGAGAGTAGGCCGCAAAACCAACTTTATATGAGTTGAAAAATCTTTTGGTGAATAAAAAAGACTGGGAGAAGACACTTTCTAGACTCTCCATAAAAGATGAAGCTATGAAACTCTTCAGCAAAAGACAAGACTATCAAAAAAAGGATGAGAAGAAAAGCTCACGACCAAGGAAAGACCAAAAAAAATCAACCTCAAAGACAAAGAGGTCAGCGACATAATAAGCAGGCAAATCAAGATTTTCACAAATGAAAAATAGAGAAGTGCTATAATTGTGGAAAAAAAGACATTATGCAAGAGACTGTCGGTACAGAAAAGCTGAAGGTAACGTCTGTACTTCTACCCAAGATAAAATAAACGAAGATAAGTTTGAAATTTTGATACTTTTTATGCAGTTGAAGAAAGCAATCAACATGAAGATATTCTCACCTCTCACTCCAATTAAGAATAGGAGCTTGCACTTGCAACTGCAAACTAGTTGATAATGAACATGATTGAATCGTTGATTCAGGATGCTCCAATCACATAACTGGCGAGAGAAAAAGCTTATTAACATGAGCGAATACAAAGGAGATCGAATAGTAGTGACTATAAATAATTCAAAAATGTCAATAACTCATATTGGCAAGACATTATTCGTGCCTCATCACAACTCGAGACGCGTGAAACTTTAGAATGTCTACCATATTCTAGGTATAAATAAGAACTTACAATCTATGTCGCAACTAAAAAATTCTGGATATTATGTCTTGTTTGGACCAAAAATTGCACAAGTACATCAAAACTTAAAAGTTATAAGCTCGCCAATCATGGAGGGGATGAGATTTAAGTCAATCCATTTCATGTCAACTGAAACAACTTATTTGGTATTTTATAAAGCACCAACATTGTGGCCCAAAGAAGTCAACATATCAGAGTCAATTGCTCTTGAGAAAAATCTATAACATAAGCTTGAAAAAGAAGGAAAAAAAAGTACGATAGAATCACAACAAGAGGTATGTGAAAAATACAAATCGCATATAAAAGAGATTTCTTCAAATGGAGAAAATAAGAGCCTACGGCAAACTGGAGTACATGAAGCTCTAAAAGAGTTTCAAGAAGCTTTCCAACTTCAATTAAGAAGGACAACATGATCAAAATGCTCAGATGTCAAGTATATAGATGCAATATTTGCAGAGCTAGTCAAGATAAAAAAGGCTACTGCCTTTGAAGAAGCTTCAAGAAGTAGTGATTGGAGAAATTCTAAGGAGGAAGAGATTTACAAAGTGCATGGACATCAGGATGCACTACTAAAAAAAGAGGAAAACCGACCACGTGTGGTCGGTTTTTTAAAAAATATATATATATTTTTAAAATTTATTATTATTTTATTAAAATAGGAAAAATGATTTTAAAAATAAAAAAATTCAAAATAAAACAACCACTTTATTTTAAAATTAAATAATTAATTTTATTAAAACCGTTTTAATTAAATTAATTAAAAAAACCCGACCACAAGTGATCGGTTTTAATTAAATTAATTAAAAAAAATCGACCATAAGTGGTCGGTTTCTTTTAAAATTAGTTAATTAATTTTATTAAAATCCACCACTAGTGGTCCTTTTTTTAAAATTAATTAGTTAATTTAATTAAAACCGACCATTTTCTGATTTTTTTTTTAAAAATAAAAAGCAACAAATGAAACAACATACAATACAACAACAACAACAACAACAACAAAAAACCAAGTGTATTCCTACACAACATACAAAATTCTACTACACAACACATACAAAATGTCCAACAAAAGTGTAAAAGTGTAAAAACTACAACAAAATGTCCAAATCCAAAGTACAACACATACAAAAGTATAAAAACTACCACCCATCTTCATCGTCATTGTTTTCGTCTTCCGCATCCTCATCTGTGCTGATATCATCCAGTGGGCCTAGACCTTTTGCAGCCCAAACTGCATCACCAGGACATAGAGGAATAATCCCTGCAGTCTGAATAAAAGAGCAGAATTGCTCCTGCAATAGCCTGATTTGTGATGCTGTTTCCTCCTCCTTATTCTGCACCCTCTCTCTCTGTTCAGCAAACTCTTCAGTGAGTTTAGAAGCCGTATTTTTTAGTACTTCAATGATTTCTCTATCAACTGAAGAGGTATAGGATGTAGGACCAGACGAAGATCTAACATTCTCACCAAAATAATTTATGTAGTATCCGTAGTAATGACCTCTAACTGCAGGACCCACAGTTTGTTTCGATAACTCCTCCACTACATATTGGGGTATTGGGTCACCCTGACTTTCAGGAGGCTGACTACTACAAAACTCACTAAGGAGCTGCCTATATTTGTTCTATATTCAAAATAAAGTTAAAATTAATAATAAAAAAATATTAAAGTACTTATACTTGAATAATACTCCCTTCGTTTAAAAAAGAATGACCTACTTTACTTTTTAGTCCGTTTAAAAAAGAATGACCCCTTTCCTTTTTTGGCAATACTTTAGTTTCAACTTTCCACATGATATGTTTAGGACCACAAGATTAAAGGGCATTTTGGTACATTTGACACAACTTTAATTTAAAGCCACAAGATTCAAAAGTCTTCTTTATTTTCTTAAACTTTGTGCCAAGTTAAAGTAGGTCATTTTTTTTGAAACGGAGGAAGTATCAACTTTGAGAAAAAGATTCATAAATTCAAAATTTGATTCTTACATAGGCAGCTTTTGCACGAGGCTCAACCCAGACATCTTTATCAGTCAGGTTCTTTTTCTTCCTCACATATGTCTCCTCGAATAGCTCATCGTGTGGTATCTTCCTACCCTTTTTTTCTTGCATATGAAAAAATTATTAATATTTAAATAATTAAAAATTTAAATAGAATCAAACAATTAAAACTGTTAAAGTTACATACCTTTTTTCCTCCACAATAATCATACTAACTGCACTCGCAGTATGTAGGGAGCCATCCTTGAATGATGCCCGTGCTTTCTTTCCTTTCTCCTTCAACAATTGGTATTCTTCGCTATTCCAATAGCGAATATACTGTTTCCATAAGGATTCATTTATCCAGTCAGGTTGTACCAACTAACCGTTAAATCTAGATCTAGCTCTTCTGTAAAATTTTCTCTTTATAGCACATTCATTCGCTTCACCCCACTAATAATATTTCTACAACAAAAACATAAATATAATATTCAATATTTTTTTCTAACAACGTATTAAGTAGTCGATAAGTTAAATCCTTACATAAAATTCGTTAAACATTCTTTCTCTGTCATTTTCTGAAACCTTTTGCCAATTGGTCCAGTAGCCGTTGATGTGCCGACAAATGCATTTACTCGTAGTTTTTCCAACTCCAGTATCCGGCTTAAATCTACAACACAAGATCAAACAGTAATTTCATAGAGCATAATAATACAGTAATGAAAAATAAACAATGTTATTATATTTAGAAATCTTACCCTGTTCCATAATGAATAAGATAATGCCTCCCTTAATCATCTCTATCTCCAAGTTGCGGAACAAGTGCTGGTGGATGCACTGGTGTGGGAGGATTTGATGCACCGGATAGAGTGACTCCAAGATAAAGATCCGACAACCCAATAGATCCAGCAGAATCACTGTGTGAACCTGGGTGACTGCTACAGGAGGGTACTGACGATGGTAGATATCCGGATGTTCCAGCGGTCGTCCTATAGTACTATGATGGCGGTGGCACGGTGATAGGAGATGAATGAGTCGGTGTAGAGCCATGAAGTGGCACCACATGCGTAGAAAAAGGAACCGAATGTTGAGACAACCTAAAATATGAGGGTCGTGCTGACGCATCAGCAAACCGGCCCTCAGATATATGAATACCTATCGGTCGTCTATAAGGTGGAGGTTGTTTTTTCTTTTTTGTTTAACTAGGATCAACTTTTCCCTTACCTTTGTCACGTCTACCTAACATCTAAATTATGTAAAGTTAACAAGTAGTTATTTCTTACAAAATGAATATATAAGAAAATATTTCAAGTAACTAATTTCAAGTTACTAATTCACATTTCAAATTGCTCCAACAACACGAGATAAACAAGAATATTTTTATTACTATATGAATTATGAAAAAGTGAAAACAACAATCTTAAACATTATATTACATATCAATCTTAAACAAGAAACATAAAGGTAACATATAGTACAAAGCATAAAGACATCAATACATAATAAATATAATCTAGACAAACTAGTCCTCTTCTTCTGAAGACTCTCCACTAAACCATTCACCCTCTTTGAAAGTTTCCTCATCTCCTACCCACGTAGCCTCTTCTTTCGCAATATTAACTTCTTCAAATATATTTTCTGGGTGATTCAAACTATCCACTAAGTCAATATTCACTGGCTGGTGATCAATCTATATTCATTTTGATACGCAGTCTCCAACATATTCTCAATTTCTACCCGTCCTATAGGCTTTGTTTTGATTACAACCCACCAATCAGACTTATTACTGTGCAACGAATAAGGAGCATAATACACTTGTTTAATATTTTGCACTAGAACAAATAAATCGTAAACAAGATACGACCTATTGTGCTTTACTTCAATGATGTTATGCTCCTTATGTAATCTTGTGCCTCTTGTGCTTGGATCAAACCACTTACATCGAAAGAGGATAATTTTTTTTATTGGAAAACCAGCATACTCCAGTTCTAAGATCTCGTATATGATGCCAAAGTAATCAACATCATCATCACCCTTAACCCAAACACCACTATTGTTTGTTTTCCTTGTTCTGGAGTATTCTTCGGTGGAAAATTTAAACTCATTTACTGTGTAATGGGACATTGCATGAGCTTCAACTGGACCCAAAGAAATATCTATCAAGAACTGATCATATGCGGCTGCATTTGGTGACTGGTGTACTTAAAAATATTATACATATATATATATATGTTAGTTGAGAAATGTGTAAATGTTTAAAATTTATAGAAATATTAATATACTTTCGAACCTCATATGTAAACCATGTTGCAAAGGATGCATACACTTGATTTCATGGAATTAAGTCTTAAATGAATTGAAGATCCAACATACGAAACACAATTAGTTTCTTTAAGGGAATGAGTAAACAAATAAGATATGTTAAAATTTTAATTTCCGTACTTAAAAAAAGGCTCAACTTTCGAGCAATTCAGCAAGACATACAAAGTTGCTGATTTGCGCTCCGTGGGAGTGAGCCGGCAAAATATGATCTTTTTAGCCTTACAACCAGATTGATTAAAAATTAATATCGGTTGCAGATGAGGCTCATTCACATCATCCTGATGACGATTCGGTTGATTTCTTGAACAAGCAACTTCATCACGAAAGTAGTATGAACAAAATTGAGACATTTCTCTTGAAAGATATGCTTCAACTATAAAACCTTCCACCCTATGTTTGTTTTTGGGACCCCTTTTCAATTTTCCAATTGCCCTGCATAATCTTAAGATTAGATGTTTACTATATTAAAAAAAGATATGTATGAATTTAAATATGTTACAATTTCTTACCGTTCGAATGGATACATCTACCTAGTTTGAACTGGACCACCTAACTGAGCTTCGTGCACATGGTGAATGGGAAGATGTTCCATCACATCGAAGAAAGCTAGCGTAAAAATCTTCTCCAGTTTGTTGGTAATAACAATAGTATTACTTTTTATTCGCGCCAGATTTTCTTCTTCTAATGTGGTGACACATAAGTTTTTGAAGAACAAACTAATCTCTGCTATTGGTTTCCATATGATTTCAGTTAAACCAATAAAAGAAATTGGAAGTAATTGTTTCATGAAAACATGACAATAATGGCTTCATATTCCATGCAAGATTTCTTGTGCCATATCAACCCTCTTTTCCAAATTTGAGGCATATCCATTGGGCATCTTCAAACTTTGGATCCACTCACATATTTGACGCTTTTGGTCCAACTTGAATGTAAAACTAGCCTTGGCCTTAAGAACATTGCCATTGGGACCCTCCTGTAAGTGTAATTCTCTGCGTTTGCAATATTCAGGTAAGTCAAGTTTGGCCTTAGAATTATCCTTTGTTTTGCCGGTGATATCCATAACTGTGTTGAACAAGTTGTCAAAATAGTTCTTCTCAGTATGCATGGCATCAACATTATGTCTAAGTAAATTATCTGGCCAATATTGTAACTTTCAAAATATACTTTGCTTAGTCTAGTTATGCGAAACGCCATAGCCATCCAGCCTATACAATGGTTCCTCGCTGACTTTAGGCAAATCCTGAACTATCTCCCAGATGTCATGACCAGATAGCCTTGGAGGTGGACCATTATGTTCCCTTCTATTCCTTCTGAATGCATTCTTGAGTCTTCTAAATTCATGATCAGGTGGTAAAAAACAACGATGACAATCAAACCATGAATTTTTTCTTCCATGTCTCAATGTGAAAGATTTTGTTTTTTTCATGCAGTATGGACAAGCCAACTTTCCAGCTGTCATGCACCCAGACAGTATTCCATAAACAAGAAAATCATTAACAGTCCACATTAGCTATGCACATAGATTAGAATTCTATTTAAGTGAGATGTCCTAAGTTTCAACCCCCTCATGCCATAAAATTTAAAGTTCATAGATCAAAGGTTACAAGTAGACATCTATTCCTCTTTTTCGATTACACGAGCTAGGAACAACACAATTTAGAAATATATAGGGACTAGTCATCAACATTTCAGAAGAAAGATTATACTGGGTGATAAATATAGGACAACATGAATATGATACAACACTAACTGAAAAAGGAGAGAAGCCATCTGCATATAATCCCAAATGCATATTTCGTGGCTTAGCTGTAAAATCTGGATAAGTTGCATCAAAATGCTTCCAAGCCTCTCCATTATATAGATGACACATAATACCAGTGAGCCTTCTATTTTCACTATGCCACCTCATATGAGGAACTGAGCTGTTTGAAACATACAACCTCTTCAACCTTGGTATTAAAGGTAGATAATGTATCGCCTTAATAGTAATTTTATTTCCACTACAACCACGCTTATATCGAGGGTGATGACAAAACTTACAGGACTCTAGGTTAGCATCTTCCTTAAAGTATAACATGCAACCATTTTCACAATAATCAATTCTAACCGAGGAGAGACCTAACTTTCACACCAATTTTTTTGACTTATAGAAAGAATCAGGAACCCAAGCCGGGTCAACTAACTCTTTAATAAGGTCTATCTTTAGTCTATTCCTCCTTCAACAATATTTCAGTTAAATTTAATACTTAATAATCTAACAACAACAGACAAACGAGAGTGCGAACACTCGTCAAACAAAGGATGACTAGTAGCATGCAATTGTTCATAGAATTTGAGCTCTTTTCTATTAGGAACATCTTCGACATTTTCCCTAAAGTCGCCCCCGTGTTGCATCCTAAAAGCATCGTGCACCATTTCTGTCATCTTAGTATCTTGATATTCATTATGCCCTGTAGACCTACTAATTTCTTCAACAACAAAGTTATTTTGCCCAGCATCACCATCAACAGCACACAATCTTAAAAAGTCCTCGTGAAATCCCTTTCTATAAAGATTTTCCTTCACAACGTCTTCTTTTAAAAGATCTATACCATCACATCTAACACAAGGACAATGAATAGCCCGAAAAAGTGACCAAGCATCAATTGTCTTAGCATGTTAAACAAATCGTCTGATACCTTCAACAAATTCCTCCCTAAGATCAATTCTATTTTCATTATTCCATTGATATATCCAGTTATAATCAGGTTCCATCTACATAATCAATCAGATTCAACTAATTAGATCAATTCACAAAAAGTTTGGCAAGTGATGACTACACTTTATCAAAATAAAAAATTCACCTTTAAAGTACCTACACTTAATCAATTTCAAGTGACTAAGTCACCTACCAAGTCACCAAACTTAACTACATTCAAAACAAAAAAAATCACATTTCAAGTACCTAAACTTCAACATTTTCAACTCAATAAGTCATCACCCAAGTCACTAAACTAAACCACATTCAAAATAAAAAATTAACCTTTAAAGTACCTACACTTTATCAATTTCAAGTGACTAAGTCACTACCAAGTGACCAAACTAAACCACATTCAAAATAAAAATTCACCTTTAAAGTACCTACACTTAGTAAATTTCAACTCACTAAGTCATCACCCAAGTCACCGAACTAAACCACATTCAAAACAAAAATTCACCTTTATAGTACCTACACTTTATCAATTTCAAGTGACTAAGTCATCTACCAAGTCACCAAACTTAACTATATTCAAAACAAAAATTCAGCTTTAAAGTACCTACACTTTATCAATTTCAAGTGACTAAGTCACCTACCAAGTCACCAAACTAAACCACATTCAAAACAAAAAATTCACCTTTAAAGTACCTACACTTAGTAAATTTCAAGTGACCAAGTCACCAAACTAAACCACATTCAAAACAAAAATTCATCTTTAAAGTACCTACACTTAGTAAATTTCAACTCACTAAGTCATCACCCAAGTCACCAAACTAAACCACATTCAAAACAAAAATTCACCTTTAAAGTACCTACACTTTATCAATTTCAAGTGACTAAGTCACCTACCAAGTCACCAAACATAACTACATTCAAAATAAAAAATTCACCTTTAAAGTACCTACACTTAATAAATTTCAACTCACTAAGTCATCACCCAAGTCACCAAACTAAACCACATTCAAAACAAAAATTCACCTTTAAAGTACCTATACTTTATCAATTTCAAGTGACTAAGTCACCTACAAAGTCACCAAACTTAACTTCATTCCAAAAAAAATTCACCTTTAAAGTATCTACACTTAGTAAATTTCAACTCACTAAGTCATTGTAACGCTCCGATTTTCGGAACCGGAATGCTACACGGTGCTTATAACCCCGAGGGACCACAAGCTAACCCATGACTGATATCTGTACTTGTATACTATAATTCATGACATAATAATGCGGAAAATATGCATAATAGGCCATAAGGTTCAACTAAAATAATATAACATCCATATGGGCAAAAAATATCCAAAACAACTAAAAATTGAATCTAAAATCTAAATCTGAGTGTAAATCCGAAAGCCTCTAAGTACTGTCTGAAATAAGGAGTTGAAGGAACTTGTCTCCAACTAACTCCATAAACTGATAACTGTCTAAAATAATAATGAATAAATCTAATCATATTGTCCTCGAATGAAGAGGACTCACTGAATCTCTGCGACTGGAAATGCTACGACTACTATTGATCTGGAGCTCGTGTCTCTGAACCTATGGTGTAACATGAAAAGAAAGCACCATAGCGCAAATGCGTCAGTACGAGGGGATGTACTAAGTATACGAGTGAGTTAGGCTAAATATAACTAGGGATTGCATGCATGAACAATGCTAACTGACTGACTGATATGAACGTAAGAGTGCAAACATACATACATAGTAACTAAGATCATGAGTACGTAATGGATAAATCTATACGCTAATACATGGATGGAACCGTAGTTTTGATAACATGGATGATTGTATCTAACATCCCTGAATCTGGTTGAACTCTCTGAGTTCCATGCTATAACTGAATTTGACCGTATCTAACAGTCCTGGTATACTGATATCTGAAGAATTATCTGAGTTCTTTACTGAGACTGATACTGAAACTGTGGGAGGTAGTTGTTTAACCGACATGCCCCATGTATACCATTACGGCTAAGCTGGGGTATAATCTCTACCCAGACTGGAGGGGTGTCAATACCACGCCACTGGTAAGGACAGTTCTGAGTGACCCTTATCTGGAAGGTACTCAAAGTGAGAATGGTGGGACCCTAAACTGACAGGTTAAGCCACCACATCAACCCTAATCTGACAGGCTAAGATGTCTCAACCTACGCTGGCTACGTAGTTCTGGAACACAAGGATGACTGCTAAGGATCACACCCTAAAACTGGTAGGTGAGTCCCCATCCTTGGGTTCACTCGGTGCTAACTTCTACTCCCATCTGAAGAGACTAAACATGATTCAACTGATTGTACATGGACAGATTAACTGACTTTCGTTGACTGACGGAGTAGTACTATTATCTGAGAGTTAACTAAGATCATGAGATTTCTGAGGTTTCCTGAGTCACATGACTGACTGAGTTCTATAGATTATAGCTTGACTGAGATTATCGTGACAACATGACATGGCTCTAGGCACACAACTATGTTTTTTAGGTACGAATATCCCCAGGACTTGATAGAAGGAAACTGACACACATGACATGACTTGATTCAAGATTTGAGTCCACAATTCATAATATCATAAGTAGGGGGGTATCATATTTCATATTGTTATTCAATATCTTAAACATTGTAGGGAATGCGTAGATATATTTTGTGTACATATTGTATATCTCCATTATCTTGCATGCTTCATACCACCATAATAGCAATATATGAAAAACATGGAATTCATATTGAAGTATATAACTAACATTAACTTGTCATTTCGACATCATAGAACCATACAAACATGAATTTTTAGCATCCTAAGCATTTTATCGAACACCTTGCATGCATTCTTTAAGGCATAGGTGGGTTTTATACTTGTACCATATTAAACCACCTAAAGTTCATGGTTTTCAATTAACAAACATATATATTCCATGAAAATACCTTTAGACATCACATTGAAACTTAAACAACAATCGTCAACATGTACATACTCATATCACCACAAAAAGTTTACAAAATAATATTTAAAACATGGTTCTTGAGCTCTATGAACAGATTGGATCCATAGATGAACACTACGCATACCTTAGTGATTGAATCTTGAAAGAGATCTAATGTTTCTGAAGGTTCTTAAAGAATTACTTAGGCTTGCTCTTGAGGAGATGATCTTGAGAGAAAACCCTAATCTTGTGGTTGAGAGTGTAAGAAAGGGTTTTTAAGATGCTTAACTGAAGAAAAAATGGGAAAAATTATGCCTCTTTAGGGTTATAAGTCGTGGAAGGTGAAGGAAAAAACCAAAATACCTTTATGAAATAAATTCCCAGTTGCTGAAAATCATAGCTGATGATATTTGTGACAACGCGTCAAAAGTGTGGTAAGCCGTAAAAAACGTCGTCACACAGGAGCTGGAATTGATGGTTTCTGCCTAAGTCTGATGACCTTCGTGGTAGGGCGTCACAAATGTGGTAAGCTACCATGAATGTCGTCACGCAGGAGCTGGATTCTGCCTAAGGATGACGACCTTCGTGGTAGGGCATCACAAATGTGGTAAGCTACCACGAATGTTGTCACACAAGAGCTGGATTCTGCCTAAGGCTGACGACCTTCGTTATAGGGCATCACAAATGTGGTAATCTACCACGAATGTCTTCACTTAGGAGATGGTTTCTGCCTAAGGCTAACGACCTTCATGGTAGGGCGTCACAAATGTGATAAGCTACCACGAATGTCGTCACACAGTTTCCAGCCTGACATGCTGGAGTAAAATAGGAATAACTCTTTGCTCCGATATCAGATTTAGGCGAAATTGGTATATTTGGAAGGATAATTCAATTATTTATCTGTTGATAGGTCATGATCTCAAAAATTCCAAGTATAATGAGATATATACTCGTTTGAATCTGACTATGGAAATATCTTTCTCAAGAATTCAATCGGTGAGGAATTTTTTGATTCGTCTGATAGCTGGGAGTTATTTGAAGCCTTAATATACATCTAACCTACTCATAAAACTATAAAATAATCATGATGTACTATGCATGAGCTTGGTACATGGCTCTAATATTGGTTTGGATTTTTCGGGGTATTACAGTCATCACCCAAGTCACCAATCTTAACTACATTCAAAACTAAAAATCCACCTTTAAAGTACACACACTTAGTAAATTTCAACTCACTAAGTCATCACCCAAGTCACCAAACTTAATTACATTCAAAAGTAAAATAGATAATACCCTATTACCCCCCTGAACTATACCCAAAACGGCAGAGACACACCTCAACTTAAAGGGGGTCCTATTACCCCCCTAAACTAATTAAAAGTGTAATTTTGACACCCTTAGTGCCTACGTGACACATACGTGGTACAATACACTAAATTGTTCACGTAGGGACACGTGTATGCCACGTATGTACCATGTAGTCACTAAGGGTGTAAAAATTACATTTTTAATTAGTTCAGGGGGGTAATAGGACCCCCTTTAAGTTGAGGTGTGTCACAGCTGTTTTGGGTATAGTTCAGGAGGGTAATAAGGTATTTTCTCAAACAAAAAATTCACCTTTAAAATACCTACACTTAGTAAATTTCAACTTACTAAGTCATCACCCAAGTCACCAAACTTAATTACATTCAAAACAAAATATTCACCTTTAAAGTACCTACACTTAGTAAATTTCAACTCACTAAGTCATCACCCAAGTCACCAATCTTAACTATATTTAAAAATAGAAAATCCACCTTTAAACTTCCTACACTTAGTAAATTTCAAGTGACCTACCAAGTCACCAAACTTAACTATAATCAAAATAAAAAATTCACCTTTAAAGTACCTACACTTAGTAAATTTCAACTCACTAAGTCATCACCCAAGTCACCAATCTTAACTACATTCAAAATAAAAAATTCACCTTTAAAGTTCCTACACTTAGTAAATTACAAGTGACTAATTCACCTACCAAGTCACCAAACTTAAGTACATGCAAAACAAAAAATTCACCTTTAAAGTAACTACACTTAGTAAATTTCAGCTCATTAAGTCATCACCCAAGTCACCAAACTAGTAAATTCACCTTTAAAGTCCCTACACTTGGTAAATTTCAAGTGACTAAGTGACCTACCAAGTCACCAAACTTAACTACATTCAAAACAAAAAATTCACCTTTAAAGTACCTACACTTGGTAAATTTCAACTCACTAAGTCATCACCCAAATCACCAATCTTAACTACATTCAAAACAAAAAATTCACCTTTAAAGTACCTACACTTAGTAAATTGCAAGTGACTAAGTCACCTACCAAGTCACTAAACTTAAGTACTTGCAAAGTAAAAAATTCACCTTTAAAGTACCTACACGTAGTAAATTTAAAGTGACTAAGTGATCAACCAAGTCCCCAAACTTAATAAATTTCAAGTGACCTTCTCACCTCACAAGTTATCAAACTAAACTACATTCAAAACAAAAATTTTCCATTTCAAGTATCTAAACTTCAACATTTTTAAGTCACTAAGTCACCTCCTAAAACAACAAACTAAACTACCTTCAATATGATAATTCACATTTCAAGTACCTACACTTAATCAATTTTAGCTCACTAAATCACCACCCAAGTCACCAAAGTAAACCACATTCAAAATTATTAAGCATAGAAAAATTCACACTAAAAAGTTCACATTTCAAGTACGCTTCAACAAATTCAAAATAACAGTTCACCTTCAAGCTAAGTAACCATACTTATTCACTTTTAAGTAACATATTTATTTATAGTATAATAAGTCAAACAATTGACCAAGTATAACAAAGCAAATACGTAAAGGTGTCGGATGTCCCTCTCACACTATATAATCATCACAAAATTCCTATGGCTTTCAAAGACTTCTATAGCGAACAATCCCAAACTAAACTACATTTAAAGACTTCATTATAAGAAAATAGAGAGAAATCAACTTACCTTTGCTTGGCCTAAATTAAAGTAAAAGAGATAAGTGGTCACCGAACTAGATTCAGATGTGCTGGTAGTGCAAAGATACTACATTAGGAGGAGAAGAATAATTTTTAGCCTTTCATTCAAAATAAAAATATTTAATAAACAGTATCCAAGCAGACGAATAATTTTCAACCGATAACACCTTCAATCCAACTAAACCCATATAAACAACAACAAGCAAAATCACAAAAGAAAATCAGGAATTTGAAAAAAATCACAACTAAAGATTCCAACTTTAAGAGATTTCTACCATGAATAACTTCAACCAATATCAAATACAACAAGCTAACCTTAAAAGAAAATCAAATCTCAAACGTTGACAGCTAAAGTTTCCAACTTTGAGAAATTCCAACCAATAATAACTTCAATCCAACCAAAAATAAATAAATAATCAAGAACCTAAAAAAATCACGACAAAATATTCCAACTTTGAGTGATTTAACAAAACTCATATAAAAAATAACAAACTAAAGTGCTAAACCATAAAAGTAAATCAAGAATATCAACAAATCACAACTAGAGATTCCAACTTTGAGGAATTCCAACCAATAATAACTTTAACACCACAAAATCCATATCAAAAGCTACCATAAAAGCAAATCAAGAACCTCAAAATTTCATATATAAAGGTTCAAAAGACTCAAATTTTAAGGGATTTATACCATGAATAACTTCAATCAAGAAAAACCCATATCTAAAACAACAAGCTAAACCACAAAAAGAATTAAAGAATTTTAAAAAAGTCAAAAAAGCAACAAAAATGTAGCCACAGATTTCTAATCTTCAAAAACACACAAATATGAAAAACACATAAAGAATTATGCTTCATACCGAGCTGTTGTTGCTGGAGTAGAGCGGGAGCAGTCGCCGGAGTAGTGTAATACCCCGTATATTTCTAAGCTAGAAAATGAACCGTTGTTCCTACACATGAAACCTCCTATCCTATGATTCATATTTGAGTCTATGAATTAGGATGAGTATCCTAGTGATAATAGATCTTATGATGTGTTAAGCATGTTCATAAGAGTCACTTAGAGTAAGCCAAGCTAAGAACTTTTGAATCCACCAAGTTTTCGTGTGTGATTTCACATAGCTCATCTTTGAACGAGTATAACTTGGTTTATAGGTGGTATTTTGTCAGATTTATACCCTAAAAATTTTAGATAATTGAATAAGCATTCCGTCGATACCAAATTCACCTAAATCGGACACCCGGTGAAGAAGTTATGGCGATTTAAAGTTTCAGCAGTGTCATTTCAGTCAGTGGCACATCGCGCCGTAAGCCAAAATGACTTTTGTCAATTTCCAGTGTCTCTCCGCGATTCCAGCACATTGCAGTGAGTTTATAGGTTACAAACGGGTGAAAACTCGATGTCTCCACATCGCGCCAGGGGCCCCAAATCGGGTAATTTTCACAGAAATTAAATGACGCATCTAGAGGGGTATTTGGGTCATCTTTCCATCCCTATATAAGTCCCAAACACAGTATTGAGGCCCCAAATCAGCTCTTTACATTAATTTTTATCAAAATTCACTCAAGAATAACCAAGAACAAGTCTAGGGTTCAATTGGGGGTTTCAAATTCCAAGCTTATTTCACTACTATCTTCACGGATCATTAATCTAAGGTATGCGTAGTGTTCATCTATGGATCCAATCCATTCACAGAGCTCAAAAACCATGTTTTAAATACTATTTTGTGAACTTTTTATGGTGATATGAGCATGTACATATTGATGATTATTGTTTAAGTTTTAAGATGATATGTAAAGGTGTTTTCATGGAATACATATATGGTTGTTAGTTGAAAACTATGAACTTTAGGTAGTGTAATATGGTGCGAGTTATGAAACACACCTATGCCTTAAAGAATGCATTCTAGGTGTTTGATAAAATGCTTGGGGTGCTAGGAATTTATGTTTACATGGTTCCATGATATCTAAATGACAAGTCTGTGTTAGCTATATACTTAAATATGAATTCCATGCTATTGATGTGTTGTTATTATTGTGGTATGAAACATGTATGATAATGGATATGTATAATATATACACGAAATATATCCATGCAATCCCTACAATGTTTAAGATGTTGAATAACTACATGAAGTATAAGATCCCCTACCTATGATATTATGAATTATTGACTCCAATCTTGTGATCAAGTCATGTCATGTGTGTCAATTTCCTTCTATCGAGTCCTGGGGGTATTCATACCCGAAAAATATAGCTGTGTTCCTAGACCCATGTCATGTTGTCACGATAATATTAGTCAAGCTATAATCTATAGAACTAAGTCAGTCATGTAACTCAGGAAACCTCATAAATCTCATGATCTCAGTTAACTCTCAGATAGTAGTACTATTCCGTCAGTCAACACATGTCAGTTAATCAGTCCATGTATAGTCAGTTGAATCATGTTCAGTCTCATCAAATGGGAGTATAAGTTAACACTGAGTGAACCCAAGGATGGGAACTCACCTACCAGTTTAGGATATGATTCTTAGCAGTCATCCTTGTGTTCCAGAACTATGTAGCCAGCATAGGTTGAGACATCTTAACCTGTCAGATTAGGGTTGATAAGGTGGCTTAACCTATCAGTTCAGGGTTCCCACTGCTTTTGTTTTGAGTACCTTCCAGCTAAGGGTCACTCACAACTGTCCTTACAGTGGCGCAGTATTGACACCCCTCCAGTCGGGGCAGAGATTGGACCCTAGCTTAGCCATAATGGAACACATGGGGCACGTTGGTGAAACAACTACCTCCTATAATTTCAAACTCAGTCTTAGTAAAAGAACTCAGACAGTTCTTCAGATATCAGTATACCAGGACTGTTAGATACAGTCAAATTCAGTTATAGCACAGGACTCAGAAAGTTCCATTAGATTCAAGACTATCAGACCCAGTCGCCCATGTTATTAGAAATACAGTTTCAGCCATGTCAGTTATCAGTAAACCATGTATTAGCATACAGATTTAGCTATCACGTACTCATGATCTTAGTTACTATATATGTATGTTTGTACTCTTATGTTCATATCAGTCAGTCAATTAGCATTATACATGCATGTAAACCCTTTGGATTAGCCTACCTCACTCGTATACTCAGTACTTCGGTTGTACTGACGCATTTGCACTATGGTGCTTTCTTTTTATGTTACACCATAGGTTCAGAGACATGAGTTCCAGACCAGCAGTAGCAGCTGCATTCTAGTATATAGAGTTGCAGTAAGTCCTCTTCATTCAAGGATGATACGATATTATTTTATTTCAGCTCAGTTTTGCTAGACGGAGTTAGTTGCTCCTTATTCAGACAGTATTTAGAGGCTTTCAAATTTAGTTCAGATTTGATTCAGTTTTCAGTTGTTTTGGGTATCTTTCACCCATATGGGTGTTACTATTTTACAGATTCTTTATTCAATTGAACCTTATGGCCTACATGTTCATGTTTTCCGCATTATTATATTATATATTGCAGTGCACAGGTACAGATATCAGTCATGGGTTAGATTGTGGTCCTTCGGGGTCATAAGCACCGTGTAGCATCCCGATTCAGAAAATTGGGGTGTTACAAACTTGGTATCAGAGCCTAAGGTTCAATATAGTCCTAGAAAGTCTTAAAGCTGCATCTAGTAGAGTCTTGTGCATGGGTGTGTTGCGTGCCACATTTATGTATAGGAGGCTATGAGATGTTTTAGGAACAGTTTCCCTTCTTTCAGTATTAATGTCGTGCTAGTGGGCATAATCTCAAGTTAAACTCTCAGTCTAATCCGTTCTTCTC
This sequence comes from Capsicum pubescens, assembly GCA_030864215.1. Lineage (NCBI taxonomy): Eukaryota > Viridiplantae > Streptophyta > Magnoliopsida > Solanales > Solanaceae > Capsicum > Capsicum pubescens. Next base: position 82,269,457 of record CM061543.1, on the reverse strand, counting down.
TTATTTTAGAATATGGCCCCAAAGAGAAGAAACCAGCCAGCTTCTCAGCCCGAAGATCCTTTGGGAGAACATGTCTCTCATGCGGAGTTTAGAGCCGCATTCAGCACACTTGCTCAGTCTATGGCTGCCTAAAATGAACGACCACCAGTTATCCCGGCCAATCCAGTGGACAATTCCATAGAAGCTACGGTTCGGGACTTCACCCGAATGAACCCTCCATCTTTCTTCAGGTCTAAGTCTGATAAAGACCCTCAGGAAATCATTGACCAAGTCCAGAAGGTCATTGATATCATGGGAGTTACTTCTGTTCAGAGTAGTGATTAGCCGCATACCAATTACAGGATGTCGGTCATACTTGGTACAAACAGTGGAAGTCTGAGAGGGTAGACGATGCAGGTCCTATTGAGTGGGACGAATTTGTCACAACTTTTTTAGATAAATTCTTTCCCCAAGAGCTGAGAGAGGCCAAAGTTCTTGAGTACATCAACCTCAGGCAGGGAAATATGACGGTTAGAGAGTATTCTCTTAGATTTACTCAGCTATCTAGATATGCCCCTTATGTGGTTGCAGACAATAGGGCTAAGAGGAGAAACTTCGTGTCAGGGGTGAATGATAGCGTGGTAAATGAGTATAGATCTATGATGCTGAACAGTGATATGACTTTAGCCAGGCTCATGACCCATGTTCAGCAAATAGAGGAACAAAATGTTAGGACTAGGGAGAGACAGAACAAGAGAGAAAGGTCAGGTAGTTTCAGTTTTTCTCAACCCAAATCAGAGGGAGGAAACCGTTCACAGTTTCATCCCAAGTCATCAGCTCCAGCTTATTCTTCTCCCAGTATTCCAGCTCCTTCCTCCGCCAGTGCCCCAGTACCAAAATTCAGAGATGGCAACAGAGATAGAGAACCAGGCTCTAAATCTCAGGGCAGTGTTAGCAGTGCCCGAACAAATCCCCTGTGTCAGACTTGTGGTAAGAACCACAAGGGGTTTTGCAGAGCCAGTAGTGATGTCTGTTTTGGTTGTGGAAAGACAGACCATAGGATTAGAGAGTGTCCTCAGCCAGGTCCTCAGGGTCAGCAGAACCATTCTATAGCTCAGTTCGGTTGCCCAAACCAGCAGGGTGCCACTTCCTGTGCTACTAGTGGGCAATGCCCAAATAGACTCTATGCTCTTCAGACCCGACAGGATCAGAAAAATTCTCCTAATGTCGTCACTCCATACATAGCGGGCGATTTTGGAATCAGTCCCAAAATTTTAGCAGAGCCCTTTTCAGTCTCTACCCCAGTGGGTAAAACCATCATAGCTCGGTGGGTATACAGGAACTGCCCAATTATGATATATTAGAAATCCATGTCAGCAGATTTAGTCGAGTTAGAGATGACTGACTTTGATGTCATTCTTGGCATGGATTGACTTCATTCCTATTATTCCACAGTCGATTGCAGAAACAGGATAGTTCAGTTTTAGTTCCCAAATAAGCCCGTCATAGAGTGGATGGGTAGTACCTCAGTGTTCAGGGGTCATCTTGTTTCCTACCTTTGGGCAAGGAAAATGATTTCTAAGGGGTACATGTATCATCTCGTGCATGTTAAGGATTCCAGTTCCGAGTCTCCCAGTCCCGAATCAGTCCCGGTGGTTAATGAATATTTAGATATCTTTCTCGAAGATCTTCCAGGCATTCCTCCCGAAAGGGAAATAGACTTTGGCATAGACCTTCTCCCAGATACTCAACCTATTTCTATTCTGCCGTACAGAATGGCACTAGTAGAACTCAAGGAACTGAAAGATAGGTTGAAAGATCTCTTAAATAAGGGATTCATCAGGACCAGTGTATCCCCATGGGGTGCACCAGTCTTATTCGTGCGCAAGAAAGACAGTTATCTCAGGATGTGTATCGATTACCATCATCTCAACAAAGTTACGGTCAAGAACAGGTATCCACTTACTAGAATAAATGACTTTTTTGACCAACTTCAGGGTGCCAGTTACTTATCTAAGATAGACCTCAGACCAGGCTATCATCAGCTCAGAGTTCGAGAATGTGACATCCCGAAGACAGCTTTCCGTACGCGGTATGGTTACTTCAAATTTCTTGTCATGTCCTTTGGTCTTACCAATGCCCCTACAACTTTCATGGACTTGATGAACTGGGTGTTCAAGCAGTACTTGGACATGTTCATCATAGTCTTCATAGATGATATTCTGGTCTATTCTCGCACTGAGCATGATCATTCAGACCATCTCAAAATTATTCTTCAGACTCTTAGGGATCATCAGTTATTTGCCAAGTTCAGTAAGTGCAAATTTTGGATAAGATCAGTAGTATTTCTCAGCCATATTATTTTTGGTGATGGCATTAGAGTAGATCCTCAGAAGACCGAAGCGGTAAGAAACTATCCTTGCACTGTATCTCCATCAAATATTAAGAGTTTTTTAGGTTTGGCTGGCTATTACAGATGGTTTGTCGAGGGATTTTCTTCTATTGCATCTCCTATGTACAAATTGACTCAGAAGAAGGTTATGTTTCAAAGGTCAGATTCATACGAGAAGAGTTTTCAAGAGTTGAAGACTCGACTCACCTCAGCACCAGTTCTAGCTCTTCCAGATGGCTCAGACGGTTTTGTAGTCTATTGTGATGCATCCAAAGTGGGTTTAGGTTGTGTCCTTATGTAGCATGGTAAGGTCATAGCCTACGCCTCCAGACAGCTAAAGCCCCATGAGAAGAATTATCCTACTTATGATCTTGAGTTAGCAGCCGTAGTATTTGCCTTGAAGATTTAGAGGCATTATCTTTACGGAGTCCATGTAGATGTCTTTACAGATCATAAGAGTCTCCAGTATGTCTTTTATCAGAAAGATCTCAATCTTCATCAGAGAAGGTGGTTAGAGCTCTTGAAAGATTATGACATGAGCGTCCTTTATTATCCGGGGAAGGAAATGTTGTGGTCGACGCTCTCAGTAGACTCTCCATGGGTATTTTTGCTCACATTGAGGATAGCAAAAAGAAAATAGCTCAGGAAATCCATCAGCTGGCCAGACTAGGTGTTCGCTTAGTCGACTCTTCCGAGGGCAGTGTATGTGTTCAGAGTGTTTTGCGGAGAAATTTTAACTTTTTGAGAAGAGTCGCCACTTAATTTTAAAAAGGAATTAAGAAACCTTTATAAAGTACTTCAAATGATTCAAAACAGGAAAATCGTTTGAGTTAAGAAATTCTGAGTAAGAGGTTCCTATTAACATTTTAGGAAGGTGTTAGGCACCTAAAACGTCCGCTAACTTGCGATTATCCGAACTGTTTGAAAACTTCTTTCATTAATTTTCGAAAATTTGATTTATCAAAAAATTGTTGACTTTTAGAAATACTTTGAAAGTTTGCAAAAGTTAATTTTTAGTGAATTCGTTAGGGGATTTGACTAGGTTCGCAAAAAAGGCATACAAAACAAATAATCAAAAGAAAGGGGAAGGCAGGAGAATTAGTGATTTAGGCTTTGAAGCCCAAATCGCTAAACCTATCCTAATCTAGTTGGTTTTTCAACCCATTTCTCCTTTCACCTGTCCTATTTCTATATTTTCGGGCCCTTTGGCTCGAGTTTTCGCTTCACCTGTATTAAGTACAACTTTGGCTTCATGGCCCGAATAAATGAATAAATAAATAAATAAATAAATAAACTAGTAAATAAAACGATGAAGGAGACTTTTGACGCCTCTTAACCGCTCCAAACGTAGGCCTTTAATCGTCTCTTAACGGCTCCAAACGTAGGCCTTTAATCTATTGTCCTTCCCTAACTCCACATGTTCATGTGCCAAGGGATCACTTTTGAGCTTAGAACCTCGGTCTTTGCCTTGAAATGGGCCTCACTGGCCCCATTAAGGAATGCAAAGGAAGAGGGTCCGTTTGGACTCCAGGCGAATTCATGCGGAGGAAAGAAAAAAATATATATGAGTTAATAAGCGTTCAAATATTTAGATAACAAAGAAAATTAAGAAAATTTAAAGCTTTCCAGAGTCACTACTTCTATCATCAAGTATGAAGGAGAAACTGGCTACAAGATTAATGAACTTACGACATGTAACTAATTTTGGACCTTTAATATGGGAATCAAAGAGAGCACAATATATCACACCCTAGTAATTTTGCATGGAAATGTGCATATACATGAAACAATTTCAGTGAAGCGCTTCAGTTTTCCTAATCTAATGTAATGATCATTAAGTGAAAGCGTTGTATATATAATTTTTTTTTCACTTGTCACAGTATAAAGATGTTAAAACATTTGTTAAGGGACCGTGCATTAATAGTAAGTCGCAATCGATGCCTTTTGTGACTAACTAATAGGTTCAGGTACTTACTAATGATAAGGAATACACAGAAAACTAAGAAAATTTTAACAACTGGCAATCAAAACACTCACCTGAAATACAAAACTGAAGGGCAGAAGGTAATTCCCCAAAATGGATACTTAAATTTATGCAACTGATGAATCAAAGTACGATCGTTTCAACTCTTTCCTTATATGTTGGACAATATACAAGACAATCCGACTAACGAAAACAAGGAAGGTCTCACTCAGATCAAGAACACTATCCATTTCCGATACTAAAAATCGAAATGCAGTGAAGAGCTTCGAATAAATCAATTTATACCAAACTATATGATACTCTTATGTTATTAGGGACAAGAGAACACGGGTTGCGATCTGTTTTGGGAACTTCGTACCTAAAATGTAAGCACGCGATTTAAGAAATTGATTGAAACGCATAAAAGAAACAAAATTGACCTATAAATCCAATTTCCACTGTCAATAGGTATTCACAGGGACATACGACAGTGACGCTCCATTTCCATAAGGAAAAAACAAAATTAGATCAGTCCCTTTAAATAGGCATACTAAGATACCCCAACAATTGCATTCATCTCCCTAACCCAACCACGCACCGGTAACAAACTCAAAAGACAAAGAAGGATAAAAAGAATTCAAATCCACACACGGAAGACACAATAGATAAAGCTAAAAGGGAGGGTGGCAGGGTTCTACTATCAACTTCATTCTCTTTTGACAAACCCAAACGAGTTTTAACAGTCAAAATGGCTATCGAGGAAACATAGGATTTTCTAGCCTATTGTAGGACGTTTCTTCATCCTTCTTTTGGAATTTGAGAAGCCGAAGGATCGCAAGAGGTTGTCCTATAGAGATCGACAGTTATGACGACATCCCAACAATAACAACAGTCAAGAAAAAACGTCTTACATCAACTTCGAACGAGACAAAACATCAGAATACACTATTAAATAAGAATCAAGACATGAATTTTGACCATGAAACCGGAGATTCAAGACACAGAGAGTACACAAGATGAGGATCCATATCAAAAAGTACTTAATAATGTCGAGATTATTAGACAGACTACAAAATTGAGATGAGAACGACAGAAACCACACATCAAAAAATTCAAACAGGAAACAACCTAACATAACAACTCCACTAAACATTCTTCCTTACTAAAGAGAAACCCATGGACCATTGCAGCCTCTATAGCAAATAACCCAGCCTCATTCATCGACAAATAGATAACTAACTATGAAGAAAGAGGGATGGAGCAGGAAACACTAAAATAAAGCAGAAAGAAGACGAGGGTGCGTTTACCTTTTTGGAGCAGTAAAGTGAGACTCGAGCTCAAATCTACCACCACTGAAAGAAATCTTGTTTGGGGTAGCAAATGGGACGATGAACTATCAGTAAAATCGTCACTACCAGAGTCTCGCTACGTCGACCACAAACGGAGCTTAGTGTTATCAACTCGATACCCTTTGACTAATCAACTAACTCTCAGAGGAAGATAGAAAAGGAAATTCGTTTGCTAAAAAGAAATGTTAATGTTATTCTCTTCTCGAATTCTCAAACCTAATTCTCGAACCTTAAATTTTCACCTCCCAATTTTTGAATCCCCTTCAACTCTCAATAAAGATTTCTTCTTCAGTTTTTTGAAACCCTAGAACCTAAAAAAATGCTCCTCTTCAGCCTCCTAAAATAGCCTTTTATAGAGAATAGGCTAGGGTTCATTTATGGGGGTAAGTTAGGGAAAAAACAAAAAGAAAATTTGAATTCCAAAATTTTGTTAGGTATGCTGTCTAACCGCTTGTACAACCCGATGAATTTCGAAATAAGGCCAACCAATCCAAATTGGAGAAAAGGGAATCATCTTCAAGAACCAATTAGAAATCTTCACCAATGTACGGATTCGTACAGGTTATCTAAAAAATCACGGAATTTGGATGTTGGGACGAGGTAACTCACCCATTTCTAGAAGCTTCGAGGTCCTTCCTCGTCGTACTATCACGTGGAACGCGTGGAGAATACCACAAACAGGTTGAGGTCAGGTTTTTTCATTGGTCGTGGGTTGAAGACGGGTTTGGGTTATCGGTGCTGGTGGATTCGCGTGATATTGCTGTTGGTGTTTAAGACTGAGGTTGAAGTGTTCTTGTTTTAGAGAAGAAGGGGAATGAAAGGGGTGGGCCGGGTCAAAACTCGGCTGGGCTGGTTACTAAAGGGATATTGGGCTGGTTGGGCCAACTTTAAATGTTGTTGTTGCTGAATGTTAATGGGTCCAATTTAAAATAAAAAGGGGCAGAAATTTGGTAATTTAAAAATGGCCAAAACAATTAATTTTTAGCAAATTTTACTTAAATCTTAACCAAATTGGATATCAATTTGATCAATTTCATTACAATTTTGATCAACTTGATTTCAATTATGGTCAAATTTAATAAATTAACTAAATTTAATCAAGATTCGATACGAATTAATACCTTGTTTAATCTTAAGCTTCTTGATTTGATAAAATTAAACAAATATTTGTCCAAATAAATTATTTTTGAGAGCAAATCATATTTAAAATCAAGACTTTATCCATTTGGATTTATCTTCAAAATAATCCTTGATTAAAATCCGATATTCCGTAAAATAGTTATTTAAGTAACAAAATTACGTAATTTCGTATAATTGAATACGATAATGTATAATCGTCACTTAAATTGACAAACTTGCCCAGATGCATATATATATTTTTTTTTGACAAATTTCTATTCATACGAAATAAATATTTTGATTTTATCAAAAACCGAGGAAGCTCAAAATTAAACTAGGTTATGGAGGGCAAAAATTAGGTGTCAACAACTGCCCCCTCCCTTTGTGTAGGATGGATGCAAGTAATCCTGGGAAAAGGGAGGTTGACGTTCCTAATTTTTGTCCGACCACAAATTCGTATCTAAGAGAGGTTGGTTTTCCGCATGAGTTTCGTGGAGTTATGGCCGAGCCTCGGTATCAGGTTTCCTACATATCTTAGGTTTCATGAGAATTCAGGCCACTTGTAGTTCATAAAGCTTGATTCTACGCACGATTTTCAAGAAAATTTACCAACTATCACGGTTTTAGAGTGCTTTGGTTAAACCAAAAAGCTGGGGAATAAAGGGATTTGGGGGGAATGTTGGAATGAAGTCGAGTTTTATACATATATCCCAACCTACATATCCCCATGATTTTAGGGAATCAGACTGCTTGTAGTTCAACTCAATCGGTAGAAAAGATAGTCTTTTATTTTAGACGATCTTTAGCTCAGGATGAGTGACAAGTTAATCGAGTTGCAGAAAAGAGGCTTGTAACCTCTTAACCATGAATGTGGAGCTCTTCCCATCCATAGGTGAAGAACTTACCCGGATATAATTTCCAAAACTCTAAGTGTGTTGCCACCCGAATTTGAAAGAAAAAGAAAGTTCCCCCCAGTATGAGTTAACAAACATCCCAGAGGTAAATGTGAGACTAGAATATCCAAAAATACCCACATTCCTTCTAATAGAGGCATGGTTATATGGTGGTGGTGATCATCATTTAGCTCGCATCTAGAGAGTTTGACATCTCCCTCTAGACTATGTTTCGTTTTACTGCTGTGAAGGAATTCCACGTTGCGCTGCGTCCTTTTTGGAGTCGTCCGCACTTGTGGTTTTGATTTGAGATTTTCATCCTTTCGGATGCTCTCGAAAATGCTTTAGGCAAAAAGTGTTAGTGTTAAACATAATTCATGAAAGAGGTAAGTAATCTTTTACCATATCTCCACGTGAGTTGTGGCCTGAAAAGCGAAGTTATCCTTTATTATACCTGTTTGATGGGAAATAACTCGTAATAACAGACACAACAACCTCCTTGGTTGTTGTATAATTAGCTCATCTGTCGAGCAAATATCTTCAAAGTGGGGTGGCCCTTTTGGTTACCTATATCACTTGTTGTATGTGGCATGATAACCTCTCCGGTTGTAGCCGATGATCGATTTATAAATTTTCCTTAAATTGTCAATCTTCAGATAATCTTACACATTATTTGATGTTGGATACGAGGCGACTTACAGATATCCTTTGAATCCCTAGATTTTAGGTAATCCTGCACATCATCCGATTTTGGATACGAGATGACTTACAGATATCCCTCTTATTGCTAGCTTTTAGGTGTTCCTGCACATCATCCGACCTTGGATACAATATGACTTATAGATAATCCCTTAAATTGATCGTCTTTGGATAATCCTTCACATAATCGATCTTGGATATGACGCGGCTTATAGAGAACCCTTGGACGTATCAATTTGACAATCTTGCATATGCTTCGGTAAGGATTTAGTTGCTACTTACGGATAACCTTTAAACTATCAACTTTTGGGCGATCTTGCACACTATCCGGTTAGGATGTTATTGTGGCTTACGGATGACCTACAGGCTATCAACTCATAGGTGATCTTGCACACTATCCTATTTCAAATAATATGACTTATAGATAACCTTCAAATTGTCAATTGCTAGGAAATCTTATATATCATTCATCCTTAGATAGCGACCTGAAGGCGTCCCTCCAAATCGTGTGCTCTTAATGTATTCAAATGCTGATTCATGAAAAGATGATGATATCCTCGACGCCAGCGTTGTGTCTTGCATGTCAATAGATATATTGAATGTTGATGATATCCTTGACGCCAGTGTTGTGTTTAGCGTATCGACAAATATATTGAATACTGATGATATCCTCGACGCCAGCATTGTGTCTAGCGCGTCAACAGATATTGAATGCTGATGATATCCTCGACGCCAGTGTTGTGTCTATTGTGTCGACAGATATATTGGATGCTGATGATATCCTCTATGCCAGTATTGTGTCTAGCGTGTCGATAGATATATTGGATGCTAATGATATCCTCGATGCCAACATTGTGTTTAGCGCGTCGACAGATATATTGGATGCTGATGATATCCTCTACGCTAGCGTTGTGTCTAGCGTGTCGACAGATATATTGGATGCTGATGATATCCTCGACGCCAGCATTGTGTCTAGTGTGTCGACAGATATTGAATGCTGATGATATCCTCGACGCCAGCGTTGTGTCTAGCGCATCAACAGATATGTAATGGCCTTTGCGGCAATGATATATGATGGACTTTGCGGTAATGATATGCAATGACCATTGTGGCAGTGATAAAATAATTTTACCTGGCTTCATTTGTCAGTGTCCTGCTTTCTACATATACCTGTACTCAAGGTAGACTATTAGTAGACACAAAGTCGCTTTTACTAGCGACTATTTTTAGGAAACTTCTAAATACAATACGTGTAAAGAAGACAAAGTTCTTTTGTTTGTCGCCTACGATCTCAAGAAATGAGATGGACAAATCAAAAGGTCCTCAATAAATGGGCATTAAACCTATTTTTAGGGATGCCCTAAAATACCGTTCTTGGGCATTAATGATCTGTTGTGGCTCCCAATTTGCTCGGGGATTTTTAAAAGAGACTCTCATTTTGCGTATTAATCCCTGCATCCACAGAAAAATGATTAGTTGAATGAAATTACTCCATGTTGACCTTCTTCGATCCTTGATTTACTCCTTTCCATCTCTTGGGCATTCCACCATATTGAGACTTCCACCCTGACACTCTATCCCAAATGATGTCTAGGCAAGTACTAAGTAAGTGAGTCGTAAGATTTTTGAAAATAATCTTAAATTTTTGAAAATAATTTTGAAAACTTCTGTAAAATTTTAGAAAATTTCTGGCAGTCATGTCATGTACTAGCTCAATGAACGTCTTCCTCGCGATTCTGACTATATCCGATGGATGGTTTCCAAAACTCATGATTATTGTTGGAGGGTTTCTTCAAGTAGTTCTATCATAGCCAAAAATTGAGTCTACCCAGACTTTGTTACAGTTGGTGGTTTCCTAAGCTTTAACCTCTGGTGCTGGGGAATTTGGAATATGTTCCGACATTTGGTGGAAATTTTGAGGTCTTTCTCAAAATTTCTGCCCCAGTTTAAACTTGTTTGAGATAATACCAATCTGAGTGGATCTGAAGTCTTTGCTGATCTTCATTCTGTTTGTTGGATGTCGATCTTCTCTTGTGAATTTTCGAGATTCCTTCTCAAAAATTCTGCCCCAGTTTCTATTTCCTAGGGTTATATGACCGAGCCGTTGGGGCGCCTACGTATCCCGTTGAAGTAGGAATCAGGTCAAACATAGTTCAAGATACGCTAGGTATGTACAAAAGAAATTAATGGGTTGACCGAAGCCAACATAGGCCGCCTACGTATCCGTTTTTTTGGGAATTCAGGTCATCACATAGTTCATACATAGGGGGGAAAGGATAAATTTTCCTAAGGGGTTAACCGAAGCCGACATAGGCCGCCTACGTATCCCTTTCTTGGGAATTCAGGTCAAACGTAGTTCGTACATAGGGGGGAAAGGATAAATTTTCCTAAGGGGTTGACCGAAGCCGACATAGGCCGCCTATGTATCCCTTTCTTAGGAATTCAGGTCAAACGTAGTTCGTACATAGGGGGGAAAGGATAAATTTTCCTAAGAGGTTGATCGAAGCCGACATAGGCCACCTACGTATCCCTTTCTTGGGAATTCAGTTCAAACGTAGTTCGTACATAGGGGGAAAGGATAAATTTTCCTAAGGGGTTGATCGAAGCTGACATAGGCCGCCTACGTATCCCTTTCTTAGAAATTCAGGTCAAACGTAGTTCGTACATAAAGGGAAATGATTCTAGGTAGTTACACACTAGGAAATAACATTATTACAAAGGTGATTACAAACAAACTAAGAAAACACAAAAACTAGAACGTCATTCAAACATAATATCTCTTTACCGCATCAGAATTGATTGGTTTGGTCCACTCTGTGCCATCCATCTCAGACAAAATCAGAGCTTCTCCAGATAGCACCTTGCGAACTATGTATGGCCCTTGCCAGTTTGGAGCGAACATGCCCTTGTACTCCTCTTGGTGAGGGAATATTCGTTTGAGAACCAGTTGCCCCACTTCAAATGCTCGAGTTCTTACCTTCTTGTTAAAGGAACGAACCATCCTATGTTGATACAACTGACCATGAAATACATCGTCCATTCTCTTTTCATCAATTAACATAAATTGTTCATAGCGAGCACGGACCCATTCTTCGTTACTCAGACCAGCTTCCTGAATAATCCTTAGGGAAGGTATTTCGACCTCAGCGGGTATCACAACTTCATTCCCGTAAGCTAGTAAATAGGGAGTTGCTCCTGTGGAGGTTCGAACTGTTGTTTGATACCCTAGCAAGGCGTAAGGTAATATCTCGTGCCATGATCTATCATTTTCGACCATCTTTCTCAAGATCTTCTTGATATTCTTGTTAGCAGCTTCTACGGCTCCATGCATTTGGGGATGGTATGCTGTCGAGTTGCGATGCACAATCTTGAACTGATCACAAATTTCTTTTATCAAGTGACTGTTCAGGTTTGCCCCATTATCAGTAATAATCGATTCCGACAATCCGAATTGGAAAATCAAGTTATTCCTGACAAAATCTGCAACCACTTTCTTAGTGACGGCTCTGTACGAAGAAGCTTTGACCCACTTAGTGAAATAATCAATGGCAACCAAAATAAATCTATGCCCATTCGATGCTAGTGGCTCTATTGGTACGATGACATCCATTCCCCAAGCTACGAAAGGCCAAAGAGAATTCATTGCGTGAAGCTCGTGTGGAGGCATTCGAATCAGATCTTCGTGTATTTGACATTTTGGACATCTCTGCACAAACTTACTACAATCATTTTCCATAGTCATCCAGAAGTAACCGGTTCTCAGGATCTTTCTGGCAAAGACAAACCCGTTTATGTGAGGACCACAAACTCCTGCGTGTACCTCGTTTATCAACTTATTGGTTTCCGCCGCATCGACGCATCTTAGGAATCCCAAATTAGGAGTCCTCTTTATAAGAATTTCTCCACTTGGAAAGTAATTCTTTGCCAAATGCCAGGTTGTCTTCTTTTGGTTGTTACTAGCCTTTTCAGGATATATTCCAGATTCCAAATACCTCTTAATGTCATAGTACCAAGGCCTTCCATCAGGCTCCTCTTCCACGTGTATGCAATGCGCGGGTTGCTCCTTCAAGCTTATTTCCAAAGGATCGATGTAACTCTGATCCGGGTGCTGAATCATGGAAGATATCGTGGCCAAAGCGTCAGCAAACTCATTTTGTGTCCATGGGATATGTCTGAAATCAACATCCTTGAATCTTCCGCATAATTCTTGCACCAGCTCCACATAAGGAGTAATCTTGGAGTTTTTTACCGCCCATTCTCCCCGTACCTGGCGAATCAGCAAATCTGAATCTCCGATGGCTAGCAATTCATGAACACCCATATCAAGTGTCAATTTGAGCCCCAGGATGCAAGCTTCATATTCATCCATGTTGTTGGTGTATGAAAAATGTAACTTAGCAGTTATCGGATAATGCTGGCCCGTTTCTGACACCAAAATTGCTCCAATTCCTGAACCTTTTAAGTTAACCGCCCCATAAAAAAACAGCCTCCATCCAGGGTAGATTTCCATGATATCTTCTCCTACGAACAAAACTTCCTCATCTAGAAAGTATGTTCGAAGTGGCTCGTATTCCTCATCAATTGGTTTTTCAGCCAAATGATCTGCTAAGGTTTGCCCCTTGATTGTTTTTTGGGTTACATACACAATGTCAAACTCACTCAGCAATATTTTCCACTTGGCTAGCTTTCCTGTAGGCATGGCCTTCTGGAATATATACTTCAATGGATCCATTCTTGAGATGAGGTAAGTTGTGTAGGACGACAGATAATGCCTCAAATTTTGTGCCGTCCAAGTCAAAGCACAATATGTCCTTTCTATAAGAGTGTAACGGGCTTCATATGGTGTGAACTTTTTACTCAAGTAGTAAATGGATTTCTCTTTCCTGCCGGTCTCATCATGTTGCCCGAGGACGCATCTGAAAGCATTTTCTGAGACTGACAGGTAAAGCAATAATGGAAATCCTTCTCTCGGTGGGACCAAAACCGATGGTGCAGACAAGTATTCCTTGATGTCATCAAAAGATCTCTGATATTCTTCTGTCCACTCATTCAGTGTATTTTTCTTCAACATCTTGAGAATTGGATCGCATATGACTGTTGATTGAGCGATGAATCTGCTAATGTAATTCAGACGACCCAGGAAACTCATAACTTCTTTCTTGGTCCTCGGCGGTGGCAAGTCTTGAATTGTCTTGATTTTGGATGGGTTTAGCTCGATCCTCCTTCTACTGACTATGAACCCCAACAACTTCCCTAATGGTATACCAAAAGCACACTTAGCAGGATTTAACTTCAAACTGTACCTTCTTAATCTGTTGAAGAATTTCTCCAGATGAGTTAGATGATCCGAACTCTTCGGGATTTGATAATTACATTATCCATGTACACCTTAATCTCCTTATGGATCATATCATGGAAAATCGTCGTCATGGCCCTCATATATGTTGCACCTGCGTTCTTGAGACCAAACGGTATTACCCTGTAATGATAAACACCCAGGGCGTAATAAAAGCCATTTTTTCTGCATCTTCCTCATCCATCAGTATCTGATGATAGCCGGTGAAACAATCAACAAATGAATGGATTTCATGTTTCGTACAGTTATCAATGAGAATGTGGATGTTGGGCAACGAAAAATTATCTTTTGGACTGGCTCTGTTCAAGTCTCTATAGTCAACACAAATTCGAATCTTGCCGTCCTTCTTTGGCACAGGGACGATGTTGGCCAACCATGTCGGATATTTTGTGACCTCGATAACCTTAGACTGGATTTGTTTTGTCACTTCTTCCTTGATCTTTAGACTTAAATCTGGCTTGAATTTTCTCATTTTTTGCTTGACTGGATCAAACTCAGAATTTATCAGCAATTTATGTGACACAATGCTGGTGCTCAACCCTGGCATATCATCATAGGACCAAGCAAACACGTCGATATACTCCCGCAACAGGTGGATGAGCTCTTCCCTTTATGGCGCCGCGAGGTGGACACTGATACTGGTCTCTTTGATTTCCTCATGATCTCCCAAGTTGACTGTTTTAGTTTCTTCCAGATTAGTTTTTTCGCGATTCTCAAATTCCTCCATATCTTCAACTAACCGTTCCTCGTCATCGTCCTTCCAACCATCATCGTCCCCTTCATTTTGTTCGTTCAGGCTTTGACATGACACAACATTGACAGGTTTTAAGCTACTGTTACTGTAATAGACAAACAAACTAAGTTAGATGATAAGAAAATAACAAAACATATGGCTAGGAGAGTTTTATAACTAATATAGTTTTCCAAATAAATGAAGGCCTTTTCATTGAAATTTAAGAAATAATTACAAAACCATGGTTTGTGACTTTCACAAATACAAGCCCCCGCCTTTTTTGAAAGTAGTAAGATACGAAAATAAAGTTTTGAGATATAAAACTATTAGTAATTTCTCTTTCATCTACCACGACGGGCGACGGGTTATGAGTGGAGTGGAGGTCCAATTTTGCAAAGTCTTCCCTAGCACAATTTGCTTCACCCCGCTGGACTCTGGGAGATCTTCTGGTACAACATTGCATCCTTCAAACAAATATCCTATCCCATCCCCAAGACCATCATCATCTGATATCTCTCGTACGGGAAATGACTGGAACCGGAGTGGCAAGGGCCTAAACAGACTCTTTTCTTGCTCATCCTCAACCCTATCTTTTTTAGTAGGCTGATACCCTAACCCATGCTTAGAGCTTCTCTCTGGGATCACAATAGGCTCGATAATTCCTTGTAAATTCTTGCCCAATCCTCGACCAGGTTCGAACCTATTTCTTAACATCACAGTTGCAATCATTTTGTAGACAGAAGGCATTGATATTTTGGGTGTCGAATCTCTTTCCGCAACATTTACAATTTCCACTGTATAGAAACTGCTACCTTTTGGAACATCTTCAATCACCGGCACATAACCATTGGGATGGTCCGCTTGACTTTCTTCTCCTTAGATGACTACTTCATGATCTTTCCAAATGAACTTCAATAATTGATGATGGGGTGATGAAATTGCCTTTGCCCCGTGTATCCATGGTCTTCCCAAAAGCAGGTTGTAGCTAGGATGGATATCCATAACATGAAACTTAGTCTTAAACTTAGCAGGCCCTATTTGGATGTGCAAATCAATCTCTCCTATGGTATCTCTCTACCCTCCATCGAATGCTCTCACATTTACGTGGTTTTGATAAATTTTCCCCAGATCATATCCCATTTAGACCAACGTGGAGAGGGGACAAATATTCACACCAGATTCATCGTCAATTAATACCTGATTAATTTCATAATCTCGACAAATGACGGTGACATGCATGGCTTTGTTGTGCATTGCTCCTTTAAATGGCAAGTCTTCGTCACTAAATGATATGCGATGGTTCCCCACAACATTCCCTATCATTGCAGCCAAATTCTCAATACTTGTTCAAGCGGGAACATACGCTTCCTCCAAGACCTTCGACAGAGCCTGTCGGTGGTGTTGTGAGCTTAATAATAGTTCTAAGACAGAGATTTGGGCTGGCGTTTTCTCCAAGTATTTGACAATTGAGTAATCCTTTGGTTGTATACGCCTCCAAAATTCCTCAGCCTCTCCTTCAGTGATTGGCCTTTTCTGTGAATCTTTCTTGTTGGTTAATTCATTAGGGATGTAACATCATCCTGATCGCGTCATCCCCTGGGCAGCGGCGGTTTGCACAATAAATTTCTTCTTTGGAGGGGGAGCGTACACTTGAGTCGGTGCAGTTATCACTATAAATGGGGATTTCTCACTGATACTTAAGGCAGCCACAACTTTCTCTATCTTTCCTACCTCTTCCATTCTTTTGCACTTTTCGGAGTTCACCTGGGTAATGGTCATGCCAGATGCCCATTCACCTTCTATTTCAATCATGTTAACTGTAGATCCCCCATGGTTGGGCAGTGGATTACTGCTAACATTTGGAGTAGGTTCCTGGAGCGTGATGACCTTTTGATCAATCAGATCTTAGATTCTGTGTTTCAAGATAAGGCAGTCCTCAGTACTATGCCCTGCTTCCCCTGAATGATAGGCACAATTTTGATCAGGGTGATAAAACCGGGAGCTAGGATTGACAGGCTTTGGCTGTACTGGTTGTAAATGACCAGCATTCTTCAATCTTTTACACAATTGGGTGCGACTTTCATCTAGTGGGGTGAATTTTCGGGGAGGTTTCTTTTCTTGGTTTAGACGCTGGGGGTTATACGGGCTTAGGTTTGTAGGAAGGGGTACTTGGTGGTAATTTAGAGGTGTTTGGAAATTTGTTCGGCTATTTGGGGGAGTAGTTTGGAAATGAGACTGATAATTTGGAGGTGGAATTGGGTATTGGGGAAAGATATTTGGCTATGGAGCTTGGTATGATGGTGGGATGTTTGGGAGTGGAGTTTGGTATTAGGGGTGGACGTAGAATGCGTGCGGAAGGTTAGGTGATGGCGGGGAAGATAAAACGTTTCTAGTGTTGAAACACTGTTTTGACTTTGTAATAGAATTGACAGAAACCCCACCTACCTCTTCTTTTTTCTTCTTAGAAAACATGGCAGTTTCAGATGATGTCGGGGTTTTGGCAATTTTTCCTGTCTGAATACCTTCCTCTAATGATTCTCCTATTTTTACCAAATCTGCAAAGGTTGCTCTGACAGCGGACACCATCCTGGTATAATATTCTTCTTCTTAAGCGCGAGAGAACACGGATACCATTTTCTCCTCGGATATGGGGGGCTGCACTTTGGCAGCTTCTTTCCTCCAACGAAAAGCATAATCTCAAAAACTCTCAACGCTCTTTTGTTTAATCCGATCTAGTGAATACCGATCAGGGACTATTTCAATGTTGAATGCGAACCGGTCAAGGAAACTCTTGGCCAATGTCTTCCAACCAGTCCACCTTTTCGTCTCCTGAGACATGAACCACTCCAAGGCTTCACCATTCAAACTTCGACTGAATAGGCGCATTAATAACGCCTCATTTTTCCCTATCCCTACTAGTTGCTCGTAGTACCTTATTAGATAGGCCATTGGATTTCCGGTACCGTCAATCATCTCAAACTTAGGGACCTTGTATCCTTCTGGTAGGTCTACTCCTGGGTGAACACACAAATCGTCATACCCCAAACTGTCGTGGTCCTTGGCCCCGTGAGACTTTTTGATCCTCATGATCTCTTCTTGCATGGCTAGTAAATTCCTTTCATGCTGGCCCTTCATTCCTTATTCTTATCCTCGTAGTGGTCCATCTCGGGGTTAGGAAGGGGTTTATAAATATCAGGGGATATGATGGCTTGAGATGGATTTGGAAGGAAGGCTTGATTTTGCAGATGGAGGGAATTTGGTTGGTAAGTGGGGAGAACATTTTGGAAATTGGGAAGGTTATGTGGGCCTTGTAAGTAGTTTGGCAGAATATGAGAGGGATTTTGCGGATTTGGAAATAAATTTGGTGGATTCGAAGGTAGGTTTGCCGTATTTTGTGGATTTGGGAGTAAATCTTGCGGATTTGGGAATGCGTTTTGTTGATTTGAGAATGTGTTTTGAGGATTTAGGAATGGATTCGAAGACGGGTTCTGTGGGGTTGCGGATGGATTTTGTGGATGGTAGGCGTCTGGATTATTTTCACAATTAGTGTTTTGGACAAATGGAGGAGCGGAGCCGGATGATACGTTAGTTGGTTGGTCCCCGAGAATAGGGGTACTGAGGGGAGGGATTTGGAGTGGAGTCCCATGTCCCCCCGAAGCAGGGTCATTGACGGTGATGGCCAAGTAAGCCAATTCTTGAGTGTGATTTATTTCCTCCTGAAGCAATTCTAATTTTTTTGCAAGTTCTGCAATCATCTCATTTTGTTCCGCTATCACATTATCCCGGATAGCCAGTACGCTTTCATCGTCATTTTCTGTCATTTTTGAATGATGGTCCGAGGATAGGATTTTTTGTGCTTTCGATCGGGTGAAGTAGGGATGTTCTGCCAGTTTATCAACACTGAGTAATTTTTGTTATCTGCAAAGTAAAACAACTCAAAGGTAAATGTGTTAGTTTCCGTATGTGATAAGTAATGCAAAATATTTGACAGGAAATAATCACACGGAGTTGTTCGAGTCATAGCCAAATTCATCCGTAGGTCATAGTGGATAAACTTTCCTTTGATCTCAATAAACGCATATAAGCACACAAAACAGTTATATCACACAAGACATTAAAATAACGCGTATCCTAATTGGGGTGGCCTTTTTGAGCCAAGGGTTCAGGCCTAACGATTTTTTGAAGAAAATATATGTTTCCTCAAAGTCAATCCATTAACCCCCAACTCATATAGACACAAAAAGGGCATAAATGCCTACAAAATATAATGAAACAGGGATACATTTTTTAAGGAAAAAGGGAAATAACATGAAAAAAGATAAGTTCCCGCGTAGGGGAGAATAGAAAAGCTAGCTACTGGAGGCTTCTTCATCTGCTTTCGACTTCTTTTCCTTGTTTACCTCATGTGATATTTGATACCTATTGATGATAAGGTGACTCCCGCATAATTTTGCTTTGCAGTCGTAAGTCATTTCTCCGATGCTGTCGAGTTGGGAGGCCATGCTATCGTCCAAATCGATTAGGCATTACCTGGCATCATCAATGTCTTGCCTAGCTCTTTTCAACTCTTCCTTCAATGTATGTATGGTCAAAGCGTATTCCATGTGCATCTGCCGGTGCGTAATTTCACTTTTATGGAACTCATCTTGTAGCCTGTGAAGCCGAATTTGATGCTCGGATTCTACATCCACAACCCGAGTGGGCACATTTGGTCCCGGATTCAATGCTCCGGCGAGGCTCTTTTTCAACCACTCCTTGTAAGTGTCGCTGACTTCAGGTTCATACCCTATATGAAACGAGACTTCTACCCACTTTTTTTCCTCTATCCATTTATCATGTAGTCTTTGAGTGAGGGATTACTTTCATCTTATTCGGTGAAAAATCTGAGCATAGAATCGATTTGAGGCGTCTCCTGCTTGATCTCAAATTGCCTAAGAACTTTGCCAGGATTGTAGGGGCGGGTTCCCCTGAGACCCGGGAGCACTAAAAAAGGCCATTCGCCCCCTCGAATGATGTATTTCCCTGAACGAAGATAGTTAAGGCACCATTGGACATCGCCATCTCTTAATTCTCCAAGAGTCTTAAACCAAAATTCATGGGATGCTTCCCTTTTGAACTTGTGTAAAAATAACCACATGTCGTGCGATTCTAGCAGATTTCTTCTTGTTTTGTGATCAGGTTGTGCTGTTCTAGGATTTTTCACCAAATGCATCATCATCCACCATGGTAATATAAGGTTGCAGCCTTGAAAGAAACAATTCTCGACTTGACATCTTCCCAAAGTGCGATATATGTCGGCGACAATCATGGGGGCTAAGTTGTGGAATACTTTTTTAGAATTGTACTCCATTCCAAAGAAAAGTGCATGGGTCACTGTGACAACCCTCGAATGAATTGTGCCATTTCCCCCCTGTGGGAACACCATGGTTCCAAGTAGGCCTATCGAGAATGCAAAAGCTCTTGTTTTCTTCCATTTTGCTTCCGACTCCAATTTATGCCCAAATTTATGAAAAAAGTTGAATCTTTCGAACCGAAGGTACAACTTACGAAAAGTGATATTTTCTCCATCACGTTCTCCTAGCCAGTTAAAAATACCTCCTTGATCTTTTGACGATCCCACACATTCGGGACTAAAATATTCTTATCCGGTGTCTCCCTTCTCTTAAGACACATTTCCGTACTCTCATAACAAATCAATACCTCTTCAATGGTGGGGGTCAATTCAACATCCCCGAAGCAAAATACCATGTTTTGATAATCCCAAAAAATTATTAGTACACGGATCATTTCGGGCCAAACGTCCATCTTGATCAAGGAAGGAAGATGCCCAATATGTGTTCTAACAATCTTTATCTCTTCTGCGCTCATATGGTCCCACCATATTTTCAAGAAACCGTCAGGTTTGGTAACCATCTTGAACTTTTTGCGAGAATGTAGTTGAGTCATATCCTACATGAAAGCAGACAAAGATAAGCCTTCCCCCTACCCCAAAGGATAATGGATTGAATTTAGATAAGCATGTATTTCTTCAACACATAAATATGATTCGTCTGTAATTGACTCGGGGTTAATAGACGCAGGGAAGGTTTTCTAATGGGCCCAATACCCCGCTCAAATATTGGGTCGTCCTAGGCATATGCCTAAAATAAGGTTTTAGTTTAGTTCTATCCTTGGTGTCTAGAGTGGGCTTGGACACTGGTTCTAAAGCGGACAATTTGAGTTTGAAAATACGAACAACGTCAGACGACTCACGTGCTGATAAGTTGTTCGTATTTCCAACACATTTTGGAATTGAACAACAGGGGCCGGGACATCCACGAAACCCCAAAACAGTTTAAATAATGTAGGAATATGCCATGAGATGCGATAATTAAACTTTACATAATCGGAACACATAAACAGTTAATCAAAAGATGAAATCAATCATTTGGTTAGAACCTAGTTAATGATCCCCAGCAGAGTCGCCATTTCTATTTTGCGAAGAATTTTTGACTTTTTGAGAAGAGTCGCCACTTAATTTTAAAAAGGAATTAAGAAATCTTTATAAATTACTTCAAACGATTCAAAATAGGAAAATCGTTTGAGTTAAGAAATTCTGAGTAAGCGGTTTCTATTAACGTTTTAGGAAGGAGTTAGGCACCTAAAACGTCCGCTAACTTGCGATTATCCGGACTGTTTGAAAACGTCTTTGATTAACTTTCTAAAATTTGATTTATCGAAAAATGGTTGACTTTTAGAAATACTTTGAAAGTTTGCAAAAGTTAATTTTTAGCGAATTCGTTAGGGGATTTGACTAGGTTCGCAAAAAAGGCATACAAAACAAATAATCAAAAGAAAGGGGAAGGGAGAAGAATTAGTGATTTAGGTTTTGAAGCCCAAATCGCTAAACTTGTCCTAATCTAGTTGTTTTTTCAACCCATTTCTCCTTTCACCTGTCCTATTTCTATATTTTTGGGCCCTTTGGCTCGAGTTTTCGCTTCACCTATATTAAGTACAACTTTGGCTTCATGGCCCAAATAAATGAATAAATAAATAAATAAACTAGTAAATAAAATGATGAAGGAGACTTTTGACGCCTCTTAACCGCTCCAAACGTAGGCCTTTAATCGCCTCTTAACCGCTCCAAACGTAGGTCTTTAATCTATTGTCCTTCCCTAACTCCACGTGTTCATGTGCCAAGGGATCACTTTTGAGCTTAGAACCTTGGGCTTGGCCCTGAGATGGGCCTCACTGGCCCCATTAAGGAATGCAAAGGAAGAGGGTCCGTTTAGACTCCAGGCGAATTCATGCGGAGGAAAGAAAAAAATATATATGAGTTAATAAGCGTTCAAGTATTTAGATAACAAAGAAAATTAAGAAAATTTAAAGCTTTCCAGAGTCACTACTTCTATCATCAAGTATGAAGGAGAAACTGGCTACAAGATTAATGAACTTACGACATGTAACTAATTTTGGACCTTTAATATGGGAATCAAAGAGAGCACAATATATCACACCCTAGTAATTTTGCATGGAAATGTGCATATACATGAAACAATTCCAGTGAAGGGCTTCAATTTTCCTAACCTAATGTAATGATCATTAAGTGAAAGCGTTGGATATATATAAAAAAAAGTTTCTCTTGTCACAGTATAAAGATGTTACAACATTTGTTAAGGGACCGTGCATTAATAGTAAGTCGCAATCGATGCCTTTTGTGACTAACTAATAGGTTCAGGTTCTTACTAATGATAAGGAATACACAGAAAACTAAGAAAATTTTAACAACTGGCAATCAAAACACTCACCTGAAATACAAAACTGAAGGGCAGAGGGTAATTCCCCAAAATGGATACTTAAATTTATGCAATATATGAATCAAAGTAC
Organism: Capsicum pubescens; assembly: GCA_030864215.1. NCBI lineage: Eukaryota > Viridiplantae > Streptophyta > Magnoliopsida > Solanales > Solanaceae > Capsicum > Capsicum pubescens. The sequence continues at coordinate 82,247,108 of CM061543.1, read as the reverse complement.
ATTCGTTTCAACTCTTTCCCTATATGTTGGACAATATACAAGACAATCCGACTAATAAAAACAAGGAAGGTCTCACTCAGATCAAGAACACTATCCATTTTCGATACTAAAAATCGAAATGCAGTGAAGCGCTTTGAATAAACCAATTTATACCAAAATATATGATACTCTTATGTTATTAGGGACAGGAGAACACGGGTTGCGATCTATTTTGGGAACTTCGTACCTAAAACGTAAGAACGCGATTTAAGAAATTGATTGAAACGCATAAAAGAAACAAAATTGACCTATAAATCCAATTTCCACTGTCAATAGGTATTCACAGGGACATACGACAGTGACGCTCCATTTCCATAAGGAAAAAACAAAATTAGATCAGTCCTTTTAAATAGGCATACTAAGATACCCCAACTATTGCATTCATCCCCTTAACCCAACCACGCACCAGTAACAAACTCAAAAGACAAGGAAGGATGAAAAAATTCAAATCCACACACGGAAGACACAACAAATAATACTAAAAGGGAGGGTGGCAGGGTGCTACTATCAACCTCATTCTCTTTTGACAAACCCAAACGAGTTTTAACAGTCAAAATGGCTATCGAGGAAACATAGGATTTTCTAGCCTATTGTAGGACGTTTCTTTATCCTTTTTTTGGAATTTGAGAAGCCGAAGGATCTCAAGAGGTGGTCCTATCGAGATCGACAGTTATGACGGTATCCCAACAATAACAACAGACTAGAAAAAACGTCTTACATCAACTTCGAGGGAGACAAAACATCAGGATGCACTATTAAACAAGAATCAAGACATGAATTTTGACCATGAAATCGGAGATTCAAGACACAAAGAGTATACAAGATGAGGATCCATATCGAAAAGTACTTGATAATGTCGAGATTATTAGACAGACTACAAAATCTATCCGAGAACGACAGAAACCACACATCAAAAAATTCAAAGAGGAAACAACCTAACATAACAACTCCACTAAACATTCTTCCTTACTAAAGAGGAACCCATGGACCATTGCGGCCTCTACAACAAAAAACCCAGCCTCATTCATCAACAAACAGATAACTAACTACGAAGAAAGAGGGATGGAGCAGGAAAAACTAAAATGAAGCAGAAAGAAGGACGAGGGTGCGTTTACCTTTTTGGAGCAGCAAAGTGAGACTCGAGCTCAGAATCTACCACCACTGAAAGAAATCTTATTCGGGGCAAAAAATGGGATGATGAACTATCAGTAAAATCATCGCTACCGGAGTCTCACGACATCGACCACCAATGAAGCTTAGTGTTATCAATTCGATACCCTCTAACTAATCAACTAACTCTCAGAGGAAGATAGAAAAGGAAATTCATTTGCTAAAAAGAAACGTTAATGTTGATTCTCTTCTCAAATTCTCGAACCTTAAATTTTCACCTCTCAATTTTTGAATCCCCTTCAACTCTCAATAAAGATTTCTTCTTTAGTTTTTTGAAACCCTAGAACCTAAAAAAAATGCTCCTCTTCAGCCTCCTAAAATAGCCTTTTATAGAGAATAGGCTAGGGTTCATTTATGGGGGTAAGTTAGGGAAAAAACAAAAACAAAATTTGAATTCCAAAATTTTGATAGGTATGCTGTCTAACCACTTGTACAACCCGGTGAATTTCGAAATAAGGCCAACCAATCCAAATTGGAGAAAGGGGAATCATCTTCAAGAACCAATTAGAAATCTCCACCAATGTACGGATTCGTACAAGTTATCCCAAAATCATGGAATTTGGACGCTGGGGTGAGCCAACTCACCCATTTCTAGAAGCTTCGAGGTCCTTCCTCGTCGTACTATCGTATGGAACGCGTGGAGAATACCACAAATAGGTTGAGGTCAGGTTTTTCCGTTGGTCACGGGTTGAAGACGGGTTTGGGTTATCGGGGATGGTGGATTCGCGTGATGTTGCTGTTGGTGTTTAAGACTGAGGTTGGAGTGTTCTTGTTTTAGAGAAGAAGGGGAATAGAAGGGGTGGGCCGGGTCGAAACACGGCTGGGCTGGTTACTAAAGGGATATTGGGCTGGTTGGGCCAACTTTAAATGTTGTTGTTGCTGAATGTTAATGGGTCCAATTTAAAATAAAAAGGGGTAGAAATTTGGTAATTTAAAAATGGCCAAACAAAATTATTTTTTAGCCAATTTTACTTAAATCTTAACCAAATTGGATATCAATTTGATCAATTTCATTACAATTTTGATCAACTTGATTTCAATTATGGTTAAATTTAATAAATTGACTAAATTTAATCGAGATTCAATACGAATTAATACCTTGTTTAATCTTAAGCTTCTTGATTTGATAAAATTAAACAAATATTTGTCCAAATAAATTATTTTCGAGAGCAAATCATATTTAAAATCAAGACTTTATCCATTTGGATTTATCTTCAAAATAATCCTTGATTAAAATCCGATATTCCGTAAAATAGTTATTTAAGTAACAAAATTACGTAATTTCGTATAATTGAATACGATAATGTACAATCATCACTTAAGATGACAAACTTGCCCAGATGCATATTTTTTTTTTTGAGAAATTTCTATTCATACGAAATAAATATTTCTATTTTATCAAAAACCGAGGAAGCTCAAAATTAAACTAGGTTACGGAGGGCAAAAATTAGGTGTCAACACAGAGTAGTTCAGAGTGATCTCTAGTTTCCGAGGTGAAAGAAAAGAAAGACAGGGTTCCTAGCCTTGTCAAGTTTAAAGAGTTAGTTAAGAATTAGAAAGTTGAGGTTTTCACCCAAGGGGGAGATGGTGTTCTTCATTGTCAAGGTCGTTTGTGCGTTCCAGGTGTAGATGGATTGAGGCAGCGAATTCTTGCAGAAGCGCATGGTGCGCGATACTCTATTCATCCAGGGGCCACTAAGATGTACCGCGACTTGCGGGAGATCTATTGGTAGAGTGGGATGAAGAGAGATGTTGTAGAGTTTGTGTCTAAGTGCTCTACATGTCAGCAGGTTAAGATAGAGCATAAAAAACCTAGTGGTTCCATGCAGGAGTTCACCATTCCTACTTGGAAGTGGGAAGAAGTGAACATGGACTTCGTGACGGGTTTACCTAGAACTCGTCCTCAGCATGATTCAGTTTGGGTCATTGTAGATAAAATGACCAAGTTAACTCATTTTCTTCCTGTTCGTACTTCTTATTCAATCGAGGATTATGCCAAACTCTATATCAGGGTGTTGGTTAGATTACATGGTATTCCACTATCTATTATTTCAGAAAGAGGTACCTAGTTCACTTATCACTTCTGGAAAGAGTTCCAAAAAGGTCTTGGTACCCAAGTTCATCCCAGTATAGCGTTTCATCCTTAGATAGATGGTCAAGAAGAAAGGACCATTCAGACTTTCGAAGATATGCTAAGGGCGTGTGCAATTGATTTCAAGGGAAGTTGGGATGACCACTTGCCTTTGATTGAGTTTGCATACAACAATAGCTATCATTCCAGTATTCAGATGGCTCCATTCGAAGCTCTATATGGTAGGAGATGTAGATCTCCAATCGGTTGGTTCAAAGTTCGTGAGGCCTCAGTTATAGGTCCTGACTTAGTATTCGACGCCTTAGAGAAAGTTCAGTTGATCCGAGAGAGACTCTGGGTTGCTCAGAGCCGACAAAAGTCTTATACAGATGTTCGTAGAAAGGATATCGAGTTTGATGTCAATGGCTATGTCTACCTCAAGATATCTCCCATGAAGGGAGTGAAGAGGTTTCGGCAAGAAAGGGAAACTCAGTCCCCAATATGTCGTTCCCTTCAGGATTCTCAGTCGCTTTGGCAAGGTAGATTATGAGCTCGAATTACCTTCAGATATAGACTCAGTTCATCCATTCTTCCATGTCTCTTTGCTCAAGAAATGCATAGGTGACCCAGCAGTTGTAGTCCCTATTCAGGGCATTGACGTTCAGAACAGTCTCTCTTATGAAGAGATGCCAGTCGAAATCTTTGACTATCAGACTCGTAGATTGAGGAACAAAGAAGTCCCTCTAGTCAAGGTTCTTAGGCGAAATCAGTATCATAAGGGAGCTACTTAGGAAGCAGAAGCAGATATGCGTACCAAGTATCCTCACCTCTTCTCCGCCAATTCTGATCAAGCTCAAGGTAACAGTTCTCTTTAAGCGTACTCAGTTTCATGTTCATGTTCCTATCATAAACATGGTATCTATTATCGTTGCATATTCAGTCATGCATTCATGTATCAGTACAGTGTATAATCATGCATCAAATATGCATTCTCATTGGGAGAACTCAGTTATCAGAAGTCTCAGTTATGCATTCATGAATCAGTTACTCATGCATCAGATATGCATGTCCAGCATGATGTGTTTAGCTTATCAGTCATGTCTGTCATGATATTATGTTCAAGTAGTTTATGTATTGTACGTACTCTAGTTTATCATCTCTCCTCATTTCAGTCAGTCTCATTTGAGGACAAATATTTCCAAGGGGGAGATATTGTAATACCCCATATATTTCTAAGCTAGAAAATGAACCGTTGTTCCTACATATGAAACCTCCTATCCTATGATTCATGTTTGAGTACATGAATTAGGATGAGTATCCTAGTGATAATAGAGCTTATGATGTGTTAATCATGTTCATAAGAGTCACTTAGAGTAAGCAAAGCTAAGAACTTTTGAATCCACCAAGTTTTCGTGTGTGATTTCATATAGCTCAAATCTGAACGAGCATAACTCGGTTTATAGGTGGAATTTTGGCAGATTTATACCCTCCAAATTTTAGAGAATTGAATAAGATTTCCTTCGATACCAAATTCGCCTAAAACGGAAACCCGGTGAAGAAGTTATGCTGATTTAAAGTTTCAGTCAGTGGCGCATCGCGCCGTAAGACAAAATGACGTTCATCAATTTCCAATGTCTCTCCGCAATTCCAGCGCATCGCGGTGAGTTTCCAGATCACAAACGGGTGGAAACGCGATGTCTCCACATCGCACCGGGTGCCCCAAATCGGGTAATTTTCACAGAAATTAAATGACGCATCTAGAGGGGTATTTGGGTCATCTTTCCACCCCTATATAAGTCCCAAACACGGGATTGAGGCCCCAAATCAGCTCTTTACATTAATTTTTATCAAAATTCACTCAAGAACAACCAAGAACAAGTCTAGGGTTCAATTGGGGGTTTCAAATTCCAAGCTTATTTCACTACTATCTTTACAGATCATTAATCTAAGGTATGCGTAGTGTTCATCTATGGATCCAATCCGTTCATAGAGCTCAAGAACCATGTTTTAAATAATATTTTGTGAACTTTTTGTGGTGATATGAGCATGTACATATTGATGATTGTTGTTTAAGTTTTAAGATGATATCTAAAGGTGTTTTCATGGAATATATATATGGTTGTTAGTTGAAAACTATGAACTTTAGGTGGTGTAATATGGTGAAAGTTATGAAACACACCTATGCCTTAAAGAATGCATGCTAGGTGTTTGATAAAATGCTTGGGATGTTAGGAATTTATGTTTACATGGTTCCATGATATCTAAATGACAAGTCTGTGTTAGCTATATACTTAAATATGAATTCCATGCTATTGATGTGTTGCTATTGTTGTGGTATGAAACATGTATGATAATGGATATGTATAATATGTACACGGAATATATCCATGCAATCCCTACAATGTTTAAGATGTTGAATAACTACATGAAGTATAAGATCCCCTACCTATGATATTATGAATTGTGGACTCCAATCTTGTGATCAAGTCATGTCATGTGTGTCAGTTTCCTTCTATCGAGTCCTGGGGGTATTCGTACCTGAAAAATATAGTTGTGTGCCATGTCATGTTGTCATGATAATGTTAGTCAAGCTATAATCTATAGAACTCAGTCAGTCATGTGACTCAGGAAACCTCAGAAATCTCATGATCTCAGTTAACTCTCAAATAGTAGTACTATTCCGTCAGTCAATGGAAGTCAGTTAATCAATCTATGTACAGTCAGTTGAATCATGTTCAGTCTCTTCAGATGGGAGTAGAAGTTAGCACTGAGTGAACCCAAGGATGGGAACTCACCTACCAGTTTAGGGTGTGATTCTTAGCAGTCATCCTTACGTTCCAGAACTATGTAACCAGCATAAGTTGAGACATCTTAACCTGTCAGATTAGGGTTGATGAGGTGGCTTAACCTGTCAGTTCAGGGTTCCCACCGCTCTCGTTTCGCTTACCTTCTAGCTAAGGGTCACTCACAACTATTCTTACCAGTGGCGCGATATTGACACCCCTCCAGTCGGGGCTGAGATTGGACCCCAGCTTAGCCATAATGGCACACATGAGACATGTCGGTTAAACAACTACTTTCCATAATTTCAGACTCAGTCTCAGTGAAAGAACTCAGACAGTTTTGCAGATATCAGTATACCAGGACTATTAGATACAGTCAAATTCAGTTATAGCACGGGACTCAGAAAGTTCCATCAGATTCAAGACTGTCAGACCCAGTCGCCCATGTTCTTAGAAATACAGTTTCAGCCATGTCAGTTATCAGGAAACCATGTATTAGCATACAGATTTAGCTATCGCGTACTCACGATCTCAGTTACTATGTATGTATGTTTGTACTCTTACATTCATATCAGTCAGTCAGTTAGCATTATTCATGCATGTAAACCCTTTGAATTAGCCTACCTCACTTGTATACTCAGTACTCCAGTTGAACTGATGTATTTATGCTATGGTGCCTTCTTTTCATGTTACACCATAGGTTTAGAGACACGAGTTCCAGACCAGCAGTTGCAGCTGCATTCCAGTATACAGAGTTGCAGTGAGTCCTCTTCATTCGAGGATGATACGATATTATTTTATTTCATTTATTATTTCAGCTCAGTTTTGCTAGACGAAGTTAGTTGGAGACATGTTCTTTCAACTCCTTATTCAGACAGTATTTAGAGGCTTTCAGATTTAGTTCAAACTTGATTCAGTTTTCAGTTGTTTTGGGTTTCTTTCACCCACACGGATATTACTATTTTACAGATTCTTTATTCAGTTGAACCTTATGGCCTACATGTTCATGTTTTCCGCATTATTACATTATATATTGCAGTGCACAGGTACAAATATCAGTCATGGGTTAACTTGTGGTCTTTCAGGGTCATAAGCACCGTGTAGCATCCCGGTTCAGAAAATCGGGGTGTTACAAGTAGAGCCAGAGTAGATTGCGATGTGTGTGTGTGGCTGTGTGTTGGTGTGTGTGTGTTTAGCTGAGATGGAAACCCAATTTAGGTTAGGGGTGTGTGTGTTTGTTCTTTTATTATGTTTGTCGGGTCGGGTCGGGTCGGGTCGGGTTAATGAAACTAAATATTTTTTTTAATTAACAGTAAACCGACCACATGTGGTCAGTTTTTACAAAATTATTGATAAATTAAAGTTTAACAAACTACAATTAATAAATTAAAATGAATTAAAATTAATATTTAAAAATTTAATTTTTTAATAAATTCTATAATATTTATAAAAACAACCAAATAATTTAATACAACGCGTATATATATAAATCAGATAATTAGTTATTTTATCATCGCATTAATACAAGTAGTATATTTCCTCAATCGTATAATAATATCAATGAATTTTGCAAATTACGATAATTTTTTGGTTAATAAGCTTTTAAATACGATTATATATATATATATATATATACATACACCCCCCCCCCTATGCATACATACATATATATATATACATATACATACATACATATATATATATACATACATACATATATATACATACATACATATATATACATACATATATATATATATACATGTATATGTATGCATGTATATATATATGTATGTATATATATATATATGTATACATGTATATATATGTATGTATATATATATATACCTATACATACATACACACACATATACACACTATCGACTATATCAAGTTCTGAATACGCACTATATATATCACATACACGAGTATATTATCCAATAATATAATGCGACGTGTTACATATACATACTCTGATGAGTGATCGATTAATTATATTTGATTAGTTTAATTATATTCTTCTAGGTTTTGACTACATCATTCATCAATCGATTACTACATGGCATGTAAATATATATATATATGAATGCGTACTATATATATCACATCCACAAGTATATTACCTTATAATAGAACACGTTCATTATATTCTAATCAATTATCGATTATATATTACATTATTATGACTGCAATAGTAACATAATAATATCATTATCTCAACGGAATGATATATATATATACACATATTTATTATACAAAAATTATACATGTTTAACGTCATTTAACATATATACAAAGGCAAATATTTATTTTATATATTGTAACATAAGTAAAAGATAAAGATTATGTTTAACGTAATTTGTTTATTTTATTTGATATATTTTTTAGTGTAATTTTATTACAAAATTTAAGATTGTTTGATTTTTATTATTATTATATTGGTTATCGATTAAGTGTGATCGGTGTAATTTCAAAAAATTATATATATTAGATTATATATATAATTATTTTTTAATAAAAATAATATATATATTTGATTATATATATAATATTGGTTTCTAAAAATTATTTACTTTTGTATTTTTTTTAGTTCAAAAATCGACCACAAGTGGTCGGTTTTTAAAAATTATTTTCTTTTTTTATTTTAATAAAAAACTGACCACAAGTGGTCGGTTTTTAAAAATAATTTTATTTTTATTTGAATAAAAACTGACCACTTGTGGTCAGTTTTTTAATATTATTTTCTTTTTTATTTTAATTAAAAACCGACCACAAGTGATCATTTTTAAAAATTATTTTCTTTTATTTTAATTAAAACCGACCACAAGTGGTCGGTTTTAAAAATATTTTTTAATTTTATTTTTTTAAAATAAAACCAACCACAGGTGGTCGGTTTTTTTTTTTTTTTTTTAATTTTTAATTTATAAAAAAATAATAAATAATAAAAAAATTATTGAAAGGATTTTTCTGAAATTTTAAAATACAAAATGACCACTTGTGGTCGCTTTTTTTAAATTTCTTTTTTAAAAAATAAAAAATAAAAAACCGATCACATGTGGTCGGTTTTTTCCTACCACTTTTTGTGGTCAGAAATCCTGTATTTTTTAGTAGTGAATTATGACATTTCTCTCAGGAGTTACTTTCCTACTTCCTTTCCGTAGAAAGGATTTTATTTCAACTTTGCTTTGTTATTTCTTATTCTAAGAGCTTAATTAATTAACAGAAAAGTCATCGTTTTCACCTCAAACTATACACGAAAAGTCTAGGTCACACCTAAACTATCATAGTGATCTATTAAACACCCAAACTATAAAAAAGTGGAAATATTACCTCCTTAGAAGGTGACGTGGCTGAGAAGGTGTATTCACCTTCCTAAGGTGCGTGAGAGTTGGAAAAAAATCTTAAAGTGACAGCTTCCACACACATGTCACTATTTCATTTGTCATTATATCATTAAGTACTCCTAATATTCTTCTTAATATATACCATTAGATTAATTATTTTTTCAATTGAAAAAATATTAATAATTTTTTATTTTTTCAACTGAAAAAATATTAATAAAATTAAATTTTCTTATTTATTCATTTTAATATGTGGATCCCGCCTTTTCAATTGCTTCTTGTTCACCAAAATCACCATTAAAACATCACCATTAACACCATCATCATCAAACTCAAATCTTCGCCACAATAATTTTAAGAATCCACCTTAAATTTCATTATCGAAATCATAATACAATTTCTTCAACAAACTTAGTCTTCTTCATTTCCCAATTTCTTTCCCAGTTGTCACCACCGTCGTCCACCACCATCGCTGCCACCATAACCACCGTCACACAATGAAGTAACTGTTCATTTTTTCTTTGCTAACAAAAATGGGTTGTTATGTTAGCAGTAGCAACAACAAACTACTACCTCCAACTATATCCGCCATAAATTTTGGGTATTGGGTTGCTTGTGATTGAGGATACAACACAAAGCCATAGAAAGTGAACCAGAAAGCAAGGAAAATCCAACACCATCAACAGATTCTTCTGGACTCAAAGACTCATCTTTATCCACAAAATCCTCCAATTTCTCCAACAAACACTCAGCCCTTTGCATTGAAGAAATAGAAGAATCAAATACGTAATCACATGAATTATACCCTTTTGCAATACCACTTGGTTCATCTGATTCGATAACATTATTGAATTCAAGAAAGCAAGAACCTGCAAAAAAAATCATAAATACAACACTATTAATTTAATTTTTAAAAAAAATCAAATTTTGGGTATTGGTTTTTTTGTTTACATGAGATAAGAATTTGGAGAAAGTGAAAGAAGTGTTGTTGTTCATTGAGCTCAAATTATGGTGGTTGTTTGTAATTTTTTGTGATATTAATGGTTGTATTGTGATTCCGATAATGAAATTTATGATGGATTCTTAAAATTATTGTGGTGAAGATTTGAGTTTGATGATGATGGTGTTAAGGGTGGTGTTTTAATGGTGATTTTGGTAAAGAAGAAGCCTTTGAATCTTGATTTGCTTGATATTCTGTTACTGTATTCATTTGTTCGTGAAGCTCCCTTTTAGAGGTAATGGGAGAGATGAATGGGGTTAGAAAGATGACTTGACAATTTTTGTTTAAAAATAATGTTGAAAATTATTTTTGACGTGAAAAGTGATCTAGAAAGTGACATGGAGCGAGTGGAGTACACTCCACTCATTGAAGTTGGGCATGGGTGTTGCGGGGAGGTAATAATTTCACTTTTTTATAGTTTAGGTGTGTAATAGGTCACTACTATAGTTTAGGTGTGATCTAGACTTTTTGTGTATAGTTTGGGTAGAAACAATGACTTTTTCCATTAATTAATACACATCTCTTACTTACCATCTAAAAGTAATATGTTGTTGCAGGGTCCTCTTTGGATCTAGTACCCTCATATTATTCTATGTTTCAGTTCACAGAGAGAATGTTAGATATTTTACGGTGGGAACAATCGATGTTTCATAATTTAAATTTAATTATTACAAAGTCAAGACCCGATTTGGTCTTACAATTCTTAAACTCAATTTTCCTATACTCACGTTCAAGAACTCTCTTTTACTTTTTACTCACTTATTGCTTTTCTTACTTACTTCGGCAACTCTTTACTTGATTACTCACTCTTGTACTTGAGCATACATACAACTCAAATAGCCATATTTATTTATGGGTGATGATCGATGTGTATAGCGATACATATCTACTATTCTCTTCTAAAATATTCCTAACAACTACTTCTAGACCTACCTTTTCTAAAATATTTCTAGACCTTACTCTCTAGAATACTCATTCTAGAGATCTTTATTTTATTTTATTTTATTCTCTACAACACTTGAATATTCTAGATTCTTCCATGAAATGTCTTGGATATTAGTTAATTTGGTAATGAATTCTTAACACTTCCCCCTTACACCAACTTAATTTTTTCTCTGCCTCCACTTAGAGCAATCCCTCGAGCTTTGGAATCATGCAAGTCCAGCATTTGTGCCTGAATTTACAACTTTATTCTTCAAGTTGAACTGAGTGGTGATCCATCCAATATTTCTACTCCCTTCGTTTAAAAAAGAATGACCCTTTTCCTTTTTTGGCAATATTTTCATTTCAACTTTTCACATGACATGTTTAGGGCCACAAGATTAAAGGATATTTTGGTACATTTGACACAACTTTAATTTAAGACCACAAATTCAAAAGTCTTCTTTGTTTTCTTAAACTTTGTGTCAAGTCAAAGTATGTCATTCTTTTTGAAACGGAGAAAGTATATAATATCAACTTTATTACCTATCGAAAATACTTGATTGACGTTAGTATAAAGTTGAGAAATGAGAGTCTTATTACAATCGAGAGTAGTCAAGAAATTACCTAAAGTAATAGTTTCATGAACCTAACATTATTTTATTCTTTTTGAACAGCCTCCTTAGTCCTGACATCCCATGTAACCTATGGCTCTCTTCATACTCATCTCGACCTCCAAGACAACTACGTGAGTATCTTTATCTTTGTCATCTTGAAGGTTCTTTAGAAAATCATTGTCATTATACTTATTCCCACTTTTAAGAGTCAAATGCAATGAACTCTGCAATTAAGGGTCTAGGGGCAAATGGAAGCAATTCACATTATAATAGGAGCACATCTCTTCATAATGCAAATGTTTTGAACTTAAAATTTTTCCCATCGTCCTCTTATCCTTTCTCTAATACGTGATCTAGCATATCTAAAAGAGTTAAGATTTTCAACTACTTTTGGGGGAGTTGGCTAAAAGTCCACTTTCCAAACCTTTTTTGATATTTAGACACAAAGTATTTTTAATTGAAAAAATAGATACTTTAATGGGACCACAAAAAATAAATGCAACCCTAGCACACAACTTACAAAATATACACTTTAGCCTCTTTCCCATTTTAGCCCCATTTTTTTTTTAAAACTACACTTTAGTCCATGTCCAAAAAAAAAATATCCCAAAGCTTCTCAACCTATCCACTACCAACCACCCAATTTTGGCGTCATTTTCTTGATTTTTCGATCATTTTTCGTCAAATTTTCCGACATTCATCGAAAAGTGACATTATCTCCATTGTTTTAAGCCATTTTCGCTTATTTTTAGCTTCAATTTTTCTTCCATTTTCATACAAAAAGAATGAAAATCAATCCCACATTTCGAAATTGATTCTTGGCTCAATAGCAACATTCCAACACTCCTTAGGTTGTTTGTAAGCTAAAATTCATCGGATTATTCCGGTGGTCGTCGAAAAAGGATCGATCGTGCACTGTACGGACAACAGCTAAGAAGACGACGACTTCAGTCTATTAAGTCTAGGCATATAAACCACTATTCAAGTCTATTAAATATTATTATCGAGGTATATCATGTCTATTATAGATTATGTGGTTGTTGATGGTATATTTTCTAGTGAGTGGGAGGAGACTCCTAAATGTTGGGTTTGAAAAACCGCGTCTAAGAAGACAATGTCCATTTCCCTTCATCACAATATTTCATACGCCGATGTGGTTAAAAGCATAATGGAGAGCAGTGAATTAAGTTGTGATCAAAGCGAGGTGGTAATTAGTTACTTGATGAACGGGAGGGGGAAAATCCATCCAACGTTCATAAGGAATGATACACACGTGGAATTATACATGCTTTGCATTGATTCTGATAACTCCAAACCTATATTGCGGGTTAAAGTTGTTGGAAGATCCCGGGAAGAAGCTTCTACATCAGCCCCACCCCACCCCCACCCCTGGCAGTGGATGATATGTCAACGAAATACTATTGCATGAGTGGTGATAATGGGATAATAGTGAAGATTATGAAGAAGAGGAGTGTGGAGGAGGTGAGGACGGACAGTTCGGACCATAAGGAAGACACTCTTTCTCGGACGACATTAATCATTATGTAGGACAAACATTCAAGGATAAGAATGTTTATGTAATTTTAAGTAAAAAAAGATTGAAGAAATACTAGATTGTGCAAATTATTTATTATATACTGACACCATTGTTGATTTCTACACATGATAGATAGATTATCAATTTTTCGAGAAGTCGATTATTCACCAATTCGTGGATTTATGATCAACTAGTTGAATATATGGATAAGTTAGAATAATGACCAAAAAATAGAAATTAAATTAAATAAAATTAAAGTATAAAAATTAACATCTTTCAAATATTGTAAAATAATTTAGATACATTAATTGTGATACCAAATCACTTTTGAACATAATCAAGTGATATTTAAGGCATACTATAGTCGTAAATCAGTGAGATGAAACTAAAAAGGAAAGAAATAAAATAAAATAAAATAAAATATATAAGCACTATCCAAACAATGCAAAACAACTAGATACCATCAAATGAGATTAGACGCATCTAATGAGCATAAGGAAGAGTGATGGCTGTGACTTGTGGGTGCATGAGACAAGTAGTGTTTGAGAACAAGTAATCCTTCTCAATGCAGACGTTTGTTCTGAGTAATTGATTGTTACTACCATCACTCTTCCTTATACTCAGTTGATCGAGTGTTCAATTATTTTGTACTCTCATATGATGATATTTAGTCATTTTTCATTGCTTTAATGATGTTTATTTATTTTAATTTATTTTATTTCTCCCTTTTTAGTCTCGTCTTACTTGTCAATAGAATTAGATGATTGATGCAGACCTATAAAGATATCGTGCATATATTATATATAAATGTATGCATCTATACTAGACTAAATTAACAGTCATGTATCGACCAGCTGAGTCTAGTGGAAAGTAAGACGAGACTAAAAAAGATAAAAATAAAATAAAATAAAATAAAATAAATTAACATCATTCAAGCAATGAAAAATGACTAAATATCATCATATGAGAGTACAAAATAATTGAACACTAGATCAAATGAGTATAAGAAAGAGAAATGATAGTAACAATCAATTACTCATAACAAACGTCTGCATTGAGAAGGACTACTTATTCTCAAACACTATTTGTCTCATGAACACCCACAAGTCACAACCATCACTCTTCTTAATACTCATTAGACACGTCTAATCTCATTTGATGATATCTAGTTGTTTTGCATTGCTTTAATAGCGCTTATTTATTTTGTTTTATTTCTTACATTTTTAGTCTCATCGTACCAATTTACGACTATAGCATGCCTTAAATATCACTTAATCATGTTCAAAAGTGATTTGGTGTCACAATTGATATATCTAAATTGTTTTACAATGTTTGAAAGGTGTTAATTATTATATTTTAATTTAATTTCTCTTTTTTTATTATTATTTTAACTTGTCCATATATTCAAATAGTTGATCCTAGACCTATGAGTAGGTGAATAATCAACTTCTCAAAAAATTGATAATCTATCTATCATGTGTAGAAATCAATAACGGTGTCAGTAAATAATAAATAATTTGCATAGTCTAGTATTTCTTCAATCTTTTTTTACTTCGTCAATTTTAAGAAGCTTCAATTATGTCTTGTTTAAAATTACAACTCTTTCAGGCATACAATGATAGAGTCTATAGTAAACCTTGATAATCGATTATAGAAGACGTAAATATTCTTTTGACCTTTTCCAACTATCACTTTTTTGGTCACCCTACTATATAAATGACATGACTTTTTTAAGCTCCTCCATGTTCATTTATTCATTCTTTTCTCATTTTGATTCAACAATATCAATGTCTCTCTTTCTCATTTGAAACACTCCTTATCTTGTTCCAAAGCTTTAATCCGTTGCATAATTTCAGTGGTCGTCGGAAAAGTGATATCAAGTACTGTATGAAAATCAAGTAAGAAGAAGACGACTACAGTCTATTAAGTCTAGGATCATAAATGAACTTGTTCTCACTGTCCAGATTTCTGGCACATTAACCGATGAAATTCAAAATTTTTTTTACCATACAATCGGAAAGGACAGTCATAATCCATCAACAATCAAACAAATATCAACTTAAAAGCATAAATTTTCAGTAAAATTAAGTTCCATCTTTTAAAAAGATTTCAGTTTTTTCTATCCAAACCAAACAAATACCTAATCAACCGAACGGTCTATTAACAAAACGACATTCGAATTTCTTGACACATTAACCGATTAAATTCGCAAAAAAATTTCACCATGTTATCGACAAGGACAATCATAATCCATCAACAATCAAACAACTATCAACTTAAAAATACAAATTTTCAATAAAATCAAGTTTCATTTTTTAAAAAGATTTTAGTTTTTTTCATCCAAACCAAACAAATATCTAATCAACCGAACGGTCTATTAACAGAACAACATTCAAATTTCTTGGTACATTAGCTAATTAAATTCGTGATTTTTTTTTACTATGCAATCGACAAGGACAATCATAATCCATCAACAATCGAACAAATATCAACTTAAAAACACAGATTTTCAGTAAATTCAAGTTTCATGTTTTAAAAGGATTTCAGTTTTTTCATTCAAGCTAAATAAATACCTAATAAACCGAACGGTCTATTAACAGAATAACATTTGAATTTCGTGGCACATTAGCCAACTAAATTCGCGAAAAAAATCATCATGCAATCGTCAAGAACAATCATAATTCATCAACAATCAAACAATTACCAACTTAAAAATAGTTAAAAAAAATCAATAAAATCAATTCTTTTTTTCTCAAAATTTTTTTTTTCTCCCAAATCAACTCAATTACCACAAACTAAAACCGAAATAAAGCAAAAAAAAAAACCCATCAATGTGGAACACAAATTACTCGGGAGATAAGGAGAAAACATTTAAAATGGAAGATGAAAGATCTTAGAGCTTTAGAGAAGATAAAAATAAAAAATGAAAATTGGGGGAAGAGGAAAGAGAAATGACCATGTTTTTGTGAGTGGGAGTGAGGAGAGAGAAAAGTTTTTGGTATTTAATAGAAAAGTGGGGTTAAAAAAGTATTTAATAAATACATAAGGGGTGACAATTTTTTTTTCTTTTTAACACTTTAACACATACCCCACAAAACCCTAAAAAATTAAGTCAAACCAAAAAGAGTGTTTATTTCTCAAAATAAATTTTCAATGTGGCCTTTTACCAAAATCTTCTCTAGTCTTTTATACCTCTTGTTTACGTATTGAATCTATGTTCGCACTATTGAGGTGAGGCAAAATAACCTCTTCCAGCCATGACTTCTGACACTGACATCTATTTTCTTTTCTTATGCAAACTAGAAAATTTATCCGCGCTTCGTGCGGTAGCAAAAGTAATCATATTTATGAAATGACATAAAAAGTATAAACATTTAGAATATTTAATGCAATTTGAATTAAATAAGACTAAATTAGAAAACAATAATGTGGTACAGAATTTCATATAAAAAGTTAAAATTTTCAGCAAAATAAGAACTAAACTTGATTATGTACTCTGAAACGCGATCATATTCTTGTGATAATTATAGGCTATAGCCAATTGAGCATATATTTTGGAATTTTTTTTATTCTAAAAAAAAAGGTCATTTTTGTTCCGCCTATTTGTTAATTATAATAAATTGAGGAATCATTTTCATTTATAAAGTTTATTAGTCAAACACAAAATACTTCTTACCAAAAATATCTTTTAAATATTTATTTTTTTTCAAAAAAAAATAATTGATTTTTAAAGTTTAGCAAAACATATTAGTGTTAAAATAATTTCTAGTCAATGCATATAATATAAAACTTTTTCATTCCTTTGAGTGACATTTTCATATTAAAAAGTTTTCTTAAAAAAAAAAATTAACAAAGTAAGAAAAGATTATGTTTTTAATTGGCTTCAATGAGATCTTTACACTTATAAAATATCTTACAAAAGTTGTAAAATTTCCTTTTGCTTTTCTTAAAACAAATAATATATTTTGTGTCTCTCTTCCTATATGATTTCCCCACTTTTCCCTTTTCTTTCCATATTTATTTTATTTCATAATTCACTTTTTATTTCATTTTAAACCCATTTTGTATCTGTTGAACTTTACTCTAGTAATTTAATTTTCTTCTTTATTTTTATCCCATTCTGTATCTGCTACTTTGGTGCAGAATTTTTTTTATTTTTTTATATAATGACAGTATGACACAGTAAGATTATAAATGGGATACAAAAAGTGCACAATAAACATTTCATAAATTCTTCACATACTCTTCATATAATTTTAGTCATTGCATGAAATCATTTAAATATTTTTTCTCCTAAATTATTAAGGGGGCTTCCCCTAAATACAAATTATTCAAAAAAATTTTAATAGAAATGGAAAATTTTTCCCTACTTGAAAATCAGAGAGAGGGGGGGGGGGGGGAGGGGGGTGAAAAAGATAAAAGAAAAACTACAATACAACCTATTCAAATATTTTATTTATTAAAATAATATAATATAAAAAATACAATACAAGATGAAATAATACGTAACAGTCATTTAAACAGAGTATAAGCTTCTTTTTTCTTTTCTTTTAGATTAAATTTAAAGGATAAGTCTTTATCATTTTCTTACAATTAAATAATGTAACTTAGAAAGAACTCATATTTATCGCTTGAGATTCTACTAAAAATGCACAATACTGTAAATTTGATACATATGCCTATAAAGCTAGCATCTTATGCTCTAGTAAAATAACTAAACACGTACTGAAATGTATAAATAAAACATCTTTTTCATAATCAATGATGACGTGCTTAACACACACACACATATGTCCACACACACACAAAAAAAAAGACCCTAAGCCAATTCTGAAGGTGCCTAAGCCTCGACATTCTTAAGAATCTCCACTCAACCTGTCCCTTAGCAAATTCATTTGAGACAACACAAATTTCTTCGAATCCATAATCGTTTTTAATTTTTGATTGACGCTGATAAATAACTACACTGGACTCAAAATAAAGCTCACATACGATCAAGTATTTTTCTTACACATGAATAAGCAATATTATCATATGAAGAAACAAAAAAATTATAAAGAACGAATCTTACGTCGATGAGTTTTCCTTTGGAATGATTCATCCCGTATGTCTTTTGGAGAGAACTAATGATAACAAATAAAAAATTAGGTAACATAGAGGGTGGTTTATGATCTGTTTAAAAGGGTAAAGTATAAGTTATGTAGAAGAAGATTGTTGGTGTAACATCTTTCCATCATTTGAATTCAATTCAATTGTTGTAACCAAAAATTTATTATGCAATTACTTTAGAATTAATGAGATAATTTGTTGAATTTGTAAAATATTAGGTAAATAAAAAAACAAAGGATTAAAAGGCAAAAAAAAGAGGTAAAAGATAAGTATGATTCCTTGATTCTAAAACATGCCACACATCAAGGTCATGATTCTCCTATATATATACTAGTTGCATAAGACCCGTGCTAAGCCCGGGCCCAAGCTCATCATAAAGAATATAAAATTTAATTTTAGAAAAAATATAACTTAAATCACATTTTTTGTTACATAATCAAATGAATTTAGTGATACGTTGATTGTGTCTTGTCTGGTAAACTGCTATGATTATTAAAGTTTTTTCATTATATTTGGATAACTTTTAAAGGACTTTATTTATGAAAAATAAAGTATGAAGGATAATTAGCAAATATGGATAGACATAAAATATAATTTAAAATAAATAAGTGGTGTGTTCAACATATTTGTAAAAAAAAAATCATATTTGATAGATTGTTGGAAAAAATATTTTTTGTAGAAAATAAGTGTTTTTAGACTTATAAAAATGACTTTGTGAAAGTAGAAAAATTCTATTCTATATTTTACATTCATTGAGTTCTTCCTTCTTTAATACACCCTGTCTTCACCCCACCATAGCTCCCATCCCCGCCACTCCATATCCCACCTCTTATAGTACTTATCTAAATTATATAGAAATAATTTTTAAATTATATTTTACTTACATACCTGATATAAGAAAATAAGTAAGAAACATGAGAAAATTGAAGGAAAGGTGTCTTTTAAGTCTTGAATGAAGGATTGGTGATATTGACCAACAGATAGGGTCAAACCTCATTAGAAAACTTGATCAAGTTAATTGTGGACTTGATTAATATTTTTAAAACTTTCTAATCTTTTCAAAAATACAAACCAACCCAAACCACAACCCTCTTCAATCCAAATCAACCACTCTCCCCTCTCTCTCGACAACTTCTCTCAACTCTCTCCCAACCAACAATTCTGCAAAAATTTTCCCTTCAACCCCCGACGATTTATACCTCCGGCGACAAATAGTTGGGCTTCAAGTTCCTCTTTTTTCTCCTTTCAACCCCCGACGACTTCTACCTCCGGCGATAAATAGTTGGGCTTTGGATTCCCCTTTTTAATTCAAATCAACCTGTCTCTCATCCCTCTCTCGACAAATTCTCTCAACTCTCTCTCAACCAATTGTTCTACAAATTTCTCATTTCAATCCTCGGCGACTTCAATATCTGACTACAAATAGTTGGGCTTCGAGTTCCTTTTCGACTTCAATCTTCAATCGACGTAACAACCTTGCTCTCTGGCCACAACAACTTCGAATTCTTCATCATTCCTTTTCTTCTTTCACAGGTAAAAATTTATGGCCTTTTTAGTTTTGAAGAAAACGAGGAACTTGAGCCAACTTCTCTTATAGTATTGGTTAAATATTTCAATATTTGTTGCAATAATTTAAAATACGGTCTGAATAAAACTCTAATTTCTGGTATTTTTTTTCTTCTCTTTTCGAAGTGAATTATGATATTTTGTTGTTTGTTGTATTTTTTTGAATTTTGATTTTAATTGTTTGTGTTTATAAAAACAAAATAATAATTTGGGTTGATTTGTTCTGTTCTTGTTCTTGGTAAGAAAGGTGAAATTGCTATTTTTTTGTTGAACAAAATCGTGATACTTTTTTTTATTTCCTCTGATAGATTACCCATCTGGTGCAACATATTAACTGTCTGATGCAACAGATTTATCATATGATGCAACAGATCAACCATCTGATACACCAGAGGAACCATCAGATTATAATTCTGATGCAATAAATTAATAATCTGATGCAACAAATTAACTATCTGATGCAACAACTTTACCATATATTGGAACAAATTAAGCATCAGATAAAAAATCTGATGCAACTAATTAATCATCTGGTGCAATGGAAGAACCATCAGATTAATGATCTGATGCAATAGATGAACCTCCTATTGGATAAAATCCTATCAACTCTTCCTACAAGAAATGTCCAAGACTTGATTTTTCCAACTGATCATTCATCTGCCGCGATAGACGACCCTATGTTGGAAGAAATCTAATCAATTTTGACTGTTGATAACTGTTCCAACAGATCACTCATGTGTCGCAAAAATGTATGACCTGTTGCACATACCATTCATCTTTCTCAACAAATGAGTGATATTTTTTATATTGTCACAACAAATTACCCAGCCGTTGCTGCAGGTTAGTTAACTGCTCTGACAGATCACTCATATATTGCAACAGATGTGTGATCTATTGCACAAACCATTCATCTTTCTCAACAGAGGAGTGATATATTTTGTATTGTCACAACAGATTACTCAGCCGTTGCTATGGATTATTTAACTGTTCCAACAGATCACTTAAATGTTGCAACAGATGATATCATAATAGTTGTGTGATATGTTGCACAGACCATTCATCTGTCTTAAAAGATGAGTGATATATTTTGTATTCTTACAACAGATTACTCATCCGCTGCAACAGTTTGGTTATATGCTGCAACAGATATACTACCTGGAGCAACAGATCTGTTGCAACTATTATTTTACTTTTTTGATTGTTTGATTTACTGTTATCCCTTTTTAACGATGCATTAATAAATAATAATATATTATTTTATGTTCCTATTAATTTTAGATAATATGGTTTCCAAAAGAACAGAAATCGAATCAAGTCCAAGTAAAGGAACAAGTGAAGCAGCTAGGCTACATCCACCACTCTATGAGCTTACTTTACTAGTGTTATCTCAATCGGGAGCAGAATATGATGAACACAGGGAGGAGGAATATTTCAAAAGAGATGATGCAGATGCTAATAGCCCTTCCACCGAAGAGTTGGTCAAAGCCTTCAGCATTGATCGTTATCCTGTGAGAATGCAGTGCGATGATGCCGCAGATTTAACGGGTGATTTCGTGGTTAAGTCATCCATGGGAAAATTATTTGACGCCTTTAGAAAAATACTTCAAGAACAAAAATTGGATGCTTATTTCAGTCACAGCTGCTTTGAGAATATCTTGATTTGCCGGAGGACAACAATGCTTATTTCCAAATAAAAATGGTATATGAACTTCTCAAGCGTAGGTTTATGTATGAAAACAAAGATAAGATGGATGAGGTATGGATAAATTACTGTGGCATGCTTGTTTGTTTTGGTTGGAAGGAGTTTGCCATAGTTACTGGACTAAAATGTTATCCTCCTTCTCAAGTTATACCTATTCTAACCCAAAAAAGCACCCCGCACACCCAAAAAAGGCAAAGGCAAGTCGTGTGATCGTGATGACCTGGTGTCCATTGTTGGTCCAAGGTTCAAAACCAAAAATTTGATAGAAGCGTTGAAAGGTAAAGGACTTTCAAAGAAGCACAAACAGTCATTGTGGTTGGTTTGGTTTGTACATAATATTCTTTGGGCGAGAGACGTTAACAATAACATAAGCCTCGATTTAATAAAGATCTCCGAGGATCTTGAGGCATTTAACAACTATTCTTGGAGATATGAAAGCTTCAAAATGACTGTCAAATATTTATTTGTCAAATATTTGTTAACTCCGTTAGCGCCAAAAGTAGTCAACTTATATGACTTTCCATGGACTTTCATGGTAAATGTTTCTTTCTTCTATTATGATATTATTCATTTTTTTCACTCAATAATGGTTTTGATTTATTGGCGTTATTTTATAGGCTTGGGCATTTGAAGCCATTCCTTATTTGAGACAACATGTGAACTACCAGGAAGGAGTTTCCTGTTCAAGAATCTTGAGATGGTTGTCGGCCAAAACTGATAAAAATATAAAATTTCTTGATCTCTTCACCCCCCGAAGGATGCAGTAAATATAATTATAATAAATTTTTTATTTTAATTAATGATTTTTTTGGAATGATCTAATCATCATTCTAATATATGTAATGATTTATGTTAGATTGTACATCCGTTGCTAGTTCCGACCAATCGAGAGTTGAATATGCCATTTTTCATACTTTACGGTCTGTACAAACTTTATCGAACCCTAAGGTCATCGACAGAATAAAAATAAATTTTTTTAGAGCAACAACCATTACAAGAAAAATAATTTTGGAGGGTGGGCTTGTTGTTGTTGATGGTCTTAGTGGTGATGGAGCTGTTAGTGGTGGTAGTGGTGCTTCTGTTGGTGGTAATGATGCTTTTCTTACAGTATTTAAAGAAAACCATTATGAGTATGATCATACTGGTTATACAGATTTTGCCTCTCCCAGCGAATGTTCTGCATGCAAATGTCAAGACTGCAGGGCGAAACATGATGTAGTGATTAATGCTATTAATGCATTAACTGCTTCTGTAAAGGAATTGACATCTAAGAGAGGTCTCATTCCATCTAAGAGGATTTTATTTCCATCCGCTCCATTAGAGATTAGGGCTAAGAGGAGAAGGAGAGTGATTTCTAGGGCATTATCAAGCATCCAAAAAAGCAAAATTGCAACTCCTCTGTCTGTGTGTTTCACTGAGCAACGTATAATGTCCAAAGGAGAGAATCATGAGATGAGGAAGGTGAATATATTATATGTCTTCTAACTAACAAACAAATAGACACATATATGTTTCAACAGATGACATATCTGCTGAAAATTATCAAACAAATATATACATCTGTTGCAACAGTTGACTAACCTATTGCACCAGATAAACATTTGTCTCGTCTGTTTTAGAAAATCAAATAGCTCTTCGTACCACTTTTATTTGTACCAACAGATGACCTATCTGCTGCAACAGATGATTCATATGTTGCAACGGATGGTTCATCCATTGGAAATTATCATACAGAGTCTTCCTCATGTAGAAATTTGTCCCAACAGTTGATTCATTATTTTAACAGAAATATAATCTGTTTGGGACAATTTAAAATGGGAGGAAGAACTGTTTGATTTGCTAGAAGAGATGAGTTATCCTTTTCCGTTTTGTTGTATCTCCGTGATTAGCATTGACCAATTTTGTCTTTCCAGGTGGCTGTAGAAGAAGCTACTACTAAACAACATTGACAATATGCTACTCTTTTTATGGAAATATAGAGAACAAAAAGTGCAAAAACCGTACGTAAGAGACAATAAAGATCCACGACGAGCAAATTCGAATTACATAGCACCGGATGAAGAACAACTTGTCCATACTGAGTAGATCTTTATAGCTTGAGCCTGTCATAGCAATCCTTGGCAGTATACTTAAATTGTTGTTGATGTATTTGTTGAGATCTGTACCCATAACAATTTTTTTACATTTTATTTATTCGTTGACTTATTTCAGCTAATTTATGAAGGCTTCGATTTATTTTATTTTATCTATGAATTTTATTTATTCCTTTGATTTGAACTTATTAATTGAAAAGGAATACTAGATTCAAATATTGCAACATATAATGTATCTGTTGCAACAGACGACACATCTATTGAAAAAATCGAATAGATTTAGACATATGTTGCAACAGGTAGATGATCTGTTGGAATTTATCAAACAAGCCTTCCCACTATTGCAACAGATGGACTTTTATAAAAACATCGAGATAATACAATAGATGACCAACCTATTGCAACAGATAAACTAAATGTCAGAACAGGTAGAATAACTATTACAACGAATGGAGAATCTGTTGCATTATAAAAATTCAACTTTCGTTGGACATAAAATTTTTTCACTACGTGTAAAAAGGTTAAAGTGAATTGAATTGAAATAAAAAAGGCACAACCAATCGACGATGTTCAGTTCAAACACCTAAAATAAAATAGGCATCAAGTAGACAATGTTCATTTTAAACATGTAAAATAAAATAGGCATCAAATGTGTCAGTCTGACACATTTCGCTGACTTTCCGTCACTTGGCCCCCAACGGTTATTTTTCTTCCCCCATTGTCTTATATATTCATCTTCCTCCTAAATTTAAACCCTAAATTCCCAAATCTTTTTCTTCATCGTCATCTTCTTTTATCTATCCAAATTCTTCAAATTATTTCTTTCATTTTTTCCAACTGAGCTTGACAATGTCGAGCGCATCTTCCACTATTCTTTGTGATAAAGATTTTTGATATTGTAAGTGCGGTCATGAAGCTCTGTTAAAGACTTCTTGGACTCAACAAAATCCGGGTCGTAGGTTTTTTACTTGTAAGATTTCAAAGGTAATATTTTTTTTTATTTAATTAGTTGATTAATTATTAACTTGTAATTGTTTTGTAATTTGTGTTCTCTTTTTTATAGAAATTGGGTGGATGCGATTACTTTGATTGGTATGAAGAACGACACTCTTCACAAGCAAATCATGTAATCTGGGGTTGTTGAACAAAGTCAAGGCTTCTGAAGAGAAACAAAATCGAGCAAGAAGATACTACATTGTTGCCGTTATTGCTACTGGTTTGGTGTTGTTGGGCACATGGACATTCAAGCCTAATTGCTGAAATTTTCATGGTGGTGTGTGTATTTTCTACTGGTTTGGTGTTGTCTAGCACATGGATATTCAAGCGTAACTGTTGGAAAATATCAAAAAGATTTAGGCATATGTTGTAAAATTTAGGTCATCTGTTGGAAATTATCAAACAGGTCTTCCCACTGTTGCAACAGATTAGACTTAGATTATTAGATTATTGATAGAAATAACATCGGCGTAATGCAACAGATGACCAACCTATTGTAACAGTTAAACTATCTACCAGAACAGATTAAATATATTTTACAACAGATTGACAATCTAATCTATTACATTATAAAAAACTCCACTTTCATCAGAAAAAAATTATTGCCACTACATGTACATGTAGTAAAGTGAAGAATGACTTGTAATTAAAAATTTCTATTTCACAGGCTTTTCTATATACACAGGCTTCAAGCGTCCAGTTAGTACCCCATAATCCCAGACCTCTTGCAGGTTTGCCACAACCATGTCGCACAGAAAAGTCATTGGCTCGGCCATTTCTATGCCGGTCAGCAAACATTCGATGTGTGCAAGAGCGTGCGAGCCGCTCGCTTTAGCGGAATCATCCTTTGGAAGAATCATTCCCTTGTTTCAACCTTCAAATCCCATGATTTCTTCATCAACACTTCCTTTGGCAAATGATTCATCAGTTTACTCTCCCTTAACAAGATGGGCAACAACATCATCAGTGGCTCCATGAGGAGAAAAAAATTGAAATCGTCGACGAGAGGTATGTTGGAGTAATAAGCATTGATCTTTCCCTCTTCGAGTAGTATCTCAATATCCCGATAATGCATGCTTTTCATACTAATAACTGCAAGAATCCTTTTTGCCTCGGTCTAGCTCTTGCCGTGTGGATTTGGCCTGCCCCTCTAACATATTTTATCATTTCTTCTTCATCCAAGACCAACGTAGGAACTAGGAAATCAAGTACAACGCCAAGGGCTAAAGCCTCCCCATTGAGTTGATCGTACCTATCCTTGAGCTTCTTGCAGAAGTCGAGGTCCATTATTCTATCGGCAGCGTCATAAGCTTCCTAGTACATTAATTGCCTTTTTCTCATAAGGCAAGAATTATGTCAACACGCTGTGAGATAAGAAGTCAATTTTTAAATAGGTTAGTAATAGTAAAGATTCAACGGATGGTCCATCTGTTGCATAGGGTCCATCCAAATCCAACTTATTCAACAAAATGGATCATAAGTTGCAACAGAACCACTACTAGTTGTACCAGTATAACCAGCTGTTGTAACAGATGTGAAATCTGTTGTGTAGTTTCTTCTTCATGGGGTAGATTTGAAGGTCTAGGTCGCATATCAGTCATAGTCTGGAATCTTGGGGGGAAAAGGGAGGCCTGGGGTAATCTGGTGCACCTGGCTTGTCATTCTTGGCCTGTCGCAGACCCCTCTTCTCTTCGGAGCCAAGTTCCGCGTATATGTCCACCTTCTTGACTGGCCCCTGAACTTTAACAATTTTTGGAGAAGGAGGAATTGTAATTTCTTTTGATTTCCAACCGGAGAGTACGTCTCTAATTGCTTTTTCCTTTCTCCTAACCAACACTGTAGGAGTGCATGGCTCCCTCACATTCTTGGATGGTATGACACACCTATTAGATTTGAATTTCTCGATAGCTTTAGAGATAACCTTTACTTTTTCAAAGAGTTTATCCTGTCTGTCCTTGTACTCTTCGGATTCGCAACGAGAACACGAGGTTGAAGAGGGGTGAGAAGGACCTGTGTAAGGACGAAAAAGGGTGTTTTCAAACATATTTATTCTTTCTTGAGCATCAACATACTCATCATTATGAGTGGTAGAAGCATCAGCATGCCTGCCACCAACACCAACCACTCCACCAGAAGAAGCACCCGGATCTGCCTTAGTAAAAGGTTGGTCATGAAGAGTCTCAACATTAGGCGAACCTTGCCTAACTGCTCTTCTTATGGCTGTTGCTCCAGCCAATTCCTTATTTATTAACTCCACCGTTGGGTCTACTATAGTATCAACATGACCTAGAGTAATATAAGAAGTCATCAACGACTCCTCCCCAGTAGGCACGATCCATGGATGCACAACCTATAAAAAAGAAAAAAAAGACAGATGGATTTAAATCATATAATATAATAATTTTCACAGTTGGTCTACATTTAAAAAAAAAAGACCCATCTGTTGCATAGTTTGCAGTATATGGTTAAAATCCATTTGAGTCTGGTTCAGAGAAACAGAGCAACACATGGATAATATGATGCAAAATATCAATCATCTGTTGCAACAGTTGCACAAGATGGGTAATCTGTTATGCAACAGATGATCTGTACGTCGCAACACATGAATAATATGTTATAAGATTACACATTTGTTGCATAATTTGCAGTAGATGGTTAATCTTTTAGGAGTCGGGTTCAGAGAACCAAAACAACAAATGGGTAATCTGATGTAAGATGTACTCTGTCACAACAGATGTCCTAGCTGGTGCATCATATATAACATCAGTTGCACTAGATATAACATCTGTTCAATATCTTTCTTATCTTTGAGTAAAATTATTTTACTTGAAGAAGACGTACTGCATCATTCGAAGGGTTAAAAAGATCAGCCTCCTTAATATTGGTGTTGCTTTTTGCAGCCAATCACTTAAACATCCTTGGATGAGAAACCTCATCCGGGTAATCCATTAACTGCTTTCAGAGGGGAGGAATGACTTCAAATGCCCAAGCCTAAAAAATGTAAACAGGAAGCAAGCCAAAAAAAAAGTCATAATAACTATATTCAATATAAATTAATGAATGAGTAAAATTAGTGATTAATTTTACCATGAAAGCCCAAGGAAAGCCGTATAATGTGGTCGTCCCTGAGGATAGCTTTGTCAGTAAATATTGGAAAGTCAAGTAGAAGTTGTCATATCCCCAGGGATAATTGTTGAATTTATCAAAATCCTCAGCACGCGCCAACAAATCACCTTCTATGACCTTGTTGATGTCTCTTGCCAATATAACCGAATGGGCAAACCAAACTAAGAACAATTGCTCCCTGTACTGCTCTGGTATGGTTTTATCCTTGAGATCTGTTAACAAATCTAATGCTTTGTATCCACGTCGAGCAATGTCAAACAACTCATCTATTTTTTCCTTGCATTTTCTTGCCTTGGATCTTTTGTGGGGTGGTGGTCCTTCTGGATAATGGCATCTGAAGCCCGTCACTATGGAAAACTCTTGCAAGCTAAAACAAACGGGCATGCCACAATACTTGATCCAGATTTCATCCATCTTCTTTTTTCCCCCCTCCTCCGGATCTTTATCATCCCCCGAGTACTTGATCCTGCACTTGAGAAGACTATATACCATCGTTATAGGGAAATGGATACGGGCAGAGGGGTCCTCAGGCCGCTCAAGAAAGCATCTAAAGCAGCTTTTCTTAAAAAGTTCGCCTATGTTTTCGTGCTTCATAATTTTCATAAAATGTTCAAAAATTTTCCCTATCTGATATTTAAGTACTATTTAACCAGTTAGTTGTTTTCCTTCTGGGTCATTTATCGGCATTGCAACTTCAAACCTGTCAATACTAAAAGTTTTGACAGGATCATGCTGGGATGTCGATATTAATTCACGCCCCATCGGTGATCTATTATCATCATATTGATGATCATCCCCTTTCTCTTTCTCACTCTTCAATTCCTCCTCTTTCTCACTTTCATTTTCTTCATCACCATCTACGGACCCTTGTCCACCTCCCTCAATGTTATTTTCATATCTATTCTCAGCTTCACTTTTCCCTGACTGAGATTGTTTAGGAAGCTCCTCCGAATCCCTCTGTACTGTAGCCTTTTTTTTGAGTGGTCAGGCGTTGATTCACTTTCACTTTCTTTTCTTTTCTTTTGGGAGACATGTTTTACCTACAGAAAAAGAAAAACAAAAATTACATTACAATTGATGTATGCATAGATTTTAAAAAATACATTACAAACACCACGAATATCGACACACCAACAACCACCACCACAAACACCACGAATATCGACACACCAACAGCCACCACCACAAACACCACGAATATCGACACACCAAAATCCACCACCACAAACACCACCAACGAATGCCAATAAACAAACAAACACCACGAATACCGACACCACCGACAACCACCACAAACACCACCAACTAATGCTACCACCAGTGCCACCACGATGACCACAAACACCACCACCACCACCACCAACACCACAAACACCATCTAATAATACCACGACAGCCAACGGAACACTTCGATAGAAACTAAGGATTCCTTGAGTTCTTTCTATAATTTTACCATAAAAAATCAAAATTGTCAACCCATTTTCGAAGATAATACAACTAAAAGTTTTATTTTTCATCATTAACTTAAAAGCCCTTATTTTTTAGAAAAGAAAACAAATATAGAGCTTTTCTCGAACTCTGTTGCCTACGAAGACAAAGAAAACGACTGATACAAGCAAGAATGAAGTCGAAAATAACACCTATGTGGTCGAAAATGAAAAGAAAAGTGATCTGTTATGGAGGGTTGATCAAATTTGTTGAATAGTTGTTGTCTGTACTATATTGTTAAGTGAGAATGAGAGAGAAAGAGCGATACCTCGAGATTTGAAATGATGAAATATTTTGTATGGGTTGATTTGTATTTTGGAAAAGAATGACATGTAGTTTTGAAAATGTTAATTTGGTCTGAATTGATCTTAATTATTTTTAAAATCATAAAATATATGCGTAATTTTTAAACCTCTCATCATGTAATTTCCAAAAGGGTAATTCAATTGAAATTGTATAAAAACAATTGAAGTTGTAGTTGGCCAAGTACTCTAGTTAACCCTTTGAAAACTCACCCCTGGTCCTAGATTAATAAATTTAGGTACTATTAGTCTAACATATGAACTCAATTGAAATTGTAAAAAATAAATGTTCAACATGTTGCATCAGATTTCTTATCTGTTGTAAATTATCAATCAGATTAGGTAACAATAGATTACAAATCTGCTGTAAATTATCAAACAGATTAAGTCATCTTTTGTGACAAATTACCCATCTGTTGTAAATTATCAAATGAATTATCATATGTCGCAACAGATTACCCATATGTTGTAAGTTATCAAATAGGCGCTGCCATCTGTTGTGGCTGACCCTATGAGAACTCACCCCTAGTCCTAGATTAATCGATAGTTTACCCTATGAGAACTCACCCCTAGTCCCAGATTATTCAATCAAGGTATTAGTACCCTAGTCCTAGATTAATCAATTATCGTATTAGTCTAACATATGAGGTAGTAAGAATTGGTTTGGCTCAGAGTTATCGATCTACGACTCTGGTCGGGAGGAACGCAGTGCCGTCTCATCATGCAATTTCCAAAAGACTCAATTGAAGTTGTAATTGACCCTATGAGAACTCACATTCGATTAAGGTATTAGTATAACATATGAACTCAATTGAATTATATATAAGCAAATGTTCAAACTGTTGCAACAGATGTATTTTTTGTTGGATCAAATCAAATAGATTATGTTATCTGTTGCAATATATTACTCATTTATTGTAAACTATCAAACAAATTACGTCATTTGTTTCGACAGAAACGAATCTGTTGTAAACTATCAAACAGATTAAGTCATCTGTTGCAATAGATTACCCATCTGTTGTATATTATTAAATGGATTAAGTCATATGTTGCAATAGATTACCCATATGTTGTAAATTATCAAATAGGCATTGTCATCTATTGTAGTTGACATTATAAGAACTCACCCCTAGTCCTAGATTAATCAATTAAGGTATTAGTTGAACATATGAGGTAGTAAGAACCGGTTCGGCTCAGAG
Organism: Capsicum pubescens; assembly: GCA_030864215.1. Taxonomy (NCBI): domain Eukaryota; kingdom Viridiplantae; phylum Streptophyta; class Magnoliopsida; order Solanales; family Solanaceae; genus Capsicum; species Capsicum pubescens. The sequence continues at coordinate 82,216,048 of CM061543.1, read as the reverse complement.
TGATCGATCGATGACTCTTATCGGAAGGAACGTAGTACCGTCTCATCATGCAATTGCCAAAAGACTCAATTGAAGTTATAGTTGACCCTATGAGAACTTACCCCTAGTCCCAGATTATTCAATTAAGGTATTAGTACCCTAGTCCTAGATTAATCAATTAAGGTATCAGTCTAACATTTGAGGTAGTAAGAATTGGTTTGGCTCAGAGTGATCGATCGATAACTCTGGTCGGGAAAAATGCAATACCATCTCATCATGCAATTGCCAAAATACTCAATTAAAGTTGTATTTGACCCTATGAGAACTCACATTCAATTAAGGTATTAGTCTAACATATGATCTCAATTGAAATTATATATAAATAAATGTTCAACCTGTTGCAATAGATGTCTTTTCTATTGGATCAAATCAAACAGATTAGGTAATCTGTTGCAACATATTACACATCTGTTATAAGTTATCAAACAGATTACATAATTTATTATGACAGATCATGAATCTGTTGTAAACTATCAAACAGATTAAGTCATCTGTTGCACTTAAATGTATTTAGATTCTTTTTTTATAAAGTAATTTAGGTATTTCCTGTTCGAGATAAAATAGTTAAAATACTAAGGCGGTAAAAAATATTACTCGGTACTACTTGGATAACTAAAAAATCTCCTGAGTGAGTAGTCTTCTTTGGTCTTTTTAATGTCACCGTCTCCTCGTGCCCCTCAAAAGTTATTGATGAATATTTAAAACCCCTATAGCTAGAACTCTCTCTCCTTCAGCCATAAAGTAGTCTAGACTCAACTCATCACTCTTCTTTATTCTTTATTCTCAATTATCTTTGTTATTTCCTTTTTTTCTCTTTTCTCTCTTCTTTCGGATGAGGATCCTTTAGGATCTCAACCAATCAATATCTTTTCTCGACTGAACTGGATTTTTTGATCCATTTTCTTTTTTGACATTGTAGGTATGGTTCACTGTTGTTCTTTTCATCTCGTCTTCTTATTTGTATGTAATTTAAATTAGATATTTACATCGGTTGCTATTAATGATTTACCCATTACTAGTTTCCTATTTATTGAGAAAATTGAAGGAAAGGTGACTTTTAAGTCTTGAATGAATGAACCATTGTTTTTATTAAAATATGCAAAAAAAATCATCTGTTGGGAGAACTTAAAAAGCCTTGTTGTCAGTATAGTTTTTTTTTATGTCTTTTGTTTGATACTTTGGTGGTGCTGTTGTTGGGGGTGGTGGTTGTGTTGGAACATGTGATTGTGTTGTGGATGGTGTTGGAACATATGGTGTTGTTTTATTTGTTTCTTTGTTGTTGATGCTGTTATTGATGGTGTTGCAATAGTTTCCTCAACTGTTGCAACTGATGAATTAGCTGTTGGAACAGACGGAGCAACTGTTTGAAGAAATCAAACAGTAGCAAGGCTGGTTTAATTTATTCTAACTGATGACCCATGTGTTGCAACATGTCGGCTGGTTTGATTTATTCCAACAGATGATCCATCTATTGTAACATGTCATCCATCCTTTGTAATGATGCCTCATCGGTTGAACAGATGGGTAATTTGTTGCATCATATTGGTCATCTGTTGATTCACTTAATTTTGTGTTTCCCTTTTGTAATGTTCTTTTTGTTCTTCTCTTGTTTGACATCAAATGTATTTCTCTTGTTTACAGACAAAAGAAAGTGAAATTGGATCAATTTTTGCCTGACCAGCATTAAAGGCTAGAGTAAAGATGGGTTCGGAGGAATAAGCTGTTTGCAGATGGAACCACTTCATATGTGGGAGGTATGTATTACTGATCAACCTATCATGAAAACACACATCTAGTACAATGATTTTGTGAATGTTTGTTCTTTACCTATTAGGCATTAATCCTTCAAACAAGATATGGCATTTTATAGTTAAGATTGTTAGGTTTGAACTGGTAAGGCTGAGGGACCAAGACGATGGTGTCGATACCCCGTTACAATTTAATGACGGTTTATGCTCATATTTTTGTGTCAAGTTTGGGGAAGGGTTCAAGTTTTTGGCGGCAGTGTAAATATCCAATAGTGATTGAACCGATTTTAATGGCACAATGGACTTGTTGAAAGGCCTTCGAAGCCTCGCACTGCAACAAATAACGATGGATCTAATAGAAATTTCCCTGGTCCAAATTTATATAAATGGGTTGTTGGAGGAGACTATTATACAACAGAAGGTGTTTGGGAGAAAACCTATACGGGAAGAGGGAGGTTGAGAAGGCCATATATCATCTCAGTCCTTGTTTAAGAGGATACACAGGGTTGAAAGGAAAGTGTAGTGAAATTAACTTATGAAATTGACATGAAAAATGAAAAAACTGGATGAGATGCGAATGTGAAAGTGTATCCAAAAATGAAAATCCATCAGTCGTTAAAGAAAAAGAAGAATAGTCAAGAGGAATTGAGATGGTCACTTTGCTAGAGACTGCAACTAGCGAGCATGGCCTCAATGAAGACCCAAAAAATGCAGGACTAGAACTCTAAGGAAGCAGCTTCGTGAGCATGGAAGGTGGTAAGATTGTCGGTCTGAATTGACATGTAGGTTTCAATTTTGACCGATAATTTTACCATATTTCGTGCTCGCGAAGCTTTTTCCTTGGAGTTCTTGTCCTGCACTTTGTGAGAGTCTTCATTGAGGCCACGCTCGCTAGTTGCATTCTCGAGCAAAATGTCCATCTCTAGTCCTATTAACTATTCTTTTTTTTCATCGATTGATGGATTTTTATATTTTGATACACTTCCACATTTGAAGCTCATCTAGTTTTTTCGTTTCTCATGTGAATTTCATTGGCCAATTTCGCTACGCTTTCCTTTCTACCCTATGTTTCCTCTTAAACAAGGTCTGAAATGATATATGGCCTTCTCTACCTCCCCCTTCGTGCACAGGTATTCTCCCAAGCACCTTCTGCTGTAAAAAAGTCTCCTCCACCAATCCATCTATATAAATTTGGACCAGGGGAATTTCTATTGGTTCTAGCATTGTTTACTGCATTCCGAGGCTTCGGAGGCCTTTCAAGAAGTCCATTGTTCCATTAAAACTAGTCCAATCACTATTGGATATTTACACTGCTGCCAAAAATTTGAACCCTTCCCCAAACTTGACATAAAAACATGAGCATGAATCGTCATTAAATTATAACGGGGTATCGACACCACCATATTAGAACCCTTCGGCCTTATCAGTTCACACCTATCAAACTAAACTGTACAATGCAGGATCTTGTTTGAAGGATCTGTGTCTAATCGGTAAAAAACTGCATTCACAAAATTATTGCACTTTATGTGTGTCTTCACGGTTGCCTGATCAATAATATACATAACTCGCACGTTTGAAAATGGGATCCATTGCACGTATCTTATTTTTCCTACCCTATCAGGACATGTGAGACATTATTGTTTATTCATCTGAACGAATATGATGACTATTAAAATAGAGGTGTGAAGAGTCGTGATTTTTATCCTAACATATTCAAAACAACTGATGAATTGAAATCTCCATATGTTGCAACTGACGAATCAACTGTTGGAAGAAATCAAAACATCTCCTCCAACATATGGTCCATCTGTCGCAACAGATAATCCATATGTTGCAACAGATGATAAATCTGTTGCGATAGACCAAACTTTTTTTTATTCATCTGCACGCATGTGATTTATTCTTGCTAAAAATGTTTGTTTCAATTTAGTTTTCCTATTTATAAAATCAAGAAAATTTTATGATATTCTTCCAAGATTACCCCTATTATTAAATGACTACATAAAGTATATTATTCACATTTATACTTTCAAATCATAATTAATAAGGCCAATTTGGTAAAACAATCACCTAATTTATATTTTTATTAATTGGTGTGCCAAGACAATAGGGCCCAACTAATACGAAACGAAGGGACTATTAAAAAGAGGTGAAGAGTCGCAACTTTTTATCTAACACATTCAAACAGCTAATGAACTGAATACTCATCTATTGAAACTGAAATTGATGAATCAGCTGTTAGAAGATATCAAAACATCTCCTCCAACATATAATGTCCATCTGTCGCAACAAATAATACATAAGTTGCATCAGATGTATTATCTGTTGCATATACAAACCATCTATTGCAACAGATGGTAAATCTATTTTGACAGCCGTCTGTTGCACATTCAATCCATCTATTGCAACAGATGCTAAATCTGTTAAAAATGCTGGATGATCTATTTCAACAACTCAATAATAACAACTTTTATCGAGTCTCAAACCACTATGAAAAGGTGAGAAGTAATTAATGTAAAAGAAAAAGTCGCAACTTTTCACAGAAAAAAAATGACACCAGTTTGAATGTAATTAATACAATGGAGCTCAACAGTCCTGCCTTTTCGCCTAACACGTCCAGATTCAATCATCTATAAATAGGTCCCTCCTTAATCTTCATTCAACTCTATTTATTTTTTGCATTTTTTCCTTTTGTGTTACATCTTCAACCACTTCTCTTCAAAGAGCATATTCTTTTCTCGTTGGGGTAAGTTTTTTTCTGGTGTAAATTTACCAGTTAGTCGTATACGTTGTATTACATTTTGGACTTTTTTCTTTACATTTGTCAATTCATGCATGTTCTAGATATGGCTGATCCTTTTTTGAACATTGCTATTCTACGCGACACAGTGCGGGAACTTCAAAGGCAGGTTAATGACCTGCAGAGCGAGTTGGTCGCTAGGAGAGCGACGATGTTTAGAGAGATGCAGAGTCTGATGAGAGCCCTGCTGCTGCGAGTTGATTGACCAGCTGTCATTAATGATGGTGATGATGATAATAATAATTAGAATGTGTTTTTTGTTTTAGCGTATGTATTTTAATTTTTCTATTTTGGATCTATACCTAATGTATTTTATTTTTTGTTTAGTGAAAAATTTACTTCTAGTCAGACTTTGGCGTTTTAATTCTTATTCAATTTTCATTCTGTCTATTTCTTCTAATCTAATACATGTTAATATGTCGACAGTTGGAGGCAATGTTAAATCCAGTAGCACTAGCAATTTTGGATTTTGAGTTCTTTCAACAGATGGACCATGTGTTGGAGCCGATTGGTCATCTGTTGGGTTTCAATAGATTATCCATCTGTTTCGACAGATTTGTCATTTGTTAGAGAAAAGAATTCCAGTTGTTTGTGCAACTGTTGAGAATAATTGTGGTCTGTTGTATTATTTAGTTCATGTTTTGCCTCTTTTTATTGATGCACAAGTTATTTTAATTTTTTTTTATATATAATAAATGATAACATTAGGTTCACAACAATGAGTTAAATATATAAAAGTCCAAAACAAACAAACAAACAACAACAGAAGTTTCTGTAATTACAACGATCATGGTGGATTATGATTCGGGCATGTAGTTCTTTTGTGACCAACGCACTTACATATGGAGCACTTGTTTCTTCTTGATGAAAATGATTCTCCAACTCCATGCCTCCTTTTATATATATTTCTTCCCAATTTGATAGTGCTCGGGTCAATATATGGAGGAGGTATTAATCTCCCCATAAGCTATACTAGAACAAGCCAAGATTCTTCGGGAGGCACCGGAGTAATATGCCCACTATATGCCATTTCATATTTTTCCTCCGAATAATATTGAGAGGAGTGCTCATAAGCTTCAGGTCCATATTTATGGCCGTATTGAGCTTGAAGGGCTACCATAGCATGTGGACAAGGTATTTAGTCCAAGTCAAAAACTCTACACATACAAGATCTTATTTGAAGATCGACCGTGGCAGCATCACCATGACCGGTGATACAGAATTTATAATCTTCTATTTTATGAGAGAATAACCTATTCCCCATAAGAGGCATCATATTCCTTGTCCGCTACACAAAAAGCGACAGGAAAGATGTGATTCTCCGCATCCTGTGCCACCGCCGCTAACAGAACCCCATTATACCTGCTCCTCAAGAAGGTACCGTCAACGGCTATGCCTTTTCTCAAATGTCTAAAACCTTGAATCCAAGCACCATAAGATACAAAAAAATACTTGAACCTTTCGTTTTCATCCAGATGCAATGTCGTCTTACTTCCAGGATTTGTGGACTCAATTATGTAATGGTAAGCATCCAACACTTCATACCCATGATCGAGTGTCCCCCTAACCAGGTCCTTGGCAATCTCCATGGACGTATATACCTTTTAATAACTGACCAGGACACCCAAATTTGTAAGGTGTTGATTGGACATAAGCCTTGTTGAAGGGCCTTTGCCATCGGGAAAACTACTCCTGAAATATTCATCGAGGACCTTTGCCGTAGTGTGAGGATTTTTGCCAGAGATGTGCTCTGAACCACATGTGTGATGCTTTTCATGTTTATGAATGACGAATCTGTCAGAACTTGCGTACTTCACCGCTCTCAACCACCACTTGGAGTTTGAATTAGAACATTTGAAGCAAAAGACACTGCTCAAATTAATCACCTTCTTTATTCTGAAATCTTTTTTCAAGCAAGAAATAAACAAAGTGTTGGATAGTTCATTCTTGTCCTTGAATGAAATTCCAATGAAAAAGCCGGTCCCACCATCTTGAAGATTTCCAGACTATGTCGATTGAGAAGAACTGCATATCGTATTGGTCGCATCAACGGGCGTAGGTGTTTGATTATCATCTGGAATATTCATGTCTAGATCATCCAACCTATCATCAAAGAATTCTTCTTTTTCTTCTTTTTCTTCTTCTTTTTCTTCTTCTTCTTCTTCTTCTACGTTCTGGTTCTCATTCTCTCTCGTCTTTTCAACCATGTACACCCTTAACACCGGCCTAGTTGAATCACTTAGATAAGTACGCAACCGAACCTGATCAGTTATCTTAAAAGGCAGTACCCTCTGATTTTCAAATGAGCTGTGCATGTAGCTGATGGCAAATTCTTTCGGTTGACAATTCAGTCCACAAAAGTTGATGATTAAGTTCACAAAATCATCATACAAAACATCACTTTGGACTGTCATAGTTATCGTCTCTAGCATTTTACCCTTCTTCCAATGCCATACATATCGATTGCTCTTCTCGACTCATTGACTATGATAATCCACCCCTATTGTTATTGATCCCTCTATTAGTGGTACCTAAATAAAGTCATTTTTTAAAAAAAGTTGATAGTGATTTCATAGTGCCGTGAATGAATCCCAACAAATGTGTTATCTGTTGCAACACGTAAGTGATGAGTCGCAAGAGATTCTTATCTGTTGGGATTCATGTTACGCTCCTGGATATCTGTTGCGACAGATGAAATACCTGTTGAAATTGATGTTACAACTAAATTACCTTTGGAGATGATTCCAATAGATGAGTAACAGTTGCAACAGATAATTAACCCGTTGCAACAGATGACTTACCTGTTGTAACAGGTTATTAATCTATTGTAATAGATGTTGGAATCGAGTTCAAGTTCTGTTGCACTAGGTAACTAATCTGTTGTAACATATATGTCAAATGTTGCAATAGATGACCCATCTGTTTAAACATGAATCCAATATATCAGTCTTTAGTTGAAACAAATATCTCATTTGTCACAACAGATGATTTATCTATTTAAACAGATGGACCTTATGTTGGATTCATGATTGGATTCTATCCATTGTTGGAAAACAATAACACAATAGCAGTTACCCAGATGACAAATTCAACTAAAAATCATAATTTGACTTACCAACGTCTCCTATGAAGTAATTCCAAAGTGGAAAGTGATGTTCAAAACAAAATTTGACCTAAGAAATTGGTCAAATAGCAACAGTAGCGGTAACAACAACAACAACAAATGGTCAACAAGAACAAGATGAAGATGATAATGAAGTAGAAGATGATGATAATGAAGCAGAAGATAATGAATGAAGCAACAACAACAATGAACAACAAAAATCTCTAAGAGAGAGAAAACAACAATGGGTGAGAAGAGAGAGAAAAACGTTTTTTTTCCCTCTGTTTTCCATTATATAGGCTAACATTTGGATCAAAGTGTAAATTTAAAAACTTGTGAATTATTTTCAAACTTCCCCAACTTTCTTAATCAATAATAAAGTAATTGTCACCTTCACCTAATAATTAAGACTTGTGTCACCTACACCTCATTTTAAAACTCTTTTGTCACCTATGGCCCAAATTTTTAAAAATATTTTTAAAGTAATGTTTTTTAATTGAAAAAATCATGTTTGTACCAAACACACTCAAAAAGAGAGTAAGTATTATTTAAAAATAATATATGCTTTGATTGAAAATAAGATTGTAACTGCAAAGTTTCACAAATTTTGCTAAAATGTAAAAAAATAAATATGCACTCTATCAGTTTCATTTTATTTTACATTTCTTGATTTGGTACTCCTATTAATAAGAAACTATTTAATAGGAGTTTGTTTATTTATCTCGATTATTATGATTTGAAAGTATATGATTGACAACTATTATGTTGTATAATTACTTAATGATAAGAGTGATATTGAGAGAAAATAATAAACCTTTCTTTATTTTGCTTAAATAATAGTCAAAAATAAAATTTTATTTTTAGTACAAGGATCAAGCAAAATGAAAAAAAAAAGAGAGAAAAAGGTATTCTCTCAATTTCTTTTTACTTGTTTCTTTGACTTGACAAATAACTTAAGAATTTAATATATTAATGGTAAAATATATGAAAGTATCGTTATTAATTATGTTTTAAAAATTTAACTTTATCAATTCATACTTTAATTAATTACTTGATAATAATAATAATTGTGCTAATTACAATAATAATAATAATAATAATAACAACAACAATAAGAACAATAATAATGTGAAAAAAGTTATAATCTTTCGTGATTTACTAAATAAATAAGAAAGAAAAGTAATTAATTTTTAATATAAAAAATAAGTAAAAAGAACAAGTAATTTAATTAGGAACAAGAAGAGATTTATAAAAAAAAGGAATACTATGTATAGTTCAATTACAAAGTCCCATATAAAAATATCATAAAATAATAAATGAGGACAATTGTAATAACATGAATGGAAAATAAGTAAACATGTGAAGCTATTTAATTGCATTAAAAAGTTTGGGGGGACTACCAAAAAGGGATATCCTCCCTTATATATATATATATATATATATATATATATATATATATATATATATATATATATATATATATATATATATATATATATATATATCTATATATATATATATATATAGTAGTAATACTAGTGATTTTATCTGAGCTTCGCGTAGATTAATTATATTTTTGAGTGTTGAAAGCTTCCTAAGAGATCTGTTTAGTTTTCAATTATTTCAAATTCTAGCCAATTATACATACTCTTAAGTATATATACATGCATTTTTCTATAAAATTTCGTCACTCACGTCTTTTCAGTCTTTTAAAATATTTAATATTTATATAATATATTTTAAGAGAAACAATATTTGATTTATTTTCATGCATATTTTTAATACGTTTCAAACTTGTTTATTATTTGTATATATAATACTAATTATATGAATTTTGTATTTGTTTTTTTATCTTATTTTATCTTTTTTATTTCTCTTTAAATTATTTATCGTTAATACTTTTTTTTATGTGTGTGTGTTTTTTCTTTCTTTACTTCCCTACATATATGCAATTTTAGAAAACGAAAGGATTATCAAATTGGAGTTTCATCTTTCATTTTGGGAATGTCTTTTTCATTTTATTATATTAATTATTCGTCAGTTTTAAGTAAGCTTTTAATAAGATAAAACTCTTAAAGGTTATTAAATAAAGGAAAACGTAATAAATGATAGTTCATATAAAATAATTATTTTAAGAAGTAACTTTCTTTTAATACATAGCTCATCGTAAGTGAAGAAAAATAGAAAAATATCAAAATATTAGTAAAATAATATATATATAATTAACATTTTTGGTCACAGGGAGGTTCCACATAACTTTGTTTGTGTCTAAAATAAAGGAAAAAAACAAAATTTATTACCAATTTTGAAAATTTATTTTTTGATAAGTGATTATTTAAGGTTGAGAGAAGAATCAAGATTCCACTCTTGGGCAAGAAAATGAAATAAAAAGAGACAACCGACTTCATGAAATCATTGTTATCTTAACAACACTTTTGTATTTCTTAAGTTGTAAGCTTGAATGATTCAAACCAATAGACAATAGAATGTAGTATTAATCTTTAAAAATGTTTAACAAAGAAATTATAAAATGTGAAAAAATCAAGAACTACAATTTTACATACAATAAACAACTTTCTCATGAATTAAAATGTCATTTGAAAATTATATACTAATGTTACATTCTCATATTTTATCAAAAGATTTACTAAAGTTGACCTACATAATTGCGGAATGATACATAGATACTTTCTTAAGTAACACATGTATAGGTTTGCCTCCTTCTCTTGCTTCTACTTCATAAAATAAACACTCTGGTCTACACACACAAAAAAGTGGATCTTACCAACGAAAAAAAATTAGAAAAATAGTTATCTAAATAAATATTAACTTTTGAGAATGTCATATTGTAAATCTATATCTATATATAATACAAGGTGATGTGGCACCTTTTTTTGGACTATGATCCTAATTATCTTTTTTCTTATTTTGTTGAAGTTTTTCTTTCATTTATTTATTATTTTATTTTTAAAATCATTTTCATAACTCACATCTCTTTATGTTCATAATAAATTACACTCTTAATTAATATTAATAAAATTCATAACTCTAGAACCTTTTATATTCATAACCCCCAATTATTTAATTTTGCATTAAAATGTTCAATCACAATTCTTCTTCTTATGCATACAAATTATCTCGAAAGAATTTTAAAGAACAATAGTTAGATTCTTGCCATATCAATATCTTACTTGAGAAAATTGAACGAAAGGTGTCTTTTAAATCTTAAATGAAGGATTGGTGACATTGACCAACTTAAAGGGTCAAACATCATTAGAAAACTTGATTAAGTTAATTGTGGACTTGATTAATATTTTCAAAACTTTCTATTCTTTTCAAAAATACAAATCAACCCAACCCACACCCCTCTTCAATCCAAATCAACCACCCCCAGTCTCTCTCCTCTCTCTCGACAGTTTTTGTCAACTCTCTCCCAACCAACAGTTCTGTAAATTTTTCCTTTCAATCCTCGACAACTTCAATATCCGATGACAAATAGTAGGGCTTCGAGTTCCTTTCCGACTTCAACCTTCAATTGACGTGACAACCTTGCTCCTCGGCCACAACAACTTTGAATTCTTCAACCTTCAATACGTGACAGCTTTGCTCTCCGGCCACAACAACTTCAAATTCATCATCATTCCTTTTCTTTTTTCACAGGTAAAAATTTATGACCTTTTTAGTTTTGAAGAAAATGAGGAACTTGAGCCAACTTATCTTATAGTATTGGTTAATAATTTCAATATTTGTTGCTTTAATTTGAAATGCGGTCTTAATAAAACCCTAATTTATGATTTTTCTTCTCTTTTCGAAGTGAATTATGATTTTTTGTTGTTTATTGCATTTTTTTGAAGTTTGATTTTTGTTGTTTATGTTTATAAAAATAAAACAATGATTTGGGTTGATTTGTTCTGTTCTTGTTCTTGGTAAAAATGGTGCTATTGCTATTTTTTTTGTTGAACAAAATCGTGCTACTATTTTTTATTTTATCCAATAGATTATCCATCTGGTGCAACATATTAGCCAACTGATGCAACAGATTTGTTAGATAATGCAACATATCAACCATCTGATGCATCGAAGAAACTATTAGATTATAATTCTAATACAACAGATTAATCATCTGATACAACAGATTTAGCAGATGATGCAACAGTTTAACTATCTGATGCAACAGATTAACATATGTTGCAACAAATTAAGCACCAGATAAAAAATCTGATGCAACTGATTAACCATCCGATGCAATGGAAGAACCATCAGATTAACAATCTGATGCAACAGATGAACCTCCTATGAGATAAAATCCTATCAATTCTTCCAACAGGACATGTACAAGACATAATTTTTCCAACTGATCATTCATCTGCCGTGATAGATGACCCAATATTGGAAGAAATCTAAATAATATTGAACGTTGATAACTATTTCAATAGATCACTCATGTGTTGCAACAGATATATGATCTGTTGTACAAACTATTCATCTTTCTCAATGGATGAGTGATATGTTTTGTATTATTGCAATAGATTACTCAGCCATTACTGCAGGTTAGTTAATTGTTCTGATAAATCACTCATATGTTGCAACAGATGTGTGATCTGTTGCACAAATCATTTATCTTTCTTAAAAGATGAGTGATATATTTTGTATTGTCGCAACAGATTACTCAGCCATTGCTACAGGTTATTTAACTGTTCCAATAGATCACTCATATGTTGCAACAGATTATGTTGCAATAGATGTGTGATCTTCTGCACAGACCATTCATTTTTCTTAACAAATAAGTAATATATTTTGTATTATTGTAATAGATTACTCATCTATTGCAACAGGTTATTTAACTATTCCAACAGATCACTCATGTTGCAATAATGTGTGATCTATTGCACAGACCATTCATCTGTCTTAAAAGATGGGTGATACATTTTGTATTATTGCAATAGATTACTCATCTACTGCAACAGGTTTGTTATATGCTGCAATAGATATACTACCTGGTGCTGCAGATAAGTGATCTGTTGGAACTGTTATTTTACTATTTTTCTTGTTAGATTTACTGTTATCCTTTTTAATGATTCATTAATCAACTATAATATATTTTTGTATGTTACTGTTAATTTTAGATAATATGGCTCCCAAAAAAACAGAAGCCGAATCAAGTTCAAGTAAGGGAACAAGTGAAGTAGCTAGGCTATATCCACCACTCTATGAGCTTACTTTACAAGAGTTATCTCAATCAGGAGCAAAATATGATGAACACGGGGAGGAGGAATATTTCAAAAGAGATGATCCAAATGCTAATAGCCCTTTCGCCGAAGAGTTGGTCACAACCTTCAGCATTGATTGTTATCCTGTGAGAATGTAGTGCGATGGTGCCATAGATTTAATGGGTGATTTCATGGTTAAGTCAACCATGGGAAAATCTTTTGAGGCCTTCAGAAAAATACATCAAGAATAAAAATTGGATGCTTATTTCAGGGACAGCTGCTTTGAAAAATATCTTGATTTGTCGGAGGACAACAATGCTCATTTTTAAATGAAAATAGTATATGAACTTCTCAAGGTAGGTTTATGTATGAAAATAAAGATAAGGTGGATGAGGTGTGGATAAATTACTGTGACATGCCTGTTTGCTTTGGTTGGAAGGAGTTTGCCACAGTTACCGGACTAAAATGTTATCCTTCTTCTCAAGTTATACCTATTCTAACCCCCCAAAAAGTACCCCGTACACCCCAAAAAGGCAAAGGCAAGTCGTGTGATAGTGATGACCTGGTGTCCATTGTTGGTCCAAGCTTCAAAAATAAAAATTTGATAGAAGCATTAAAAGGTAAGGAACTTTTAAAGAAGCATAAACAGTCATTGTGCTTGGTTTGGTTTGTACATAATATTCTTTTGGCGAGAGACATTAACAACAACATAAGCATTGGTTTAATAAAGCTCTCTGAGGATCTTGAGGCATTTAACAACTATCCTTGGGGTTATGAAAGCTTCAAAATGACTGTCCAATATTTGTTGACTCTGTTAGCGCCAAAGACAGTCAACTTATATGGATTTCCATGGGCTTTCCTGGTAAATGTTTCGTTTCTTTTATAATTAAATTTCTATTTTAATTAATAATTTTTTTGAATGATCTAATCATCATTCTAATATATGTAATGATTCATGTTAGATTGTGCATCCGTCGCTAGTTTCGACCAATCGAGAGTTGAAGATGTCATTTTTTATTACTTTACGGTCTGTGTAAACTTTATTGAACCCTAAGGTCATCGACAAAATAAAAATGGAATTATTTGGAGCAACAACCATTACAAGAAAAATAATTTTAGAGGGTGGGCTTGTTGTTATTGATGGTCTTAGTGGTGGTAATGGTATTGCTGTTTGTACTAATGATGCTCCTCTTACAGTATTTAAAACAAACCATTATGAGTATGATCATACTGGTTAACAGATTTTTCCTCTCCCAGCGAATATTCTGCATGCAAATCTCAAGACTGCAGGGCGAAACATGATGTAGTGATTAATGCTATTAATGAATTAACTGCTTCTGTAAAGGAATTGACATTTAAGTGAAGTGTCATTCCATCAAAGAGAATTTTATTTCCATCCACTCCATTAGAGATTAAGGCTAAGAAGAGAAGAAAAATGATTTCCAAGGCATTATCAAGCATCCCAAAAAGCAAAATTGCAACTTCTCTGTCGGTGTGTTGCACTAAGAAATATACAATGGACAAAGGCGAGAAGCACGAGCTGAACAAGGTGAATATAAATGTCTTCCAATTAATAAACAGACACATTTCTATTTCAATAGATGACACATCTGCTGAAAATTATCAAACAAATATATATATCTGTTGCAATAGTTGAATAACTTGTTACACCAGATAAAGTATCTATTGCGACATATGTCTCGTCTGTTTTAGCAAATAAAATAACTCTTCATACCGCTTTTATTTATACCAATAGATGACCTATCTGCTGCAACAGATGAGTCATATATTGTAACAGATGGTTCATCCATTGGAAATTATCATACAGGTCTTCCTCATGTAGAAATTTGACCCAACAGTTGATTCATTATTGCAACAAAAATATAATCTGTTTGGGATAATTTAAAATAGGAGGAAGACCTATTTGATTTGCTAGAACAGATGAGTAATCCTTTTTACATTTTTTGTATCTCCGTGATTAGCATTGACCAATTCTGGGTTTTCAGGTGGATGTAGAAGCTACTGCTGAACAACATTGACAATATGCTACTCTACTCTTTTTATGGAAATACGAAGAACATAAAGCAAAGAAACCGTACATAAGCAACAATAAAGATCCACGACGAGCAAAGACAAATTTCATAGCACCGGATGAAGAACAACTTGTCCATATATAGTCGATTTTTATAGCTTGAGTATATCAAAGTAATAATCTCACCCCTCCTTAGGAATCCTTGACATCAATACTTAAATTAGTGATGTATTTTTTTAGATCTGTACCCATAATAATTTTTTACACTTTATTTATTCATTGATTTTATTTCATCTAATTTCTTAAGGCTTTGATTTATTTTATTTTGTCTATGAATTTTATTTTTTCCTTAAATTTAAACTTATTAATTGAAATGGAATACTAGATTCAAATATTGCAACTGATAATGTATCTATTGCAACAGGCGGAACATCTGTTGTAAAATATCGAATAGATTTGGCATATGGTGCAACATGTGGGTAATCTGTTGGAATTTATCAAACAGATTTTCCCACTGCTGCAACAGATAGACTTAGATAAAAATATGAAACATCGATATAATGCAACAGATGACCAACCTATTACAACAGATAAACTATATGTCAGAACAGGTAGACTATCTGTTACAGCGGATGGAGAATTTGTTGCATTATAAAAATTCAACTTTCATTGGACATAAAAAAATTGTCACTACATATAAAAAAGTGAAAGTGAATTGAAATAAAAAAGGCGGAACCCATCGACAGTGTTCAGTTCAAACACCTAAAATAAAATAGCCATCAAGTAGAAAGTGTTTATTTTAAATACGTAAAATAAAATAGTCACAAATGTGTTAGGTTGGCACTTTTTGTTGACTTGGCGTCTGATTTTGCCTCCAACGATCATTTTTTCTCTCCAATGTCTTATATATTCATCTTCTTCCTAAAATTTAACCCTAAATTCCTAAATCTTCTTCTTCGTTGTCATCTTTTTTAATCTATCCAAATTCTTCAAATTATTTGCATTTGGTCTTTCTTTTCTTCATTTTTTTTTTCAACTGAGCTTGACAATGTCGAGCGCATTTTCCACTGTTTTTTATGATAAAAATTTTTGATATTATAAGTGCGGTAATGAAGCTTTATTGAAGATTTCTTGGACTCAACAAAATCCAGATCGTAGATTTTTTGCTTGTAAGATTTCAAAGGTAATATTTTTTTATTTAATTAGTTGATTAATTATTGACTTGTAATTATTTTGTAATTGTGTTCTTGTTTTTATAGAAATTGCGTGAATGCGATTACTTTGATTGGTATGAAGAAAGACACCCTTCACAAGCAAATCGTGTAATTTGGGATTTGTTGAAGAAAGTTAAGGTTTCTGCAGAGAAATAAAATCGAGCAAGAAGATACTACATTATTGCCGTTATAGCTACTAGTTTGGTGGTGTTGGGCACATGGATTTTCAAGCCTAATTGCTGAAATTTTCATGGTGGTGTATTTTCTACTAGTTTGGTGTTGTCGAGCACATGGATATTCAAGCGTAATTATTGCAAAATATCAAACAGATTTAGGCATATGTTGTAAATTTAGGTCATCTATTGGAAATTATCAAACAGGTCTTCCCGCTGTTGCAATAGATTAGACTTAGATTAGATAGAAATAACATCAGCATAATGCAACAGATGACCAACCTATTACAATAGATAAACTATATGCCAGAATAGCTAGAATATATTTTACAACAGATTGACAATCTATTGCATTATAAAAAACTCAACTTTCATTCATTAGAAAAAAATTATTGCCACTACATGTACATGTAATTTAAAGTAAAGTGAAGTGTGACTTGAAATAAAAAAGTTGTTATTTCACAGGCTCTTCTATATACACAGGCTCCAAGTGTCCAGTTAGTACCCCATAAGCCCATGCCTCTTGCAGGTTTTCCACAGCATTGTCACACAGAAAGGTCGTTGGCTTAGCCATTTCTGTACCGGTCAACAAACATTCAATGTGTACAAGAGCGTGCGAATTGCTCGCGTAACCGGTATAATTTTTTGGAAGGGTTATGACCTTTTTTGGACCTTTAAAATACCATGATTTCTTCATCAACACTTTCTTTGGCAAATGATTCATCAGTTTAATCTTCCTCAACAAGATGGGCAACAACTCCATCAGTGGCTGCACGAAGAGAAAAAGATCGACATCATCGATGGCAAGTTCGTTGCAGTCATAAAATTTGATATTTCCCTCCTCGAGTAGTATCTCAACATCCTGATAATGTATGCCGTTCATGCTAATAACTGAAAGAATCCTCTTTGCCTCGGTCCAACTCTTGCCATGTGGATTTGGCCTTTTCCCTCTAATTTATTTTATCATTTCTTCTTCATCACAGTCCAACATAGAAACTAAGAAATCAAATCCCACACCACAATCTAATGCGACATTATTGAGTTAATCGTACTTATCCTTGAGCTTCTAGCAGAAGTCGAGATCCATTATCCTATTGGCAACGTTATAAGCTTCGGGTACGTTAATTGCCTTTTTCTCACGAGGCAGAGAATTTTGTCAACATGCTGTGATATACAAATATAATTTTTAAATAGGTTAGTAATTGTAAAGATGGTCCATCTGCTACATAGGGTTATCTGAATCAATAATCCAACACAACTTATATAACAGATAGATAGTAAGTTACAATAAAATCATTACCAGTTACACAAGAATAACCAGCTGTTGCAACAAATTTCACATCTATTGTGTAGCTTCTTCTTAATGGGGTAGATTAGATTAGAAGGCTAGATTAGGAAAAGTAAACTTTCCTTATCCTCATAACACATATGCATATATATCATAGTCAGGAAGTCTTACGGGGGAAAAAAAGGCTTGGGGTAATCTGGTGCGCTTAGCTTGGCATTCTTGGCCTGTCGCAGATCCCTCTTCTCTTTGGAGCCAAGTTTCGCGTATATGTCCACCTTCTTGATTGGCCCTTGAACTTCAACAACATTTTGAGCGGGAGGAGTTGCAATTATTTTTTATTTGCGATAGGAAAGTACATCGGTTATTGCTCTTTTCTTCCTCATAACCAACACTGTAGGAGTGTATCACTCCCTCAACTTCTTGGATGGTATGACACCCCTCTTGGATTTGAATTCCTCAACAACTTTAGAGATAATCTCTACTTTTACAAAGAGTTTATCCTTGCTGTCCTTGCAATCTTCGCATTCGCAATGAGAACATGAGGGTGAAGAGGGGTGAGAGGGACCTGTGTAAGGGTGAAAAGGGGTGTTTTCAAACATATTTATTTTTTCTTAAGCATCAACATACTCATCATCACGAGTGGTAGAAGCATCAGTATGCCTGCCACTAACACCAACAACTCCACCAGAAGAAGCACCCAGATCTGCCTTAGTAGGTTGGTCATGAAGAGCCTCAATGTTAGGCTGACCTTGCCTAACTGCTCTTTTTATGGATGGTGCTCCATCCAATTCCTTCCTTATTAACTCTACCGTTGGGTCTACTATAGTATCAACATGACCTAGAGTAATATAAGAAGTTATCAACGACTCCTCCTCAGTAGACACGATCCATAAATACATAACCTAGAAAAAAACATATATATTTAAATCATATAATACAATAATTTTCATAGTTAGGTTAACATTTTAACAGTCAAATTCTGCAATAGATTAACAATATGTTGCATCAGATTATCCATCTATTGCATAGTTTGCAGTAGATGGTTAAACTCTATTTTAGTCAGATTCAGAGAACCAGAGCAACACATGGATAATATGATGCAAAATATCAATCATTTTTTGCAACAGATTACCAATTTGTTGCACCAGTTGCATAAGATGGGTAATCTGTTGGGTTACATATTATGCAATAGATGATCTGTATGTGTATTAACAATATGTTACATCAGATTACACATCTGTTGCATAATTTGCAGCAGATGGTTAATCTGTTAAGAGTCGGGTTCAGAGAACTAAAGAAACAGATGGGTAATTTGATGCAAGATATCAATAGTTTATCGCAACAGATTATCCATCTATTGCACCGGTTGGCATAGGACGGGTAATCTGTCATAACATATGTCCCATCTGTTGCATCAGATATAACATCTGTTCAATATCTTTCATTGAGTAAAACTATTTTACTTGAAAAAGACGTACTGCATCATCTGAAGGGTTAAAGAGACCAGCCTCCTCAATTTTGGTGTTGCTATTTGCAGCTAACCACCTAAACATCCTTGGATGAGAAACCTCATCCGGGTAATCCATTACTTGCTTTCAGAGGGGAAGAATGGCTTAAAATGCCCAAGCCTAAAACATGTAAACAGGAAGAATTCATAATAACTATATTCAATATAACTTAATGAATGAGTTAAAATACTGATTAGTTTTACCATGAAATCCCAAGGAAAGCCGTATAATGTGGTCGTCCTTGAGGATAGCTTTGTCAGTAAATATTGGACAGTCCAGTAGAAGCTGTCATATTCCCAGGGATAATTGTTGAATTTATCAAAATCCTCAGCACGCGCCAACAAATCATCTTCTATGACCTTGTTGACGTCTCTTTCCAATATAACCGAATGGGCAAACTAAACTAAGCACAATTGCTCCCTGTACTGCTTGGTATGGTTTTATCCATGAGATCTGTCAACAAATTCGATAATTTATAGCCATGTCAAGAAATGTCAAAAAACCCATCTATTTTTTTCTTGCATTTTCTTTCCTTGGATCTTTTGTGGGGTGTTCCCTTAGCGATAGGTGGTTCTTCTGGATGGTGGCATCTCAAGCCCGTCACTATGACAAACTCTTGCAAGACAAAATAAACCGGCATGCCACAGTAATTGATCTTGATTTCATCCATCTTTTTACCCCCCTCCTCCAAATTTTTATCGTCCCCCAGTACTTGATCCTGCACTTGAGAAGACCATTTACCATCCTCACTGGGAAATGGGCAGGGGAATCCTCAGCCAACTCAAGAAATCGTCCAAAGCAGCTCTTCTTAAAAAGTCATTCTATGTTTTCGTCCTTCATAATATTCCTAAAATAAATAAATTTACTCCCCATCTGACATTTAAGTACAATATCACCAGTTAGTTCTTCTTCTGCTTTTTTTCATTTATCGGCATCGCAACTTGAAACTTGTCAATACTAAAAGATTTGACAGAATCATGCTGAGATGTCGATATTAATTCATGCCCCATTGGTGATCCATTATCATCATGTTGATGATCATCCTCTTTCTTTTTTCTCTTTCTCACTCTCTAATTCCTCTTCTTTCTTACTTTTATTTTCTTCATCACTATCTACAGACCCTTGTCCACCTCCCTCAACGTTGTTTTCATATATCTCCCCAGCTTTACTTTGTTTCCCTAATTGAGATTGTTCAGGAAACTCCTCCAGATCTCTCTGTACTGTAGCCTTTTTTTGGGGTGGTCAGACGTTGATCCACTTTCACTTTCTTTTCTTTTGGGAGACATGTTTTACCTATAAACAACAGAAAAAAAAATTAAATTACAATTGATGTATGCATGAATTTTAAAAAATACATTACAAACACTACCAATAACGACACACCACCAACCACCACCACCACAAACACCACCAACCAATGCCATAAATACCACGAATACCGACACCATCGACAACCACCACAAACACCACAAACTAATGCCACCATAAACACCACCAACCAATGCCACCAACATCCACCACCAGTGCAACCACGACGACGACGACCACTACCACCACCACAAACACGACAAACACTATTCAATAATACCATGAAAGTCAACGGAATAATGCGACAGAAACTAGCATTTTCTTGAGTTCTTCCTACGATTTTACCATCAAAACTCAAAATTGTAAACCCATTCTCGAAGAAAATACAACTAAAAGTTTTCTTTTTCATCACTAACTTAAAATCCCTTATTTTTTAGAAAAAATAACAAATATAGAACTCTTCTTAAACTCTGTTACCTATGAAAACAAAGAAAACGACTGATACAAGCAAGAATGAAGTAAAAAATAACACCTATATGGTCGAAAATAAGAAGAAAATCGATTTGTTGTGAAGGGTAGAGCAATTTGTTGAGTAGTTGTAGTTGTTGTTTGTACTATATAATTGAGTGAGAAAGAGAAAAGAGCGAGAACTCGCGATTTGAAATGATGAAATATTTTTCTCGCAAATGGATGATTTGTATGGGTTGATTTGTATTTTGGAAAAGAATTACACATTTTGATAATGTTAATTTGGTCCGAATTGATTTTAATTATTTTTCAAAATTATAAAAAATATGCATAATTTTTAACCCTCTCATCATGCAATTGCCAAAAGACTCAATTGAAGTTGTACTTGACTCTATGAACTCACCCACCTATGAACCTAAATTAATAAATTTAGATATGTGAACTCAATTGAAATTGTATAAAAATAAATGTTTAACCTGTTGCATTAGATACTCATCTATTGCAAATTATCAAACAAATTAAGTAATCTGTTGCAACAGATTACCCATCTGTTGTAAATTATCAAATGAATTGTCACATATCGCAACAGATTATCCATATATTGTAAATTATTAAATAGAGGCTTTCATCTATTGTAGTTGACCCTATGAGAACTCAGCCCTAGTCCAATATTAATCAATTAAGGTATTGGTCTAACATATGAGGTAGTAAGAATCGATTCAGCTCAGAGTGATCGATCGACGACTCTGGTCGGGAGGAACGCAATACCATCTCATCATTCAATTGCCAAAAGACTCAATTAAAGTTATAGTTGACCTTATGAGAACCTACCCATGTTCCTAGATTAATCAATTAAGGTATTGGTCTAACATATAAGGTAGTAAGAATCGGTTCAGCTCAGAGTGATCGATCGATGACTCTGGTCGGGAGGCACGCAATACCATCTCATCATTCAATTGCTAAAAGACTCAATTGAAGTTGTAGTTGACCCTATGAGAACTCTCCCTTGGTCCTAGATTAATCAATTAAGGTATTGGTCTAATATATGAGGTAGTAAGAATCAGTTCAGCTAAGAGTGATCGATCGACGACTCTGGTCGGGAGGAACGCAATACCGTTTCATCATTCAATTGACAAAAGACTCAATTAAAGTTGTAGTTGACCCTATGAGAACTCACCCCTGGTCCTAAATTAATCAATGAAGGTATTGGTCTAACATATAAGATAGTAAGAATCAATTTAGCTCAGAGTGATCGATCGATGACTCTGGTCGGGAGGAACACAATACCTTCTCATTATTCAATTATCAAAAGAATCAATTGAAGTTGTAGTTAACCCAATGAGAACTTACCCCTGGTCCTAGGTTAATCAATTAGGGGTCGTTTGGTAGAGTGTATAAGAACAATGCAAAATATAGTGTATTAGTAATGCTTGCATTAGTAATACTTGTATTATTTATGCTTGTATTAGTTATGCATGTATTATTTCTTATACATTGTTTGATTTGATTTATAAGAAATAATACATCTTACATAATTTCTATAAAAGAAATTTTTGTTTACAAAAATGCCCTTCTTTGATTTTGTACACTTATTAGCAACAAAGTTTTTTTTGTTATTTCAAACATACTTAATATTGTTTAACTATTATATAGAGGTTTAGGATTAATTGGAAGACCTTTGTCTTTGCACAAAAATGTTACGCCGACGGATTAACATAGTCGAAATAAAAATAAAATACAAGACGTAAAATTAAGAAATAGTCTCAATTTTTTTTAAAATCTTTTTAAAAACTCCCGAAGAAAAGAAAAAATATGTTATAGTTATTTAAATCAACCATTCATTGTTGTAAATTCAAATAGTGGAAAAAGAAATTGTGAAATGTTTTGAAAAGATTCACTAGTTCAAATTAAAATGCCAAGAAAAGGAATGGTGAAATATTTTGATAGAGAAATTGAGGAGTATTAAGTTCATTTAATAAGTTAATGCATGTGTTTAAATTCTTTGTATTACTAAATACATAGGAAATAGAGTGTATTACTAATATGCACTTCAATACACAATAGAGTGTATAACTAATGCTTGCATTAGTTATGCATAGGCAAAAGGTCGTACCAAACAAGGTACTAGCAATACACATTAACTAATGAATGCGTTATATTTTACAATACACTCTACCAAACGACCCATTAAGGTATTAGTCTAACATATGAAATTGTATAAAAGCAAATGTTCAACCTGTTGCAACAAATGTTCAACCTGTTGCAACAAATGTCTTTTCTGTTGGAATTAATCAAACAAATTATGTCATCTGTTGCAACATATTACGCATCTGTTGTGATGGATGACCGAGATTTGGAAATTTTCATATAGAAATTATTATCTATTGCACTTAGATGTTTTACGACCCTTTTTTTTTAAAAGTAATTTAGGTATTTCCTATCCAAGATAAAAAAAAGTTAAAATACTAAGGCGGTAAAATATATTACTTGGATAACTCAAAAATCTCCTGAGTGAGTAGTCTTATCTGGTCTTTTCAATGTCATTGTATCCTCATGCCCCTCAAAAGTCAAAAGTTATTAATGAATATTTAAAACTCATATCTAGAAGAATACTCTCTCGTTCAGCCATAACATAAGTAAGACTCAAGACCCAACTCAACTCATCCATCACTCTTTCTTATTTATTCTCAATTCTCTTTCTTTCCTTTTTGCCTCTTTTTTCTCTCTTCTTTTGAATGAGGATCCTTTCAGATCTTAATCGATCAATATCTTTTCTCGACCGAACTGTATGTTCTGATCCCTTTGGTTTTTTCACATTGCAGGTATGGTTCACTATTGCTCTTTCTATCGCGTCTTCTTCTTTGTATGTCATTAAATTAGATATCTACATCTGTTGCTATTGATGATTTACCCATTACCAGTTTCCTATTTATTGTAAAAATTAAAGGAAAAGTAACTTTTAAGTCTTCAATGAATGAACCGTTATTTTTATATTTGTTGCAAAATCCATCATCGGTTGAACAAATGGGTAATCTATTGCATCAGATTGGTTATCTATTGATTCACTCAATTTTGTATTACCCTTTTGTACAAACGGAGCAACTGTTTGAGGAAATCAAAGCAGAAGCAAGGCTGGTTTGATTTATTCCAACAAATGACCCATATTTTGCAACATGTCATCTATCTGTTGCAATAAATGCCTCATCGGTTGAGTAGATGGGCAATATATTGCATCAGATTGGTCATCTATTGATTTTCTCAATTTTGTTTTACCCTTTTATAATATTTTTTTCTACTTCTCTTGTTTGATATCAAATGTATTTCTCTTGTTTGTAGATAAAAGAAAGTGAGTCTGGATCTATTTTTGCCCGACCAACATTCAAGGCTAGAGTAAAGATGGGTTCAGAGGAATAAGCTGCTTGCAGATGGAACCACTTCATATATGGGAGGTATGTATTACTGATCAACCTATCGTGAAAACACACATCTAGTATAATGATTTTGTGAATGTTTGTTATTTACCTATTAGGCGTTAATTCTTCAAACAAGATATGGCATTTTACAGTTAAGATTGTTAGGTTCGAACTGGTAAGACTGAGAGACCAAGTAGGTGGTGTCGATGCCCTGTTATAATTTAATGACCATTTATGCTCATATTTTTGTGTCAAGTTTGGGGAATGGTTCAAGTTTTTGGCGGCAGTGTAAATATCTAATAGTGATTGGACCGGTTTTAATGGCATAATGGACTTGTTGAAAGTCCTACGAAGCCTCGCACTGCAATAGACACCGATGGAACAAATAGAAATTCCCCTGGTCTAAATTTATATGGATAAGTTATTGGAGGAGACTATTATACAACAGTAGATTCTTGGGAGAATACTTGTACGGGAAGGGGGAGGTTGATAAGGCCATATATCATCTCAGACCTTGTTTAAGAGGAAACACAGGGTTGGAAGAAAAGTGTAGCAAAATTAGCTGATGAAATTGACATGAAAAATGAAAAAACTAGATGAGCTGCGAATGTGAAAGCGTATTCAAAAATGAAAATCCATCAGTCGTTGAAGTAAAATAAGAATGGTCAAGAGGACTGGAGCTGGTCACTTTGCTAGAGACTAAAACTAGCGAGCGTGGCCTCAATAAAGACCCATAAAATACAGGACTAGAACTCTAAGGAAGCAGCTTCGCGAGCATGGAAGGTGGTAAGATTATCGATCAGAATTGAAATATAAACCAACTACTCCTGAATTTAAAATACGGGATCAAGCCAAGGCGGCAATTTCTCAAGTTAAACTTGCATCCCATGCCTCCTGTTTATGGCTCTGTTCAGGTCAAAGTCAGTGGAAACAACAAGGCATAGGATTTCTACCCAACTTCAGACCTTTTTGTTACTACTGCCATAGACCTGATCATAGCCACATACATAAGGCATGGCATGCAAGTTTAAATTGAGAAATTACCACCTTGTCTTGATCCCATATTTTTAATTTTGGAGTAGTTGGTTCAGGTTTCAACTGACCGACAATCGTATCAATTTCCTGTGCTCGTAAAACTTCTTTCTTAGAGTTCTGGTCCTGCACTTTGTGAGAGTCTTCATTGAGGCCACGCTCGCTAGTTGCATTCTCTAGAAAAGTGTCCAGCTCCAGTCCTGTTGAAAATTCTTTTTTTCTTCAACGACTGACGGATTTTTATATTTGGATACACTTTAAATTTGAAGCTCATCCAGTTTTTCCGTTTTTCATGTCAATTTCATTGACCAGATTCGGTAGAATTTCCTTTCTTTCTCCCCTGTGTTTCCTCTTAAACAAGGTCTGAGATGATATATGGCCTTTTCCACCCCCCTTCCCACATAGGTATTCTCCCAAGCACCTTCTGCTGTATAAAAGTCTCCTCCAGCAATCCATCTATATAAATTTGGAATAGGGGAATTTCAATTGGTTCCATCATTGTTTGCTCTAGTGCGAGGCTTCGGAGGCCTTTTAAGAAGTCCATTGCGCCATTAAAATTGATCCAATCACTATTGGATATTTACACTGCCGCCAAAAACTTGAACCCTTCCCTAATCTTGACACCAAAACATAAGCATAGACGGTTATTAAATTGTAATAGGGTATCGATACCACCGTCTTAGAACCCTTAGGCCTTATCTATTCACACCTATCAAACAAAATTGTACAATGCAGGATCTTGTTTGAAGGATCAGTATCTAATCGGGAAAAAAACTACATTCACAAAATCATTGCACTTTATGTGTGTCTGTTGCGGTAGACTGATCAATAAGACATAACTCCCACGTATGAAAGTGGATCTATTACATGCACCTTATTCTTCCTACCCCATCAAAGACATTACAGTATTGTTTATTTATCTGCACGCATGTGATGACTATTAAAAAGAGGTGTGAAGAGTTGTGACTTTTTTATCTTAACACATTCAAAACAGCTGATGAATCAAAATCTCTATCTGTTGCAACTGATGAATCAGCTGTTGGAAGAAATCAAAACATCTCCTCCAACATATGGTCCATCTATCACAATAGATAATCCATATATTGAAACAAATTATAAATCTGTTGTGACAGAACAGACATTATTTATTCATCTGCACGCATGTGATGACTATTAAAAAAGAGGTGAAAAGTCATGACTTTTTATCTAACATATTCAAAATAGCTGAGGAATCGAATTCTCTATCTGTTGCAACTGATGAATTAGCTGTTAAAAGAAATCAAAACATCCCCAACATATGGTCTATCTATCGCAACAGATAATCTATCTATTGTAACAGATGGTAAATCTGCTATGGAGATGGACGATCTGTTGCAACGACTCAATAATAACGGTTGTTATCAAGTCTTCTCAAAACCATTTTGAAAAGGTGAGAAGTATTAATGTAAACGAAAAAGTCACAACTTTTCACAGAAAATAAAATGCCACCAGTTTGAATGTAATTAATACAATGGATCTTAACAGACGTGCCTTTTGTCCTTACACATCCAGATTCAATCCTCTATAAATAGGCCCCCCCCTTAATCTTTATTCTGCTAAACTTTATTTATTTCTTGCATTTTTTTCGCATGACATCTTCTACAACTTCTCTTCAAAGAGCATATTCCTTTATCGTTGAGGTAAGTTTTTTTTTGATGTAAATCTACCAGTTTGTAGTATACGTTGTATTATATTTGGACTTTTTTCTTTACATTTGTTAATTAATGCATGTTCTAGATATGGCTGATCTTGTTTGGGATATTGCTATTCTGTGCGATGCAGTACGGGAACTTCAGAGGCAGTTTAATGACCTGCAGAGGGAGTTGGTCTCCATGAGAAAGATGATGTTTAGAGAGATGCAGAGGCTGATGAGGACCCTACTGCTGCGAGTTGATTGGCCGACTGCCATTAATGATGATGATGATGATGATAATAATAATAATAATAATTAGAATGGTTTTTTCTTTTAGCATATGTATTTTAATTTTTCTATATCGGATCTATACCTAACGTATTTTATTTTTCATTTAATGAAAAATTTATTTTTAGTCAATTTTAGCTTTTTAATTCTTATTTAATTTTCATTCTGTCTATTTCTTCTTCTAAACATTTTACATGTTAACATGTCGACGGTTGGAGGTAAGGAGAAATTTTGAATCCAGTAGCAATCACAATTTTAGCTTTTGAGTTCTTTCAATAGATGGACTATGTGTTGGAACAAATTGGTCATCGGTTGGATTTCTGTCAATAGATTATCCATCTTTTGCGATAGATTTATCATCTATTAGAGAAAAACATTCCAGTTTTATGGAACTGTGTTGTGTTCTTCCAGCTAATGTCTATCTGCTGCCACAGATGGGTAATCTGTTGAAAATACTTGTGGTATGTTGTATTGTTTAGTTCATGTTTTGCCTCTTTTTATTGATGCAAAAGTTATTAAAAAGACATTTTATATATAATAAATGATAACATTACGTTCACAACAATGAGTTAAATATATAAAATTCCACAACAAACAACTACACAAATTTCTGCAATTACAATGATCATGGTGGATTACGATCCGGGCATTTTATATATAATAAATGATAAAATTACTTTCACAACAATGAGTTAAATATATAAAATTCCACAACAAACAACTACACAAGTTTCTGCAATTACAATGATCATGGTGGATTACGATCCGGGCATGTAGTTCTTTTGTGGCCAGTGCGCTTACATACGAAGCACTTGTTTCTTCTTGATGAAAATGATTCTTTGACTCCATGCCTCCTCTTATATGACTTTCTTCTCGATTCGATAGTGCTGGGTCAATATATGAAGGAGGTATTAATCTCTCCATACGCTCTGTAAGAACAACCCAAGATTCTTCGGGAGGCGCCGGAGTAATATACCCACTATATGACATTTCATATTTTTCTACCGAATAATATTGAGAGGAGTGATCGTAAACTTCAGCTCCATATTTATGACCGTATTGAGCTCGAAGCACTTCCATAGCATGTAGACAGGGTATTTTGTCCAAGTCAAAAACTCTGCACATACAAGATCTTGTTTGAAGATCAACCGTGGTAACATTACCATGATGCTGAATTTGTAATCTGCTATTTTATGAGATAATAACCTGTAACACCCCGATTTTCTAAACCGGAATGCTACACGGTGCTCATGACCCTGAAGGATCACAATCTAACCCATGATTGATATCTGTACCTGTATACTGCATAAAATACTGAATAATGCGGAAACATGCACTGAAAGGCCATAAGGTTCAATATTTAATGTAACATGGATGAGATAACATCTGTGGGGTAATACAATACCCAAAACAAAATTGTAAACACTGAAGTTTGAAATATAATAGTCTGCATCTAGTTTGAAAGCCTCTACTATCTGAATAATCTGAAGAAGGAGTTGATGGGATATGTCCCCAACTAACTCCAACTAATAACTAATCAATAAAATATTGAAGAAATAATCATGTCCTCGAAGGATGAGGACTCACTTCTATTCTGACTGCTGAGACTGGAATCTACTGTTGATCTGGAACTCGTGTCTCTGAACCTATGGTGTAACATAAAAAGAAAGAACCATAGCGCAAATGCGTCAGTACAATGGAATATACTGAGTATAGATGTGAGGTAGGCTAATGCAAGGGTTAACATGCATGAATAATGCTAGCTGACTGTCTAATATGAATGCGAGAATGCATACATAAGTACGTAACTATAACTGACACTGTGATATCGTGATTACTAAATCTGAATACTGATGATATGACATACTAATAATTGATAGCATAAATAACTGTATCTGAATATTACTGACAACATGGGTGACTGTATCTGACAGTCCTGAATCTGATGGAACTATCTGAGTTCCTTACTGTATCTGAGTTGACTGTATCTGATAGTATTGAATTTGAAGAACTATTTGAGTTCTTTTACTAAGACTTGTACTAAAACCGTGAGAGGTAGTATTTAACCGATATGCCTCTGATACGCCATTATGGCTGAGTTGGGGTCCAATCTGTAACCCCAATTGGAAGGGTATCAATACCGCGCCACTGGTAAGGACAAGTTGTGGGCGACCCTTATCTTCTAGTGTCCCCAAAAGAGAACGGTGGAGTCCTTATCTGATAGTTCTTATCCACCTCATCAACCCTTATCGGACAGTGTTGATGTCTCAACCTATGCTGGCTATATAGTTCTAGAACGCAAGGATGACTTCTAAGGATCATACCCTCATCTGATAGTGTGTGTCCCCATCCTTGGGTTCACTCGGTGCTAATTCCTACTCCCATCTAAATGGACAATGAACATGATTTACTGAATTGAACATGAGCTGAGTTACTAAGTTTCGTTGATTGATAGACTACTACTGATATCTGACAACTGACTGATTCATGAGATCATGGAGATTCTTCTTGAGTCATAAGACTATCTGAAGTCTAAGGATTCATAGCTTCACTGAGAGTATCATGAAAATATTACATGGATCTAGGTACACAACTATTGTTTCGGGTATGAGTACCCCTAGGACTCGATGGAAGGAAACTTACAAAGCATGATTACTTGAATACATAATAATCATCATAATACATTTACTGAAGCATTTCATCAAACATGTGATAGGCATAAGCTTGTATGTACATGGGGATTTCATGATGTCATGCTAATTAGACACTTTCTCTTCATCTAGGCATTCAACCAAACACATAGTAGGCATAGAATATGTAAACAACATCATACAACAATTAACTGTCGTGATTCAATTCCAATTTAATCATTCAAGGGTTTAGTCCTAGGGTTTCATGAATCTATACCGATACAAATCAAACCATATGGAATTTAACACTCATTCATGGAATACAATTCAATTACTCATTATCAACATGAACAAAAACAACCCAATCATGAAATTCATAAGAAAATCCATAACTTGAATTTAGAAAAGGGATTCTTGGGCTTCATGGACGAAAGGAGTCCATGAATGAACACTATGCATACTTTAGTTCATGATTTCTTGAAGATTGATGGTGAAACCTTCTTGAATTTGAATCCCCAATAGAAACCCTAGCTTGTTCTTGAGAGAAACTTGAAAGAAAATAGTATATTTTGGGTGAAGAATGTCTAAATCATGTGTTATTGGGTTTAAATAGGGGTAGGAAATTGACCCGTTTAACCCTGGACACGTCATTTAATTTCAGTAAAATTTTCCCAAACTAAACCCTTGGCATGACGCGGCGCTATCGCTCCGTGTCACTAGAATTTGACAATTGGGAAACTGAGGGATGGCGCGATGTGGAGCCATCACGTTGCCCCGTCTTTTGTGACCTGGAACTTTCGCGCGACACTGAGGAAATCGCGCTAAGACACTGGAAAAGGATAATTCTAAATTTAGGCCCTGGCGCGACGCACCATAATCGAAGACCCATACTGGAATTCGCCAAATGCCATTTCCTCTTGTGGCGCGGTGCGCCATTGACTAATATGGCACTGTTTTACGACAAGAACTTAAAATAGTTGTAACTTCTGACTCGGTTATCGGATTTGAGCGAATCTTATATCGATGGAAGGATTATTGAATTTCTCACATGACAAAAAGTGAAAATCTTGAAAATTCCTCATAGAATAACTAACCATCATTCAATTTAGAAGCTAATACTAGACATTCTTGAGATGAAATTAGCTAGGAAAAAGTATGGGGTATTACATAATCTATTTCCCAAACTGACATTCGTTGATATTATTTTTCCAATTTCGACAAAAAATCAGGATTTTTTTGGGCACTTGAACTGCACACACCTTTCGTTAAAAAATTCTCCATACTTCTTACTTATTTTTTCAAACATAGCCTTAATGGAAAATTCTCTTTCATCGCCAAATAATGAATTCACCAATTCAGCTATGTTTGATGTCATAATATTGTACCTATACAAAAGAATCATTTAGTACTACATTATACTAAACTTGTAACTCAAACAAGACATTAAATCGATAAGAATGTACCTATCTATCGGACAAAATGCCCGGGTCCATCTCTCAAAATCGACACGTATGAGAAATTCTGCTACCTTGAGATTCACATTTGTTATTTGATTGAAATGGTCTAAAAACTCCTCTCTACTATATGCTTTAGCTGCTCTATAAAAAAGGGTCACTACCCTTTTGTTGTGATAGTTGGTCTGAATGTTTTCTCCAAGATGCCTGATGCAACAACCAAAGTAAGCTGAAGTGAAGAAATATGAACCCATCTTTGGAATACTTGGATGCCTATTCGATACAAAACACAACTCTTCGGTATCTTCAATGCAGCTTCGCAGTTGTTAAAAAAAATTCCATAAGAGGCATCACATTCCTTTTCCGCTACACAAAAAGCGACAGAAAAGATGCGATTCTCTGCATCCTGCTCCATCGGCCCACTGCCGCTAGCATAACTCCATTATACCTGCTCCTCAAGAAGGTACCGTCGATGGCTATGCCTTTTCTCAAATGTCGAAAACCTTGAATCCAAGCACCATAGGATAAAAAAAAGTACTTGAACCTTCCGTTTTCATCAAGATGGAGTGTCGTCTTACTTCCGGGATTTATGGACTCAATTATGTAACGGTAGGCTTCCAGGACTGCATACCCATGCTCGAGTGTCCCCCTAACCAAGTCCTTGGCAATCCCTATGGCCGTATATATCTTTCAATAACTGACCAGGACACCTAATTCCGTAAGTATTTGATTGGACATAACCCTTGTTATATGGCCTTTGCCATTGAGGAAACTACTCCTGAAATATTCACCGAGGACCTTTTTTCGTGGCGTGAGGATTTTGGCCCGAGATGTGCTCTGAACCACATGTGTGATGCTTTTCATGTTTATGAATGATGAATCTGTCAGAACTTGCGTACTTCACCACTCTCAACCACCACTTGCAGTTTGAATTAGCACATTTAAAGCAAAAGACATTGCTCAAATTAATCACCTTCTTTATTCTAAAATCTTTTTTCAAGCAAGAAATAAATAAAGTGGTAGATAGTTAATTTTTGTCCTTGAATGACATTACAATAAAAAAGCCGGTCCCATCATCTTTAAGATTTCTAGACTATGTCGATTGAGAAGAACTGCTCATCGTATTGGTCGCATCAACGGGCGTAGGTGTTTGATCATCATCTGGAATATTCATGTCTAGATCATCCAACCTATCATCAAAGATGTCTTGTTGTTGTTCTTATTCTACATTCTGGTTCTCATTCTCTGGCGTCTTTTCAACCACGTACACCCTTAATACCGGCCTGGATGAATCACTAAGATAAGCACGCAACTGAACCTGATCGGTTATCTTGAAATGCAGTACCCTCTGATTTTCAAAGGATCTATGCATGTAGCTGATGATGAGTTCTTCCGATTGACAACTTAGTCCATAATAATTGATGATTAAGTTCACAAAATCATCATACGAAACATTACTTTGGACTGTCATAGCTATCATCTCTAGCATTTCACCCTCGTTTGAATGCCATACATATCGATTGCTCTTTTTGATCCATTGACCATGACAATCCACCCCTATTATTATTGATCCCTCCATTAGTGTTACCTAAATAAAGTCATTTGTTAAAAAAAGTTAATAGTGATTTCATAGTGCCATAAATGAATCCCAACAGATGTGTAATCAGTCACAATAGATTACTTACCTGTTGGGATTCATATTACACTCCTAAAGTTGATTTAAACAGACAAGTCATCTGTTGTAACAGGTGAATCATATATTGCAATAGACTATATATCTTTTGGGATTGATGTTACAGTACTGAGGCACCTTTGAAGTTGATTCCAACAGATAAGTGACATGTTGCAACATATAATTAACCTGTTGCGACAAATGACTTACCTGTTGCAACAGATGATAATTTGTTGGAATCGAGATAAGGTTCTATCGTAACAGGTTACTAATATGTTGCAACAAATATTTACCGTCTGTTGGAATCAAGTTTGGATTTTGTTGCAACAGGTTAATAATCTTTTGCAACAAATACATACCTGTTGCAACAGACAATACGTCTGTTGGAATCGAGTTCAGGTTCTGTTATAATTGGTTTATAATATGTTGCAACAGATATTTACCATGTTGCACTAGATAACTAATCTATTTAAACAGATAAATCATCTATTGTAACAGATGAGCCATCTGTTTGATTCATGTTACGGCATATAGAACCATAAATATGAATCCAATATATTAGTCTTCCATTGAAACAGATGTCTCATCTGTCGCAACAAATGATTTATCTATTTAAACAGATGGCTCTTATGTTGGATTCATGATCGGGTTCTAGCCATTGTTGGAAAAACAACACAATAACAGTTACCCAGATGAAAAATTCAACTAAAAATCATAATTTGACTTACCAAAGTCTCCTATGAAGTAATGCCAAAGTGAAAAGTGATGTACAAAATAAGATTTGACCTAATAAATTGGTCAAATAGCAACAGTAACGGTAACAATAACAACAACAATGACAATGGTCAACAAGAAGGAGATGAAGATGATAATAAAGTAAAAGATGATGATAATGAAGCAGAAGATGATGAATAAAACAACAACAATAATGAACAACAAAAATCACTAAGAGAGAGAAAATAACAATGGATGAGTAGAGAGAGAGAGGCATTTTTTTCCCTTTATTTCCCATTTTATTGGGTAAACATTTGAATCAAAGTGTAAATTTAAAAACTTGTGGGCTATTCTCAAACTTTCCAAACTTTCTTAATCCATAATAAAGTAATTGTCACCTCCACTCAATTATTAAGTCTTGTGTCACCTACACCTCATTTTAAAACTCTTTTGTCACCTACAACCCAAAGCCCTATCTTACTTCATTTATATGTCAATCGAGCCTTAAGATAGCAAAAAAAAAGAAGAAGAAACTAATTGTTACTTGAAACGAAAAAGTAGGACAACCAAATTATTAACTAAAAGTGTTAGAGCAGTTGAAGATGAAATTTAATAATTTTAAAATATAAAAAGTAATGCAATTTAAATTATATTTTGGCCAGTAAGATTTTTTTTCTTTTGCTATATGGTATGTCGTATACCCATAGTGAGATAAGGACAAGAAAAACTACCATAGTAGTAATCTTCTTTTTATCTACAATGAAAGTTTTAATGAAATTAGGATAAAGAGAAATACAATTAATTAATGGACTACATATAATATAAAAGAAAGTTGCTCCAACAAAATAATACATAGCTCTTAAAAGGATATAAAACTGTAAAAAATTTATTGATAGATTATACATAGCATAAAAGAAATCTACTCTAAGAAAATAAACAGAACTTAGAAGAGTGAGTTTCAGAATGCACATATTATAGAATCTTCTGTTCTGCAGTAATTATAAAACTTGATAGAATAAGGAGGATCATCTGATCCTAGTTCATAATACCTACATAGCGAAAAGAAGGAAGAGACTATAAAGTCAAGCATCTTTGGAAAAAGATCTTGCATGATATAATGACAAAATGACCAAAATACCACTTCGGGAGTGAAAAAATATAGTGAAAAACGTTTACCAAATTTCAGGAAAAAAAAGACAAAAAGGAGGACAAAGTTGTCCCATGTCGAATAGTATTGAAATTGACCTTTTCCCCTCTTATTTATAAGAAGAAGAATTGCCATTGGACATTTTAATGCAAAATTAAACAACTGGAGGTTATGAATATAAAATGTTTTAGAGTTATGAATTTTACTAATATTAATTAAGAATGTAATTCATTATGAACATAAAGAGATGTGAGTTATGAAAATGATTTTAAAAATAAAATAATTGAAAAAAATGAAAGAAAAACTCCAAAAAAGGAGAAAAAAGATAAAAAGGATCATTGGCCAAAGAGAGATGTCACATCACCTTCTCTTGATTCTTCTTTTATTATTATATATTTATAAGAAGAAGAATTGTCATTGGATATTTTAATGCAAAATTAAACAATTGGAGGTTATGAATATAAAAAGTTTTAGAGTTATGAATTTTATTAATATTAATTAAGAATGTAATTTATTGTGAACATAAAGAGATGTGAGTTATGAAAATAATTTAAAAAATAAAATAATTGAAAAGAAATGAAAAAAATCCCAAAAAAGGAGAAAAAAATAAATAAGATCCTTGGCCAAAGAGAGATTCCACATCACCTTCTCTTGATTCTTCTTTTATTACTATATATATAGATTGGTTAGATCATAAAGAAGGGAGTTGAAGAGACATGTTATTTAAGTAGCGAATGTAAGATGGAGATTTTTTTGTGTGAATTTAACTCAATAAATAAGTTCATGAATGAGAAGAGTATTAATAATAAAGTCATTTATTATTATTATTATAATAAAAGACATTAAATAAAAATAGGATATAAAGTAAAAAGAAGAAGAAAAACTCAAAAAAGAGGAAAAAAATAAATATGAATGGAGGTCATAAAGAGGTGCCATATCACCTCGTCTATGACCTTCCTTTATATTATACTCTCCCCATTTCAAATTACCCGTCCCAAATTGAGATGACACAGCTATTAAGAAAATAATGATTGGTAATGTAACTTCACCATCTTGCCCATATTAATTGTGTCATGCTGTTAGTTCCAATATTGATGGATTTATTATATGACTGGTATCAAAACACTTTTTGCATGAATAATTAGGATTATATGATTACCAAAGTCTTTGCAATATTTTTCAAGATTTGATAAGTCAATGCAAGTAACAAAGAGTAATCAATTACTAAGGGTATAATGAGGAAAATATTATCTTATCTTGATTAATGAAAAAAGGCAAGTAAAATAAGAAATTAAATTAAGAAATTTGAGACGGAGGAAGTATATAGATTAGGACATTTTTTCTTCCACCACATTTTGCAATAGTCTTTTTACTTATGTAAGAGATAGCGGTAATCAACAACCTCACCATTTAATTTGTCCATTTCACGCGCTACCACGGGGTTGTCTTTTCCCCCCATTTGGATCATCTTCAGTAAAACGTGGTCCATCTTCATCACTTGCAAACTTAACCCTCTCAACTTTATTTTAATCAGTCAAAGAAATATTTTGGGTATAGTCCTGCATACTACCTAACCTGGGGGAAAAAATTGCACTTATCGTGGGATGAGCCATCGATCCTTGTTTCGAATAAGACTAATAATGTTGAAGCTTTGATGACAAGCGCTCATCGAGACTTATAAAGTAAAATCCCCATAAGTATTATTCCCCGCCATCATATTTCTTGACAATAAATTGCCTTTCATTACTTAAAAGTAACAATTAAATATAAATACAAGAATCATTTTCACCAACAAAAAAGTCAGAACTTTCCATAAGCTATTTGTTGGAATTAACTTACTCGAAAACTCTGAAGATGATCGACAATTTATGCACTCAATAAAAAAATCAAAGAGAAGTCGATTGACGATATCAACTATGCAAAACAAACATGAAGGAGTGTCTAAGTGACAAAACTAATCAAAAATTGATCTATTTCACTTTCAGAAAATCAAATAGTCTTCCAACAATAAAGAACAAAATTTTGAGTCAAGAACTTATACAAAGCTGATAATTTGTTAAGCCCTATTAGAGCTTCCAACACTTAAACCAAATACAAATAATTTGGACAAGCCATTTTCATACTCAAAGATAAGACAAGACACACATAATTGATGTCACGAAACACGTGTTCAATTGCTCGTACCTCTTTTTTGAGAAACACAACATTTTAGACATAAATAAAAGTAAATCAATGTAGTCATATTTCATATTGATTAATCACTTTAGCACTTACATTACTTATTTATATTCATAGAGGTGCAAATTCACCTTCACTTGCACGACTCTGAAGTTAGTCTTGGAGGCGTAAGTGACATGCTGATTCATTGAGTCTTTTTTATAGTGTCATTTCATATTTATATTCACTAGTTTAGGATACACACTTTGCATGTATTCATGTTAGAGTATATAACTTTTTTTAAAACAACTGTATCAATAGTTTAATTAGCGCTTTAACTATAATAGACCATTCAAACAATTTCATATAAAATAAAATTCATTTAATGCAAAGTGATTGACATATTCTCTAAATTCCTTAAGTTTTTCAACTAATATCTTATGTTAGTTTATGATCTTGTTTGTTGACATGAGTATTTGTAATAATGCCACAGACTAAACAATACACATACTATTTTGTTAGTGAAAATACTTTTCTTGATTAAGTGTTAGCACAGAATCACAAAATATTGAGCCACGTGGAGTCTAAAAAGCTCTTACATATAGGGGTATATGGTTATGCAACTATACTCCTAATTACTCTTGTTTTGTCTTATTTTTTATGATTATTAACGTTAATCAATGAAAGTATAACTTCACGAATTCTAACAGACCTTACATTTCGAAGATAGATATTGGACTTGTCCATCTCCATTTGGTCATAAAAATTATAATTTTTCGGAGTTGAAGTTGGAGTTGGAGTTGAGTTTGACCATGAATATAAATTAAAGTTGTTTTTGAAATTTTGTGAGAGAAGTATGAGTGAAAAAAGTGAAAACAAGTAAAACTTGTTTTCAATTTTTCAAATACAATTTCGGAATTGTATTTAAAATTTTCAAGGCCAAACGCATCTTGTTTTCACTTTTTTCACTAAAGTAAAATAATTTTTCAAAAAAATATAAATAATTTTTATGGACAAATGGCTGCATATAGAACCCTATTTCAAAATTTTGAAAATTTTGATCTCTGTGTCAGTGCAATTTTTTAAAGTGACATAAATATGTTTATACAATTTGTTTGAACTACCAAACAGAAATTGAAAAGTGCAAGTTACAAAAAGATAAATAAGTTTTTATTGCGTTAAACGACTTGAACATGCTCAATTAAATTTTTTTAAGCTCGAATGCTTACTTTAAGTATTGCCAACTCATTAATAAGAATCAACGATTTTATCTTTGATCGACATTTGAAGATGTACATATCATCATATTGAAATATTGACATGAGATAAATTGTAGTTTATAGCCTTCCAACTATTGACAATTTAGGTTTTTGTTGGATGAAATGACTATCATATATATGTCTTCTCCATTTTCTTGTCTTGTATATCTCAGTCTAATTGAATTAAGCGATTACATTACACTTGCTCAATTTTTTTATTTTATTGAATGTGCAAAAGTATTGGGACATGATCCAAAGAGACGACGACTTGAAAGAAAACAATGAATTAACATCCAAATAAAGTTTTTTTAATCAGAGTTACTCTGATAGGACATTTTCCTTCTCTTTTTTTTTTTTTTACTAATTTGATTTCTAACTTTATTTTTTATGCTATATAATCTATTGTGATATTATAGTATATTTGAATTGTCCTGTATTTGGATTAATCATAGCTTGTTGGGTTGTGTACAAATAATAAAAGACATAATATGTTTTTAAGGTTTATTAGCAATATTATAATCCTGATAATTAATTCGTCTGTGTACATTCTGCCCTCCCCATATTTCACTTGATTAGTTGTTAGTTATGCTGATAATACAGTAAATGAAACAAGCAACTTTGCTGAGGTGATCTTTTATTGTAGATTTTTCTTTTATTCTCTATTGCCAATATTGTAATTGGACATTCTTGGAGATGCTTTGACCTGTTTTGGTTGATGACTACTTGTAGTTTTTAATCAACTAATCCTCTAGCATGCCTACATTTTCTAAAGATTGATGTTTTTGTACTCTTAAGTGTAGTGTCACATGTCGATTTTGGAGAGGATAAAATGTATGTAGATTTTACATCCTAATGGTCTAAAAAATATGGCAACTTTGTTGAGGGTATCTGTTATTGTTGATTCCTTTTCTTTTTTTTTCTGTTGCCAGTATTTAAATTAGGCAAAGATTGAATTAATTTTGGTTGATGAGTACCATGGTATGATGATACCAGCCACTTCCAGCTTGATCACGTTCTTTTACAATAGAATATGTTATCTTATTCTTTTTAATTTTTTTCTAGATTTTCCTTGTTCCTTAGGTGTATTCATCTAAAGTTTTCTCCGCCATGAACTTACATCTTATTAAGCTTAAAAAAAGTAATAGGAGAAACTTTGAGAAACACCCAATCACTAACCTCAAACTCTAAGTCTCTTCTCCTAACATCGGCGTAGGACTTCTGTTGACTCTGGGCTATCTTAAGTCGTTCTCTAATAATTTTCACATCCTCCATTGCCTGATGAACATGATCAGGCCCAAAGAACTGAGTCTCACCCACTTCATACCACCCTATTGGCGACCTACATATTCTTCTATACAATGCCTCAAAAGGATCCATCTTAATACTGGCATGGTAGCTATTATTGTATGCGAACTCTATCAATGGAAAGTGATCCACCCAACTCCCCTTAAAGTCAATTATGCAGGACCTTAACATATCCTCAAGAGTCTGAATGGTACGCTCAGCTTGCCCATCAGTCTGAGGGTGAAATGTCGTACTTAGGTTCACTTAGGTACCTAAACCCTTCTAAAAAAACCTCCAAAACTGTGAAGAGAATTGTGTACCTCGGTCAGATATGATGGATACAGGTGCTCTATGCAAACGAACTATCTCCTCAATGTACAGCTTCGCATAGTCATCTCTCGAATAGTTAGTTCTGACGGGCAGAAAGTGGGTTGACTTGGTCAGTCGATCAAAAATCACCCAAATTGAATCATATTGGCTTCGGGATCTCAGAAGTCCCGTGATGAAGTCCATATTGATCATCTCCCATTTCCACAAAGGCAAGGCTGTCTCTTGAGAAGT
The DNA here is from genome assembly GCA_030864215.1 of Capsicum pubescens. Lineage (NCBI taxonomy): Eukaryota > Viridiplantae > Streptophyta > Magnoliopsida > Solanales > Solanaceae > Capsicum > Capsicum pubescens. The sequence continues at coordinate 82,175,874 of CM061543.1, read as the reverse complement.
ACCACCTGGCCTCATATGCTCTACTTTCACTTGTTGATAATTCAAACACTTGGCAACAAAATTAGCCACATCACGCTTCATATTATTCCACCAGTAAATACCTTTCAGATCATGATACATCTTAGTAGAGCCTGGGTGAACAACATACCTTAAAGTGTGAGCTTCATCAAGGATCCTCTTTCGTAACCCATCTACATCTGGCACACATAGTCTGCCCTGATATCTCAAAACTCCATCACCACCAATTTCAAAAGACATTACCTTCTGTTGATCCATATCTTTCTTGATCTGCATCAAGATGGGATCTTCAACCTGCTTCTCTTTAACTTCAACACAAAGGGAAGATTTAGCTACCTCATGAACAACCACTCCCCCATCTTCGGAATCCAAGAGTCCCACTCCTAGATTTATAAGTCAGTGAATATCCTTCACCATCTCTCTCTTTCCCTTTTTAACATACGAAAGACTGCCCATAGATAACCTACTGAGGGCATCGGATACCATATTTGTCTTTCCCGGATGGTAGTGCAGGCTCATATCATAATCCTTTACAAGTTCCAACCAACGTCGTTGCCTGAGGTTCAATTCTTTCTGCGAGAAAACATACTGCAAACTCTTGTGGTCAGTAAATATATCAACTTGTACCCCATAGAGATAATGCCACCAGATTTTGAGTGTAAACACCACAGCCGCTAACTCCAAGTCATGGGTGGGGTAATTTCGCTCATGCACTTTTAACTGCCTAGACGCATAAGCCACCACTTTACCATGCTGCATAAGTACACACCTAAGTCCCACACGGGACGCATCACAGTACACAACAAACCCTTCCGTACCTTCCGGAAGAGTCAAAACAGGAGTAGTTGTCAACTTATCTTTTAACTTCTCAAAACTATTCTCACAGGAGTCAGACCATACAAACTTTACCTTTTTTTGAGTCAACTTAGTAAGTGGTGCAACTATGGAAGAAAAACTCTCTACAAATCTTCTGTAATACCCTGCCAAACCCAAGAAGCTTCGAATATCGATTGGAGTCGTGGGTATGGGCCATTTCCTCACTGCCTCAATCTTCTGGGGATCAACCTTAATCCCGTCACTAGACACGATATGCCCCAAGAAATCAATAGCATTAAGCCAAAATTCGCACTTGGAAAATTTCGCATACAACTCATGATCTTTGAGAGTCTGAAGGATGATTCGGAGGTGATTGGCATGGTCCTCCTCAATCTTGGAATAAATCAGAATATCATCAATGAAAACTATAACAAATAGATCTAGAAACTGACGAAACACCCTATTCATAAGGTCCATGAAAGCCGCAGGGGCATTAGTCAATCCAAAGGACATGACTAAGAATTCATAGTGACCGTATCGGGTTCGGAAAGTTGTTTTGGGAATATCTGACTCTCTAACCTTCAACTGATGGTATCCCGAACGAAGGTCTATTTTTGAAAAACAATTAGCACCCTGAAGATGGTAAAAAAAATCAATAATTCTCGGAAGAGGATATTTATTTTTAATAGTGACCTTATTCAGCTGACGATAATCTATATACATACGCAGGGAACCATTTTTCTTTCACACGAAGAGTGCAAGTGTACCCTAGGGAGAAACACTAGGACAGATAAAACCTTTATCTAGAAGATCTGCTAGCTGCTCTTTCAACTCTTTCAACTCTGCAAGAGACATTCTATATGGCGGAATAGAGATAGGACGGGTATCTGACAACAAATCAATACCAAAATCTATCTCCCTATCAGGTGGTAGGGGAGATCATCTGGAAAAACTTCTAGGAACTCATTCACCACAGGGACAGATTGAAGAGAAGGGCTTTCGGTATTCGAATCTTTAACCCAAATAAGATGATACAAAAAAACCTTAGAAATGAGTTTACAGGCTCTGAGAAAAGAGATGAACTTCCCTCTAGGTGCTAAAGAATGTCCCTCCCATTATATTGATGGTTCATTCAGGAAAGAGGAAGTAACCTTTTGGGTTCTACAATTTAGTGTGGCATAGCACGAATGAAGCCAATCCATCCCTAAGATAGCATCAAAATCAACCATGTCTAAGTCTATGAGGTCTGCCGTAGTATCCCTCCCACAAACAGTTACCACACAATTTTTATATACCCTCCTAGCCACGACAGTCTCCCATCGAAGTGGAAATAGAAAAAGGATCGGCAATTACATCGGGCTCAAACCCAAAACCAATAACCACATAAGGGGTCACGTAGGACAAGGTATACCCGGGATCAAGTAACACATAAACATCACGAGAAAAAATTTGCAACATACCAATAACTACATCCGGTGAGGACTCTGCCTCTTGGCGGTTGGTCAAGGCGTACAATCGGTTGCGGCCGTTTTTGGTGGCTGAAGTGGAACCCTTCTGAGGTGGTGGTGGTACAGAAGAATTAGCCTATGACTTGGCTCTACAAACATTACCCTTTGTTATCGGACATTCTATCTGGATATGGCCTGGCTAGCCGCATGAGTAACACACCATAGCGCCAAACTGACATCTCCCTGGATGATTCCACCTACATTTCTTACAGTGCGGATATGTACAAGAGGTTTGAGCTATACTTTCTTGAGACTTTGAACCCTGCATCCTCGGCCCCCGCCTTCACTAAAAATCCTGAGTGCACTGTCCGGATGGGGTCTGGTCACCGAGGCACTGGCTGCAGACTGTGCATTACTCCAATTCTTCTTCTTCTTCTTCTTCTGCTATTTGTTACCCCAATTCCCACTCTACTACTAACTGTAGCTCTGGTCTGCTATTTTATCTCTCTTTGCCGGTCTGTCCTTCTCTCTAGATTCAGCAATTTTATTTTTCTTCTCCTCAACTTGTTGCATGTGGACTGATAGTCTGGAAAAATTCATGTCCCGGTTCAACATTGCTCCCTGACATTCAAGCACTAAGTCATCTGAAAGGCCGGATGCAAATTTTCTCATTCGGGCTCTCATGTTACTAGTCATCTCTGGAGCATAATGGGATAGTTGGTTGAACCTCAGAGTGTACTCCTGGACACTCATCTTACCCTGCTTTAGATTCATAAACTCTTAGGCTTTGTCCCTCCCTCAACTCGAGAGGAAAGAATCGATCAAAAAAGGCTTCCACGAACTCAGCCCAAACTGTGGGCTCAGCATGATCACTCTTTGAATCTTCCCATTCGTTATACCAATGCTTCGATACATTCTTAAGCTGGTAAGCCTCTAACTCCACAACCTATACCTCATCTACATACATCACCTTAAAGATCTTCTCGATCTCATGCACAAACTCTTGTGGATCCTCTTCTACCTTGGTACCAGTAAACTTGGGCGGGTTCATTCTCATGAACTGGCCCACTCTTGTAGCCTCAGACGTAATAGATGCATACCTAATATATTTTGAACGTTGAGTCTGTATGGCTACCAACTGGAAAATATGTGAATAGACTATCTGAATTCTGTATTAGATACCTCTCTCTCGCGAGGCTAAGTGCAGTTAGTCCCTATTCGGGGAGCTCTGGGTGCCTAAGTGGGTTGGTTTGAGTAGGTGAGACTCGAGTAGAATCAATCTACGGAGTCTGAGCTTTGTTTTAGGTCCTTATCCCATGAGTGGGACGAACCTCATCTGTTTGTGCATTCTGATCGATAGTACGACGGGGAGGTATGATTGTTTTTCTGAAACACAAGAGATCATTGATTAGGGGACGACTCAGACTCTAAGCACGAACTAAACCACAAAGAAGAAAAACATTCCTAAATGCCTAGTAGCCTCCTGCTTATAAGTGTGGTGCGCTACACACCCATAAACAAGATTCTACCCGACGTAATTTCACAGACACCCTAGGACCATGAACCGTGTTTTGATACCAAGTTTGTCACGACCCGAACTAGGGCCTGGCCGTGACGGACATCCCGAACCATGAAGGCCCGGGCGTCCTACTCTAACTGGTAATCATGCACAACATTAACATAATAAAAGAAGATGTGAAAATATAATCTGATACGGAAACATGTTCATACTCTGGATTTAGTTTAACAATAAGGAATGAAATCTGAAATCAATTAAACAACATCTGGAACAGTCTGCAAAATATCTACTTCATGAAAATCTGACAACTATCTAAAAACTGGGACAAGGCCTCCAGTAGACCAAAACAATGGAATAACATAATCTGAAATAACATGCCTTCTGGAACAAAGAAGGCTCACCACCACACAGATCACTTCTCTCTGGAATACTCTACTGATTAGCCGGACCCTTAGACTGAACCTACGAACTTGGGAGGTAGGGGGTCAATACAGATGTACTGGTACGCAGAGTAAATCCAAAATAATTATTTATATTCAACATATATGAGAGCAATTTAAAGCAGTTCATAAACATGCCATATAGTAAGAAATCACATTGGCATTTTCGGAAGACTCTGAAAAATTATCTGAACTCTATGACACTCTTTGTTTTACTTCTGCGCTAGGTGGTGTACCCTACAACTCTGAAATTCCATAGGATATATGAAATCTGTCATTGACTCGGCGGGGAAGCCTCCAACCCAAGTATGCCGCAAGGGTTGGAGTCTCTAACTATGCTACACCACACGATCGTCGCCAGTGTAAAAATAATATACATGGATCGGCAAATCACGATTTTAGGCTAAGAGTTACTTGAACTCAAACCATCTTCGGGTAACGACTTAATCATCTTTAAGCCCAGTTTTAACTCTTTAAAATCTGCATTCTAAGAAATCAAACTCTGAAAACATACTCTGTTATGGCATACATACTTATGGTATCATCATACCATTGATTTACAAGTCACATCTCTGAGCCATTAATAACATATTATCATCTCTATTTTCAAAACATAAGTTTGGGACCAAAATATCAATAAATCAATTCAAAGAAACTCTTTCTCAAACCTAATGTAAACACATGCAAGGAACTCTCTTTGTCAAGCATTTCAATAATACTAGGTGGTCATGTCAAATTTCTCAATCACATGCAACTCTTTCTCATTTAAAATAAGGGTGTAATTATATCAAGAAGCCCCCTCTCATCATCTCCAAATCATGCTCAAACACTAAGGTATTGAGAAAACTAGTTTCAAAATCATAAATCATGCATTTCAAATCGTTCACAATAAGATCATAAACTTGAATTTATCACAAGAGAGGGGCTTCATAATCTGTGCTCTCAAACAAATCTTAAATTTCAATTTCATACATATACTTGTAAATCAATTTAAGGGGATGAGGCCTAAAGGCCAAAACAACAATATCAATAACATGCATAAAGCATAATAAAATTATGGATTTCAAACCCCTTTAACAAATTCATGCTTGATAATCTTTAAATCATAATTGAGTGTTTTCAACAAGCCCTCTGCAACGCACCAAGCGCCAAAATGACGGTATTTTATGACTAGAACTTAAATTGGCCATAACTTCTTGCCCGGGTATAGGATTTGGGCGAATCTTATATTGACGGAAAGCTCATTCAATTTCCCACGTGATAAAAAGTTGAAATTAGAGAAATTATATATGGTTTAAATTTTACTCACTTTGAAAGTAAAAAATAAGACTAGATTTTTTTGACACAATTCTAGTCATTTAACTCTAAGAGCATATTACCACGAGCTAACACATGGACGATTTTTACGGAATGTTACGGATTTGATTTCCCACATTGTAATCCCCTCCCCCATTCCCCTTCCCCTACCCCATGAAAAAAAAAACTATTGAGATGCCACATGAGCATGAATTCTTGTGCGAAAAAATTTAAGCTTGTAGACTTTTTTTTTGGTTAAAAATTACATTAAAAAGTAAATTAAACCCTCTATCTATCAAATCCAACAACATATCAAATTACTTCAAAAATATCACGTTACATAATACAAAAAAAAATACCAATACCAATAAGAAAAGTAACAAAAAAACTCAAACCAACATCTGTCTCTTTATCAAGAACCAATGGAGAAAAAGCAATAAAAGAAAAAGTGATCACAATTTTAATAAACATAAACATGAACCCTACTTACCTTGGAAGTTATAAATTATACATTACAGTATAACAATTTGAAAAATAAAAAGAATTAAACAATACTCTTCGATATTGTTGAGGCGCGGACGAATAGACATGCATATTCACATGTCATATTGCTGGTTATCTACATTTAAGCAATTGCTTTTCAATTACTTAGGGAAGCATGATATTGGATAGTCGATAGTTTTCCCAATTTTATTTCATCCATGTCCCCCTATTTTATTTCTCCTATTTTAAAGAAAATAAAATAGACGATTGTTAAAGATTTTTTTTTTTAAAAAAAGGCAATAAAAAAATTAATTTAGAATACGAGAGTCGAATATTTCTTTCATTTTCTCCCTATTTTATTTCACCTATTTTAAAGAAACTAGAATATCTAATTTTTAAGAAAAAGTTCCAAAAAGGTGATAAAAGATTAATCTAAAATAGAAAGACTGATTATTTCTCCTACTTTATATTTCACTTATTTTTTTTTTTAAATAGCTAATTGTTAAAGAAAAAGTTCCAATAAAAATAGATAATAAAAAAATTAATTCACAAAGAAATTAAAAGATGAAATTATTGTGTAGGAAAAGAAAGTAGGAAGAGAAAACTTTTTGTTGCTTTATTTATGAATATGTTGCTAAGATTGTGAGATTACAATATTTTTTTAAACTAAATATATAATGTATTTATTATCTGAACTATAGTTAGAAATTTACTTTAAAATAATTAAATCTTACCCATTCAATTAGAACTATGCCATATGTCACCAATCAAGATAGAAACTTGGGGAAAATGAAGAGAGTGAATATAGGGAGGAGCCGAATCCTATTATTTTGCATGGTTTTTGAAAGTTATGCAGCATAATGGGGCACATTCATGCTGGTAACTCTTGCTGTTACTTTTTCTTTGGTTTAATCTCATTATTTGGCATTCTCCACACGTTTGCGTGGCTGCAATTTTCAGCCTCAAAAACTTCCATTTCATTTGTGATTTATAAGCTATTAAACATAATGGTTAGGGGTGAAAAAAATATGGATATAAGTTTCATATAACTTTCACTCTTTATTCCTCCATTATTTTATTTTTTATGTTGTATAACTCTTATAATTCTTGTAACCTTTGTAACTCTTGAAATCTCCAGGCCATTGATCTTCCCTCTTTACTATCATTATTCATTCTTATTCAATACAAAGATGAAAATCTTTGCCTATAAATAGAGGTGGTCTTGCATGTTTTTCAAAATACACAAGATTATATAGAGTCCACAAAAGTTAGCAAAAAGAGAGTTTAATTTATTAGTTGAATTGAGGTGTTCTTTTTGTGGAGCTTTGAACTCAACTCTTGTCCAGAGTTGTGGAGTTGTTCTTTGTGAGAAGACTGTTGTATCCTGGAAGAGACAAGTCAAGAAGATTATTGTTGGACCGGTGAAACTATTTGTTGCAGTGGACTTGAATATCCTTAAAGAGAGCAAGATATTCACGCCTCAACCATAGAAGAAGATAACTTTTGATTTTTCTTCATTTGTAATTTTTCAGTTGTAATATTTTTTATAATTTCACCAACAGGTTGTCTGTGCTATAGAATGCCAAATTAAGACTATTAAGAGTTCCTTTTACAGTAAGTTCACTTTCACTGTTGTCACCCTGAGGCATCAGGGTATAGCAACATATATAGAGCCGTTAATATGGGCCAGTCCCATTGGGCCAGCCCGACCCGACCTATAATTTGATAGAGTTGTACTTCAGTTTTTGCAGCTCATTTAACAAGATAATTTTTTAGCCCGATCCAGATAAGTTCGTAACCTGTGGAGTTTGAGCAATGTGGGTTGGTCTTGTCCGTGGACTGACCCGTAAGTCAAATACATGAAACTATTTAGATTGCATATTAGTATTTTTATTTGGTTCGAACGATATCATGTCAAAAATTATTTAATTTCACTATTATGAGTATTTTTTGTGGTGTTGGAGATTTGATTCTTGATTCTTGATTAACAAGTATTAACACTATGTAATATTGTCTCATAATATTTATGTTTATTGATATTCTAAAATTAAATTATAAAATATTATTTTTTAAAAAGTGGGCTGACCCGTAAGGCCCCTAGACCACAGAGAGTAATGGTGTGGGCTTGGTGTTTTTTGGCCCATCATTTTAATGGGCCATCCCGTCCTGGCCCCATCAAACTCAAAGCCCATGCGGGCTAGCCCATATGGACTAGATCGACTCGTATTGACATCTCTAAACATATATGGCACCTTTGCTGGTCCATTCCGATTCGTCCATCTGATGTCATTGTGCCTTTCCCCTATTCTTTTTTCAATGTCTAAATGATTGTGGTGGTTGAATATCTGAAGTCCACTTTGAATTATCTCTCTGGCTTAGATATATCTCTTCTGAAGAATGTTTTGCTACACATTGGAATATCCTAATGTGAAAGTTATATTCAAGTTTCACCAAAGAAAAGTTTAAGAAGATTCAGAAGAACAGATGAAAATAAAAAAGTCACAGAAATGATCAACAACAACGACAACATACTCAGTATATATATATTTTTGCAACTGGGATCCGGGGGAGGTAGCGTGTACCTAGCTACCCAAACCTTATCCGTATCTCGTGGAAATAGAAAGACTGTTGCCGAAAGATCCTTCCCTTAAATAAAGAATAACACTAAGCATTTTGAAAAGAAGATTATGATAGTAAATATACAAGACGAAAATAAGTCATAGCAAAATAATAGGAAAAGCGTAACATAACATTCATATCAAAATAATGAGATAATCACAACACGCGAAACATTAGGTAAAAACAAAAATTAAAGAACAAGAAATTACGAGAATAATACTAAATTTGAAACCTTTGAGAGCCCTCAAATTCAATAATTGACATGCAAGTGTCACCTTATTATATCACTTACTATAGTAAATTTACGTGATTTGATGTTGTTGGTGCATTTTATTATTAAAATTAATTAAAGTACATGACATTAGTAAACATAAAGTGGAGAAAGTGGTTTCATTATTCTTGTAACTCACCACATTATCATTTTGAGTTAGTGGATACAAATTGTGGTAAAGATGACCATTAGTTCTTGTAACTCATATTGCCATTAGTTCTTGTAACTCTCACGGCTAGTATAGTGTACGCGCTTTGCGCGTGTATCCATGTTAGATTATATAAATTTTTTAGAATACTCAATTAACAATTCGATGGGGGATTTTAAGTATATAATGAAAAAATTAAATATTTTTTATGTAAAATAAAGTTAATTTAGTGTAAGATTGTGAAGTAGTTGACATATGCTTCAAATTTCTTAAGTTTGTCAATCAACACACACCATTATTTAGTTAGCTTAGAGATCAAGACCTATTGTGGGAAACTAAATTTTATTAAATTAAAATCCGTACAAAATTCGGATTATGTTAAATTCAAAATAGATTCGTCCCATAATATTGTGGATTAATTGTAACGCCCCAAAATCTGATCCCTGAAATGCCACACGGTGCTCCGAACTACAAGTAGTCCTGAGCTAACTCTGACTGCCTTTTCTAAATCTAAACCTCAAAATAAGGGAAAATATAAATGAAAAATCATAATATATGCAGAAAACTATCTGAATCATCTGGGTATATCTGAATCATACTAATCTCAAAGTATGATAAAGAAAATGCTGAAAATCTGAGTGCTAAAATAAAAATCTGAATACAAAATCTGGTAGTCCAACAAGCCTCTACTATCTGAATCTAGAAAGTCACTGGGACAAGCCCTAACTGATTCAACTATCTGAAATAAAATGAGAAACATCTGCTAATAAACTGAAAGTGTGAATAACTAAGTCCCTGAACAATGAGGACTCACAACTGCAGGAATGTAGAAGAAATGCTCGGAGATCACTCATGCTGCTGAGATTGAGCACCTGAACCTACATTATGAGACAATGTAGCACATAGACATATATGTGGATCAGTACTTTGAGGATGTACTGAGTATATGGGGGTGCATGCAATAAGAAAATAATATCATCACAGTTTAGGAAATCATTCATGCTAAATATAAATGACTCACACAGGCTTGAGTAATCTGAATTTTGAAAATCATAATCATAATTGATAAGACATATAATGTAAATCTTGTGATCCATTACACTTAGTTATGAAGTATGTAAAATAGCTTATCTTAGGGCTTAAAATCTTAAGACCATAACTTCCAAAACATATGTTTTTATCTTAAATCTTTAAATTAATATACTGTTGAAGAGTGGGGGACATCTGTTGGGAGGTTCTTCTAACCGAAATACACCATGTGAGCATCCATGGAGTCCCACGTATGGACCCCATTAGGAAGGGATGTTCTACCCTTTCCATCGAAATGTAACTTCTATCTTATGTGATCACAATCTGAGTCATCCACGTAGAAGTGAGAAAAATCTGAATCCTGCATTGGCATGTAGTTTTGGGGTATGAAACTGTAGTAACCTACCCATATCGTGCTAAATACAACTCCCATTCTATGGTCAAAATATTAAGAAATACACTTCAAAACTAGCACAAAGGTTTACAAGAAAACCAATTATGCTTTTCTTTCTTTAAATCTCAAGTGATCTGAACAAAGTGGATTTTTTATCTTAGCTTAGGACCAAAGGTGAAATCTTTATCAATAATCTGAGAATAAACTTATCTGAGGGTGCTCATAGCACAAATAATCTAGAAATAACAATCTTAAATTGGGGCTTAACGACCCATGCATCAATCTCATGTTAAAATATCTTAAAATTCATGCTTGATAATTTAAACACTCATAATTCATCATAAAATCTGAATTTTTTTGCATAATGCATAGAAATATGAATATAGTCATGTAATTCAACTTCTAAATCATGGGAAATCTCATAACCTTGCAAATAATGATAATGGGCATAAACCCTAACTTTAATTTCATGGAAAATCTCATAAATTACAGTAAATTTGTAATTAAAATAAAGTTTTGACCTCAGGATGAAAGAATTATCCTTGTTCAAAACCCCACATACCTTAAGTTGTGATCTTTGAAGGAAAACTTTAATCTTGGATCCCTATTGATGTTTTGGAGATGACTTCTTGCAGTTCTTGAATTGGGGATTCTCAATCATGTATTGTCTTGGAGAATTGATGGAGGAAATTTTTGGTTTCTTGGAGAGGAAGTATGAGCCTTAGGGTTTTGTTTGAGAGAGAATGATGAATAAAGCATAAAGTGATCTCAAATATGATTAATCTTATGTTTTTGGATGAATTGGGGGTTGGGGATTTACCAAAATACGCTCTTAAACTTTTATACGAAACTGGAAAACGTATATTTTCTCGATCTAGGTGGCCACCGCGACACGCCACTATCGCGGTGGCTCACTGAAAATCGATGAATGGAAACTGCGCAGACTCCGCGATGCGGAGACATCGCGGTGCCCCTTTCGAATGCCATTTTGACACATGGCGCGACGCACCATTATCGCATTGGACCTCTGGAAATTAACAAATGGGAAATTGACCCTCTCCACGATGTTTCAATATCACATATGGCCAATGGAATGGGACAATTGTAAATTTACACTGATCCGTGACGCGCTAAGGGTCCAAATGATGGTGTTTTATGATCGAAACTTAAAATAACTATAACTTCTTACTCGGTTATCGGATTTAGGCAAATCTTATATCGTTAGAAAGCTAATTCAATTTCCTATGCAATGAAAAGTCTAAATATAAGGAATTCTACACGAAATAAATAGTATTCATTTTGGAAACTACCCCTTAACATTCTAGGGATAAATTTAAGCTAGGAAAAAGTGCGGGGTATTACAATATCTCCTCCTTGGGAACATTAGTCATTGAATGTGGCTAGTTAAGTTGAAATTTCTAAGGAATCTGAGCTACTCTCCCAAGCTGACTCAGAATTCTGAAAAGGCCGACATACCGGGGACTGAGTTTCCCCTTCTTGCCAAATATCTTCACCTCTTTCATGGGTGAAATCTTCAAATACACTATATCACCAACCTTAAACTCGAGGTCCCTTCTTCTCACATCTGCATAGGATTTCTGACGACTCTGGGCTATTTTCAATCTTTCTCTAATCAACTCAACTTTTTCCATATCTTTAAACACTGTATCAGGCCCAATCAAAGAGGCCTCAACCACCCCGAACCAACCTATGGGTGATCTATACCTCAAACAAAGCTACCTAAATGCTAGAATGATAACTATTATTATAAGCGAACTCAATCAATGACAAATGCTCATCCCAACTACCTTTGAAATCAAGAGCACATTCCCTCAACATATCTTCTAGAGTCTGGATGGTCCTCTCTTCTTGACCATCTGTCTAAGGGTGGAAAGCTGAACTAAGGTGGACTTGGGTACCAAGACCCTTCTGAAAAGCTCTCCAAAACTAGGAAGTAAACTGAGTACCCCTATATAAGATAGACAAGGTAACCCTATGTAGTCTGACTAACTCTCTGATATACAACTTAGCATAATCCTCAGTTGTAACTGGGAAGAAATTCACTGACTCAGTCAATCTGTCTACAATAACCTAAATTGAATCATGATGACGGCGCGAATGGGGTAAACCAGTCACAAAATCCATGTTCACCTCTTCCCACTTCCAAGTGGGGATACCAAACTCTTGCAATATACCACTAGGTCTTTGGTGTTCCACCTTAACCTGTTGACAAGTTGCACACTTTTCTATAAATTTTTCTATATCTTTCTTCATTCCACTCCACTAATAGATTTCTCACAAGTCGCGGTACATCTTGGTAGCTCGTGGATGAATAGAATTACGTGCACCATGCACTTCAGCCATAATTCTCTGTCTCAACTCATCAACACAAGGCACACACAATCTGTTCTGATATCTTAACACACCATCTCCCCCTGGGAGAAAACCTCTACCTTTTGGTCTTTAACTGACTTCTTTAGTTTGACTAAACTAGAATCCATATCTTGCTTCTCCTTCACTTCTTAAACTAGGGAAGATTCCAAACTACTCTGAACCCAAACATTCTTTTCAGCTGAATCAACCAACTTAACACCCAATCTAGCCAAACGATGAACTTCTTGAGCTAACTCTTTCTTATCATTCTCCACATAAGAAACATTGCCCATAGATATCCTACTAAGGGTATCTACCACTACATTGGCCTTGCCCGGATGATACAACACAGTCATATCATAATCCTTCAACAACTCCAACCACTTTCTCTGATGAAGATTCAACTCTCCCTGAGTAAACACATACTATAAACTCTTATGATTCGTGAACACATCGACATGCACACCATACAAATAATGTCTCCATATTCTCAAAGTGAACACCACAACAGCTAATTCTATATCATGGGTTGGGTAATTCTTTTTATGGGGTTTCAACTGTCTAGAGGCATAGGCTATGACCTTACCTCTCTGCATCAAAATACAACCCAAACTAAATTTAGAGGCATCACACTAAACAATAAAGTCGTCGGTACCATCAGGTAATGCTAGAACTGGGGCTAAAGTGAGTCGAGTCTTCAACTCTTGAAAACTCTTCTCACAGGAACTTAACTTTCTTTTGGGTCAATCTGGACATAAAGACACGATAGAGGAGAAACCTTCAAAAAAATAATGGTAATAACCAGCTAGACCCAAGAAATACTTCTAATGTCTGATAGAGAGATAGGTCTAGGCCAATTTGTAACGGCTTTTATCTTTTGAGGATTGACTCTAATGCTATCGGCGGAGCCAATATGATCGAGAAAGGCTACTGATCTTAGCTAAAATTCGCACTTGCTGAATTTGGCGAACAATTGAAGGTCTCTAAGAGTTTGCACGATAATCCTAAGATGATCTACATATTCATCCTCACTATGGGAGTACACAAGGATATCATCTATGAATACTATGACAAACATGTCTAGATACTGTTTGAACACTCTGTTCATGAGGTCCATGAAAGCTGCTGGAGCATTGGTTAGCCCGAAAGACATAACTAGAACCTCAAAATGACCATAAAGGGTTCTAAAGGCCGTCTTTGGAAAATCACATTCCCTTACTTTAAGCTGATGATAGACGGATCAAAGGCCTATCATTGAGAGGTAGCTTGCACCTTGGAGTTGATCAAACAAGTCATCAATTCTAGGAAGGGGATACTTATTCTTGACTGTGACCTTATTTAACTGATAATAGTCAATGCACATACGTAAAGAACCATCTTTCTTTCGCACGAATAGGATGGGAGCGCCCCATGGAGAAATACTAGGCCTTATGAAGCCTTTATCTAGAAGATCTTTGAGTTTCTCCTTCAAATCCTTGAGCTTTGTGGGAGCCATATAGTAAGGAGGGATAGAAATAGGTTGAGTATCTGGGAAAAGGTCAATACCAAATTCTATCTCTCTATCGGGAGGTACCCCTGGGAGATCTTCTAAAAAGACATTAGGAAACTCGTTGACCACTCGGACGGACTGAAGTATTGGGGTCTCGGACTTTGTGTTTTTGACTCAAACTAGATTATAAATGCAATCTTTGGATATAAACTTTCTAGCCTTAAGGTAAGATATGAAATGACTCTTGGGAGACACTGAATTACCTGACCACTCAAAGACTGGCTCATCTAGGAACTGAAATTTTACCACACGGGTGCAACAGTCTATAGAAGCATTTCAAGAATGGAGTCAATCCATATCAAGGATAAGATCAAAGTCAACCATAACTAAGTCTATTAGGTCTACTAACATGACTTTATGAAGGACAGTGATAGAACACTTTTTATAAATATATTTGGCAACAACTAACTCACCTACTAGAGTAGACAACAAGAAGGGTTCAGGGATCTATTTCTAATTTATCTCAAAATTTACTGCAACTAATGGGGTCACATAAAAGAAACTCAACCCAGGGTCTAACAACATAAACATCAAAATGAAAAACACGAAGCATACCAGTCATGACATCGGGTGAATCCTCTTTCTCCTGATGGGATAGCAAAGCATAAAACTTATTCTGGAGCTGACCGCCATCGTTACTAGACATACGCCCTGAGGAGGATCTTGGCGACCTAGAGGAGCTGGTGCACAATTTGCCTAAGTCGGAGGACGAACATCTCTGTTCGCCCGCCTAGAATGTGAGCACTCTTTGATTTAGTGACCCGGCAAGCCACAACCATAACAACTTTTCTGACCCTACAAACATTCACCTCAATGATTCTTACCACACTTAGCACATGGGGTATGATTAGTTCTATTACTCATACTATTCTGAGACCTGGACATAGAAGACTTACGCTACTAGTCATTCCTATTTCTAAAAATCATAATTGTTAAGACATATAACGTAAATTTTTTGATCCATTACACTTAGTTCTGAAGTCTGTAAAATAGCTTATCTTAGGGCTTAAAATCTTAAGACCATAACTTCCGAAACATATGCTTTTATCTTAAATCTTTAAATCAATATAATGTTGAAGAGTGGAGGACATCTGTTGGGAGGTTCTTCTAACCGACATACACCATGTGAGCATCCATGGATTCCCACGTATGGACCCCATTAGGAAGGGATGTTCTATCCTTTCCATCAAAATGTAACTTCTATCTTATGTGATCACAATCTGAGTCATCCACGTAGAAGTGAGAATAATCTGAATCCTATATTAGCATGTAGTTTTGGGGTATGAAACTATAGTAACCTACCCATATCGTACTAAATACTACTCCCATTCTATGGTCAAAATATTAAGAAATCCACTTCAAAACTAGCACAAAGGTTTACAAGAAAACCAATTATGTTTTTCTTTCTTTAAATCTCAAGTGATCTGAACAAAGTGGATTCTTTATCTTAGCTTAGGACCAAAGGTGAAATCTTTATCAATAATCTGAGAATAAACTTATCTGAGGGTGCTCATAGCACAAATAATCTAGAAATAACAATCTTAAATTGGGGCTTAATGACTCATGCATCAATCTCATGTTAAAATATCTTAAAATTCATGCTTGATAATTTAAACACTCATAATTCATCATAAAATTTGAAATTTTTTGCATAATGCATAGAAATTTGAATATAGTCATGTAATTCAACTTCTAAATCATGGGAAATCTCATAACCTTGCAAATAATGATAATGGGCATAAATCCTAACTTTAACTTCATGGAAAATCTCATAAATTACAATAAATTTGTAATTAAAATAAAGTTTTGGGCTCAAGGATGAAAGAATTATCCTTGTTCAAAACCCCACATACCTTAAGTTGTGATCTTTGAAGGAAAACTTTAATCTTGGATCCCTATTGATGTTTCGGAGATGACTTCTTGCAGTTCTTGAATTGGGGATTCTCAATCATGTATTATCTTGGAGAATTGATGGAGGAAATTTTTGGTTTCTTGGAGAGGAAGTATGAGCCTTAGGGTTTTGTTTGAGAGAGAATGATGAATAAAGCATAAAGTGATCTCAAATATGATTAATCTTATGTTTTTGGATGAATTGGGGGTTGGGGATTTACCAAAATACGCTCTTAAACTTTTATACAAAACTGGAAAACGTATATTTTTCCGATCTAGGTGGCCACCGCTACACGCCACTATCGCGGTGGCTCACTAAAAATCGATGAATGGAAACTGCACAGACTCCGCGATGCAGAAACATCGCGGTGCCCCTTTGGAATGCCATTTTGACACATGGCGCGATGCATAATTATCGCGCTGGACATCTAGAAATTACAAATGGAAAATTGACCCTCTACGCGATACGCCTATATCGCAGAGGTCCACTGAAATGGGACAATTGGAAATTTACACTGATCCGCGATGCGCTAAGGGTCCAAATGATGGTGTTTTACGACCGGAACTTAAAATAGCCATAACTTCTTACTCGATTATTGGATTTAGGCAAATCATCTGTCGTTGGAAAGCTAATTCAATTTCCTACGCAATGGAAAGTATAAATCTAAGGAATTCTACACGAACTAAATAGTATTCATTTTGAAAGCTATCCCTTAACATTCTAGGGACGAATTTAAACTAGGAAAAAGTGTGGGGTATTACATTAATATAATTAGATTAATCATTTAAGCCCAAAAATGTATGGATTTAAATAAAGTCTAATCTTTATTAATTCATTAATTTGGGCAACAAATTATAAACTAACTTTTCTAAGACCAAAATATTATCAAATTCTAGAGGCCCAAATAAGTGCCACATGTCAAATGACCTGGCATGACAAGTCAAAGAGAGGAGCCATAGGACCATGCAACATGTCAAAATGATATATCAGGCCCAATGAAATCAAAGCCCATAAAAGGTGTCACGTCACTCAAATCTGATTTGTCAAAGAAAGCCCATCGTCATCATGACTCTTTCCTTTTCCACAACTATAAATAGGGGTCTCATAATTCATAAAAGGACCCCAAGAACTTGAACAAGAAGCAAGAGAAAGATCGTGGATCAAACTCCGTAATTTCTCTACAAAGATCAACCATTCAAATCAAGTTCATCAAGATTCAAGATCAAGACCGCTATATTCAAGAACAAGCTAAGAAGCCCTTGAATTTAAGCACAAGTCAAGATCTATTCCCTCAAATCAACAAATCAAGTTCAAATTCAAGATCAAGCTTTAAGCCCTTGAATTTATATTTGAAAAGGCGAATCAGAGGATTCATAGAGATTGTAACACTCACATATTGAAATTAATAAATTAATTGTTGCAATATTTTTCTTGTCTCTAATTATTATTTCCTGCTTCAAAAATTTTATTGCCCAACAAATTCTGGTAC
The DNA here is from genome assembly GCA_030864215.1 of Capsicum pubescens. NCBI lineage: Eukaryota > Viridiplantae > Streptophyta > Magnoliopsida > Solanales > Solanaceae > Capsicum > Capsicum pubescens. Next base: position 82,158,091 of record CM061543.1, on the reverse strand, counting down.
GCTCAGTGGGACAATATCTACCTCTCCTTTTAACTTTTTCAACTGCAAAGCTCAACAACACTAAAATAACTTTCAAGAAGGTCAACTCTCAATCAACTGCTTCCTAGGCTGCTGACTCAAAGTTCTCTGCTGAAGTAGAAAGCATCCTTGATGTTATTTTCGAAAGCTTAGAAGCTATCACAAGGAGAAAGGCAGGCTTGCTAGGACAACAAACACATCCAGTGTCGTCCAAACCAACTCAAATTTTTGGATCTTCAACCCCAAAAGGAAAGAAGTCCAATACAAGTGCTTCAGAAGGAGAAAGCAGTGTGGCGGAATCGCATAAAAAGACTCTAGCTCTACTTGAGCATTCTGGTTCTAAATACTCTGTCTACTTGAGCATTCCAATTCCAAATACTCTTGCGATGTTTTGGATAGGAAGAAGCAATTCAAGTCTTGCAAGAAGCACACTCAAGAGTTTGTGGATCGTACCAGTCTAGATTGACGGGATACTATTGACCAACGATGGTGAAAGATTGCTTGGACTACGCTAGAAGATGCAAATCTTGTCAATTCTATGCGAATTTCATACATCAACCTCCTGAAGTACTACACCCAACTGTAGCATCTTGGTCATTGATGATAGGCGAATTTACGCGCCTATATCAATATATTTTGCCCATATTTTAGCCTAGTTTTGAGAACAAATTAAATATTTCATGCACTTTTAGTCCTTTTTCCTGTAAATGAGCTAACGAACATGATTAGTAAAGTTTCAGGTATAAATGATGCATAATTCAGCATTTTATGGCTTACTTGACGCTAAAGAAAGCTCACGAAGGAAGGAAAGGGAGTTTGGACGCCTAAAGGACCAAAACTGCTGCATGGAAAATCTGTCCCGGGCTAAAACAGCATTTCTGAAGACTTTGGGGACTTACAGACACAAAGCTGGATTTTGACAATGATACATTAACCTAGTACAATTAGGTTATGTATTTCATTATTTTATGTGGATTATGATAATGTTACCTTAACCTAGTACATTTGGGTTAAGGATTTCATTAGTCTAGTAGGATTTGGTTATTTATTTCATTAGCTTAGTAGGAGTAGGATATGGGTATTATAAATACCCTATCATGCTAGAGATTTTAGGACATCTTCTTAACTTCTCGTCTTACAATTCAATTCTATTACTCTACAATTCTTCTAATCTTTCCATTAATTCTATTTTTCTTCTTCTACTCTTCTATTCTTAAATTCCACAACAAGAGAATCGTTACTTGCTAAGGAATCACGCCTCACGCCTATCACTTGATCTACACGCCATTACTCAATATCGTGATATAATAACAATGTCAATCGTGATTTCCTTCGCATTCATGGGTAACTAAACTTCTCTGTTGGGGTTATGGAAGCCGTATGAGATACTATCTATTGCTGTGAGTTTGTGAGTTCGAGGCACGTATATTGCTTATATCATTATTCTCTTCATCTTAATCTACATTCTTTGTGGTTGCAAACGCAAGAATACGCCAGTCTAACATTTAACTTGTTCGAGAGAAAAGTTATTTGTCTGGAAAAGAGATAATGTCAAGGTAGTAGGACACCCTTTCCTATTAAAAAGCTAGTGACGTAACTGGACTAACCTCTTGGAGAATTTGTACCGTTAGACACGCTTTAAGCTCGAGAGAGTTAAAGTGAAATAGTCCTTGTTTAGGTCGAGAGACGCTTGGATTTACCATCGACTACAATCCTCTATAAGCAATTGCATGTCAGAATTCTACACACTCATAGCCAATAGAGACGTATACCTCAGAAGGTGGACATAACCCCAACGCTTCAATTCTCATTGTTTACAACCAACGTAACAATCTCTCTCTTTTTACTTTATTATTTTCAGCTTTTGTTTACATTACTTGCAAAACAAGAATCCCCCCTTCTTACGAGACTTGCACCAAAAGTTTAGTAATTTTACTTACTTGTTGGCCAAGCTATTCCCTGTGGGATCGACACCCAACCCAGGTTGGGTTCTATATTTGCTAACGACCGCTTTACACTCAAACGAGAGTTGTAGATTGAGCATTATAAAAAATTGGCGCCGCTGCCGGGGAATACAAGTGTCAATCAAGTTCGTGATAATTACTAGACCCTTTGGTCAATGATTCTCGTACTTTTACGTTTAGTTTTTGTTTTTGTCTACTGCAGGTTTTTATTTTAGTGCATACCCCATACTCGAAGTTCTGGTCAACCGTTATTACCAATCAATCCTGAACCACAACGCATTGGTAGAATTGAAGCACAAACTGAAATCGCAAGGATGGCTGCTCAATAGGAACAAGCAAGATTGGTTGCCCTTGCCGCAGCCCAGGTTCAACAGCAGAACATTGATAACCCTGCACGAGCACCAAATCCTGAAGATGAGGATCTAGGTGATGACGAGCTACTAAACCCTAGGCATGCCGCTGAGATCGCAACACCTGCCAACAGAAGAGATCGTCAAGCTAGGTTTAGGCCTGAACGCCAAGCTATGCAGCCAGCTTTCGACGATGATGATGATGATCTTGATGGTGCCGGAGCCACTGGAGCTATAATTCCACCACCATTAGCTCCCGGATCCAAGTTCAACATCACAAGCACCATGATTCAGTTATTTCAACTCAAGGGATTGTTTGGTGGACTAGCAGGCGATGATCCGAATATGCATCTCATCAACTTTATTTCTACATGCAAGTCTTTTGACAATCCTGGTGTTGGTCAGAATGCAATTCGATTACGTCTATTTCCATTGTCTCTTTCTGGGGAGGCAACACTATAGTTGAATGGGCTGACTCCTGATTCTATTACAAATTGGAGGCAATTGAGAGACGCTTTCCTAGAAAGATTCTTTTCGTCATCCAAAAGAGCACAATTGAGAGATGAAATCAGCAACTTTCGTCAGCTTCCCACTGAAGCTCTTCATGAAACATGGGAGAGGTTCAAGACAAAGCCAGCGAGATGCCCAAACCATCACATGACTAATGTTCACCTCATGGAGATATTGTATAGAGCCTTGAATTCAATAACTAAGCCAGTGGTGGATAACGCAGCTGGAGGATCTTTTATGGACCTCACCTTTGGTCAAGCAAGCAATATGCTAGATCACATGACGAAACAAAGTAGAGCTTGGCATACCCGGGATTCCGAGGTAGCAAGCCCCATTTTATCTATTGGCATGACTACAGACCAAAGAAGAAGACAAGAAGAACGTGATCAAGATTTAGCGCACATGAAAACGCAAGTGGATCTTCTGACAAAGCATTTATTATTAGGGAAGACCGAAAAAGTGAAAGCTGTGGAGCTAAAAGGAAGAGACGAATTTGATTCGGAAGAGGAAGCCAACTACTTGAACAATCAAGGGGGTTTCCGTGGGAATACCCAAGGAAACCAAGGTCGGAACTATTATGATAAATCTGGAATCAAAGACCAAGGTAGTTGGAAGAAAAACAATGAAAATAGTGGTTTGTACGTTCCCCCTGGTAGACGTGATACCACCACATCTAATTCTGGAAGTATAAAAGACATGATGGCTAAATTATTGAAAGGAGTGGAAGCAACGAGCGCGGGAGTTACTGAGGTAATTAATGATTTGTCCTCCATGAAACAACTAGTTGATTCTCATTCCACTTCAATCAAGCAAATAGAGCAGCAATTGAGCCAACTTTCAGCAGCACTCAATCAAAGAAAGGCTGGCATTTTACCTAGCGATACTGTGCAAAAACCAAGGAATGATGGGTCATGCATGGCCATCACTACCAGAAGTGGTAAGGTGCTGGAACCTTCAGCAAAAGGCAAGCAAGTGGTTGACTAAGTTGCGGACATGGATGATAACGCAAAAGGAGAAGATGTCGCAACAACCAGTCCTGACGTCAAGGACGTCACGCCCAGTGACGTGCAACCTGAAAAAATTGAAAAACGGAAGCAAGAGGAGAAGAAAACCATGGAGAGAACACTTCCATACCCACCACCACCTTTTCCCCAAAGACTGAAGAAGGTGGCGGATGACACTAAGTTTAGCAAAATCATGACTATGTTAAAGCAGCTGACCATTAATGTTCCGTTGGTCGAGGCGCTGGAACAAATGCCTGGGTATGCAAAGTTTATGAAAGATCTTTTGACTAAGAAGAGGGCAGCAAGTTATGAGCTGAAGGATGATGTACATCATTGTAGTGCAATTGCTACCCGATCGATAGTTCAAAAGAAGGCCGACCCCGGTGCTTTCACTATTCCTTGCACTGTCGGATCTTTGAACTTTGCCAAAGCATTATGTGACCTAGGAGCCAGCATCAACTTGATGCCATTATCGATCTACAAGAAGTTGGGGTTAGGAGATCCTACACCAACTAACATGAGGCTTGTTATGGCGGATAGGTCGGTAAAACGACCGGTTGGTATTCTATGTGATGTCTTGGTAAAGATTTCTTCAATTATCTTTCCAGCAGACTTTGTCATCTTGGATTGTGAAGCAGATTCAGAGGTTCCCATAATCTTGGGACGCCCTTTCCTTGCTACAGGAAGTGTGCTCATTGATTTGAGAGCTAATGAACTTTCATTCCGAATAAATGACGAAGTGGTTCGATTTGATGTTTGCAAATCAATGAAGCAACCCAAAGATCTGAGTGTATTTTCTGTGGCTGATGTTGTCTTTGATGATGAGAAAGAACGACTTGAAGAAAAGCAAATTCTTGATGATCCTTTGGAGGCTTTGCTCATGAAAGGAGAGAATGAGGATGCTGAAATTTCTGAAGAATCTATTTGTGCTTTATCGGGATTAGGGACATATCGCTATATTCCCAAGAAGCTGGATCTTGATCTCAAGAATCGACCCACACTACCAGCCAAGCCATCTATTGAAGAACCACCCACACTAGAATTAAAGGAGCTGCCAAGTCATTTGAAGTACGCATTCTTAGGAAGCGGAAACACACTTCCAGTCATAGTGGCAGCCGATTTGGGTGAGCAACAAGTTGCAGCTCTTATTGCGATCTTACGCAAGTATATTAGAGCCATTGGATGGACCATTGCGGATATTATTGGTATTCCACATGGGATTTTCACACATAAAATTCAGCTTCAAGAAAAGTGCACACCCACCATTGAACATCAAAGGCGTTTAAACCCACCTATGCAAGAAGTGGTGAAGAAGGAGATTATCAAGTGGTTAGACGCAGGAGTTGTATATCCTATCTCTGATAGTACATGGGTAAGTCCTGTACAATGTGTTCCCAAGAAAGGAGGAATGACGGTGGTCGCGAATGCAAAGAATGAGCTTATTCCACTCAGGCCCGTTACTGGATGGAGAGTATGCATGGACTACCGCAAGCTGAATTCTTGGACACTCAAGGATCACTTCCCCATGCCATTTATGGACCAAATGCTAGATCGATTAGCAGGGAAAGGATGGTTTTGCTTCCTGGATGGTTATTCAGGTTATAATCAGATTTGTATTGCTCCAGAAGACCAAGAGAAGACAATGTTTACATGCCCATATGGTACTTTTGCCTTCAAACGCATGCCATTCGGGTTGTGTAATGCACCAGCCACCTTTCAATGTTGTATGATGTCTATTTTCTCTGATATGGTTGAAGACACTTTGGAGGTATTTATGGACGACTTTTCAGTTATCGGTGAGTCTTTTGAAGCATGTTTGGCAAACTTGAGCATGGCATTGCAAAGATGTGTAAAGTTCAACCTTGTGCTGAATTGGGAGAAGTGCCACTTCATGGTAAAAGAAGGAATCGTTCTTGGGCACAAGATCTCTGAAAGTGGAATAGAGGTTGATCGAGAAAAAATAGAGGTAATAGAGAAGCTACCGCCTCCAATTTCGGTGAAGGGAGTTCGTAGTTTTCTTGGCCATGCTGGTTTCTATCGTAGATTCATCAAATACTTTTCCAAAATTTCTAGTCCATTGTGCAAACTATTGGAGAAAGATGCGAAGTTTGACTTTAATGACAATTGCTTAAAGGCATTCGAATGCCTTAAAGGAAAACTCATTGAAGCCCCTATCATGGTAGCACCAGATTGGACGCTCCCGTTTGAGGTCATGTGCGATGCTAGTGGTGTAGCCGTTGGTGCTGTTCTTGGACAAAGAAAGGAGAAATTATTTCATCCTATCTACTATGCGAGTAAGGTCCTAAATGAATCCCAAAGGAACTACACTGTTACTGAACAAGAGCTCCTAGCGGTTGTATATGCGTTTGAGAAGTTTCGTGCCTATCTATTGGGTACTAAGGTGATCGTCCATACAGACCATGCAGCTCTTAGGTATCTAATGACGAAGAAGGATGCCAAACCAAGGTTGATTCGATGGGTATTGCTGCTGCAAGAGTTTGATTTCGAAGTCAAAGATAGAAGAGGTTGCGAGAACCAAGTGGCTGATCACCTATCTAGACTTGAGAATGAACATGTGGCGCAACCTGAAATTCAGATTGATGATGCATTCCCTGACGAGGAGATATTAGCGACAAAAATGGAGAAAGTACCATGGTATGCCGACTTTGCAAATTTCGTAGAGAGTAATGTGATACCTGCCAATTTATCTTACCACCAAAGGAGGAAGTTTATGCATGACGTTCAGCACTACTATTGGGATGAACCTTATTTGTTTTGAAGATGCGCGGATGGAATCATTCGACGATGTATATCCCATGAAAAAGTGCCTACTATATTGGAAGCATGCCACACTTCGCAAGTTGGAGGACATCATGCAGGAAATCGAACGGCAAGAAAAGTATTGCAAAGTGGTTATTATTGGCCTTCGATATTCAGAGATGCATACGACTATGTGAGAAGGTGTGACCAATGCCAACGTCAAGGTGCTATTTCAAAACACCATGAAATGCCCATGTCCAAAATTCTGGAGGTAGAACTTTTTGATGTGTGGGGTATTGATTTCATGGGTCCATTCATGAATTCGTTTGGAATGAAGTACATCTTGGTTGCTGTGGATTATGTTTCGAAATGGGTTGAAGCTGTAGCATTGGCCGACAACGAAGGAAAGCGTGTTGTAGCGTTCTTAAAGAAGAATATCTTCTCTCGCTTTGGGGTACCTCGTACTATCATAAGTGATGGAGGATCTCACTTTTGCAACAAGCTATTCAAATCTGTATTGGCCAAGTATGGTGTCAAGCAACACAAGGTAGCTACGCCTTATCATCCCCAAACTAGTGGACAAGTAGAGGTTTCCAATCGCGAGATTAAGCAAATCCTTGCAAAGACGGTTAATGCAAATAGGAAGGATTGGTCTCGAAAGCTAGATGATGCACTATGGGCATATAAGACTGCATTCAATACACCCATTGGCATGTCTCCTTATCAACTAGTTTATGGGAAGGCTTGTCATCTACCCATCGAGCTTGAATACAAGGCATTGTGGGCATTGAAGCACTTGAATCTGAATTTGGATGATGTGAAGAATCTGAGGTTGGAGCAGCTGAACGAATTAGATGAGTTCCGTCTCCATGCATATGAAAGATCGGATTTATACAAGGAGCGGATGAAGAAGTATCATGATCAGCGGATTGTTCGACGAAACTTCCAAAAGGGTGATATGGTACTACTCTTCAACTCCAGATTTAAGCTCTTCCCAGGTAAGTTAAAATCTAAGTGGTCTGGTCCATTTAAAGTTATCCAAGTCTACTCGTCTGGAGTAGTCGAATTGGAAGGCAATAAGGGTGTTGTCTTCAAAGTGAATGGCCAACGTGTTAAGCCCTATATCGGTCCTCTTGACTCGATGAATGACATGGCCATCACTTATCTCGACGAAGTCTAAGTACTCGAGATTACTACGTCGAGCCACGACAATAAATAAGGCGCTAGATGGGAGGCAACCCATCGTCTATCGTTTATCGTTTTTCATTTTTCATTTCGTTCTAGTATGTGTTTTGCTTTTGATAAATAAAAATCCAAAAATAAGAGTCGTGCCACGACCAAAACTAAGGCGCTTGGTGGGAGGCAACCCATCGTACTAATCGTTTTCATTTGTTTGAGCGAATATAGGTGCAAGAAGTAGTCAACGAGGAGATTGATTTCAATTGACGATTTGGACGCATTGTATGGTAAAGTTGGTAAGCTAGGAAGGGTGATGCATAAGGCTATGGATTGAGCCTTTCTCACGCCAAAATAGGCTTCGAGGAAGGCTAGGCCTTGGTAAAACTAGGCCACGAACGATGCACAACCTATCCTATAGCCTAAGGTCTCGGAATCTAGTGTGCTATACACTATGCGCCGCCTATTCCTAGGTATGCTTTTGACTATGCGCCGCCTATGCTATGGCATTTAGTCTCAGTATCTCATATGCCATAGACTATGCGGCGCATATGTCCCATTATGCCATAGACAATGCGCCACATATGTCTACAAATGCCATAGACTATGCGGCGCATATGTCCCATTATGCCATAGACAATGCGCCGCATATGTAGGATTTTTGTCTCCAAAACCGATTGTAAATGGGTCATAACCCGACCCATACTCTTCCTATATAAAGGGGACTTAGTTTTATAACACAACCACAATAGAAAATACCCTAAAAGCGCCGCATAATCTTCCAAATCTTCTAAAAAAAATTCTTCTTTTGCTCTTCCAGTTCACAAAACCATCTCCACAAGTTTCAAGCAAGTAAGTACTCTCTTATTCTTCATCTATTTCTCGTAAGTACTACGTTGCTATGGCTATTATTAATTGCTAAATTATATAAGATTGTTGGTGATGTTCATGTGTTTGGATTGTTGTTGCAAAATCATGTGAGTGAACATATACGTAGGAAAATCTTGACTTGTTTCCGACTTGAATTTGGTTTCAATAGCATTGTTATGATATTTGCGGAATTGCTATGGCTATGAATATTGCTTAAGATTGTTGTTTGGATACTTACATGTTAGACTATCTCGGTCATAGGGATAAGACTTATAGTGCCTACCGACTTAGGAGGTTGTGATTGTTGTAAAAATAACGATTCAATGTGGTAACCCCTATATAGTAGTGTTGCTATATCTACCATGAAAGTAGTCCAATGGCTGCAAGTAAGTGATGCATTGCTGATTTTCTTGTCGGAATACAATCCTAAAACGTATCTCGACGAAATCTGAGTAAATCAACTACTTTCACCTCACTGATTTGTGTTAACAAAACTAAGTGTGGGGTGGTACCCCTAATGCTTGCTTATAGATTGTATCAGGTGAGACTGTGCTGCATCTAACACTATTTCTAGTCTCAGGTACAATGGCACCTAAAGCGAGGCAAGGCAAGGAGAAGGCGACCACATCCCAAAAGGGCAAGAAGAGAAGTCGAAAAGACCAAGGAGAATCATCCTCAGCACAACTACCACGCAGAATGTTCGGAATAAAATGGGTTCTTGAGGAAGAAGCCAAAGCATGGTACAGCAGCAACAAAGAAAGAAAATATGTGCACGTTGACTTGATCAACAAGGATACCTTAGCAAAGAAGGAGCCGCGTATGTTGGCAAAAATAATGGCTTTGAAGTTGGATTTCATCTTCCGCGACATGGGAGAGTGTAATCTTAATCTAACAAGAGAGTTTTATGCCAACTGGTCGCCAAACACAACAGGCAATGAAGTCAAAATTCGGGGCCAGGTGTTACAGCTCACCGTGGACTGGATCAACTCTTTTCTTGGTTTACCTTCGATCGACACAGCACCATTCAAAGAGCTGTATAGCAGGCCTCCTTATAGAGCAATACGACACACGCTTTGTGGAAGCAGATCAATGGCAAGGTGGGGCAGACATAAAGAAACCGGCCGACACAACACCTTCCCCTATGCTCCACTAAATAGGGAAGCAAGAATATGGATGCGCATTGTCAACTCATGTCTTATTCCTGGGACTTAATACACCAAGATATCGAGAGATAGAGTGTGTTTGGTCTATGCTTTGATGACGAATGTCCCTATCAACTTTGGGGCAATCATTCGATCTACCATGAGGAAGGCCAGACTCTACAAAAGGTCCCATTTCACATTTGGCAATTTGTTGACAGCAATCTTGCGGAAGGAGGATATTGAAGAGGAACCAGCTGATCATAAACTCCCACACAATCCGAAGAAGGTTGACCTCACAAAGGTCAAAGATGCTGAATCAACACATGGCATCACCCTTACTACGGCAGAGAGACATGCTCGGGATGAGAGTTTCTCCCGCCATATGTATGGCATGATGAGGTTTACAATGATGAGCGGAGGTCGTGTTCCAACAGCTGCAGAGCTCCAACAGCTGCACCACGACTATCCCATGAACATGCATGCACGGGAGATGTGTGGAGTGGGCGTATACTTTGAGGAACCTCTAGATGATGATGTGCCGACTGATGACGATCGACGCTTGCCAAACTCTGACGAGGAGGAGAACTCTGACGACGACTCTTATGATGATTCCGACGAAGGGGGTATGACCCCCGACAATGAGGAAGAGTCCGACTAACCAGGTTCCTCGTATTTATTTTCCACTGAGGGCAGTGTCCCGTTTAAGTGTGGGGTGGCGGTATCGTATGCTATACTTCTCTATCGCATCTATGTTTGCTTGCTTTGTTTTTGTTTCATTTTTTTTTAAGTAGTAAATTTTTTTCTAGCTTCGCATGAAATTATTTTGATAGGCAGCATGAGATTATAACAAGAGTATGTGCTACAATTGTGACTATTGAGACGTTTAGGCTCTAGTTGTGACTCATTATGTGATATTGTGTGGTTCAATTCCTTCACTTGTTGGGTCGAGAGTCTATATTACTTCCAAGCAAGTCGACCATGTGCCTTGTGTGTGTGAGATAATAGTATATTCTATGTATGTGGTTGATGCTAGAACTTGCCCGGTATGTATGCAAAGCGAAAATAAGGAGTGTAGGTTCAGGATATGATTTAGGCATTTCTTTGACAACCTATATTTGTTTACCTTCAGTTTTACCTACCCATGGACATCATCCTAGTTAAACCCTTTTGAGCCTTTAGCCTATTTCTTTGACAACCTTGTATGTAAGCCTAATCCATTTCTTTCAAGACCGTAATTTGATCCCAAAATCCCTAAGTGCTTTAAAGTAAAAAAGTCATGTGACAACATAAAAGGAAATTGGGTGAGTATAATGCTATAAATTGGAATGGTTCTTGAATGTGTTATGAAAAAGAAAAAAATGCTATCATAAGAGGTATGTTGTGAAAAGAAAAAGGAAAAGAAAGCTGAAAAGTGAGTTGTGCTTAAAATTAAAAAAAAAAGGAGAACAAGGGTGGTAGAAAAAAAAAAAAAAAAAAAAAGGTTGAAAGAAAAAAGTGTCAATGATACAAAGTGATGTATTAAAGCGCTTAGGAACCTAGTCACTATTCTTGGCCAAAATAGTCCTACCCGTCCCTTAGCCTACATTACAACCATCAAAAGACCTACTTGATCCTAATCTTAACATTCTGACATTTAGTGGAGTACTACATTAAGGGCAAGCCTATGGTCATCAGTCGCTACATATGAATTCTTTGTGAGAGTGAGAGCAAGGACATTTTGATACCCATGTTTGAAAAATATGCTATATTTGTGAGTGATTATGGGTACTATATGGTGAGACACACATGGTTGATGAGTTTTGGATAGTTGTATATGATTCTATGCACTTTAACGTTTGCATGCGAGTTGATCACCATCACGAGTCTATACTTGAGGTTAAATTGTTCCTACTTATAATCGGAAAGCTATTCTTGGTTGATAATTGTTGTGCTTGTCTTGACGAATATTTTGTGTTGTTGCTGTAAAACCCTAAGTTGATGTTTAGAAGGACATGATAGTTTGTTCGAGGACGAACAAAGCTCTAAGTGTGGGGTGTTGATGATAGGCGAATTTACGCGCCTATATCAATATATTTTGCCCATATTTTAGCCTAGTTTTGAGAACAAATTATATATTTCATGCACTTTTAGTCCTTTTTCCTGTAAATGAGCTAACGAACATGATTAGTAAAGTTTCAGGTATAAATGATGCATAATTCAGCATTTTATGGCTTACTTGACGCTAAAGAAAGCTCACGAAGGAAGGAAAGGGAGTTTGGACGCCTAAAGGACCAAAACTGCTGCATGGAAAATCTGTCCCGGGCTAAAACAGCATTTCTGAAGACTTTGGAGACTTACAGACACAAAGCTGGATTTTGACAATGATACATTAACCTAGTACAATTAGGTTATGTATTTCATTATTTTATGTGGATTATGATAATGTTACCTTAACCTAGTACATTTGGGTTAAGAATTTCATTAGTCTAGTAGGATTTGGTTATTTATTTCATTAGCTTAGTAGGAGTAGGATATGGGTATTATAAATACCCTATCATGCTAGAGATTTTAGGACATCTTCTTAACTTCTCGTCTTACAATTCAATTCTATTACTCTACAATTCTTCTAATCTTTCCATTAATTCTATTTTTCTTCTTCTACTCTTCTATTCTTAAATTCCACAACAAGAGAATCGTTACTTGCTAAGGAATCACGCCTCACGCCTATCACTTGATCTACACGCCATTACTCAATATCGTGATATAATAACAATGTCAATCGTGATTTCCTTCGCATTCATGGGTAACTAAACTTCTCTGTTGGGGTTATGGAAGCCGTATGAGATACTATCTATTGCTGTGAGTTTGTGAGTTCGAGGCACGTATATTGCTTATATCATTATTCTCTTCATCTTAATCTACATTCTTTGCGGTTGCAAACGCAAGAATACGCCAGTCTAACATTTAACTTGTTTGAGAGAAAAGTTATTTGTCTGGAAAAGAGATAATGTCAAGGTAGTAGGACACCCTTTCCTATTAAAAAGCTAGTGCCGTAACTGGACTAACCTCTTGGAGAATTTGTACCGTTAGACACGCTTTAAGCTCGAGAGAGTTAAAGTGAAATAGTCCTTGTTTAGGTCGAGAGACGCTTGGATTTACCATCGACTACAATCCTCTATAAGCAATTGCATGTCAGAATTCTACACACTCATAGCCAATAGAGATGTATACCCCAGAAGGTGGACATAACCCCAACGCTTCAATTCTCATTGTTTACAACCAACGTAACAATCTCTCTCTTTTTACTTTATTATTTTCAGCTTTTGTTTACATTACTTGCAAAACAAGAATCCCCCCTTCTTACGAGACTTGCACCAAAAGTTTAGTAATTTTACTTACTTGTTGGCCAAGCTATTCCCTGTGGGATCGACACCCAACCCAGGTTGGGTTCTATATTTGCTAACGACCGCTTTACACTCAAACGAGAGCTGTAGATTGAGCGTTATCAGTCATTCAATGCTTGGGGAATGGATGTTATTGGTCCACCACCAAAATCTTCTGGTGGACACTTATACATCTTGGCCGCAATAGATTACTTCTTAAAATGGGCCGAAGCCATTGCTCTCAAAGAAGTAAAGAAGGAGAATGTTGCAAATTTCATCTGAGTGAATATCATCTACTGCTTGGAATCCCTCAATATATAATAACCGACAATGGCAAGCCATTTGATAACAAGTTGATGAATAATATTTGTGATTTCTTTGGCTTTAAGCAGCATAAGTCTTCTATGTACCATGCTACCACCAATTGTCTAGCTGAAGCATTTAATAAGACCTTATACAATCTATTGAAGAAAGTCAACACCAAATCCAAGAGAGATTGGCATGAATGAATGAAATAAGCTTTATGGGCATATATAACAACTTACCGCACACCAACGCAAACAGCCCCGTATTCACTTGATTTTAGAGTTGAAGCAGTCCTACCACTTGAGCGTCAAATACCTTCTTTGAGACTGGCTATTCAAGAAAGACTCTCCAATGAAGAAAATACTAAGTTGCGTCTTGTAGAGTTAGAAGCTCTTGATGAGAAAATACTAGAGGCTCAGTAAAATCTCAAATGTTACCAAGCCTGTCTATCTCGTTCTTCCAACAAAAGAGTTCGCTTGAGGTACTACTTCCAAGTGGGAGATCAGGTCCTTGCAGTAAGAAAGCCCATTATTACCTCTCGTAAGTCTGGAGGAGAATTTACTCCAAAGTAGGATGGACCATATATTGTACAAGAGGAACATTCAAATGGTGCTTATAAGCTTGCCGATGCAGATAAAGAGAAAATTGGCCCTATCAATGCCAAATTCTTGAAGAAGTACTATCCTTGAAGAAAGATGACACTCCTTAAGGCATGAGTATAAACTACTTGTCCGCCCCTGGCCTACAAGAGTATAAACTGTGTATGGCTTTAAATGTCCACTAGGTTGAAAATCTCGAAAGAGGCGGCCTACGTAAAAGTTAGGACAAAATAAAAAAAATACTCCCTCAGAACTATGTTGTGTCTTGATCCTCTTTACTGAGGTACGCAGGTGCTTGGAATTTCATTCGGAGTTCAGTTGTATGAGTGTCAAAAAGATATGTTCCTACAGTATCTACCATATGGATACCAAGTATGAAAATATTCTAATTAAATTTTGGACTCACTCTAAGTATTGGTGGATCAATTGGGGGAAAACTCCAATGAAATATGAGCTTCATTCACATGAGATGAAGTCTCCAAAATTCTTAAATTTGGAAGTTGAACCACTCAAAACGCCAAATTTGGGAGTGAAAGTTGACAAAATTTCCAAGTCTTTAAATCAAGGCCTCCAAAATTTTCATGCCTTAAGGTGGACAAAATTTGTCCCTTTGCACCTTAAGCTGGCCTCTTACGGATTTATCCTTAAAAGGATATCAAAATTTTCATGCCTTAAGGTGGACAAAAATTTGTCCCTTTGTACCTTAAGCTGGCCTCTTACGGGTTTACCCTTAAAAGGATCCCAAATTTTCATGCCTTAAGGTGGACAAAATTTGTCCTTTTTCACCTTAAGTTGGCCTCTTACTGGTTTATCCTTAAAAGTATCTCAAAATTTTCATGCATTAAGGTGGAAAAAAATTGTCTCTTTACACCTTAAGCTGGCCTCTTACGGGTTTACCCTTAAAAGGATCTCAAAATTTTCATGCCTTAAGGTGGACAAAATTTGTTCCTTTGCACCTTAAACTGGCCTCTTATGGATTTATCCTTACAAGGATCTCAAAATTTCCATACCTTAAGGTGGACAAAATTTGTCCCTTTGCACCTTAAGATGGCCTCTCACGGGTTTATCATTAAAAGGATCTTAAATTTTTTATGCCTTAAGATAGGCAAGATTTGCCCCTTTTCCCCTAAAGTTGAACGCTGAAAGGGCCCATACTTAAAGAAAATCATTGCATCTTCAAGAAAAATTGATCAGGTCTTGAGGTGACGAAGCCTCACACCTTAAGCCGGAGTCCACCGTCTTTAATTAAAATTGGTCGGGTCTTGAGGTGACGAAGCCTCACACCTTAAGCCGACGGCCACCGTCTTCAAGAAAAATTGGTTGGGTCTTGAGGTAATGAAGGCAAATTAAACCCTCGCATCTAAAGCCGATGACCACCGTCTTCAAGCAAAATTGGTCGGGTCTTGAGGTGACAAAGGCAAAGTTAAACCCTTGCACCTTAAGACGACGTCCACCGTCTTCAATCAATGGTTGCATATTATTATTTTCTTTAACCCTACAAAAATAAAAAATAATACAAGGAAAAAAAGGGGGATGAGATCAAAAAGAAGGAATGCTCACCTAAATATGCGAATATCTCGATCGGCAAAGATGGATCAAATTACACCCTTGAGTTGCTTGCATACAAAAATTGTTGTAAATATTAGAGTTCTCTTTCCAATGAAAAAGGACACTCACAATTTCAACATTCCCACGCCTAGATATGATTTGTCTCGTGAAGCCACGCAAACCTGAAATTGAAAACGTATCAGCATCCAGCAGCAACTTCAAAAAATTATCTAGGATAATTATGGAGGTGTTAAATCATGAATTTTGGATATATTATATATTTTTGAGTCTAGTTTTTAAAAAATCAAGTGGTTCATTATTTCATCGCTCCTACTTTAAGATATGAAAGTTAGAGTAAAGATGTGCAGATCTGAAATTTTCAGCATGATAAAATTCAAGGCGAACTTCAAAAACTTATCAAGAACTATATTGAAGACGTTGAATGCTGAATTTTGGGTATATTATAGATCTCAATATCTAGTTTCTGGAATATCAAACGGTTCATAATTTCGATATTCCTACAATTAGATATGAATTTTCTACTATTAACATGCTGTGCTGAAAATAAGTGACGAAAATAAGAGAAAAGTAGAAGGGAAAGAAATTACCTCAATATTATTAATAGCTTGGAAACCTCAAGATTGATACTGATAAAGTGGAGAACCTAAATCCTTTTATAGAGTTGTAGAATGTTTATTTTCTTCTCCCATACATATTCAAATTGGAGGTTGTTTCCTTCCCAATACAAATTGGAAGAGTTTCCATCTCCAATACAAATTCAAATTGGAGGTTATTTTCTTCTCCCATACAAATTCAAATTGAGGATTATTTTCTTCTCCAATATAAATTCAAATTGAAAGAGTTTTATTCCTGATTAAGTAAGGTAAAAAGTTTTCCAAAATCTATTTGGAATGGGATGTCATGCCTCACCAACGGGTCTTACGTGTTGAAGATTCATGAAAAAAAATAAGAGATTTTTTTGTGTGAGGCGATATCAATATATAAATTGCATGGTTCAGTTTTATGGAAATCATTGAAGCACGAAAAAAGCATGTTTAAGTAAATCATACTTCAAGTCTAGTCTAAAAAAGATTAAATATCTCGACAAGTTTTGAAGTAGGGGGCATTTTGTGGGCAACGAAATTTTATAAATTGAAATCCATACGAAATTCAGATTATGTTAAATTTTAAATAGCTTAGTCTCAAATAAATATTGTGGATTAATATAATTAGATTAATCATTTAAGTTAAAACATGTATGAATTTAAATAAAGTCCAATCTTTATTGGGCTAGTCCATTAATTTGGGCTACAAATAATGAGCCCACTTTGCTAAGCTCAAGATATTATCATATTCTAGAGGTCCAAATAAGCGTCACATGTCAAATGACGTGATATGCTAAGTCAAGGGGAGGAGCCAATAGTACCATGCCATATGTCAAAATGATGCAATAGGCCCAATAAAAGGTGTCATGTTACTCAAATCTGATTGGTCAAAGGAAATTCATCTTCATCATGACTATTCCCTTTTTCACAACTATAAATAGGGGTTTCATAATTCAGAAAAGGACCCCAAGAAATCGAACAAGAAGCAAGAAAAAGCTCTTGGATCAAACCCCGTTTTTCTCTACAAAGCTCAAGCATTCAAATCAAGTTCATCAAGATTCAAGATCAAGACCACAATATTCAATAACAAGCTAAAAAGCCCTTGAATTCAAGCACAAGTCAAGATCAAGTCCCTCAAATCAACAAATCAAGTTTAAATTCAAGATCAAGCTTTAAGCCCTTGAGTTTATATTTGAAAAGGCGAATCAGAGGATTCATAGAGATTGTAACACTCACATATTGAAATCAATAAATTGAATGTTGCAATATTTTTCTTGTCTCGAATTATTATTTCCGACCTCAAAAATTTTACTGTCCAACACCTATAATTTTATTGTATTAGAAATTCAATATCATTCACAACAATAGAATATATTTAAGTAAGCAAAGACTTTAACAACAATTTATCAAACACATACTCTCTACCTCGAAGATAGGTTAAGATGTGTACACTCTACTATCCTCAGATGTTGTTTGTTGGAGCTTGCATTTGATGATCTTCATAAAGAAAATTAAAAAATGGGCAAAATTGAAGAGAAAATAAAATTCTCTCTTTTTTTCTTGATATTTTCTTGCTCGTCTAAACAAATTCTTCATGCCACAAAGCTTTGGGAACTATAAGCGCATCAAATCAAATATCACAAGTTTTACTTCTGAAATTAAAGTTATCATTAAAGCCTAGACAAACATGAGAGAAATGGGATGTACTATATCTGCCAAGGAAACCCAACCTGGAAAATAAAGTTTTAATGGTTAATTGATGCAAAGGTCACCGTTTTATTTTGAATGGGTAGACCTTCCTTTGCTTCCACTTCTTGGTGAAGCTCATTACTGCAACGTCTGAAATTAAAATTAAATTGATCATATATGTATATATAACCGCCAACCTTCAAATTGACAAATACTAGATGGCCTTGAAAAGCAAGTATGAAGGTTAGAGGAAAACATAAGCCTATGGTATTGCAAATGTTAAACGGTCCATTGATATGAGAATTAGATGTGCTAAGATGGACAATTTTACATGCAATGGTAAGAAACAAGTAAAATCATGTGACTTCAATACATGTTGATAAAGAACCTAGATAATCTTTCCCACCTTTGAGAAATTCACTTGATAAAATAGGTAACTGGCACAAGTTTTAATGTAATACATCATCTTAAAAAGAGCTGTAATAATTGATTAAAGTTCAAAAGAAACCAAAAAAAAAAAAACACAACACATGAATAATGTCCATACCATCAACCCAAATTTAGTTTCAATGTAAGTTTACCACTGAAACAATATATCAATATGATACTATAATCTCATCTCCTATGACGTAATCTATTATATAATGGATGATATCATAAATTACAACAAAATAATACGATTGAACCTAATCTTTACATAAAAATTTCTCAAAATCCTATCGAACATTCATCTACCACCTGTAAACTATAATAAAATAAAATAATAATTGAGATATCTAAACAATGCAATTAAATCTAACGTTTACACAAAAAATTATCAAACCTCGATCAAACGTTCATCTAGCACCTACGCTAAGAAGAATAAGTAAAAAAATAACCATTATACCAAAACAAAAACTATAATAATAGAGATATTAGAATAATATGATTGGATCTAACTTTTACACAAAAAATTTCTCAGAGTCCGACCGAGTATTCATCTACAATATAAAATCTGAAAAAAATATAAATTACAATAAAATAATATAAACTATAATAATCGGGATATTAGAACAATATAATTAGATCTAATCATTATAAAAAAAAAATTCAACATCACATTAGCAACACTATAAAGTTAAGAACTTAGAGTAAATACAATGCAATTTAATAGATTGGTATTAGTAAGCAAATCGAATTTTATTACCAAGAGGAAAGCAAACTACACTCAAAGCAAAATCCAACATCACATTTGCATTAATTTATTGAACGTCAAATAATTCTAATTTAAAACGAAAACCTAGAGTACATATTTATTTTACAAATAAATTGAAAACTCATTATCTATCATATCTCTAAATCATAAAATATACATATCATGCTATAAAATATTAAGTTAAAGTTTAAAATAAAAATTTACTCAAGAAGAAAATATAAGAACGCAAAACTCAAACCATATGTTATATGTCGATAATTTCATTGGATAATTTAAATATTATGATTGCGTATAATAGGCCTGTGTGGTCGGGTCTTTTCCCGATTCTCAAATTGAGACTTTAATTATATTTATCTAATTAGTATCTGCAATAGGTGATTGTAGAAAAATTAACATATGTAAATCTCATAACACAATCAAAGTACAAAAATGTAAACAAAATATATATATACACACCGTGAACCAGAAGTAAATATATTAAAATAAAACAATTTAACAACCAAGAAGAGAAAATTTACTATAATACTATCTTCAAGTATTGTCAACGACTTGACTAATTATGGGATTTAGTAAAAAGATAATTTTGTCTAAAGCAGATACATTTAATGAAGGACAAAAAGTTCGAATCACTTTTCTAAAGGTCTTCACACTTTTAATATATTATAGATTATAGATATAGATATAGATATAGATATAGATAAATTAAGTGTAGTAATATAAACATTAGTATTATTTTAAATAGTTTGAACCACTGGTATGATTCAAACGAAACTTGTCATTAATGTGTTTAATATGTATACGATACACGGTACATCATGTAGCAACTCACTAAGGCAGAAAGCAGCTCCTTAATATGTAATGATCCTGCAAATTCATTTTATAAATTTGTCCTGTTTTAACCCACCTTTTATTTTTAAACATTATTTTTTAAGTAATGGATCAAACTGATATTTTTTATAACTCTTGAGATCTATGTATAAGAATAAATTTTAATAGGAAGGGTTTACCATATTTATTAAAAACTAGTTTAGGTGTACGCGCCTCGCGCATGTACCTCACTTTAATGAGTTTAATTTTATAAAATTACTTGGATGCTAATCGTAATAAGAATATGTGAGCTAGACAACTCTAACTTAACTATCTAATAAACCTTCTATTCTAATCTGAGTCCTTCATAACCTCCTATCTAAGTTCATGTTTTCGATAAGTTGAAATTGTGTCATGTCCATATCATACAACATAATCAATCTAACCACCATTCTATACAACCTGTATTTAGCGTTCTTAAATAAAAACTAATCTCTAAGGAGAAACGATATTGCAGTATGTAGGCAAGGATAATCACATAATCTTCTAGCAGGTACCTGAATTTAGGAAAAAGTCAATCTCATTGACATTTTCATTCTATATAAATATCTATTCTGATGATGAGTGTATTTTACGTTAGGTATACTCCGACGTGCATAGAAGAGGAAGATCGTTAAAAATTGAATTATCAACATGTGAGTATAGAAGTATAGAGTTTATGTATTAGTGTCGTATGTTGACACAAAATTTAATACAACGTCAATATTTATTTACAACTCAAATTATGATAAAATTTAAACCCCTAAAATAATTGGTAAGAAAAAATATGTGGTAAACGATTTTGAGAGAATTATTAATTAAAAAGATCTAAAATATATAGTAAGAAGAAAAACTTGTATTCCATATAAACATAGCTCCAAATAATTTGAAGACTCGGCATGTTGCTAGTAATTTTGGGCAAACTTACTCTTATTCCTTTCATTGTTTGTTTGGGGTTTGATTTAAGGTTAGATTCTTCTTGTTTTAAACTTAATCAAATAAAAGATAAATTTGGTTGGAAAATTTCTGGCATAAATCAAATAGGACACAAATTTAAAAATTTATGTTGGAAATTCTTTCAGTATAAATCAAATATAATAATTTAAAGTTGTAAGTTAGTATATAATACTTTTACAAATTTTATTTGAACTTTAACTTTAGAAAAATCTAAATGAATTGTGTAACTAAGAGAGATGGTCATATTTTTTTTTACGAATGTGGTATTGAGGTTTGATTTATTTTGAAAAGAGATCAATCTTAGAGAAGACCATTTAAATAATTGAATTGATGACTTCGCTTTGATCTCTTCGACAGAATGTAAAGGGACTTCGATTATTCAACTTTTTTTGGGGAGGTTAACGATTATTCAACTTTAAATCTAATATGAAGGAGAAAAAAGTAGCTCACTTTTTCATGCAGAATCTTCATGCATTTATATGAATAGGTATATAATTTTTTAAAAATCATATAAATAATTCTAAACAATGTATTAAAGTCATGAAATCTATTTTTTTAGTAGAGGTAAATTCCTAAAAATAATGAATGTCTCAATAAAAGAAGAA
The DNA here is from genome assembly GCA_030864215.1 of Capsicum pubescens. NCBI lineage: Eukaryota > Viridiplantae > Streptophyta > Magnoliopsida > Solanales > Solanaceae > Capsicum > Capsicum pubescens. Next base: position 82,136,585 of record CM061543.1, on the reverse strand, counting down.
ATTTTTCTCCACAAAAATCTTCAGATACTATATTGTGATTTTTGAGGACTTAAGAGGAAATATATAATAAAAATTGTTGTTATTTTTGTGAAACAATATAAAAAACAAAATACGAAAATACATTGGTGACAATTCTTCAAACATATTTGAATCATTTGGTCTTTTAGCTATTTGGGAGTGAAGAAGTTTGATGTTATTATTAAAAAATTTGATAAGTCACAATTTTAAGGCCAACATAATGAGTAATATTAGCTAATATTTTACAAAAAATAACTTAATAATATCAAAAGAATTTAAGGAGTCGTCATTTATTTTACTAAAATACACCAACAATAAAGTTTCATAAGTAGAGTTTGGGGAATATATTAATTTGTGCTTTCTACGATAAAAACTTTTCTAACAGAATTTGCATTAAATAGAAATTTAGAAAACTTAAAAACTGATTTTGACCTTGTCTGCACGTTTGACTAATGACATATCAGTAAGATGCATAAATATAAAAAAATCTAAATGTTACCCTGTTAAATAATGAATTCAAATACATAAATGCAATGTTAATAAAAGACGAAAATGGGAGTACTTGAAAACAAACAAAGTTGAAAGACGTTGCACAGAGTTGCATAAGAAGACCTAAAAATAAAGCTTGTAAAAACTATCATAAAATTAATGAAAAGAATTTGAAATTGTAACTCTTTTTATAGAAGTTTTAAAATAGACAAATAAAAAGATTCATAATTATTTTTTTTTTACTATGAAAGAAAAAAAAAGACTCCTCCAAATAAAAAAGGACTCAACTTTTATTTTTACTTTTCCATATATAAATACATTGATGTTGATGTAGTAGGAATCCTACTACAGTTTGTTTAGTTTTATTTGTATCTTTCCTCCCAAAAAGAGCATATACTACGTACACTATTGATCTTTAGTTACTCCTAATGCACTTTGTACAGTTGTAACAACCTACCTTTTCCAATATATGGTTACAATTTTCTTACCAAAAGTAATGACAATTATAACAAAAATCAAAGGCGGCAATTTTTTTTTATTCACGGACACATAAAATATTAAAAAATATTTTAATAATACTTTAATAAAAATAGTGATGATAGTTTAATTTATTGCAAAGTCTTTTAATGAAGGACAAAACGTTCAAATCATTTTTTTAAGGATCTTTACACTTTTAATATATTATAGATTATAGATAAATATAGATTATAGATAGATATAGATTATAGATTACTCATACCATATTGTAGAACTCTTTAATTTTAAATCATATAAAATATTTAATTAATAATTTAAGGAAAATATATTATCAAATAATAATAATAATAATACAAATTAAATTAAAAAATTACAATAACAATATTAGATTAATAGTAATAAGTTATCTACTTATTTTATTATTCCTTTTTCCTTTTGAATGTGTTACCCAAAAAAACGTGCACTTCTTTTTCATGTTTTTCCTCCTCTTTTACCATATATTTTAGGACTTATAATTATTAAATTTTCTAATAATTCTTACCATGTATTTTATTTTATCATATATTTTAATATTTCTTTATTTTAAAACTTACCATATATTTTAGAACTACTTATTTAGAATATTATAAATATAATTAAATAATAATTCTATGAATATAGTAAAATGACCATTTTATCTATTGTAGGGATTTTTAGTAAAAGACAAAAAATTCAAATCACTTTTCTAAAGGTCCACACTTTTAATATATTATAGATAAATAAGTTAGATATATTGAGAGATGGGATACAGAAGTTATGCTTAGGATTTCTCTCATCAGCATAGAAGGAAAAGAAGAAAAAAAGGCGACGGCTTCAGGTTAGATAAGAAAATTTTTTTAGTGAAATTATTTCTGCAACTTTGTTCATAATAATAATTAAGAGTAACGTTATAGTGTAATGATTTGGCCAAAATGGATTGCTTCTTTTGGTCCTTATTAGCAGTTATAGGAAACAGTGATGCAATGGTTGAATTTGATGGATTGTTTTTCTTTGAAATTTTAAGACAAAACAAATAATTAGGTTGTGATGAATCATTGGCACTGCGGAAGAGATTGTTGGTGTTTAAAGTGTTAATTGGTCAATGATTGCAACTGCCAATGGGATCGTCCGTCAGTGGCATGATATTACTGCCAATGTTTCTTGATTAACATTTAGTTAGTGGAAATTTAATATATTGATTACGTTTGGGTAATTATGAGCCAACCATTGGCATCTGACATAAAAATGAAAAATGTCATGAATTAGTGAAATTGATGTTTAGGATTAGGACTTTTAGAGTAAGAATTTATAAATGAGTGTTTTTAGATTGGTACTCTTATGTAGATTATATATTTGAACAGATTTTGACTATCCAGAAACTTTACGAAAGGGGAAGTTTGTAAATTGATGTTTGGGTTCGGTTTGAGGCAAGTTGAAACTTTCCTTAGATTCTTTTTCAAAGTGCTTATTTGAATATTTGTTAGTTATGTGTAATGGGAGCAATGAGAATTGGGGGTCTCGTATAGGTGATTGTGACGAGCATCTATGCGGATAATGGTGTTATTTGAGGGGATAAAATAAGTTAATTATATGTTTGAACTGTTTTGAGAATACTCTTGATAAGTTGAGTTGACTTTGAAATTGATGTTTGATCTGTCTTGAGACACGAATTGCTTTGCTTGACTTTATTGTTGATTTGGGATCGGAGTTGCACGCCTGCACATCATGCATTGCATTTCATATGTGTAATACCTCGTACTTTTCCTAGCTTGAAATCGTCTCAAGAATGTTAGAAACTTTCTTTGAAAGATGAATTCACTTTTGTACATGTGGTATTTTTTTAGATTTTCACTTTTTGTCATGTGAAAAATTGAATTAGCTTTTCAACGATACCAATTTCATCAAAATCTGACATCGGAGGAGAAAGTTATGGCCAAAATACATAAGGCAGTAAAAACCACCCAGGTGCGACGGTGAGGCCGATGGACCATCGGACTAGCAACGGACCGTCGCCCACGACCGTCGCAAGGGAAACAGTAAAGCCACCTTCTGGATAAGGTGCGACGGGCAGGTTGAAGGACCGTTGAACTTGCGACGGACCGTCGCTACTTAGGCAGTAGGCCCCTTCCCTGGTCCACGTACGATGGTTGAAACGACGGACCATCGCATGAGTCGTCGCAGGTCCCGATTCAGCAAATTAAAGCCGTTTTCAAAAGGATATTTTGGTCATTTACCACCCACCTATATATATACCTAATTATATCCGATTTCAGCCATTTGGTTCATTATTACTTCACAACCAATATCAGGGTTTCTTTTTAACATTAATCTCCAAGAACAAAATCCAATCTTCTTCAAGAACTAAGGGATTTCCAATTCTTCAAGTTCAAGAACATCAAGAATCTTAACCCAGGTATGCATAGTGTTCATTCATGGACTCATTTCGTCCATGAAGTTCAAGAATCCCTTTTCCAACTTCAAGTTATGGATTTTCTTTATGATTTCATGATTGGGTTGTTCTTGTTCACATTGATAAATGAGAAATTGAATTTTACTCCATGTTGGGTGATAATTTCTATGTGGGTTTAATTATTGTAGATATAGATTCATGCAAACCTATGACTAAACCCTTGAATGATGAAATTAGAATGTGACCATGATGTTTAATTGTTGTACAATGATGTTTACATGTACCATGCCTACAATATGTTTGATTTAATGCCTAAATGAAGGAAAAGTGCCTAAATAGCATGTTGTCATGAAATCCCCATGTATGTACAAGCTTATGCCTATCACATATTTGATGAAATGCTTCAGTAAATCCATTATGGTGATTATTATCTATTCAAACAAGTCATGCTTTGCCAGTTTCTTTCTATTGAGTCCTGAGGGTACTTGTACTCGAAATATTAGTTGTGTGCCTAGAGCCATGTCATGTTTTCACGATACTCTCAGTCAAGCTATGATCCTTAGACTTTAGACAGTCTTATGACTCAAGAAATCTCCATGATCTTATGAACTAGTCAGTCGTCAGATATCAGTAGTATTCTGTCAGTCAATAAAATTCAGTAACTCAGTCCATGTTCAGTTCAGTAAATCATGTTCAGTATCTATTCAGATGGGAGTAGAAATTAGCACCGAGTGAACCCAAGGATGGGAACTCACCTGTTATATGAGGGTGTGATTCTTAGAAGCAATCCTTGCATTCCAGAACTATGTACCCAACATAGGTTGATACATCATAGCCTGCTATATGAGGGTAGATGAGGTGGCTTAGCCTGCTATATGAGGGTTCCCACTGTTCTCACTAGAGTTACCTATTATATTAGGGTTACTCTCACGTTGTCCTTACCAGTGGTGTGGTATTGACACCCTTCCAATCAGGGTACAAATTGGATCCAGCTCAGCTATTATAGTATATTTGGGGCATGTCGGTTAGATGACTACTTCCCACAGTTTCAGTATCAGTATCAGTCAAGAACTCAGATAGTTCTTTAGATTTCAGGACTGTCAAATACAGTCAACTCAGATATAGTACGTAACTCAGCTAGTTCCATCAGATTCAGGACTGTCAGTTATAGTCACTCATGTTATCAGTTATATCAGTTATCAGTATGTCATGTTATCAGTATTCAGATTCAGTAATCATGTTATCACGGTATCAGTGTCAGTTTTTATGTCTCATGCATGTACTCTCACGATCATGATAGTCAGTCTGTTATTATATTTGTTCATGCATATGAACCCCATGCATTCAGCTTACCTCACATGCATACCAGTACATTCAAAGTACTGACGCATTTGCGCTATGGTATCTTATACCATAGGTTTAGAGACATGAGTTCCAGAGCATCAGTAGATTCCAGTCTCAGCAATCAGAGTTAGAAGTGAGTCCTCATCTTTCGAGGACACGGTCATCATTTTATTAGCTCGTTAATTAGTTTATTAGTTGGACTTAGTTAGGGACATAACCCATCAACTCCTTATTCAGATAGTTACGTTTAGAGGTTTTTCAGACTACAGTATATTCAGATAGCTTATTTCAGTTTTGTTTTGGGTATTTCATACCCCATCCATATGTTATGATTTATCAGATCTTATGTTACAGTTTTGAACCTTATGGCCTTTCAGTTCATATTTCTGCATTATACAATATGTATGCAGTATACAGGTACAGATATCAGTCATGAGTTAGCTTATGGTCCTTTGGGGTCATGAGCACCGTGTAACGTTTTGGGTACTAGATTCGGGGCATTACAAAATGAGATCGGAGTGCATGCCTACACAGTATTATATATATTTATTGGGATCAGAATGCACGTCTGCACAGTATTATATATATTTATTGGGATCGGAGTGCACGCCTGCACAATATTATATATATTTATTAGAATCGGAGTGCGCACCTGCAATATATATATATATATTGGGATCGGAGTGCACGTCTGCACAGTACATGGACCTTGTGAGTCCCCCATGGGTCCTAACCTTGAAGCCATTGCTCTGTAGGTATGTACACAGCATATGCATTGCATGGATTCGTTTGGTTCAGATTGGTTAAAGTGGATTTTTTGACCTTGTACTTATTGTATATGTGTTATTTATTTCACTGGATTGAGAATCTTTTGAATTATTTATGATATCCTTATGACTGTTAAACTTGACTATTAAGTTGGATTAGGATAGTTTTCCTGAGTGTAGGTTGTATGTTTGTTTTTAGATGATTTACGCAGTGTCACTCGTCACCACTTTGAATTAGGGTCGGTCGACTATGCTTGCTGAGCACACGTGATTCCGTACTTACTCTTATTTTTTCTGTACCCTACGTGCAGGTACATATCCGACAACCTCCGAATATTGATTCATGTGGTTCCTTCTTTGCTAGCATTATTGGAGATTCGAGGCAGCTGCTACTGGCTTTAGAGACAACTGAAACCTCCTTCAGCTTTGTTCTTATGCATTTTTCGTATTTTGAAAGACTCAAACTTTCTTTTGATTCTGTATTTAGTGACTTTTATTAGTGACTTCCAGACCTGAGATTATGTATTATTTGATTTTACTGGCCAGTTAATCTATTATGAGATTATTCAGGATTGGTTATGTTCTTATTTTTCTTCCACTTCTATGAGTTTGAGATGCTGTTCTTGGATTTGAGTATTTGACTTACCTATCACGGAGGATAGAATAGGTGCCATTACGGTTCCGAATTTGGGCCGTAACATAATATTATGCTAAAGAATTAAGCATGAATATATTTAGTGGGAGTGACAAATAAAATAAATATATGTTAAAGAGCTCAAATTTTTTAACACACATTATATATGCTATAAATCCTGGAGAATACTATCCTTCTTATATTTTAACTCAAGTTTACATGTATATTGACCAGTAGTAATGCATATAATTGCTATTATAAAGAAGAGTTTGAAAATTCAATAAGCATATAACTAATGGCCACTAATTTTTTAGAAGAACATGAAATGTTATCACAAAGAATGTTCAAAACTTTAAAAATCTAACAAAATAATAAGCAATAATTACAAAAATTTTAAAGTCCATGCCTTTGTTATCACAACGAAGATGCAGAAGTTGAAAATTAGAAAATAATTTTTTTTAATTTTTTGAAGTGCTTGTTTTTCTTAGTGTCTTTTTTTTCTTTTAATTTACTAAAAGAATGAAAGTATTAAAATTTTTCAAGTAGATGTGAAAAGAGAAGGTCATTAATACATTGTCATTGAAGAGTATGATAAGATGAATAAAATCTCCCAACTCTTCACCTAAGGTCTCAAATTCGAGTCTTCAAAATTGAGAAAACTTCAATAAGAAATATTTTCTCTATCAAAAATCCTACACAATGCAATCCTTTATTTTTCATTTCAATGTAAGATGGGAAATAAAACATATGAACTCAAAATTATTACAATTCAATCAAACTTATATAGCCAAAACTCCAACAAGTTATCCCTTTATTCACTCTCAAAGAATTAAAAGCACTGCATGACTAATCTAGGATTTATAGAACCCCAACTATGCAAAACAAACATGCAGGAGTGTCTAAGTGAAAAAACCAATCAAAAACTGATCTATTTCACTTTCAGAAAATCAAATAGTCTTCCAACAATGCAGAACCAAATTTTGAGTCAAGAACTTATACAAAGCTGACAATCTGTTAAAAGCCCTCTTAGAGCTTCGAACGCTTAAATCAAATACAAATAATTTGGACAATTCATTTTCATACTCAAAGATAAGACAAGACTCACACAACTGATGTCACGAAGCATGTGTTCAATTGCTCGTACCTCTTTTTTGAGAAACACAACATTTTAGACATAAATAAAAGTAAATTAATGTAGCCCTATTTCATATTGATTAAGCAATTTAGCACTTATATTATTTATTTATATTCATAGAGGTGTAAATTCACCTTCACTTGCACAACTCTGAAGTTAGTCTTTAAGGCTAAGTGACATGTTGATTCATTGAGTCTTTTCTATAGTATAATTTCATATTTATATTCACTAGTTTAGGATACACACTTCGCGCATGTATTCATGTTAGAGTATATAACTTTTTTTAAAACAACTCTATCAACATTTTGATTAGGGCTTTAACTATAATAGACCATTCAATCAATTTCATATAAAATAAAATTCATTTAATGCAAAGTGATAGACATATTCTCTAAATTCCTTAAGTTTTTCAATTAATATCTTATGTTAGTTTATGATCTTATTTGTTGACATGAGTAGTTGTAATAATGACACAGACTAAATAATACACATACTATTTTGTTGATGAAAATAATTTTCTTGATTAAGTGTTAGCACAAAATCACAAAATATTGAGCCATGTGGAGTCTAAAAAGTGCTTACACATAGGGGTATATGGTTATGCAACTATACTCCTAATTACTCTTGTTTTATCTCATTTTTTATGATTATTAACGTTAATCAGTGAAAGTATAACTTCACGAATTCTAACCGACCTTACATTTTTGAAGATAGATATTGAACTTGTCTAGCTCCATTTGGTCATAAAAATTATAATTTTTCGGAGTTGAAGTTGGAGTTGAAATTGAAGTTGGAGTTGGAGTTGTGTTTCACCATGAATATAAATTAAAGTTATTTTTAAAAATTTGTGAGAGAAGTATGAGTGAAAAAAGTGAAAACAAATAAAACTTGTTTTCACTTTTTCAAATACAAATTCGGAATTGTATTTGAAATTTTCATGGTCAAACACATCTTATTTTCACCTTTTTTCATTAAAGTGACATAATTTTTTAAAAAAATATAAATAATTTTCATGGACGAATGGTTGCATATAGAACCCTATATCAAATTTTTGAAAATTTTGATCTCTGCGTCAGTGCAATTTTTTAAAGTAACATAAATATGTATACAATTTTTTTGAACTACCAAACAGAAATTCAAAAAGTACAAGTTACAAAAAGATAAATAAGTTTTGATTGCGTTAAACGACTTGAAAATGCTCAATTAATTTTTTGAAGATCGAATGCTTACTTTAAGTATTGCCAACTCATTAATAAGAATCAACAATTTTATCTTTGATCGACTTTTGAAGATTTACATATCATCATATTGAAATATTGACATGAGATAAATTGTAGTTTATAGCCTTCCAACTATTGACAATTTATGTTTTTGTTTGATGAACCGACTACCATATATATGTCTTCTCCATTTTCTTATCGTGTATATCTCAGTCTAATTGAATTAAACAATTACATTACTCTTGCGCTCAATTTTTTTATTTTTATTTTTTCATTTTATTGAATGTGCAAAAGTATTGGGACATGATCCTAAGAGACGATGACTTGAAAGAAAACAATGAATTAACATCCAAATGAAGTTTTTTTAATCAGAGTTACTTTGATAGGACATTTTCCTTCTCCTTTTTTTTTTTACTAATTTAATTTCTAGCTATATTTTTTATGCTATATAATCTATTGCGATATTATAGTATACTTGAATTGTCCTGTATTTAGATTAATCATAGCTTGTTGGGTTGTGTAGTACTGATAATAAAAGATATAATATATTTTTAAGGTTTATTAGTAATACTATAATGTTAATAATTAATTCGTCTGTGTACATTCTGCCATCCCCATATATCACTTGATTAGTTGTTAGTTATGCTGATAACCTAAGAGCTACACTAGTACAGTAAATGAAACAAGCAACTTTGCTGAGGTGATCTTTTATTATAGATTTTTCTTTTATTCTCTGTTATCAATATTGTAATTGGACATGCTTGGAGATGCTTTGACCTGTTTTGGTTGATGAATACTTGTAGTTTTCAATAAACTAATCCTCTAGCATGCCTATATTTTCTAAAGATTGATGTTTTTGTACTCTTAAGTGTAGTCTCACATATCGAGTTTGGAGAGGCTAAAATGTATGCAGATTTTACATCCTAATGGTCTAAAAAATATGACAACTTTGTTGAGGGTATCTGTTATTGTTGATTCCTTTTTTTTTCCTATTGCCAGTATTTAAATTAGGCAAAGCTTGGATTAATTTTGGTTGATGAGTACCATGGTATGATGATACCAACCACTTCCAACTTGATCACATTCTTTTACAATAGAATATGTTATCTTATTCTTTTTATTTTTTTTCTAGATTTTCCTTGTTCCTTAGATGTATTCATCTAAAGTTTTCTCCGCCATGGACTTACATCTTAATAAACTTAAAAAAAGTAATTAAGTATATATACCTCTTAACCTGTTTTATTTTTCTTTTGTATTTTAGGATGACATTTTTGAAGATTACTAGTATGTAAACGTTGATTTGTTAGAATATAGCCACCTCTCCTTGCAAGAAAATGTGTTCAAATGTTTCTTGTAGAATTTGAAGAGAGCAAAGGTTATTTTTAATTGTTGTACTTGTCGTGATAGAGTTGACACACATATTGAATTGTTGAAGTCTTTGCTTGAGCATGCAATAAATCTGGAGAAGCTAGTTATAGAGCCAATGGATTGGAGACGACATTTGTTCAGCTATTAATATTGCAAGAATAATAGACAATTTGTTAGCTTTTTCAAGAGCATGTAATACTACACATATTTCTTTAGGATAAGTCAATCTCCAGTGTTTAACTTTCATAGGGAGTAAAAACTTTAATATTGACCTTTTTTGTTCCCCAAAGTATGTTTAAAGGGTTTTATGTTCTCCTTACTGTCAGTATTGTCAGTTAAAGATATTGCCAAACCATCAAATTACTTGCAGATAATTTTTTTATAATATTAGTTACTTGGAATGTTTTAATATTGATCACCTCAAAAATCATAAACAATGTCGTACATTGGCCAAACCCATAATGCTTGGGTATGTGAAATACTGTGTGTCTCATAAGGTCAAAATATTTTTCCAAAGCAATTCCTTTCAGACTTGTAAGTCAAAAGTTATTATATACAACTCTTGTTGTATAAGTATTCGTTGTTTATATTAAATCTTATTATTGGTAAATTTTTTCTGAAATAGTATTGTCACATTGAGTAGTTATCACTTATTCGGCTCCTTTGTAATTTACTTTTGTATTCAATTTTATGCCATACTATCCATCACTGATTGTAGATGATATAAAATATCTTATTTCCTATTTGGTCATGAAAATAATAATGTTTCGGAGTTAGAGTTGAAGTTGGTGTTGTGTTTGGTCATCAATATAAATTGGAATTGTTTTTAAAATTTTATAAGAGAAATAGGAGTGAGTAAAGTGCAAAAAAGTAAAACTTGTTTTCACTTTTCCAAAAATAATTTTTATTAAAGTGAAATAATTTTTATGGCCAAACTCCACTATTTTCACTTTTTCCACTAGAGTGAAATAATTTTTCAAAAGAATTGAAAAAAAATTCATGGTCAAACGCCTACTTAGAATCAATTCCAGTTAACTTATTAAAAAGTATGAGCAGTTCTTTTTTTAAAAAAAAGAATTGCACGGCGCTACACATAAATCTCCCATCACCTGCACAAGAATATATAAATACATACCTGACCAATAGCAGGATAAGATTCGGGAAAAAATCTAGCGAGAATTGCCTCATCCATCAACATTATTCCTGCAAAATATTAAGCCAAAATAACCGATCAACGGATACGAAAATAAAAATGTTAAAGAGAATATTTATAGAACACTAACACAAAAAAATTAGATAAGATTCATTGATCAAAATAAATTATATAAACATATACCTAAACTATTGAGATGCCACATGAGCATTAATCTTTGTGAGAAAATTTTTAAGCTTGTAGACCTTTTTTTTATGGTTAAAAATTGTAGGTGAAATATTTTGTTTCAAAAGAATTAGTTAGTAAGAGTTTTGAACTAGCTTAGAGAGAAAGGAAAATTTTCTTGGAGAGAAAGGAAAAAAGAAAAAAAAAAAATTGCCGCCTCTGCTGACCGCTTCAATGAATGCTATAAATAGCATTTCTCTCGTTTTGCAAATATATCAACCAATATAGCACTTACTACCAACCCTTTCAAAATCTTTCCTCCTTTTCTTTAGTTACATTATATATTACCTTATGCTTTAATATTAGAACTTGTTGGTATTTTTATTAATAATTTTGCTGATTCTTGTATCCTCTAATTAATTAGAAAAGTGCTTGTTTAATTCTAGAAAATATTTCACACTGCCGTAATAGTTTCTTACAACAGTGCCTAGCACGACTCAAGTATAATAAATATATTACTTAAATTAATATCGTTATAATTTTTCATATATTGTTGTACTACTGATATTATTATTATATTATAATTTTATTAACTGTTGAATAATATTTTTATCATTATTTTTCGTTATTCCCCAACAATCTAAGAAACTATGCCAAATAATTCAACTTCTGGTACTTCTGCTACCGAAGCAACTCGTAATACTTCTGTTTCGGTTGTTTTATCATATGCTAAGCCATTTTTTGATGTTTCAAATATTGAGATATTTGCTAATGAAAACTTTAAAAGATGGCAAGAACGATTTTTTTCAATACTTGATGTTCACGGTGTTATATATACTTTATCACAAACACAACCTGGTGCAGACGTTAATAGCAAAATTTTGGAATCATGGCAATATGCCAATAAGGTATGTCTCCATACTATTTTACAAACAATTTCTAATAAACTATTTGATGTGTATTGCAGTTACAAAGAAGCAAAAGTCATTTGGGAAGCTTTAATAAAGAAGTTTACGACTGAAGAAGTAACCAAACAAAAGTTTGTGGTTGAAAAATTTTACAACTGGCAAATGAGTGATGAAAAAGAAATAAAAATTCAAATAAATAAATATCAAAAATTGTTAGAGGATTTGAAGGCTTGGGACATTGCTTTACCAGAAAAATTTATTGCTGAAGTGCCGATTGAAAAATTGCCCGAATCATGAAATGACTATAAAAATAACTTGAAACATAAGCAGGCAAATTTTATTATTGAGGAAATAATAACTCATATTCTAATTGAAGATACCATCAGGAAGGAGTCATTCAAAGCTAAGCAGACTGCGCTTAAAGCAAATTTAGTACGAGGTCAACACAACAACAACAAAAGGTGTGATAATAAGTTTCAAGGTTACAATCCTAATAATCCCAATTTTAAGAAAAGAAAAGGCACTTATTTTATTTGTGAAAAAACATATCATTATGTTGCTCAGTGTAGGCACAGAATAAGAAATACTCCCTCTGTTTCAAAAAGAATGACCTACTTTCCCTTTTAGTCTGTTTCAAAACGAATGACCTTTTTTTTTTTGCAATACTTTAAATTCAACTTTCCACATGGCATGTTTATGACCACAAGATTAAACGGTATTTTGGTACATTAGACACTACTTTAATTTAAAGCCACAAGATTCAAAAGTCTTCTTTATTTTCTTAAACTTTGTGCCAAGTCAAAGTAGGTCATTCTTTTTTAAACGGAGGGAGTAACAAAGAAATGAGAAATCCTCCCAAAGCTAATTTAGCTGAAGGAGATGAAATAATTGTAGCTATAATTTCCCAAGTAAATATGGTGGCACATGTAAAAGAGATGAAATAATTGCAACTGTAATTTCTCAAGTAAATATGGTGGCACATGTAAAATAATGGGCGGTAGACTCTGGGGCTACTCAACACATTTGTGAAAATCGAGAAGCATTTGTCTTCTATACATCAATAGGAGATGACAGTGACATGGTCTACCATGGAGACTCAAGAAATGCTAAAGTTTTGTGCAAGGATAAAGTGCTCCCAAAACTCACTTCGGGAAAAGCTTTAGCCCTCATGGATATGCTACATGTTCCTACAATGCGAGCAAACCTCATTTATGTGGCTTTACTAGATAAAGCTGGAATGAAAGTGTCTGTTGAATCTAATAAGATTATTTTGACAAAAAATAATGTATTTGTGGGAAAAGGCTATTGTAATCATGGATTTTATGTACTTAATATTATCAATAATAATGCATCTACTTCTGCTTATATGATTGAGTCTATTTCTTTATGGCATGATAGATTAGGACATAATTATATTAAATATATAAAGAATATGCAATCACTTGGTTTAATATCTGGTTTGGATTCAAGTAATTTCGATAAACGTGAAATATGTGCTGAAGCCAAAATTACTAAAAAGTCATATTTTTCAGTTAATCGAGAAACTGAATTGTTATCTTTGATTCACACTGATTTGGGTGATTTAAAACAAACTATGACTAAAGGTGGTAAAAGATATTAGTCACTTTTATTGATGATTTCTCTAGATATACTAAGTTGTATTTGCTTAGAAATAAATACGATGCATTTGATGCTTTTGTGTCTTATAAATCTGAAGTTGAAAATCAGCTTAGTAGAAAAATCAAGAGAATTAGATCTGATAGAGATGGAGAATATGTATCTTTAAATAGTTTTTGTGAAAAAAAAAGTATTATTCATGAAGTAACTCCACCTTATTCTCCTGAGTCTAATGGTGTAGCTGAGAGAAAAAATAGGACACTGAAAGAAATGATGAATTTTATGTTAATTAGCTCTCATGCACCTGATAATTTGTGGGATGAAGCTATTTTATCTGCATGTCATTTACAAATAGAATTCCACATAAAAGAATTGGCAAAGCCCCTTGTGAATTGTGGAAAAGTTATAAACCTAATTTGAAATATTTAAAAGTGTGGGGTTGCCTTGCTAAAGTTCTTCTTCCTAAACTTAAAAAGAGGAAAATTGGTTCTAAAACAGTTGATTGCATGCTTATTGCATATGTTGAACATAGTGCTGCATACAGATTTCTTGTCTTGAAAAGTGATGTACTTGATATTAATACTATAATTGAGACAAAGAATGTTGAATTCTTTGAACATATTTTTTCACTATGTGATAAAAACTCTCATGCACCTGTTGAAACAAAAAATGAATCGACCTCTAATATTGAGGAACTGAAAAAGAGTAAAAGGACTAGAAAAGAATATTTCTCTTATGAAAATGATTTTCATACTTTTCTTGTTGATAATGAACCTTCAAATGATATTGGTGTGCTTCATCAATTTAAGGCTCTCTCTCTCCTCTTTCTCTCTCCTCCTTCTACCGCCCAAACCCTAGATTTGTCGCCGGAATTACTCATTGGATTCCAAATTCCCTTCTGGGTTTCCCTCTAAATCCAATTTCACAACTTGGGTTTCCCTCAAATTTCAATTTTGGTACTTGGATTTTTCTCAAAATTCAAAATTTGTATATAGACTGTGCCGTCGCCGTCGAAGCAGATGCCGGCGACAGGTAAGTACGTTGCTCCATCTCTCTCCCTTAGTCTCTTCCTTCCCCTGCGTTCTCTTTGACGTGACTGGTCAGTCTCTGTGAAGTAGACGCCGGTGGTGAAACAACACCAGCGACAGGTAGGCACACTTTTCTCTCCCTCTCTTTCTTGGTCTCCCTCTCTTTCCCCCTCTCTCCCCCTCTTCCTTCTCCATTGTCAGTAGATTTGTGAAGGCAACAACTTGTTGGTTACTAGTCCGCGATCGAATTTGGTGAACTGGTTCGACTGGTTCAACGGACGTCGGTGGTGAAGGCGGCGGAGCCACAAAATCCAGGTGGGGGTCGCTACCGGATATTGCAACTACTGTCCAAATTTGAGCCGACGACTTTTCGGCAAAGTGATTTCGGTGACCCAATTTGCTGGGTTCTAGCAAAACAAGCAAGAGCAGATTACATGATATACGTATTTTGGTGACTTCTAACCCTTGAACTTTATTTTATCACACGATTTTTTGATATTTTTGTTGCCTGTAATTTGCGTGGGATTTCCTATCTGTGATTTGGATTTCTAGTAGTTGTTGTTCTTAAAATTTGGATATAGTATGTACTTTGAGGGTGTCTTTATTGTCTTACTATTTTTGAACCTCTTATGTTGCTTTATATTATTTATCGTACTATCTCCTGTATCTTGACTTGTGTGTCTGCTGTAGTATATTCGTGACTTTCACCGCTCCTTATTATTTGTTTGGCTGTCCTTGGTGCCAGGCCATTAGTGTGCTCTATTTTTCTTACTGTTAGTTTTGTCCTTACCTTGGTTTTGTTTTTTCTCCCTATTTGAGTTTAGTTTTGTTTCTTGATTATTTCTTCTAATTTGTGTGAGCCTTGTATTTCCTGTTGTTGCTTTGTTACTACCATTGTTTATATTTTCTTATATTTTCTTGTAGTAGTGGTTATGGGCGTTGATGGTTGGATAGGGTCATGTCCGAGGGGGTTGAGGCGGAGGCTGTTGTAGGGGTGGGGGAAGAGAAAAGGGCGGGGGTGAGAGAGAGGCCAATGTTTGGCCTCAGGGGCAGTAGAGGAAGACGTGTTGATAGAGTTGGTAGGCTGAGGGTTGGGTCTTGGAATATAGGGACTCTTCAGGGTAAGTCCATAGAGCTTGTGAAGATTCTTAGAAAGAGGAGGATTAATATTGTGTGTGTTCAAGAGACCAAGTGGGTAGGGTCTAAGGCTAGGGATGTGGATAGTTACAAGCTTTGGTACTCTGGGAGCAAGAGGCGTAGGAATGGAGTTGGCATCTTAGTAGATGAAGAGCTTAGAGGTCAGGTAGTAGAGGTAAAGAGGATCAGCGATAGGTTGATGACTATTAAGTTGGTCATTGGGGGTTTACCCTGAACGTGTGTAGTGCTTATGCGCCGCAAGTGGGCTTGGATGGGGAGGAGAAGATACAGTTTTGGGAGGCTTTGGATAAGGTAGTGAGAGGCGTGCCTAGCTCAGAGAAGATTGTTGTAGCAGGAGATTTCAATGGGCACATCAGGGCGTTACCGGGAGGCTTTGGTGATGTGCATGGTGGTTTTGGTTTTGGGGAATGAAATAAAGAGGGGGCTACTCTATTGGATTTTGCGAGGTCCTTTGGACTGGTGGTGGTGAACTCGGGCTTCCCGAAGAAGGATGATCACCTGATCACCTTCCGAAGCGCGATAGCCAAGACCCAGATTGACTTTTTGTTGCTTAGAAAAGGGGATAGGGTGTTGTGTAGGGACTGTAAGGTCATCCTGAGTGAGAATCTTTTGACCCAACATAGGCTCTTGGTTATGGATTTGGGTATAAAGAAGGATAGGAAGAGAAGAGGTGAGGAATGTAGACCTAGAATTAAGTGGGGCGGCTTGACGCCAGTGAATGCGTGGGAGATAGGGGAGAAGTTGGCGGGAATGGGGGTGTGTGAGTGTAGGGGGGACGTGGATAGTATGTGGGATAAGGTGGCTAGGTGCATCAGGGAGAATTCTAGTGAGGTGTTAGGTGTGTCTAGGGGCCGGGCCGGGCATCATCGGGGGGATTGGTGGTGGAATGAAGAGGTTAAGAAGAAAGTGGAGACCAAGAAGGGGGTGTATGCTAAGTTGGTTGAGAGTAAGGACGAAGAAGAGAAACGGGTAAACAAGAGTACAAGTTAGCTAGGAAGGAGGCTAAGATAGCAGTTATGGCGGCTAAGACGGCAGCATTTGAGAGCTTGTATGCGGGGTTACAGGAAAAAAGAGGGGAAAAAAAGTTTTTTAGACTCGCTAAGGCTAGGGAGAGGAAGGGTCGTGACCTCGATCAGGTGAAGTGCATTAACGGGGAGGATGGTACAGTGTTGGTGGAGGACGACCACATTAAGAATAGATGGCAGTCATATTTTCATAGGCTCTTGAATGACGAAGGGGATAGAGCTATTGTGTTAGGAGATATAGAGCACTTAGAGGAGTGTCAGGATTTTAGTTATTGTAGACATTTTAAGGTAGAGGAGGTTAGAGAGGCTGTTCGCAGGATACGAAGGGGTAGGGCGACGGGGCCTGATGAGATACCTGTGGATTTTTGGAAGTTTTCTGGCGAGGCTGGTTTAAGGTGGTTGACTGGATTGGTTAACGGAATTTTCAAGACGGCGGAAATGCCTGAGGCTTGGAGGTAGAGTACTATGATCCCTCTTTATAAGAAAAAGGGTGACATTCAGAGTTGCAATAACTATAAGGGTATTAAGTTATTGAGTCACTCTATGAAGATTTGGGAGAGAGTGGTCGAGGTGAGGCTGAGACGGATAGTGTCTATTTCGGAGAACCAGTTTGGATTTATGCCTGGCCGCTAGATGACGGAGGCAATTCACCTAGTATGGAGGCTGGTGGAACAGTATAGGGAAAGGAAGAAGGACCTGCACATGGTGTTTATCAACTTGGAGAAGGCATACGACAAAGTCCCCAGGGAGGTGCTTTGGAGATACTTGGAGGTGAGTGAAGTCTCGGTGTCATATATCAGAGCAATTAAGGACATGTATGATGGAGCTAAAACTCAAGTGAGGACTGCGGGAGGAGACTCAGAGCATTTCACTGTCTTGACAGGATTGCATCAGGGATCTACTCTTATTCCCTTTTTGTTTGCTTTGGTGATGGATGTGTTGACGCGGCGTATTCAAGGAGAGGTTCCTTGGTGTATTCTTTTTTTAGATGATGTAGTTTTGATTGATGAGACGCGGGAGGGGGTGTGTGAATGATAAATTAGAGGTGTGGAGACAAACTCTTAAGTTTAAAGGGTTCACGTTGAGTAGGAGCAAGACAGAGTATTTGGAATGCAAGTTTAATGACGTGAGGCTAGAGAATAAGGTGGTAGTGAAGTTGGAATCACAGGTGGTATGTAAGAGGGATGATTTCAAATATCTCGGGCCCGTGATTCAGGGTAACGGTGATATTGACGAGGATGTCTCGCACCGTATTGGGGCGGGATGGATGAAGTGGAAGCTCGCTTCAGGGGTGTTATGTGATAAGAAGGTGCCGCCCAAGCTTAAAGGCAAATTCTACAGGGTGGCAGTCCATCCGTCCATGTTGTATGGAGCGGAGTGTTGGCCAGTTAAGAACTCCCACATTCAAATAATGAAGGTAGCCAAAATACAGATGTTGCGTTGGATGTGTAGGCTGACTAGGGGGGATAGAGTTTGGAATGAGACTATCAGGGAGAATGTTGGTGTGACTCCAGTGGAGATTAAGATGCGGGAAGTCTGATTGAGATGGTTTGGACACGCGATGGGGAGGGGTATGGATGCCCCGGTTCGTAGGTGTGAGAGGCTAGCTTTGAATAATTTTACGCAGGGTAGGGATAGGCCAAAGAAGTACTGGGGAGAGGTGATTAGGCGGGACATGGAGCAGTTACAGCTCACTGAGGACATGACCCTAGATAGGAAGATCTAGAGGACGCGAATTAGGGCAGAAGGCTAGGGTCAGTTTGGGTTGCTAGGGTAAGGAATTACTTGGTGGGGGTATTATTCTTGTTATGATACCTTGTTTCATGCTTTATTACGAATCTGTTTACTTTTCTCTGTTTACTATTACTTGTGGGTGTCGTATTTATGTTATGTCATCTTGTTCCATGCTTTACTATGAATTTGTTTAGTATTCCGTGTCTCGAGCCGGGGGTCTATCAGAAATAGATTTTCTACTTCTTTAGAGGTAGAGGTATGGACTGCGTACATCTTACCCTCCCCAGACCTCACAATGTGGGAACACACTGGGTTTGTTGTTGTTGTTGTTGTTGTATCTTCATCTGATGCTAAATTTTAAAAAGATCCAATAAAAATTGAACTTGAATAAATTATGAAAAATAATACATGAATTTTAACTGATTTACCTCCTGGTTGATTGTAAATGGATTTTTAAAAAAAAACTTAATCCGGATGGATCTATAGATAAATAGAAAGCTCGGTTAGTAGCTAAAGAATTTTCTCAAAAGCAAAATATTGATTATTTTGATACGTTTACACCAGTAACAAGAATTGATTCTATTCGATTATTAATTGCTTTATTCAATTCATAAGTTTTTTATCCATCAAATGGATGTAAAAACAACTTTATTAAATGGTGATTTAGAAGAAGAAATTTATATGGTTCAACTTGAAGGATGTGTAATTTCTGGACAAGAAAATAAAGTTTGTAAATTAATTAAATCTCCTTATGGCCTTAAACAAGTTCCTAAACAGTGGCATGAGAAATTTGATCAAGTGTTAATAAAAGACGGTTTTTCTTCTGTTGGGGTGGATAAATGTGTTCATACAAAAGTGGTAGACAATAATTATGTGATAATTTATTTATATGTTAATGACATGCTTATATTTGGTACATATTTATATATTGTGGAACGTACCAAATTATTTTTGTCTACTAACTTGTGAAGATGATATAATGTTGTCACAGGAACATTATGTGGAAAGACTTCTTAAAAATTTGAATGTTGGGAGGTAACTCCTGCAGCCACTCCTTATGATGCTAATTCCAAATTAAAAAAGAATAATAGTGACCCAGTTGCTCAGTCTAAGTATGCACAGATCATTGGGAGTTTGATGCATTTAATGAATTTTACTAGGCCTGATATAGCCTATGTCGTATGTAGACTGAGTAGATATACTCATAATCCTAATAATGAGCATTGGTCTGCATTAATGAGGCTGATGAAATATTTGAAAGGAACCGTGAATTATGGTATTTTGTATAGTGGATTTTCTTCAACCTTAGAAGGATATTGTGATGCAAATTGGATCTTTGATTCAGATGAAACAAAATTCACTAGTGGTTATGTGTTTACCCTTGGTGGTGGTGCAGTATTATGGAGATCAGCTAAGCAGACGATTATTTCTAGATCAACTATGGAATCAGAATTTGTTGCTCTAGAGTTAGCTAGTACTGAGGCTGAATGGCTAAGAAATTTCTTAGTGAATATCCCTTTTAAAAAGGATGATCTGTTGCCTCATAGCCTTTGAAAAAGGATGAACTGTTGCCTAATATCCCTTTGAAAAAGGATGATCTATTGCCTAATACCCCTTTGAAAAATGATGATCTGTTGTCAAATATCCCTTTAAACAATGATGATCTAGTGCCTCCTGTGTATATATATTATGATTGTCAAGCCGCAATTGCTATTGCGAAGAATAAATCTTACAGTTGTAAAAGTAGACATATGAAACTGAGGCATGATGTTATTAAGAAATTGCTGAGAGATGAAATAATTTTCATTGATTATGTGAAGTCAAAACTGAATTCGGCCGATTCACTGACTAAACCCGTGGAAAGAAAATTAATTCTTCAAACATCAAAAGAGATGGGGTTAAGGCCAATACGATTGTCAATAGAGATGGTAACCCAACCTATGTGATTGGAGATATCATGAAGTAGGTTCATATGGGTAATAACAAGTCAATATTGACTCTGCGCACTTATTGAGAGTGCTTGAACTGCTATTAAAATTGAGGGATGAGTTACTAAGTCTTAATGAATTCATAGTCCTTACGGATGGTGTATTTAAAGCAGTGTATGAGACTGTTGGACTTAGTCTCTAGAGCTCACATGAATACCAGGCACGCACATGGCCTAGTGGCGCAAAACCGCTTTGAACAACAAAATTACGGTCAAAATGTGATTGATAAAATCTCTGGCTTACAACTAGAATTATCCAGTTCATAAAAATATTATATTTCATCGATAATTCAATAAGTTAAATTTTATTGGTCTAAATTTGGTTCATAGTTCAGAAGACACCAAACCTACTGCATTTTGTCCATGCAAATCCAACAAGTTAAAACATTTTTTATAAATTCTTTTGAAATAATGTAGGTATTGTAGGTGAAAGATTTTATTTCCAAAGAATTAGTTAGTAAGAGTTTTGAACTAGCTTAAAGAGAAAGGAAAATTTTCTTGGAGAGAAAGGAAAAAAGGGAAAAAAGAAGGAAAAAAACATTTTGCCGCCTCTGCTGACCACCTCAACGATTGCTATAAATAGCATTTCTCTCCTTTTGCAAATATATCAACTAATATAGCACTTACTGTCAACCCTTTCAAAATCTATCCTCCTTTTCTTTAGTTACATTTTATATTACCTTATGTTTTAATATTAGAACTTATTGGTATTTGTATTAATAATTTTGTTGATTCTTGTATCTTTTAATTAAATAAGAAAGTAATTAAATAATTTTGAGAAAACATTTCACACTGCTGAAATAGTTTCTTAGGACAGTGCCTAGCACGACTCAAGTATAATAAATATATTACTTGAAATAATATCGTTATAATTTTTCATATACTGTTGTACTACTGATATTATTATTATATTATAATTTTGTTAACAGTTGAATAATTTGTTATTATTATTTTTCGTTGTTCCCCAACAAAAATTACATTAAAAAATAAATTAAACCCTGTATCTATCAAATCCAACAACAGATCAAATTACTTCAAAAATATTACGTTACATAATACAAAAAAAATACCAATACCAATAAGAAAAGTACCAAAAAAACTCAAACCAACATCTGTCTCTTTATCAAGAACCAATGGAGAAAAAGCAATAGAAGAAAAAGTGATCACAATTTTAATAAACATTAACATGAACCCTACTTACCTTGGAAGTTATAAATTATACATTACAGTATAACAATTTGAAAAATAAAAAGAATTAAACAATACTCTTCGACATTGTTGAGTCCCGGATGAATAGACATGCACATTCACATGTCATATTGTTGGTTATCTACATTTAAGCAATTGCTTTTCAATTACTTAAGATTAGCGAGCACGATATTAGAGAGTCGATAGTTTCCCCAATTTTATTTCATCTATGTCCCCCTATTTTATTTCACCTATTTTAAAGAAAATAAAATAGGAAATTATTAAAGAAAAAGTTTTTAAAAAAAGGCAATAAAAAAATTAATTTAGAATACGAGAGTCGAATATTTCTTTCATTTTCTTCCTATTTTATTTCACATTTTTTAAAGAAACTAAAATATCTATTTTTTAAGAAAAAGTTCCAAAAAGATGATAAAAGATTAATCTAAAATAGAAAGACTGATTATTTCTCCTACATTATTTCACCTATTTTAAAAAAATAAATAGCTAATTGTTAAAGAAAAAGTTCCAATAAAAACAGATAATAAAAAAATTAATTCACAAAGAAATTAAAAGATGAAATTATTGCGTAGGAAGAGAAAACTTTTTGTTGCTTTATTTATGGACATGTTGCTAAGATTGTGGGATTACAATATTTTTTTAAACTAAATATATAATGTATTTGTTATCTGAACTATAGTTAGAAATTTACTTTAGAATAATTAAATCTTACCCATTCAATTTGAACTATGCCATATGTCATCGATCAAGATAGAAACTTAGGAAAAATGAAGAAAGTGGAAATAGGGAAGAGCCAAATCCTATTATTTTGCATGATTTTTGAAAGTTATGCAGCATAATGGTGCGCATTCATGTTAGTAACTCTTGCTCTTACTTTTTCTTTGGTTTAATGTCATTATTTGGCATTCTACGCATGTGAAAAAATATGGATATAAGTTTCATATAACTTTCACTCTTTATTCCTTCATTATTCTATTTTTTATGTTGTATAACTCTTCTAACTCTTGTAACCTTTGTAACTCTTGAAACCTCTAGGTCATTGATCTTTCCTCTTTACTACTATCATTCATTTTGATTCAATACAAAGATGAATATCTTCGCCCATAAATAGAGGTGGTCTTGCATGTTTTTTAAAATACACAAGATTATATAGAGTCCACAAAAGTTAGTAAAAAAGAGAGTTTAATTTATTAGTTGAAGGGAGGTGTTCTTTTTCTGGATCTTTGAACTCAACTCTTGTCCAGAGTTGTTGAGTTGTTCTTTGTGAGAATCTTGTTGTATCCTGGAAGAGACAAGTCAAGAAGATTATTGCTGGACCGGTGAAACTATTTGTTGCAGTGGGCTTGAATCTCCTTAAAGAGAGCAAGATATCCACACCTCAGCCGTAGAAGATGATAACTTTTGATTTTTCTTCATTTGTAATTTTTCAGTTGTAATATTTTTTGTAATTTCACCAACAGGTTGTCTGTGCTATAGAACGCCAAATTGATACACTATTAGGAGTTCCTTTTACTGTAAGTTCGCTTTCACTGTTGTCACCCTGAGGTATCAGGGTATAGCAACATATATAGAGCCGTCAATATGGGTCAGGCCCATTGGGTCAGCCTGACCCGGCCTGTAATTTGATGGAGTTGGGCTTCAGTTTTTGCAATTCATTTTAGAACACAACTTTTTAGCCCGATCCGGAAAAGTCCGTAGCCTGTGTAGTTTGAGCAATGTGGGTTGGGCTAGCCCGTGGACCAACCCGTAAGTCAAATACATGCAACTATTTAGATTGCTTATTAGTATTTTTATTTGGTTCGAAGGATATCATGTCAAAAGTTATTTAATTTTACTATTAGAAGTATTTTTTGTGGTGTTGGAGACTTGATTCTTGATTAACAAGTATTAACACTATGTAATATTGTCTGATACTATTTATGTTTATTGATATTCTAAAATTAAATTACAAAATATTATTTTTTAAAAAAGTGGGTTGATCCGTGAGGCCTGTAGATCACAGAGAGTAATGGTGTGGGCTTGATATTTTTTGGCCCATCATGATGGGCCATCCCGACCTGGCCCCATCAAACTCAACGCCCATGTGGGCTAGCCCATATGGACTAGATCGACCCGTATTGACAGCTCTAGACAAATATGGCACCTTTGCTGGTCCATTGCAATTCGTCCATCTGATGTCATTGTTCCTTTCCACTATTCTTTTTTCAATGTCTAAATGATTGTGGTGGTTGACTATCTGAAGTCCACTTTGAATTATCTCTCTGTCTTAGATATATCTCATCTGAAGAATGTCTTGCTACACATTGGAATATCCGAATTTGAAAGTTATAGTCAAGTTTCACCAAAGAAAAGTTTAAGAAGATTTAGAAGAATAGATGAAAATAAAGAAGTCACAGAAATGATCAACAACAACAACAACATACTCAGTATATATATATATCCACAACTGGGATCCGGGAGAGGGAGAGTGTACCTAGCTACCCAAACCTTATCCGTATCTTAAGAAAATAGAAAGACTATTACCGAAAGATCCTTCTCTTAAATAAAGCATAACACGAAGCATTTTGAAAAGAAGATTATGATAGTAAATATACAAGACGAAAATAAGTCATAGAAAAATAATAGGGAAAGTGTAACATAACATTCATATCAAAATAATGAGATAATCCCAGAACGCGAAACATTAGGTAATAACAAAAATTAAAGAACAAGAAATTACTAGAATAATGCTAAATTGTAAACCTTTGAGAGCCCTCAAATTCAATAATTGTCATGCAAGTGTCACCTCATTATATCACTTACTATAGTAAATTTACGTGATTTGATGTTGTTGGTGCATTTTATTATTAAAATAAATTAAAGTCATGACATTAGTAAAACATAAAGTGGAGAAAGTGGTGTCATTATTCTTGTAACTCACCACATTATCATTTTGAGTTAGTGGGTACAAATTGTGGTAAAGATGACCATTAATTCTTCTAACTCATATTGCCATTAGTTCTTGTAACTCTCATAGCTAGTATAGTGTATGCACTTTGCGCGTGTATACATGTTAGATTAAATAATTTTTTTAGAATATTCAATTAACAATTCGATGGGGGATTTTTAGTATATAATGAAAAATTTAAATATTTTTTTATGTAAAATAAAGTTCATTTAGTGTAAGATTGTGAGGTAGTTGACATACGCTTCAAATTTCTTAAGTTTGTTAATCAACACACACCATTATTTAGTTAGCTTAGAGATCAAGACCTATTGTGGGCAATGAAATTTTATTAAATTAAAATTCGTACGAAATTCAGATTATGTTAAATTCAAAATAGATTAGTCCCATAATATAGCGGATTAATTGTAATGCCCTGAAATCTGATTCCCGGGATGCCACGTGGTGCTCTGAACAACAAGTAGTCCTGAGCTAACCCTGGCTACCTTTTCTGAATCTAAACCTCAAAGTAGGGGAAAATATAAAAGAAAAATCATAATATATGCGGAAAACTATCTGAATCATACTAATCTCAAAAGTCTGAGAAAGCAAATATTGAAAATCTGAGTGCTAAAATAAAAATTTGATTGCTAAATCTGGTTGTCCAACAAGCCTCTACTATCTGAATTTAGAGAGTCACTAGGACAGGCCCCAGTTGACTCAACTGTCTGAAATAAAATGAGAAACATGTGCAAATAAACTAAAAGTGTGAATAACTAAGTCCCTGAACTATGAGGACTCACCGACTGCAGGAATGTAGAAGAGATGCTCGGAGATCACTCACGTTGCTAAGATTGATCACCTGAAACTACATTATGAGACAATGTAGCACATAGACATATATGTGGATCATTACTTTGAGGATGTACTAAGTATATGGAGGTGCATGTAATAAGTAAATAATATCATCACAGTTTATAAAATCATGCATGCTTAATATAAATGACTCACACAGGCTTGAGTAATCTGAATTCTAAAAATTATAATCATAACTGATAAAGACATATAACATAAATCTTGTGAGCCATTACATTTAGTTCTAAAGTCTGTAAAATAGCTTATCTTAGGGCTTAAAATCTTAAGACCATCACTTCCAAAACATGTGCTTTTATCTTAAATCTTTAAATCAATATACTGTTGAAGAGTGGGGGACATCTGTTAGGAGGTTCTTCAAACCGACATACACCATGTGAGCATCCGTAGAGTCTCACATCTAGCCCCCGTTAGGTAGGGTTGTTCTACCCTTGCCATCGGAATAGAACTTCCATCTTAAGTGATCACAATCTGAGTCATCTATGTAGAAATGGAAATAATCTGAATCCTACATTGACACGTAGTTCTGGGTATGAAATTGTAGTAACCTACCCATATTGGTGCTAAATACTACTCCCATTCTAGGCTCAAAAGCTTAAGAAATCAACTTCAAAACTACCACAAGGGTTTACAAGAAAATCAATTATGCTTTTCTTTCTTTAAATCTCAAGTGATCTGAAAAAAGTGGATTCTTTATCTTAGCTTAGGACCAAAGGTCAAATCTTTATCAATAATCTGAGAATAAACTTATCTGAGGGGTCTCATAGCACAAATAATCTCAAAGTAACAATCTTAAATTGCAGCTTAACGACCCATGCATCAATCTCATGTTAAAATATCTTAAAATTCATGCTTGATAATTTAAACACTCATAATTCATCATAAAATTTGGAAATTTCTGCATAATGCATATAAATATGAATGTAGTCATGTAATTCAACTTCTAAATCATGGAAAATCTCATAACCTTGTAAATAATGATAATGGGCATAAACCCTATCTTTAATTTCATGGGAAATCTAATAAATTTCAGTAAATTTGTAATTAAAATAAAGTTTTGGGCACAAGGATGAAAGAATTATCCTTATACAAAACCTCACATACCTTAAGTTGTGATATTTGATGGAAAACTTGAATCTTGGATCCCTATTGATGTTTTGGAGATGACTTCTTGGAGTTCTTGAATTGGGTATTCTCAATCTTATATTATCTTGGAGAATTGATGGAGGAAATTTTGGGTATCTTGGAGAGGAAGAATGAGCCTTAGGGTTTTATTTGAGAGAGAATGATGAATAAAGCATAAAGTACTCTCAAATATGATTAATCTTTTATTTTTGGACGGATTGGGGGTTGGGGATTTACCAAAATACCCTCTTTAAACTTTTATACGAAACTGGAAAACGTATATTTTCCTAATCTAGGTGGCCACCGCGATGCGTCACTATCGCGGTGGCTCACTGAAAATCGACAAATGGAAACTGGGCAGACTCCGCGATGCGGAGACATAGCAGTACCCCTTTGGAAGGCCATTTTGACACATGGTGCGACGTGGCATTATTGCACTGGACCTATGGAAATTGA
This sequence comes from Capsicum pubescens, assembly GCA_030864215.1. Taxonomy (NCBI): domain Eukaryota; kingdom Viridiplantae; phylum Streptophyta; class Magnoliopsida; order Solanales; family Solanaceae; genus Capsicum; species Capsicum pubescens. The sequence goes on along the minus strand of CM061543.1, from coordinate 82,109,347 downwards.
TAAATGGGAAATTTACCCTCTCCGCAATGCGCCAATATCTGGAGGGCCACTGGAATGGGAAAATTGGAAATTTACACTAATCCGCGACGCGCTAAGGGTCCAAAGAATGGTGTTTTACGGCTGAAACTTAAGATAGCCATAACTTCTTACTCAGTTATCAGATTTAGGTGAATCTTATATCGTTGGAAAGCTAATTCAATTTTCTACGCAATGGAAATTCTAAATCTAAGGAGTTCTACACGAAATAAATAGTATTCATTTTGGAAGCTATCCCTTAACATTATAGGGATGAATTTAAACTAGAAAAAAGTACGGGGTATTACAATATCTCCCTCTTGGTTACATTTGTCCTCAAATGTGGCTATAAGTTGAAATTTCTGAAGGATCTGAGAATATAAGATAGCATGCACAACAGAAATAAACTGAAAGCCTGAATCTAAATAATTCTGATCTTTTGAGTAATCTGTAAGTGCATGAACTTACACGAGGACAACTATATAGCTGAATATATGAGTAGAAAAGAACTGAATCAAGGAAGAGTATTACCTTCGGCTACATCTGAGTTTACGGAGAAAAGGTGAGGGTGCTTGGCACACATATCTTCTTCTGTTTCCCAAGTGGCACCCTCAATAGACTGATTCCGCCAAAGAACTTTGACCAAGGGAACTTCTTTGTTCCTTAGTCTATGGATCTGATAATCTAATATCTTGACTGGAATCTCATCATAAGAAAGACTGTTCTAAATATCTGAGCTTTCTAAAGGAACTACAACAGTGGAGTCATCGATACTCTTCTTAAGCATAAAGACATGGAATACAAAATGAACGGCTCACAAGTCTGCATGCAACTCAAGCTCATAAGCTACTCTCCCAGCACGACTCAGAATTCTGAAAGGGCCAACATACCGGGGACTGAGTTTCCCCTTCTTACCAAATCTCTTCACCTCTTTCATGGGTGAAATCTTTAGATACACTAAATCACCAACCTTAAACTTAAGGTCACTTCTTCTCACATCTGCATAGGATTTCTGATAAGTCTGGGCTATTTTCAATCTTTCTCTAATCAACTTAACTTTTTCCATAGCTTCAAACACTGCATCAGGCCCAATCAAAGCGGCCTTACCACCTTGAACCAACCTATGAGTGGCTTACATCTCCTCCCATAAATATCCTCAAACGGAGCCATCTGAATGCTAGAATGATAACTGTTATTATAAGCGAACTCAATCAATGGCAAATGCTCATCCTAACTACTTTTGAAATCAAGAGCAGATGCCCTCAACACATCTTCTAGAGTTTGGATGGTCCTCTTTTCTTGACCATCTGTCTAAGGGTGGAAAGCTTAACTAAGGTGGACTTAGGTACTAAGAACCCTCTGAAAAGCTCTCCAAAACTGGGAAGTAAATTGAGTACCCCTATCTGAGATAGACAAGGTAACCCTATGTAGTCTGACTAACTCTCTGATATACAACTTAGCATAATCCTTAGTTGTATAGGATGTATGAGCTGGAAAGAAATGCACTGACTTAGTCAATCTGTCTATAATAACCCAAATCAAATCATGATGACGACGCAAATGGGGTAAACTAGTCACAAAATCCATGTTTACCTCTTTCCATTTCCAAGTGGGGATACCAAACTCTTGCAATATACCACCAGGTCTTTGGTGTTCCACCTTAACCTGTTGACAAATTGCACACTTTGCTACAATTTTTTGCTATATCTTTCTTCATTCCACTCCACCAATAGATTTCCCGTAAGTAGCGGTACATTTTAATAGCTCCTGGATGAATAGAATAACACGCACCATATGCTTCAACCATAATTCTCTGTCTCAACTCATCAACACAAGGCACACACAATCTATTCTGATATCTTAACACACCATCTCCCCCTTGGGCAAAAATCTCTACCTTTTGGTCTTTAATAGACTCCTTCAGTTTGACCAAACTAGAATCCATATCTTGCTCCTTCTTCACTTCCGAAACTAGGGAAGATTCAGAACTACCTGAACCCAAACATTCCCTTCAATTGAATCAATCAACCTAACACCCAATCTAACCAAACAATGAACTTCTCGAGCTAACTCTTTCTTATCACTCTTCACATAAGCAACACTGACCATAGACAACCTACTAAGGGCATCTACCACTACATTGTCCTTGCCCGAATGATACAACACACTCATATCATAATTCTTCAACAACTCCAACCACCTTCTCTAACGATGATTCAACTCCCCCTGAGTAAACACCTACTGCAAGCTCTTGTGATTCATGAACACATCAACATGCACACCATACAGATAATGTCTCTATATTTTCCAAGCGAACACCACAACAGTTAATTCCATATCATGGGTTGGGTAATTCTTTTCATGAGGCTTCAACTGTCTAGAGGCATAGGCTATGACCTTACCTCTCTGTATCAACACACAACCCAAACCAGCTCTAGAGGCATCACAATAAACAATAAAGCCGTAGGTACTATCAGGTAATGCTAGAACTAGGGCTGAAGTGAGTCGAGTCTTCAACTCTTGAAAACTCTTCTCACAGGAATCTGACCACAGGAACTTAACTTTTTTTGGGGTCAATTTAGACATAGGAGATGTGATAGAGGATAAACCTTCAACAAAATGATGGTAATAACCAGCTAGACCTAAGAAACTCCTAATGTCTGATGGAGAGATAGGTCTAGGCCAATTTCTTATGGCTTCTGTCTTTTGAATATTGACTCTAATGCCATCGGCGGAGACAATATGACCGAGAAAGGCTACTGATCTTAGCCAAAATTCATACTTGCTGAATTTGGCGAGCAATTGATGGTCTCTAAGAGTTTGCAAGACAATCTTATGATGATCTACATGTCCATCCTCACTACGGGAGTACACAAGGATATCGTCTATGAATACTATGACAAACATGTCTAGATATTGTTTGAACACTCTGTTCATGAGGTCCATGAAAGCTGCAGGGGTATTGGTTAGCCCGAAAGACATGAGTAGAAACTCAAAATGACCATAACGGGTTCTAAAGACCGTCTTTGAAATGTCATATTCCCTTACTTTAAGCTGATGATAGAAGGATCTAAGGCCTATTTTTGAGAGATAGCTTGCACCTTGGAGTTGATCAAACAAGTCATCAATTCTAGGAAGGGGATATTTGTTCTTGACTGTGACCTTATTTAGCTAACGATAGTCAATGCCCATACGGAAAGAACCATCTTTTTTCGCACGAATAGGACGAGAGCGCCCCATAGAGAAACACTAGGCCTTATTAAGACTTTATCTAAAAGATCTTTAAGTTGCTCCTTCAAATCCTTAAGCTCTACGGGAGCCATATGGTAAGGAGGGATAAAAATAGGCTAAGTTTCTGGGAGAAGGTCAATACCAAATTCTATGTCTCTATCGGGAGGTACCCCTGGGAGATCTTTTAAAAAAAATCAGGAAACTCATTGACCACTCAGATGGACTGAAGTGTTGGAGTCTCAGAATTTGTGTCTTTGACTCGAACTAGATGATAAATGCAACCTTTGGATGTCAAATTTCTGGCCTTAAGGTAAGATATGAAATGACTCTTGGGAGACACTGAATTACCTAACCACTCAAAGACTGGCTCATCTGGGAACTGAAATTTCACCACACGAGTGTGACAGTCTATAGAAATATAACAAGAATGGAGCCAATCCATACCAAGGATAAGATCAAAGTCAACCATAACTAACTCTATTAGGTCTGCTAACATGACTTTATGAAGGACAATGATATGACACTTTTTATAAATATGTTTGGCAACAACTGACTCACCTACTGGAGTAGACACCAAGAAGGGTTCAGGGATTTTTTCTGAATTTATCTCAAAATTTACTGCAACTAATGGGGTCACATAAGAGAAACTTGACCCAGGGTCTAACAACATAAATATCTAAATGAAAGACATGAAGCGTACCAGTCACAACATCGGGTGAATCCTCCTGCTCCTGACGGGATGGCAAAGCATAAAAATGATTCTGGCACTGATTACCACCGATACTAGACGATGCGCCCTGAAGAGGAGCTGGTGCACTATTTTCCTGAGTCTGAGGATGAACATCTCTATTCCCCCGCCTAACATACGGGCACTCTTTGATTTCATGACCCGGCTGGCTACAACCATAACAACCTTTCTGACCCCACAAATATTCACCTTCATGATTCTTATCACACTTAGCACATAGGGGATGATTAGGTCTATTACTAACACTATTCTGAGACGTGGACATAGAAGGCTTACCCCACTGCTCATGCCTATTTCTGGGTGCAGGAGCACTGGATGAAGAAGGTGCAGACATAGATGAATGATTCTGAAACTCCGATGAATTTCCCCCTCTAGACCTATTCTGACCATAATCAAACAGCCCTATTCTAGCCCTCTTATTTGCTCTGTCTCTTTCCATCCTCTTTTCTACCTCAATCTGCTGAGCGTGCATCATCAATCTAGGAAGATCTATTTCTTCAATAAGCATAGCAGTCCTACACTCCTTAACTACTAACCCAGACACACCGGTCACAAACTTACTCATGCTTGACCTAGGGTGAGCTATCTGTTTAGGGGCATACTTAAACAACTGGTTGAACTTGAGGTAATACTCCTTCACAGTCATTGAGCCCTACCTCAGGCTCATGAACTCTTCTATATTATCTTCCCTCATCTCATGTGGGAAGAACTTGTCTAAGAACGCATCCTGAAATATCTGCCAAGTTATGGGAGCTGCATTCTCCCCTCTACTTTTCTTCCACATCACCACCTAATCATATGAAACATCCTTCAGCCTATAGGATGCCAATTCTACACTCTCTTCTTCAGAAATATGCATAATTCAGGTGATCTTCTTAACTTCAACTAGATACAACTGTGGGTCCTCACCTACATTTGACCCATAGAATTTTGGCAGATTCATCCTCATAAAATCCTGAATTCTGGCTGTGGCTATGTCCCCATCCTACTGAGGTGGGACTGTATCCTGACGGTTTCCCTAAACATTAGCTGTCTCAGCTTGGGCTAGCGCCTGAAAGGCAGCCCGAAACTCTGTATGTGACACATTCTTATTCAAAGGATCTTTGAGCTGAGGTGACTGGTTATTATTTCTATGGGCGTTAGCTCAACAAAGAGTTATTTTCTGTCACATGAACGAACAATTTAGAAGAAGATAGAGATAATAAATACATGATAGATCATAAAAGAAGAGATGATTTCCTAAAATGCTCCATAGCCTCTTGCTCAAAGATGTGGCAGGCTTCACACCGATGATCAAGACTCTATTTAACGTGGCTTGTATGACTCCCTAGGAGTCTTTAAACTTAGGCTCTGATACCAAGTTTGTAACTCCCCGAAATATTATCCTCGGGATGCCACACGGTGCTCCGAACTACAAGTAGTCCTGAGCTAACCCTGGCTGCCTTTTCTAAATATGAACCTCAAAATAGGGGAAAATATAAATAAAAAATCATAATATATGCGGAAAACTATCTAAATTATCTGGGTAGATCTGAATCATACTAATCTCAAAAGTCTGATAAAGCAAATGCTGAAAATCTGAGTGCTAAAATAAAAATTTGATTGCTAAATCTGGTAGTCCGACAAGCCTCCACTACCTGAATCTAGAGAGTCACTGGGACAGGCCCCAGCTGACTTAACTATCTAAAATAAAATGAGAAACATCTGCTAATAAACTGAAATTGTGAATAACTAAGTCCCCGAACTATGAGGACTCACCAACAGCAGAAATGTAGAAGAGATGCTCGGAGATCACTCACACTGCTGATATTGAGCACCTGGACCTACATTATGAGACAATGTAGCACATAGATATATATGTAGATCAGTACTTTGAGGATGTACTGAGTATATGGGGGTGCATGCAATAAGTAAATAATATCATCACAGTTTATAAAATCATGCATGCTAAATATAAATGACTCACACAGGATTGAGTAATCTGAATTTTAAAAATCATAATCATAATTGATAAGACATATAATGTAAATCTTGAGAGCCATTACACTTAGTTCTGAGGTCTGTAAAATAGCTTATCTTAGGGCTTAAAATCTTAAGATCATAACTTCCAAAACATATGCTTTTATTTAAATCTTTAAATCAATATACTGTTGAAGTGTGGGGGACATCTGTTAGGAGGTTCTTCCAACCGACATACACCATGTGAGCATCCATGGAGTCCCACGTTTGGCCCCCGTTAGGTAGGGTTGTTCTACCATTGCCATCAGAATAAAACTTCTATATTAAGTGATCACAATCTGAGTCATCCACGTAGAAGTGGGAATAATCTGAATCCTTCATTGGCACGTAGTCCTGGGGTATGAAACCGTAGTAACCTACCCATATTGATGCAAAATACTACTCTCATTTTATTCTCAAAATCTTAAGAAATCCACATCAAAACTAGCACAGGGGTTTACAAGAAAACCAATTATTCTTTTCTTTCTTTAAATCTCAAGTGATCTGAACAAAGTGGATTCTTTATCTTAGCTTAGGACCAAAGGTCAAATCTTTATTAATAATCTGAGAATAAACTTATCTGAGGGTGCTCATAGCACAAATAATCTCAAAATAACAATCTTAAATGGGGGATTAACGACCCATGCATCAATCTCATGTTAAAATATCTTAAAATTCATGCTTGATAATTTAAACACTCATAATTCATCATAAAATCTGGAAATTTTTGCATAATGCATAGAAATATGAATATAGTCATGTAATTCAACTTCTAAATCATGGGAAATCTCATAACCTTGCAAATAATGATAATGGGCATAAACCCTAACTTTAATTTCATGGGAAATCTCATAAATTACAGTAAATTTATAATTAAAATAAAGTTTTGGGCACAAGGATGAAAGAATTATCCTTGTCCAAAGCCCCACATACCTTAAGTTGTGATCTTTGATTGAAAACTTGAATCTTGGATCCCTGTTGATGTTTGGAGATGACTTCTTAGAGTTCTTGAATTGGGGATTCTCAATCATGTATTATCTTGGAGAATCGATGGAGGAAATTTTGGCTTTCTTGGAGAGGAAGTATGAGCATTAGGGTTTGGTTTGAGATAAAATGATGAATAAAGAAAAAAGTGCTCTCAAATATGATTAATCTTTTGTTTTTGGACGAATTGGGGGTTGGGGATTTACCAAAATACCCTCTTTAAACTTCTATACAAAACTGGAAAAAGTACATTTTCCCTATTTGGGTGGCTCACTGAAAATCGATGAATGGAAACTGGGCAGACTCCGCGACGTGGAGACATAGCGGTGCTCCTTTGGAATGCCATTTTTACACATGGCGCGATGCGTCATTATCGCGCTGGACCTCTGGAAGTTGATAAACATAAAATTGACCCTCTCCGCGAGGTGCCAATATCGTGGAGGGCCACTGAAATAGCACAATTGGAAATTTACACTGATCCGCGATGCACAAAGGGTCCAAACGACGGTGTTTTATGATAGGAACTTTAAATAGCCATAACTTCTTACTCAGTTATCAGATTTAGGCGAATCTTATATCATTGGGAAGCTAATTCAATTTCCTATGAAATAGAAACTCTAAATATAAGGAATTCTACACGAAATAAATAGTATTCATTTTGGAAGCTATCCATTAACTTTCTAGGGACAAATTTAAACTTGGAAAAAGTTCGGGGTATTATAGTTATATAATTAGATTAATCATTTAAGTCCAAACATGTATGGATTTAAATAAAGTCTAATCTTTAATGGGCTAGTCTATTAATTTGGTCTACAAATAATGAGTCCATTTTGCTAAGCCCAAAATATTATCAAATTCTAGAGGCCCAAATAAGCGCCACATGTCAAATGACGCAACATGCCAAGTTAAAGGGAGGAACCAATAGGACCATGCCACATGTCAAAATAATGCAGTGGGCCCAATGAAATCCAAGCCCATAGAAGGTGTCACGTCACTCAAATTTGATTTGTCAAAGAAAGTCCATTGTCATCATGACCTTTCCTTTTCCACAACTATAAATAGTGGTCTCATAATTCAGGAAAGGACCCCAAGAACTCGAACAAGAAGCAAGACAAAGCTCGTGGATCAAATGCCACAATTTCTCTTCAAAGCTTAAGCATTCAAATCAAGTTCGTCAAAATTCTAGATCAAGACCGCAATATTCAAGAACAAGCTAAAAAATCCTTGAATTCAAGAACAGGTCAAGATCTAGTCCCTCAAATCAACAAATCAAGTTCAAATTCAAGATCAAGCTTTAAGCCCTTGAATTTATATTTGAAAAGGCGAATCAGAGGATTCATAGAGATTGTAACACTCACATATTGAAATGAATAAATTAATTGTTGCAATATTTTTCTTGTCACTAATTATTATTTTCAGCCTCAAAAATTTTATTGTCCAACAAATTCTAGCATGCTCACTGGGACAATCTCTACCTCTCATATCAAATTTTCTAACTGCAAAGTTCACAACACTAAAATAACTTCCAAGAAGGTCTACTCTCAATCAATTGCTTCCAAGGATGCAGACTCAAAGTTCTCTGTTGAAGTAGAAAGAATCCTTGATGTTATTTTCGAAAGCTTAGGAGCTTTCACAAAGAGCAAGGCAGGCTTGCTAGGACAATAAACACATCTAGTGTCATCCGAACCAACTCCAATTTTTTTATATTTAAACCTAAAAATAAAGAAGTCCAATACAAGTGCTTCGAAAGGAGGAAGAAGTGTGGCAAAATCTCTTAAGAAGACTCTAGCTCTACTTGAGCATTCCGATTCTAAATACTCTGGAGTAAAGAGTGATGGTCGTTCAAGAAATTCATCATCTCCGATTACACCACATAAGTTGAGCACTTCAAAGATCAATTTGTGCGATAATATGTGCTATTCTCCAACATCTCCAATGATTATGTAAGAGATGGTAACTTATTCCTTATCTATGGAGGAGCAGCTTGCGAATCTGGCAAAGGCAATTGAGGGTCTGACCAAATATGTTCAGAATCAAGATGCTCGAATTGATAAGATAGTGGAAAGGGTGGAAGGTATGATATACGGAGAGTCTAGCCATGCACCTAAAAAATCTCCAAAGATTCATAAGATAGAAAATCCTGTGAAACAAACACCATCGACTAAAGAGGTGTAAGTTTCTTCTAAGGGAATGATCCCGATTGGGAAAATAAGGGAATTCATTGAAGGGACCCTCAAAAACAAGTATGATGTTGTCACCAAATCTTACCTTGCATATGACAATACCTACATTATGAGGATAGATAGACTCAAAATGCCTGCCGGCTATCAACCCCCCAAATTTCAATAATTTGAGGGCAAAGGGAACCCAAAACATCATATCACACACTTTGTTGAGACATGTAACAATGCTGGAACTTACAACGAATATCTTGTCAAACAATTTGTTCGTTCCCTAAAGGAAAATGCCTTTGATTGGATACGAACCTTGAGCCTAATTTCATCGATAGCTGGGAGCAATTGGAGCACGAGTTCCTAAATCGCTTTTATAGCACAAGGCGTATAATGAACATGGTAGAGATCACAAATACTCAGTAAAGAAAGGATGAACCTATCATTGAATTCATCAATCGATGGAGAAATACTAGCTTAAACTGCAAAGATAGGCTCAACAAAGCTTTTGCAATAGAAATATGCATCCAAGGAATGCACTGGGAGCTTTTCTACATCTTGCAAGGAATTAATCCTAAATTCTTTGAAGAGTTAGCTACACATGCTCATGATATGGAGTTGAGAATGTATTCTACTAGAAAGGGATCAACGTCTATCCATGACCCTCGAAGGTGAAAGGATAAGTAGGAACCCAAAAGATGGGGCAAGTTTGTCCCCAAAAATGACAATAAAGAGTCCATGAATATTGATGTGTCTCCTGTGAAGGTCACCATAAAGGTGATCAAGAAGCAAAGTGTGAATATGACTTCTGGAGCACGTTCGAATAAAAAAACTTTAAAGGAGATTCAAGAAAAGGAATATCCCTTCCTTGATTGTGATGTTGCTGAGATTTTCGATGAACTCCTTGAGCAAAAGCTCATCGGACTCCTAGAGATGAAGCATCCCAATGAATCTGTAAGGACCAATGACCCTAATTATTGCAAATATCATAGGCTCGTAAGTCACCCTCTGGAAAAGTGCTTTGTCTTTAAAGATAAAGTCATGTAACTGACAAAAGAGAAGAAGATCTTCTTCGACGATGAGACATCCAGTTCTTATCAAATCTCTATCAGTTTTGGCTCACTCAACCCAGTCCAAATATGTGTCGAAGAGCATAATGAGAAGATATAAGATCCTGATAGGTCTTCATTTGATGAAGGCGATAATGAAGGTTGGACTCTAGTGACCAGGTACAGACACAAGAAGATGAGATTGTGAAAGGAGTCATTCGAGCAACTAACCAGAAGTAGAATGGTGAAGAAACCAAGGAAACAAAATTTGGTTGAACTTCCAAAGAATACGAGGGTGGTGGAGCTTCATCACCAAAAACCACGATGTCCAGTAACTTTGGATGAATTCTTACCAAGTTGGTTTATTGCAAAGACTGCTCATGTCAACCTTGATGCATCTTGTTTTAATACTGCCAAAGAGGGGGCAAAGGGTGAAAAACCACCCGTAGAGGTTCCTCCATCTTCTTAAAAGCCTACGGAGCCACTTAGCCAAGAGGCACATATATGTGATACAAAAATCACATTTATAAATAGTTACCTTCTACTTGGAGAAACCCTCCATAATCGTCCCTTGTAAATGGTAGGTCAAGTTCTAGTAAAAAAGATAAATAGAATCTTAATTGATGAGGGATCTGGTGTTAACATCCAGCCTATCGTACAATGAAGGAACTGGAGCCAAAAGCCATATAATGATCCAAGGCTTCAACCAAGGGGTCCAAAGGGCCATGGGAGCTATCAAGTTGGGGATTTGTATGTATGATTTTCAATCAAATGCATTGTTGCATGTGATTGATGCCAAAATTTCATACAATATATTACTTGGTAGGCCTTGGGTACATCAGAACGAAATTATCTCATCCTACAACTATCAATGCTTGAAGTACCTTAAAGGCAGAGTAGAAAGAAAGATAGTTACTGATGAATTATCATTCACTAGAGTTGAGTCACACTTTGCCGATGTAAAATTCTACTTAAAGAATTATGTTATGAATGAGAAAAGGGTTGAAGATGTCACCAAGACCAAGTGTGGTAATATTGCATCTAAGAAGGTCGCAGTGACTGTCAAAAAAGTCGCCATCAAGAATCCCCTCATCACTTCGAATAAAAAAAGTGTTGCACATATGAAAAAGAAGGCAACTCTCGTTCTTCGATATGTACCAAAGGTAAAGAAAGAGAAAAATCACCCATCTGGTGCCCAAGCTACTATGCTAAAAGGGCTAACTTTACCTATCAGGAGGATTGACGCAATAAATCCATCCTCAAGACTACTTGGAGATTTTGTGGCTCAAAATATGCCACAAGATGTAACAATCCCTACGAAACGTACGAAGGATGGCTTCGACCCAAATGCATATAAGTTATTTGTAAAGGATGGATACAATCCTAATGAGCCATCAAGGTTGGCCAAACTTCCATCAGAGGGTACAACTAGGCAGGCACGTGAAGGACTAGGCTATATGAAGCCACCTCCAATTCGCATCTCCATAAGAAGGGCAGTCAGTAATTACATCACCATGGAAGAAGAATATACTGCTTCTAATAAAAGACACTCTGTGTTTGATCGACTTAGAGAATAAACCACAAGGACTTCTATGTTTTAAAGGTTGGGTCCTCTAAATAAGAAGAAAAATAACAAGTGTCGAAGAAATCATCAAAGTACAACAATGCACTCTTCGCCTAAGATCCAAAAGGATTCCCAAAGTTTGATTCCTTCTAGAATGAGGCAACAGATGGAACTGGTAGTTTTATGCAATGAGGTGCTAAAAGAAAAGGATCATACTGTGGTTTATACCAAGAAATGCAAGGAAGATGAAGAGAGTGTTGTCTTCTCATATCATGTTACGACCCAGAATGAGAAAGATATCTCGTCTCAAATGAAGGTTGATGAAGAGATATAAGATGTTTTCTGGTGTTATCATATATCCATCAATGAAGATGATCCACAAGAGGAGAAAGATGCTGGAGATGCTCTATTGTAACTTGAATAAGGATTAAAGGCCAGAATAGATCCTTTGAAGGAAGTTAATCTTGGAACCGATGAAGACCCAAGACCAACTTACCTGAGTGCATTTCTATAAGTGAAGGAGGAAATTGCTTATATGGACATACTCAAAGAATATATGGATGTCTTTTCTTGGATATATAAGTAAATGCCTGGCTTAGATCCAAAAGTAGCAGTCCATCAGTTGGCGATCAAGAATGGTGCTCGTCCTGTCAAGCAAACCCAAAGGCGCTTTAGGCCAGAGTTGGTTTCATTGATCAAAAATAAAGTTAACAAACTCATTGAATCTGGTTTTATTCATGAAGTCAAATATACCACATGGATTTCAAGTATTTTTCTGGTACAAAAGAAGAATGGTCAAATTCGATTTTGTGTCGACTTTCTGGATCTCAACAACGCCTGCCCTAAGGATGACTTTCCAATCCCCATACCAGAGTTGATGATTGATGCCACCACTGGTTATGAGGCAATTTCCTTTATGGATGGTTCATCCGGCTACAATCAAATCTTTATAGCACCAAAGGATGAAGAACTCACTGCATTCCGTATGCCCAAAGGTATTTATTGCTACAAAGTGATGCCTTTTGGTTTGAAGAACGCTGGTGCCACTTTTCAAAGGGCTATGCAAAACATTTTTTATGGCCTGCTTCATAAGAATGTTTAATGCTACGTGGATGATCTAGTGGTGAAGTCAAGAAAGAGACACGACCACTTAAAAGACCTATGAATGGTGTTCGAGTTACTTAGAAGATATCAACTTAAGATGAATCCATTGAAGCGTGCCTTTGGAGTTACTTTCGAAAAGTTTCTTGGCTTCATTGTGAGATACCGAGGAATTGAAATTGATCAAGACAAGGTCGATACAATTTTGAGGATGCCCGAGCCTCGAAACATTCATGAGTTAAAAAGCCTTCAAGGAAGGCTAGCATATTTAAGGAGGTTCATCTTAAACCTGGCTGGAAAATGTCAACCTAAAGTCTTCTCATGAAGAAGACACTCCCTTCGAATGGGACCAAACTTGTAGTAATGCCTTTGAGAGTATCAAATCATACTTAATAAAGCCATTAGTTCTTGCGGCACCCATACCTGGGAAACCATTGATACTCTACATCGTGGAACAAGAGAGGTCAGTTGGATCACTACTGGCTCAAGAAAATAGTAAAGAAAAATAAAACTCTCGTTACTATTTGAGAAGAATGATGATGCCAAATGAGCTAAAGTATTCTCCAATTGAAAAGTTATGTTTGGCATTGGCCTTCTCAATTCAAAAGATGAAACACTACTTTCAAGATCATGTTGTTCGTCTCATATCTAAGGCAAATCCCATCAAGTTTTTAATGTCGAAACCAGTACTTAGTGACCGACTTGCAAGATGGTACCTTCAATTTCAACAGTTTGAGATTGTATATGTTCCTCAAAGGGCCGTAAAGGGAAAAACATTGGCTGACTTCTTTGCAGACCACCCAATACCTGATGATTGAGAACTGAACGATAAACTTCCTGATGAATATGCAATGGTTATTGAAGCCAGAACACCGTGGAAGATGTACTTTGATGGTGCCGTACATCGAGATGGAGCTGGTGCCGGTGTGGTGTTCATCACTCCACAAGAAGAGGTCATCTTATACTCTTTTACCCTAACAAACTATTTCTCTAATAATGTCATTGAATATCAAGCGTTAATACTTGGACTTGAGATGGTATTCGACATGAAACAATTGTAATTATAAGTCTTTGATGACTCCCAATTGATGATCAAACAATTTTTTGGGAAGCTATGAAGTCAGAAAGTCTGAGCTACGACCATATCATGATTATACATAGAAATTGATGGGGAGGCTTGGAGAAGTAACCCTCCAACATGTTCCAAGGAGAGAAAATAAGCAAGTTGATGCCCTAGCTACTTTGGCCTCAACCCTGACCTTTCCAAATTAGACGTGAGTTACTATCTGCCAAGAATAGGTAGTACCACCATCAAATAAGGATGTAGAAAATAAGGTTGAATACCTTTTTGCCATGTCTGAAGCTATAAAAAAGGATTGGAAACAACGTATCATTGATTACTTATGTTATGGGATACTTCCAAAGGATCCATGGAGAAGGACTGACATTCATCATCGTGCACCTCGCTTCCTTTACTATAAAGACACGTTATACAGAAGATCGTTTAAAGGAATACTCTTGTGATGTCTGGGATAGGAAGAAGCAATTCAAGCTTTGTAAGAAGCACACTCAGGAGTTTGTGGATCGCATCAGTCTGGACTGAATCTCCATTTTCATATTAAAAGTATAGGATACTATTGGCTAATGATGGTGAAAGATTGCTTGGACTATGATAGAAGATGCAAAGCTTGTCAATTCCATGCGAATTTCATACATCAACCTTCTGAAGTACTACACCCAACTGTAGCATCTTAGCCATTCAATGCTTGGGGAATGGATATTGTTGGTCCACCACCAAAATCTTCTGGTGGACACTTATACATCTTGGCCACAATAGATTACTTCTCAAAATGGGCCGAAGTCATTTCTCTCAAAGAAGTAAAGAAGGAGAATGTTGCAAATTTCATCTGAGTGAATATTATCTACTGCTTTAGAATCCCTCAATATATAATAACCGACAGTGTCAAGCCATTTGATAACAAGTTGATGAATAAGATTTGTGATCTCTTTCGCTTCAAGCAGCACAAGTCTTCTATGTACCATGCTACTGCCAATTGTCTAGCTGAAGCATTTAATAAGACCTTATACAATAAATTGAAGAAAGTCATCACCAAATCCAAGCGAGATTGGCATGAACGAATGGAAGAAGATTTATGGGCATATATAACAACTTACCGCACACCAACGCAAGCAACCCCATATTCACTTGCTTTTGGAGTTGAAGCAGTCCTACCACTTGAGCGTCAAATACCTTCTTTGAGACTGGCTATTCAAGAAAGACTCACCGATGAAGAAAATGCTAAGTTGCGTCTTGCAGAGTTAGAAGCTCTTGATGAGAAAGGACTAGAGGCTCAGTAAAATCTTGAATGTTACCAAGCCCGTCTATCTCATTCTTTCAATAAAAGAGTTCGCTTGAGGTACTTCCAAGTGGAATATCAGGTCCTTGCAGTAAGAAGACCCATTATTACCTCTCGTAAATCTGGGGCAAATTTACTCCAAAATAGAATGGACCATATGTTGTACGTGAGGCATATTCAAATGGTTCTTATAAGCTTGTCGATGCAGATGAAGTGAAAATTGGCCCTATCAATGCCAAATTCTAGAAGAAGTACTATCCTTGAAGGAAGATGACACTCCTTAAGGCACAATTATAAACTGCATGTCCACTTCTGGCCAATAAGGGTATAAACTATGTATGGCTTTAAATGCCCTCTAGGTTGAAAATCTCGAAAGAGGTGGTCTACATAAATGTTAGAAAAAAATAAAAAAAACACTCCCCCGAAACTATGTTGTGACTTGATCCTCTTAACTGAAGTACGTAGGCGCTTGGAATTTCATTCTGAGTTCAGTTGCATGGGTGTTAAAAAAATACGTTCCTACAGTATCTACCATATGGATACCAAGTATGAAAATATTCTAATTAAATTTTGGACTCACTTCAAGTATTGGTGGATCAATAAGGGCAAACTCCAATGAAATATGAGCTTCATTCACATAAGATGAAGTCTCCAAAATCCTCAAAATCCTCAAATTTGGAAGTTGAACCACTCAAAACACCAAATTTAGGAGTGAAAGTTGACAAAATTTCCAAGTCTTTAAATCAAGGCCTCCAAAATTTTCATGCTTTAAGGTGGAAAAAATTTGTCCCTTTGCACCTTAAGCTGGCCTCTTACGGATTTATCCTTAAAAGGATATCAAATCTCCATGCCTTAAGGTGGACAAAATTTATCCCTTTATACCTTAAGCTGGCCTCTTACAGGTTTATTCTTAAAAGGATTCCAAAATTTTCATGCCTTAAGGTGGAAAAAATTTGTCCATTTGCACCTTAAGCTGGCCTCTTATGGGTTTATCCTTAAAAGGATCTCAAAATTTTCATTCATTAAGGTGGACAAAATTTGTCCCTTGCACCTTAAGCTGGCCTCTTATGGGTTTATCCTTAAAAATATTTCAAAATTTCCATGTCTTAAGGTAGACAAAATTTGTTCCTTTGCACCTTAAGCTGGCCTCTTACGGATTTATCCTAAAGAGGATCTCAAAATTTCCATACCTTAAGGTGGACAAAATTTGTCCCTTTGCACCTTAAGCTGGCCTCTCACGGGTTTATCATTAAAAGGATCTTAAAATTTTCATGCCTTAAGGAAGGCAAGATTTGTCCCTTTGCACCTTAAGTTAAATGGTTAAAGGTACCATACTTAAAGAAAACCACTGCATCTTCAAGCAAAATTGATCGGGTCTTGGGAGTGATGAAACCTCGCACCTTAAGCCGACGCCCACCGTCTTTAATCAAAATTGGTCGGGTCTTGAGGTGACAAAGCCTCGAACCTTAAGCCGACGGTCACCGTCTTCAAGAAAAATTGGTCGGGTTTTGAGGTAATAAAGGCAAATTAAACCCTCGCACCTTAAGCTGACGGCCACCATCTTCAAACAAAATTGGTCGGGTCTTGAGATGACAAAGGCAAAGTTAAACCCTTGCACCTTAAGCCGACGTCCACCATCTTCAATCAGTGGTTGCATATTGTTATTTTCTTTAACTCTAAAAGAATAAAAAAAATATAAGGAAATAAAGGAGAATGAGAGAGAAAAGAAGGAATGCTCACCTAAATATGCGAGTATCTCGATCGGCAAAGATGGATGAAATTACACCCTTGAGTTTGCTTTCCTACCAAAAGTTTTGTAATTATTAGAGTTTTCTTTTCAATGGAAAAGTACACTCACAATTTCAACGTTCCCACGCCTAGATATGATTTGTCTCGTGAAGCCACGCAAACCTGAAATTGAAAACGTATCAGCATCCAGATGCAACTTCAAAAAATTATCTTGGATAATTCTGAAGGTGTTAAATTATAAATTTTGGATATGTTATATATTTTCAAGTCTATTTTTGAAAAAATCAAGCGGTTCATGATTTCATCGCTCCTACTTTGAGATATGAAAGTTTTAGTAAAGACGTGCAGATCTAAAATTTTCAGCATGATAAAATTTAGGGCTAACTTTAAAAAATTATCAAGAATTATATTGAAGGCTTTTAATGCTGAATTTTGGATATATTGTATATCTTGATGTTTAGTTTCTATAATATCAAACGTTTCATAATTTTGATACTCCTACAATTAGATATGAATATTTTACTACTAACATGCTGTTCTGAAAAAAAGTGACGAAAATAAGAGAAAAGTAGGAGGGAAAGAAATTACCTCAATATTATTAATGACTTGGAAACTCCAAGATTGATACTGAAAAAGTGAGGAACCTACATCCTTTTATAGAGTTATAGGATGGTTATTTTCTTCTCCCATACTAATTCAAATTGGAGGTTGTTTCCTTCTCCCATACAAATTCAAATTGAGGGTTGTTTCCTTCTCCAATATAAATTCAAATTGAAAGAGTTTTATCCCTAATTAAGTAAGGTAAAAAGTTTTCTAAAATCTATTTGGAATGGGATGTCATGCCTCACCAACGGGTCTTACGTGTAGAAGATTCATGAAAAAAATAAGAGATTTTTTTAAAGGCGATATCAATATATAAAGTGCATGGTTCAGCTTTAAGGAAATCATTGAAGCACGTAGAAAGCATGTTTAAATAAATCATACTTCAAGTCTAGTCTAAAAAAGATTAAATATCTCGACAAGTCTTGAAGTAGGGGGAAATTTGTGAGCAACAAAATTTTATAAATTGAAATCCATACGAAATTCAGATTATGTTAAATTCAAAATAGATTAGTCCCAAATAAATATTGCGGATTAATATAATTAGATTAATCATTTAAGTCCAAACATGTATGGATTTAAATAAAGTTCAATCTTTATTGGGTTAGTTCATTAATTTGGGCTACAAATAATGAGCCCACTTTGCTAAGCCCAAGATATTGTCATATTCTAGAGGCCCAAATAAGCGTCACATGTCAAATGACGTGGCATGCCAAGTCAAGGGGAGGAGCCTATAGGACCATGCCACATGTCAAAATGATGCAGTAGGCCCAATGAAATCAAAGCCCATAAAAGGTGTCATGTTACTCAAATCTGATTGGTCAAAGGAAGTTCATCGTCATCATAACTCTTCCTTTTTCCACAACTATAAATAGGGGTCTCATAATTCAGAAAAGGACCCCAAGAACTCGAATCTCGAACAAAAAGCAAAAGAAAGCTCGTGGATCAAATGCCGCAATTTCTCTACAAAGCTCAAGCATTCAAATCAAGTTCATCAAGATTCAAAATCAAGACCACAATATTCAAGAACAAGTTAAAAAGCCCTTGAATTCAAGCACAAGTCAAGATCAAGTCCCTCAAATCAACAAATCAAGTTCAAATTCAAGATCAAGCTTTAATCCCTTGAATTTATATTTGAAAAGTCGAATCAGAGGATTCATAGTGATTGTAACACTCATATATTGAAATCAATAAATTGAATGTTGCAATATTTTTCTTGTCTCGAATTATTATTTTCAACCTCGAAAATTTTATAGTCCTACACCTATAATTTTATTGTATTAGAAATTCAATATCATTCATAACATAGGAATATATTTAAGTAAGCAAAGACTTTAACAATAATTTATCAAACACACACTCTCTACCTCGAAGATAGGTTAAGATGTGTACACTCTATTATCCTCAGATGTTGTTTGTTGGAGCTTGAACTGGATGATCTTCATAAAGAAAATTTAAAAGTGGGAAAAATTGGAGAGAAAATAAAATTCTCTTCTTCTTTTTTTGATATTTTCTTGCTCGTCTAAACAAACTCTTCATGCCACAAAGTTTTGGGAACTATAAGCGCATCAAACCAAATATCACAAGTTTTACTTCTAAAATTAAAGTTATCATTAAAGTCTAGACAAACATGAGAGAAATAGGGATGTACTATATCTGCCAAGGGAACCCAACCTGGAAAATGAAGTTTTAATGGTTAATTGATGCAAAGGTCACCGTTTTATTTTGAATGGGTAGGCCTTCCTTTGCTTCCACTTCTTCAATATATCAATATGATACTATAATCCCATCTCCTATGACGTAATCTATTATATAATGGATGATATCAGAAATTACAACAAAATAATATCATTGAACCTAATCTTTACATAAAAATTTCTCAAAATCTTATCGAACATTCATCTACCACCTTCAAACTATAATAAAATAATACGATAATTTAGATATCTAAACAATGCAATTAAATCTAACGTTTACACAAAAAATTATCAAACCTCGATCAAACGTTTATCTAGCACCTATGCTAAGCAGAATAAGCAAAAAAATAACAATTATAACAAAACAAAAACTATAATAATAGAGATATTAGAATAATATGATTAAACCTAACTTTTACACAAAAAAAAAATTTAGAGTTCGATCGAGCATTCAACTGCAACATAAAACCTGAACAGAATATAAATTACAACAAAATAATATAAACTATAATAATCAGGATATTAGAACAATATAATTAGATCTAATCATTATAAAAAAAAAAAATCCAACATCACATTAGCAACACTATAAAGTTAAGAACTTAGAGTAAATACAATGCAATTTAATAGATTGGTATTAGTAAGC
Source organism: Capsicum pubescens (assembly GCA_030864215.1). Classification (NCBI taxonomy): domain Eukaryota; kingdom Viridiplantae; phylum Streptophyta; class Magnoliopsida; order Solanales; family Solanaceae; genus Capsicum; species Capsicum pubescens. The sequence continues at coordinate 82,089,437 of CM061543.1, read as the reverse complement.
AAATTACATTTTATTACCAAGAGGAAAGCAAACTACACCCAAAGCAAAATCCAACATCACATTAGCATTAATTTACTGAACGTCAAATAATCCTAATTTAAAACGAAAACCTAGAGTACATATTTATTTTACAAATAAATTAGAAACTCAATATCTATCATATCTCTAAATCAAAAAATATACATATCAGACTATAAAATATTAAGTTAAAGTGTAAAAAAAGAATTTACTTAAGAAGAAAATATAAGGATGCAAAACTCAAATCATATGTTATATGTCGATAATTTCATTGGATAATTTAAATATTATGATTGCGTATAATAGGCCTTTGTGGCCGGGTCTTTCCCCGATTCTAAAGTTGAGACTCTAATTGTATTTATCTAATTAGTATCTGCTAGGTGATTGTAGAAAAATTAACATATGTAAATCTCATAACACAATCAAAGTATAAAAATGTAAACAAAATATATATGCACATCGCGAACCAAAAGTAAATATATTAAAATAAAACAATTTAACAACCAAGAAGAGAAAATTTACTATAATACTATCTTCAAGTATTGTCAACGACTTGACTAATTATGGGATTTAGTAAAAAGACAATTTTGTCTAAAGCAGATACATTTAATGAAAGACAAAAAAGTTCGAATCACTTTTCTAAAGGTCTTCACACTTTTAATATATTATAGATTATAGATTATAGATATAGATAAATTAAGTGTAGTAATATAAACATTAGTATTATTTTAAATAGTTTGAACCACTGGTATGATTCAGACGAAACTTGTCATTAATTTGTTTAATGTGTATACGATACACGATACATCATATAGCATCTCACTAAGGCAGAAAGCAGCCCCTTAATATGTAATGATCCTGCAAATTCATTTTATAAACTTATCCTGTTTTAACCCACCTTGTATTTTTAAACATTATTTTTTTTAGTAATGGACCAAACTGATATATTCTATAACTCTTGAGATCTATGTATAAGAATAAATTTTAATAGGAAGGGTTTACCAAATTTATTAAAAATAAGGTTAGATATCTTGAGAGATGGGATACAGAAGTTAGCTTAGGATTTCTCTCATCAGCATAGAAGGAAAAGAAGAAAAAAAGGCGACGGATTCAGGTTAGATAAGAAAATTTTTGTAAAGAAATTATTTCTGCAACTTTGTTCATAATAATAATTAAGAGTAACGTTATAGTGTAATGATTTGGCCAAAATGGATTGCTTCTTTTGGTCCTTATTAGCAGTTATAGGAAACAGTGATGCAATGGTTGAATTTGATGGATTGTTTTTCTTTGAAATTTTAAGACAAAACAAATAATTAGGTTGTGATGAATCATTGGCACTGCGGAAGAGATTGTTGGTGTTTAAAGTGTTAATTGGTCAATGATTGCAACTGCCAATGGGATCGTCCGTCAGTGGCATGATATTACTGCCAATGTTTCTTGATTAACATTTAGTTAGTGGAAATTTAATATATTAATTACGTTTGGGTAATTATGAGCCAACCATTGGCATCTTACATAAAGATGAAAAATGTCATGTTTTTATGTAGATCCTAGGTTACAGTTTACTACATATTTATTTATTTATTCGTAATCTGCTCCATAATCTAGAATTAGTGAAATTGATGTTTAGATTTAGAACTTTTAGAGTAAGAATTTATAACTGAGTGTCTTTAGATTCGTACTTTTATGTAGATTATATATTTGAACAGATTTTGACCGTACAGAGACTTTACGAAAGGGGACATTTGTAATTGACGTTTGGCTTCGGTTTGAGGCAAGTTGAGACTTTCCTTACACTCTTTTTCAAAGTGCTTATTTGAATATTTGTTAGTTATGTGTAATGGGAGCAATGGGAATTAGAGGTCCCGTATAGGTGATTGTGACGAGCATCTATGCGGATACCGGTGTTGTTTGAGGGGATAAAATACGTTAATTATATGTTTGAACTGTTTTGAGAATACTCTTGATAAGTTGAGTTGACTTTAAAATTGATGTCTGATCTAACTTGAGACACGAACTGCTTTGCTCGACTTTATTGTTGATTTGGGATCGTAGTTGCACGCCTGCACATCATGCATTGCATTTCATATGGGATCGGAGTTCACGCCTGCACAGTATTATATATATTTATTGGGATCAGACTGCATGCCTGCACAGTATTATATATATTTATTAGGATCGGAGTGCACTCCTGCACAGTATTATATATATTTATTGCGATCAGAGTGCACACCTGCATAATATATATATATATATATATATATATATATATATTGGGATCGAAGAGCAAACCTGCACAGTATATTTATTGGGATCGAAGTGCACGCCTGCACAATATATTGATTGGGATCGAAGTACGCGCCTGCACAGTACATGGGCCTTGTGAGTCCCCCATGGGTCCTGGCCTTGAAGCCATTGCTCGGTAGGTGTGTACACAGCATATGCATTGCATCGCATTGCATGGATTTGTTTGGTTCAGATTGATTAAAGTGGATTTGTTGACCTTGTACTTACTGTATATGTGTTATTAATTTCACTTGATTGAGAATTTCTTGGATTGTGTATGATATCTTTATGACTGTTAAACTTGACTATTAAATTGGATTTTGATGGTTTTCCTGAGTGCAGGTTGCATGTTTGTTTTTAGATGATTTACGTGGTGTCACTCGTCACCACTTTGAATTAGGGTCAGTCGACGATGCTTGCTGAGCACACGTGATTCCGTACTTACTCTTGCTTTTTATGCACCCTACGTGCAGGTACAGATCCGACGACCTTCGGATATTGATTTATGTAGTTCCTTCTTTGCTAGCATTATTGGAGATTCGAGGTAGCTGCTACTGACTTTAGAGACTACTGAGATCTCCTTCAGCCTTATTCTTATGCATTTTCCGTATTTTGAAAGACTCAAACTTTCTTTTGATTCTGTATTTAGTGTCTTTTATTAGTGTCTTCCAGACCTAAGATTATGTATTATTTGATTTTACTAGCCTGTTAATCTATTTATGAGATTGTTCGGGATTGGTTATGTTCTTATTTTTCTTCCGCTTCTATGAGTTTGAGATGGTCTTGGATTTGAGTATTTGGCTTACCTATCACAGGGGATGGAATAGGTGTCATTACGGTCCCAAATTTGGGCCATAACATAATATTATGCTAAAGAATTAAGCGTGAATATATTTAGTGGGAGTGATAAATAAAATAGATATATGTTAAAGAGCTTAATTTTTTTAACACACATTATATAAGCTATATATCCTGGAGAATACTATCCTTCTTATATTTTAACTCAAGTTTGCATGTATATTGACCAGTTGTAATGCATATAATTGCTATTATAAAGAAGAGTTTGAAAATTCAATAAGCATATAACTAATGGCCACTAATTTTTAAGAACATGAAATGTTACCAGAAAGAATGTTCAAAACTTTGAAAATCTAACAAAATAATAATCAATAATTTCAAATTTTTTTAAGTGCATGCCTTTGTTATCATAAAGAAGATGCAGAAGTTGAAAATTAAAAAATAATTTTTTTTTATTTTTTGAAGTGCTTGTCTTTCTTAGTGTCTTATTTTTTTCTTTTAATTTACTAAAATAATGAAAGTATTAGAAATTTTCAATTAGATGTGAAAAGAGAAAGTCGTTAATTCATTGTCATTGAAGAGTATGATAAGATGAATAAAATCTCCCAACTCTTCACCTAAGGTCTCAAATTTGAGTCATAAGAATTGAGAAAACTTCAATAAGAAATGTTTTCTCTATCAAAAATCCTACACAATGCAATCCTTTATTTTTCATTTCAGTGTAAGATGGGAAATAAAATATATGAACTCAAAATTATTACAATTCAATCAAACTTATATAGCCAAAACTCCAACAAGTTAGCCCTTTATTCACCCCCAAAGAATTAAAAGCGCTACATGACTAATCTAGGATTTATATAACCCCAACTATGCAAAACAAACATGAAGGAGTGTCTAAGTGACAAAACCAATCAAAAAATGATCTATTTCACTTTCAGAAAATCAAATAGTCTTCCAACAATAAAGAATAAAATTTTGAGTCAAGAACTTATACAAAGCTGACAATCTATTAAAAGCCCTCTTAGAGCTTCCAACACTTAAACCAAATACAAATAATTTGGACAAGACATTTTCATACTCAAAGATAAGACAAGACACACACAACTGATGTCATGAACATTCCTCAGTTCATTTATTTGCCGCATCTTTCTTTAACATATGCAGAATAAATTCGCAAATAACCGTTGACTAGGCTATGAACCTGCTGATGTAATTCAATCTTCCTAAGAAACTCATGACTTCCTTCTTTATCTTCGGAGGAGGCAGTTCTTGGATCGCCTTAATTTTTAAGGGATCGAGCTCAGTATCCCTTCTACTAATTATGAAACCTGCTACCTTCCCGGTTGGTACCCCAAAAGCGCACTTGGCATGATTCAACTTCAAATTGTATTTTTGCAACCGATCATAGAACTTTTCCAAAAGGATCAAGTAGTTCAAACTCTTATGGGATTTAATGATCACATAGGCCACGTACACTTCAGTCTTCTTATGGATCGTATCATAAAATATGGTTGTCATGACTCTCATATACGTAGCATCGGCATTCTTAAGATCACAGGGCATCACCCTACGTGATAAACACCCCAAGTGTAATGAAAGTCATTTTCTCTGCATATTCTTCATCATTTAATATTTGATGATACCCGGCAAAGCAATCCACGAATGACTGTATTTTACGCATTTCATATGGGATCGGAGTGCATGCCTGCACAGTATTATATATATTTATTGGGATTAGAGTGCATGCCTGTACAGTATTATATATATTTATTGGGATAGAAATGCACACCTGCACAGTATTATATATATTTATTGGGATCGGAGTGTATACCTGCACAATATATATATATATATATATATATATATATATAGGGTGCACGCCAGCAAAGTATATCTATAGAGATCGGAGTGCACACCTACACAATATATTGATTGGGATCGGAGTGCACGCCTGCACAGTACATGAACCTTGTGAGTCCCCCATGGGTCCTGACCTTGAAGCCATTGCGCGGTAGGTGTGTACACATATGCATTGCATTGCATTGCATCTCATTACATAGATTCATATGGTTCAGATTGGTTAAAGTGGATTTGTTGACCTTGTACTTACTGTATATGTTTTATTTATTTCACTTGATTGAGAATTTCTTGGATTGTGTATAATATCCTTATGACTATTAAACTTGACTATTAAGTTGGATTAGGATGGTTTTTCCTGAGTGCAGGTTGAATGTTTATTTTTAGATGATTTACGTGGTGTCACTCGTCACTACTTTGAATTAGGGTTGGTCGATGATGTTTGCTGAGTACACATGGTTCTGTACTTACTCTTACTTTTTTAACACCCTACGTGCAGGTACAGATCCAACGACCTCTAGATATTGATTACTGTGGTTTCTTCTTTGCTAGCATTATTGGAGAATCGAGGTAGCTGCTACTGACTTTAAAGACTACTGAAATCTCCTTCAGCCTTGTTCTTATGCATTTTTCGCATTTTGAAAGACTCAAACTTTCTTTTGATTCTGTATTTAGTGGCTTGTATTAGTGACTTCCAGACCAGAGATTATTTATTATTTGATTCTACTAGCCTGTAAATCTATTTATGAGATTATTCGGGATTGGTTATGTTCTTATTTTTCTTCCGCTTCTATAAATTTGAGATATCATTTTTAGATTTGGGTATTTGACTTACCTATCACGGAGGATGAAATAGATACCATCATAGTCCCGAATTTGGGTCGTGACATAATATTATGCTAAAGAATTAAGCATGAATACATTTAGTGGGAGTGATAAATAAAATAGATATATATTAAAAAGCTCAAATTTTTTAACACACATTTTATATGCTATATATCCTGAAAAAATACTATCCGTCTTATATTTTAACTCAAGTTTGCATGTATATTGACTAGTAGTAATGCATATAATTGCTATTATAAAGAAGAGTTTGAAAATTCAATAAGCATATAACTAATGGCTACTAATTTTTTAGAAGAACATGAAATGTTATCACAAAGAATGTTCAAAACTTTGAAAATCTAACAAAATAATAAGCAATAATTACAAATTTTTTAAAGTGCATGCCTTTGTTATCACAACGAAGATGCAAAAGTTGAAAATTAAATAATAATTTTTTTTAATTTTTTGAAGTGCTTGTCTTTCTTAGTGCTTTTTTTTCTTTTAATTTACTACAATAATGAAAGTATTAAAAATTTCCAATTAGATGTGAAAAGAGAAGGTCGTTAATACATTGTCATTGAAGAGTATGATAAGATGAATAAAATTTCCCAAGTCTTCACATAAGGTATCAAATTCGTGTCTTCAAAATTGAGAAAAGTTCAATAAGAAATGTTTTCTCTATCAAAAATCCTACACAATGCAATCCTTTATTTTTCATTTCAATGTAAGATGGAAAATAAAACATATGAACTCAAAATTATTACAATTCAATCAAACTTATATAGCCAAAACTCCAACAAGATAGCCATTTATTCACCCCCAAAGAATTAAAAGCACTGCATGACTAATCTAGGATTTATAGAACCCCAACTATGCAAAACAAACATGAAGGAGTGTCTAAGTGACAAAACCAATCAAAAACTAATCTATTTCACTTTCAGAAAATCAAATAGTCTTCCAACAATAAAGAATAAAATTTTGAATCAAGAACTTATACAAAGCTGACAATTTGTTAAAAGCCCTCTTAGAGCTTCCAACACTTAAACCAATTACAAATAATTTGGACAAGACATTTTCATACTCAAAGATAAGACAAGACACACACAACTGATGTCATGAAACACGTGTTCAATTGTTCGTACCTCTTTTTTAAGAAACACAACATTTTAGACATAAATAAAAGTAAATTAATGTAGCCATATTTCATATTGATTAAGAAATTTAGCACTTACATTATTTATTTATATTCATAGAGGTGCAAATTCACCTTCACTTGCACGACTCTGAAGTTAGTCTTGGAGGCTAAATGACATGTTGATTCATTGAGTCTTTTTTTAGTATCATTTCATATTTATATTCACTAGTTTAGGATACACACTTCGTGCATGTATTCATGTTAGAGTATATAATTTTTTTTAAAACAACTCTATCAACATTTTGATTTGGGGTTTAACTATAATAGACCATTCAAACAATTTCATATTAAATAAAATTCATTTAATGCAAAGTGATGGACATATTCTCTAAATTCCTTAAGTTTGTCAATTAATATCTTATGTTAGTTTATGATCTTGTTTGTTGACATGAGTAGTTGTAATAATGCCACAGACTAAACAATACACATACTATTATAAAACAATAAAGAATAAGAAAAAGAGTAGAGAGAATAGAGAGAGTGATTCTTATTTCTTCTCTTGGGGGATGATTTACAATGAAGGAAGCCCTTCTATTTACAGGGGGAATTTGCCCCTAGTTTCACACTAAAAGACAAATACATCAAATTCTGATAGACATCAAATAGATCTTGATAGATCTTGATAGACATTCATTATAATTGATATATATCATAACACTCCCCCTTGAATGTCTAACAATACGCATATAGGCTGCCTCATTAAAAACCTTACAAGAAAAACCCAGTGGGACAAAACCTCATAAGGAAAAAAGAGTACAACACGTATTAACTCCCCCTAATAAGAACATCCTTGAATCTTTGCATTCCGATCTTGTGCACTATCTGTAGAGGCGGATCCAAAATTTCAAATTTGTGGATTCCCAAAAAAATAAATAAGGCTAAAAAAAATTAAATAAAAAAATTTAACCTCCACAGAGGTCCAAACTCATGACCAAGAGCAACACGGCATGCATCTCAAGTATTCCCTCTTACCACTAAACTATCCTATTATTTTTTTATGGGTTCCTACCTGTTAATATTTAAACCCATTGATAATTTTTCTAATATAATTATAAGTCTTATGGTAGCGGGTAGGGGTTCCCGGGAACCCCCACCGGATACTGTAGATTCGCCCCTGACCATCTCCTTGAAAGTTGTAGTTGGAAGAGACTTGGTGAATAAATCAGCCACATTGTGACTTGAACGAATCTATTGTACATCAATATCACCATTCTTTTAGAGATCATGTGTATAGAATAGCTTTGGCGAAATGTGTTTCGTTCTATCTCCTTTTATGAATCCACCTTTTAGTTGTGCTATGCATACTGCATTATCTTCATATAAAATTGTGGATACTTTGTCACATTTCAAGCCACATTTTTCTCGAATGAGATGTATTATGGACCTCAACCACACACACTCTCGGCTTGCTTCATGAATATCTATAATCTCAGCATGATTCGATGAAGTGGCTACGATAAATTGCTTTGTTGATATCTAAGATATGGAAGTACCCCCACATATGAATACATATCCTATTTGAGACTGAGCTTTATGCGGTTCAGATAAGTACCCAGCATCATCATAACCAATAAGATCAGAACTGCAATCTTTAGAATAAAATAAGCTCATATCTGTAGTCCCCTTTAGATACCGTAATATGTATTTGATCCCATTCCAATGTCTCCTACTAGGAGAAGAACTATACCTTTCTATCAAATTTACTGAAAATGCAATTCAGGCCTTGTAGTATTTGCAAGATACATTAGTGCACCAATTGCTCTAAGATATGGTATTTCAGGACCAAGGAATTCCTCATTCTTTTCTTGAGATCGAAATGGATCCTTATTCACATCAAGTGATCAAACAACCATCGGAGGACTTAATGGATATATAGAATCATTTCAACACCTTTTCTGTGTAGGCAGATTGATGGACAAAGGTACCGCTTGTCAAATGCTAAATTTGCAAACCAAGGCATAACTTTGTCTTTTCAAGATCTTTTATTTCAAATTCTTTCTTTAGGTAATCAATTTCCTTTTGAAGCTCTATTGTCATTCCAATAAGGCTTATGTCATCGACATAGACAGGAAGTATAACAAACTCCGATGTTGTTTTCTTTATGAAAACACATGGGTAAATTTCATTATTCGTATAACCTTCTTTAGATAAATATTCACTAAGACAGTTATACCACATGCGTCCAGATTTCTTTAAACCATACAATGATCTTTGCAATCTAATGGAATACATTTCCCGAGGCTTTGAACTATATGCTTTCAGTATTTTAAATTCTTCGAGAATTTTCATGTATATCTCATTATCAAGTGATCCATATAGATAGGTTGTTACTACATCCATCAAATATATTTCAAGTCTCTTATGGAGAGTGAAACTAATAAGATAACACAATGTTATTGCATCCATAACTGGTGAATATGTCTCATCATAATCGACACCAGGTTGTTGTGAAAATCCTTGTGTAACAAGGCATGATTTATACCTTTGTATTTCATTTTTCTCATTTCTTTTTCGCACAAAGACCCATTTATAGCCAGCAAGCTTAACACCATTAGGTGTTTGAGTTATAGGTCCAAAAACTTCACGTTTGACAAGTGAATTCAATTCAGATTGAATTACTTATTGTCGTTTTAGCCAGTCATTTCTTTGTTGACATTCTGTGATAGATCGAGGTTCAAGATCCTCTCTATCTTGCATGATTTTCATTACAACATTGTATGCAAATACATGATCCTCTACTCTTTCAGATCGATTCAAATTAGTTTCAACATCACTTGAACTTATGGATAGTTCCTCATTTTCTTGAGTCTCAAGCTTATTGATTCCTTCAGGAATATCAACATTGCTCAAATCTTGAGCTTTCATATGAGGATCTTTCGTAGTGTCATCTTGACCATTTGTTTTTCTTTTTCTAGGATTTTGATTCTTAGAACCTAATGGTCTTCTATGCTTCAAGCGTGCTTTAGATTCATTAGCTATGACACTAGTGGATGGTCCTTTAGAGACATCAATTCAAATTGGGACATTCTCTGCAGGAATATGTGATTTAGTGATCCTTTTCAAATCTGAAAATGCGCCCAACATTTGATTTGCAATTCTCTGCAGATGAATAATATTTTGTACTTCCTGCTCACAAATAGAAACACGTGGATCAAGATGAGATAGTGATGAATTTTTTTGCAAAATTTCTCTTTTGATGTCACTATTTTCTCTTCCTAATTTTGGAAAAACTATCTCATCAAACCGACAATCTACAAATTGAGCGGTGAACATATCTCTCGTTAATGGTTTAAGACAGCGAATAATGGAGGGTGATTCAAACCCAACATAAATTCCTAACCTTTTTTGGGGGCCCATCTTGGTGCAGTTTTGTGGTACTATAGGCACATATACACCGCACGCAAAAATTCTCAAATAAGATATACTAGGCTCTTGACCCAAAATCAATTGCAACGAAGAAAATTTATGATAATTTATCGGTCTAAGACGAACAAGTGTTGCAGCATGCAAAATTGCATGACCCCAAATAGAAGTGGGCAACTTAGTTTTCATAAGAAATATTCTTGCTATCAACTGCAGACGTTTAATTAATAACTCAGCAAGGCCATTTTGAGTGTGAACATGGGGTACAGTATGTTCCACTCTTATCCCAATCGATAAGCAATAGTCATTAAATTCTTGGGATGAAAACTCTGCAGCATTATCAAGGCGAATAGACTTAATTTGATTATCGAGAAATTGTGCCCGTAATTGTATTATTTGTGCCAATAATTTTGCAAATGCTAAGTTGTGAGATGACAAAAGGCATACATGATCATCTAGAAGAAGTATCTATTGGGACCATGAAGTATCTAAATGACCCACTAGGTAGGTGAATGGGTCCACAAATATCTCCATGTATGTGTTCCAAGAACGCGGGGGACTCAATCCCAACTTTTATTGGTGATGGCCTCACAATCAGCTTGCCTTGATAACAAGCATTGCATGAAAATTCACCATTTGAAAGAACCTTCAAGTTCTTTAATGGATGCCCATTTGAATTTTCTATGATTTGTCTCATCATTATTGATCCTGGGTGTCCCAAACGATCATGCCAAAGTACGAAAGTATTGGAATCAGTAAACTTTTGGTTTTCTATAGAATGCGCCTCAATTGCACAAATCTTTGTCCAATACAGGCCAGAAGATAAAGCAGGGAACTTTTCAATAACACATGTCTGCCCAGAGACATTCTTGGTGATACCAAGATATTCAAGATTCATCTCATCAATTATCTTGATATGATAACCATTTTCACGGATATCTTTAAAACTCATCAAGTTTCTCAGAGACTTAGGAGAAAACATGGCATTATTTATGATGAGTTTAGTTCCCTAAGACAAGATTATAATGGCTTTTCCAAAGCCTTCAATCAAATTAGCACTATCAGAAATTGTGGTGACATTAATCTTGCCCATGTTTAGATAGGAAAAATATTTCTCGTCTTTGAATATCGTATGTGTAGTGCCAGAATCAATCAAACAAATATCTTCATAATTGGACAACTTACTTTAAAAATTATCCATATCTTCAAATAAAAAAAATATACACAAAATAAAATATATATTAAATTTTTGTACAAAGTGAAAGCTTATACTATAAAATATTGTTAATCCGACATTACTAAGCAATTAAAAAAAATATGTCCAAAAACTATTGAATCAATATAATATTTGATAAGGAATCTAATACGTAATATATTATTTATAATTACTAGTACGGAACAGTATCATGCAATACATACAATAATAATATAATATTATTATATTATATTTTATCCAGTACATTAATATGCAAATATAATATTATTATATTATATTTTCTAAACACATATGAATAAGTAATGACTATATGTGAATATTATATTAAAAATATTAACATGCAAAACTAATATTAATATTAACATGCAAAACTAAAAATATTAACATGCAAAATATTAATATGAAATAATGAACACAACAGAAGTTCGTGCAAATTACATGTATGGTCGTCGTCTTTTTTCTTTTTTTTTATTTAATAATGACGAAATTGAAATTTCATTCACTTCAATAATAAATTACAATAATATAATTGAACTAATCAATACGAATTAAAAACCAATACTCATGCAAACAACTACTTTTAAATGATTTTTATTCTCTAACTCTTATCAACAATAAATAAAATTTAAAAGCATTCATTCTTCCATGTTTACGGAACCATCACCAATCAAGTGATCAATCTTTCCTTCAGGGTGCTCGTAAAAGTCTGCTACATCCAAGCATGTGATGTCAACATTATTTTCAGAGAGAAAGTTAGCCTCGGAATTTCTCTTTTTCTTCTTTAGTGATGCTTGATAAAGGTTCACTAAGTGCTTGAGAGAACGACAGTCACGTGAATAGTGTCCTTTTCCACCATATCGAAAATAAGTAATTGTTTCACGTTTCTCATCTTGTTTTTTGTTAGATGAATGATTAACACCCGTAACAGGGTTTCTTTCTTGGTCATCACGACCACGTCCACGACTAGGGTCTTGACCTTTTTCATGCCTAGCATGGTGATCATGCACATCATTAACCTCAAGGAATGGTGCAGATCCAGTTGGTCGGTTCTCGTGATTTTTCATCAACAAATCATTATTTTGTTCAGCCACAAGAAGATGAGACCTCAGTTCAATATACTTCTTGAAACTTTTTTCTCGATATTGCTTCTGTAATAGCACATTCAAGGCATGAAAAGTGGAGAGTGTATTTTCCATCATATCATCATCATTGACCATCTCTCCACATAGTTTCAATTGAGAAAAAATTTTGAACATGACAGAATTGTATTCATGAACAGACTTGTAGTCTTGAAATCTTAGATACATCCACTCATATCGTTCTTTCGGGAGGATGACCATATTTAAGTGGTCAAACCTTTCTTTTAGGCTATTCCACAATATGAGTGGATCCTTAGTAGTAAGGTACTCAATTTTCAAAACTTCATCAAGATGATGACGCAAGAAAATCATAGCCTTAGCACGATTTTGACTAGATGTTGTATTTTCATTCTTTATGGCATCTCCAAGACCCATAGAGAAATATAGTTCTTGACCAAACTTTTAAGGACAACGAGCTCACATTTTGTAAGATTGTTAGCCATAAAAAAAGGAAAAAAATAATAATACCTTAGCCTTAGCCTTCAAATTTGAGACAGTGGAGTCTCGTGCTGATAACGTGTTATAAAAAAATAAAGAACAAGAAGAAGAGTAGAGAGAATAGAGAGAGTGATTCTTATTTCTTCTCTTGAGTTATGATTTACAATGAAGGAAGCTCTTCTATTTATAGGGAGAATTTGCCCCTAGTTTCACACTAAAAGACAAATACATCAAATGTTGATATACATCAAATAGATCTTGATAGACATTCACTATAATTGATATATATCATAACACATACTATTTTGTTGATGAAAATAATTTTCTTGATTAATTGTTAGCACAGAATCACAAAATATTGAGCCATGTGGAGTCTAAAAAGTTCTTACACATAGGGATATATGGTTATGCAACTATACTCCTAATAACTCTTGTTTTGTCTCATTTTTTATGATTATTAACGTTAATCAGTGAAAGTATAACTTCACGAATTCTAACAGACCTTACATTTTCGAAGATAGATATTGGACTTGTCTAGCTCCATTTGGTCATAAAAATTATAATTTTTCGGAGCTGAAGTTGGAGTTGGAGTTGTGTTTGACCATGAATATAAATTAAAGTTATTTTTAAAATTTTGTGAGAGAAGTATGAGTGAAAAAAGTGAAAACAAGTAAAACTTGTTTTCACTTTTCCAAATACAATTTCGAAATTGTATTTAAAATTTTCATGGCCAAACGTATCTTGTTTTCACTTTTTTCACTAAAGTGAAATAATTTTTCAAAAAAATGTAAATAATTTTCATGGTCGAACGGCTGCATATAGAACCCTATTTCAAATTTTTGAAAATTTTGATCTTTGTGTCAGTGCAATTTTTTAAAGTGACATAAATATGTTTATACAATTTGTTTGAACTACCAAACAGAAATTGAAAAGTGCAGGTTACAAAAAGATAAATAAGTTTTGATTGTGTTAAACGGCTTGAAAATGCTCAATTAATTTTTTTTATGATCGAATGCTTACTTTAAGTATTGTCAACTCAGTAATAAGAATCAATAATTTTATCTTTGATCGACATTTGAAGATGTACATATCATCATATTGAAATATTGACATGAGATAAATTATAGTTTATAGCCTTCCAACTATTGATAATTTAGGATTTTGTTGGATGAACCAACTACCATATGTATGTCTTCTCCACTTCCTTGTCGTGTATATCTCAATCTAATTGAATTAAGTGATTACATTACACTTGCTCAATTTTTTTATTTTTATTTTTTCATTTTATTGAATGTGCAAAAGTATTGGGACATGATCCTAAGAGACGATGACTTAAAAGAAAACAATGAATTAACATCCAAATGAAGTTTTTTTAATCAGAGTTACTTTTATAGGACATTTTCCTTCTCCTTTTTTTACTAATTTGATTTCTAGCTGTATTTTATATGCTATATAATCTATTGCGATATTATAGTATACTTGAATTATCCTGTATTTGGATTAAACATGGCTTACTGGGTTGTGTACATGAGATAATAAAAGATATAATATATTTTTAAGGTTTATTAGTAATACTATAATGTTGATAATCAATTCGTCTGTGTACATTCTTCCCTCCTCATATTTCACTTGATTAGTTGTTAGTTATGCTGATAACCTAAGAGCTAAACTTAGTACAGTAAATGAAACAAGCAACTTTACTGAGGTGATCTTTTATTGTAGCTTTTTCTTTTATTCTCTATTGCCAATATAGTAATTGGACATGCTTGGAGATGCTTTGACCTGTTTTGGTTGATATACTTATAGTTTTCAATCAACTAATCCTCTAACATGCCTATATTTTCTAAAGATTGATGTTTTTGTACTCTTAAGTGTAGTCTCACATGTCCAATTTGGAGAGGCTAAAATGTATGCAGATTTTACATCCTAATGGTCTAAAAAATATGGCAACGTTGTTGAGGGTATCTGTTATTGTTGATTCCCTTTTCTTTACTATTACCAGTATTTAAATTAGGCAAAGCTTGGATTAATTTTGGTTAATGAGTACCATGGTATGATGATACCAGCCATTTCCAGTTTGATCACATTCTTTTACAATAGAATATGTTATCTTATTCTTTTTATTTTTTTTCTAGATTTTCCTTGTTCCTTAGGTGTATTCATCTAAAGTTTTCTCTGCCATTGACTTACATCTTATTAAGCTAAAAAAAAAAGTAATTAAGCATATATATATCTTAACCTGTTTTGTGCTTTTTTTTTGTATTTTAGGATGGCATTTTCGAAGATTACTAGTATGTAAACGTTGATTTGTTAGAAGATAGCTATCTCTCCTTGCAAGAAAATGTGTTCAAATGTTCCTTGTAGAATTTGAAGAATGCAAAGGTTATTTTCAATTATTATACTTGTCGTGATAGAGTTGACACAAATCTTAAATTGTTGAAGTCTTATCTTGAGCATGCAATAAATCTGGAGAAGCTAGTTATAGAGTCAATGGGTTGGAGATAGCATTTGTTCAACTATTAATATTGCAAGAATAATAGACAATTTGTTAGCTTTTTCAAGAGCATGTAATACTACACACATTTCTTTAGGATAAGTCAATCTCCAATGTTTAACTTTCATAGGGAGTAAAAACTTTAATATTGACCTTATTTATTCCCCAAAGTATGTTTAAAGGGTTTTATGTTCTCCTTACTGTTAGTATTGTCTGTTAAAGATATTGCTAAACCATCAAATTACTTGAAGATAATTTGTTTATAATATTGGTTACTTGAAATGTTTTAATAGTGATCACCTCAAAAATAATAAACAATGTCGTATATTGGCCAAACCCATAATGCTTGGGTATGTGAAATACTGTGTGTCTCATAAGGTCAAAATATTTTTCCAAAGCAATTCCTTTCAGACTTGTAAGTCAGAAGTTGTTATATACAACTCTTGTTGTATAAGTATACGTTGTTTCTATTAAATCTTATTATTGGTAAAAAAATTCTCAAATAGTATTGTCACATTGAGTAGTTATCACTTATTCGGCTCCTTTGTAATTTACTTCTATATTCAATTTTATGCCATGCTATCCATCACTGATTGTAGATGATATAAAATATCTTATTTCCTATTTGATCATGAAAATAATAATTTTTCGGAGTTAGAGTTGAAGTTGGTGTTGTGTTTGGTCATCAATATAAATTGGAGTTGTTTTTAAAATTTTATAAGAGAAATAGGAGTGAGTAAAGTGCAAAAAAGTAAAACTTGTTTTCACTTTTCCAAAAATAATTTTTATTAAAGTGAAATAATTTTTATGGCCAAACTCCACTATTTTCACTTTTTCCACTAGAGTGAAATAATTTTTCAAAAGAATTGAAAAAAATTTCATGGACAAACGCCTACTTAGAATCAATTCCAGTTAACTTATTAACAAGTATGAGCAGTTCTTTTTTTTAAAAAAGAATTGCATGGCGCTACACATAAATCTCCCATCACCTGCACAAGAATATATAAATACATACCTGACCAATAGCATGATAAGATTCGGGAAAAAATCTAGCGAGAATTGCCTCATCCATCAACATTATTCCTGCAAAACATTAAGCCAAAATAACCGATCAACGGATACGAAAATAAAAATGTTAAAGAGAATATTTATAGAACACTAACACAAAAAAATTAGATAAGATTCATTGATCAAAATAAATTATATAAACATATACCTAAACTATTGAGATGCCACATGAGCATTAATCCTTGTGAGAAAATTTTTAAGCTTGTAGACCTTTTTTTTATGGTTAAAAATTGTAGGTGAAATATTTTGTTTCAAAGAATTAGTTAGTAAGAGTTTTGAACTAGCTTAGAGAGAAAGGAAAATTTTCTTGGAGAGAAAGAAAAATTTTCTTGGAGAGAAAGGAAAAAAGAAAAAAAAAAATTACCGCCTCTGCTGACCGCTTCAACGAATGCTATAAATAGCATTTCTCTCGTTTTGCAAATATATCAATCAATATAGAACTTACTACCAACCCTTTCAAAATCTTTCCTCCTTTTCTTTAGTTACATTATATATTACCTTATGCTTTAATATTAGAACTTATTGGTATTTGTATTAATAATTTTGCTGATTCTTGTATCCTCTAATTAATTAGAAAAGGCCTTGTTTAATTCTAGAAAATATTTCACACTGCCGTAATAGTTTCTTATAACAGTGCCTAACACGACTCAAGTATAATAAATATATTACTTAAAATAATATCGTTATAATTTTTCATATATTGTTGTACTACTGATATTATTATATTATAATTTTATTAACAGTTGAATAATATTATTATCATTATTTTTCGTTATTCCCCAACAATCTAAGAAACTATGCCAAATAATTCAACTTCTGGTACTTTTGCTACCGAAGAAACTCGTAATACTTCTGTTTCGGTTGTTTTATCATATGCTAAGCCATTTTTTGATGTTTCAAATATTGAGATATTTGCTAATGAAAACTTTAAAAGATGGCAAGAACGATTTTTTTCAATACTTGATGTTCACAGTGTTACATATACTTTGTCACAAACACAACCTGGTGCAGACGTTGATAGCAAAATTTTGGAATCATGGCAATATGCCAATAAGGTATGTCTCCATACTATTTTACAAACAATTTCTAATGAACTATTTGATGTGTATTGCAGTTACAAAGAAGCAAAAGTCATTTGGGAAGCTTTAATAAAGAAGTTTACGACTAAAGAAGCAACCAAACAAAAGTTTGTGGTTGGAAAATTTTACAACTGGCAAATGAGTGATGAAAAAGAAATAAAAATTCAAATAAATAAATATCAAAAATTGTTAGAGGATTTGAAGGCTGGGGACATTGCTTTACCAGAAAAATTTATTGCTGAAGTGCCGATTGAAAAATTGCCCGAATCATGAAATGACTATAAAAATAACTTGAAACATAAGCAGACAAATTTTATTATTGAGGAAATAATAACTCATATTCTAATTGAAGATACCATCAGGAAGGAGTCATTCAAAGATAAGCAGACTGCGCTTAAAGCAAATTTAGTACGAGGTCAACACAACAACAACAACAACAAAAGGTGTGATAATAAGTTTCAAGGTTACAATCCTAATAATCCCAATTTTAAGAAAAGAAAAGGCACTTATTTTATTTGTGAAAAAACATATCATTATGCTGCTCAGTGTAGTCACAGAATAAAAAATACTCCCTCCGTTTCAAAAAGAATGACCTACTTTCCCTTTTAGTCTGTTTCAAAACGAATGACCTTTTTTTTTTTGCAATACTTTAATTTCAACTTTCCACATGTCATGTTTATGACCACAAGATTAAACGGTATTTTGGTACATTAGACACTACTTTAATTTAAAGCCACAAGATTCAAAAGTCTTCTTTATTTTCTTAAACTTTGTGCCAAGTCAAAGTAGGTCATTCTTTTTTAAACGGAGGGAGTAACAAAGAAATGAGAAATCCTCCCAAAGCTAATTTAGCTGAAGGAGATGAAATAATTGTAGCTATAATTTCTCAAGTAAATATGGTGGCACATGTAAAAGAGATGAAATAATTGCAACTGTAATTTCTCAAGTAAATATGATGGCACATGTAAAATAATGGGCGGTAGACTCTGGGGCTACTCAACACATTTGTGCAAATCGAGAAGCATTTGTCTCCTATACATCAATAGGAGATTCTCCTATACATCAATAGGAGATGACAGTGACATGGTCTACCATGGAGACTCAAGAAATGCTAAAGTTTTGTGCAAGGGTAAAGTGCTCCTAAAACTCACTTCGAGAAAAACTTTAGCCCTCATGGATATGCTACATGTTCCTACAATGCGAGCAAACCTCATTTCTGTGGCTTTACTAGATAAAGCTGGAATGAAAGTGTCTGTTGAATCTAATACGATTATTTTGACAAAAAATAATGTATTTGTGGGAAAAGGCTATTGTAATCATGGATTTTATGTACTTAATATTATCAAAAATAATGCATCAACTTCTGCTTATATGATTGAGTCTATTTCTTTATGGCATGCTAGATTAGGACATAATTATATTAAATATATAAAGAATATGCAATCACTTGGTTTAATATCTGGTTTGGATTCAAGTAATTTCGATAAACGTGAAATATGTGCTGAAGCAAAAATTACTAAAAAGTCATATTTTTCAGTTAATCGAGAAACTGAATTGTTATCTTTGATTCACATTGATTTGGGTGATTTAAAACAAACTATGACTAAAGGTGGTAAAAGATATTAGTCACTTTTATTGATGAGTTCTCTAGATATACTATGTTGTATTTGCTTAGAAATAAATATGATGCATTTGATGCTTTTGTGTCTTATAAATCTGAAGTTGAAAATCAGCTTAGTAGAAAAATCAAGAGAATTAGATCTGATAGAGATGGAGAATATGTATCTTTAAATATTTTTTGTGAAAAAAAAAGTATTATTCATGAAGTAACTCCACCTTATTCTCCTGAGTCTAATGGTGTAGCTGAGAGAAAAAATAGGACACTGAAAGAAATGATGAATTTTATGTTAATTAGCTCTCATGCACCTGATAATTTGTGGGATGAAGCTATTTTATCTGCATGTCATTTACAAATAGAATTCCACATAAAAGAATTGGCAAAGCCCCTTATGAATTGTGGAAAAGTTATAAACCTAATTTGAAATATTTAAAAGTGTGGGGTTGCCTTGCTAAAGTTCTTCTTCCTGAACTTAAAAAGAGGAAAATTGGTTCTAAAACTGTTGATTGCATGCTTATTGCATATGTTGAACATAGTGCTGCATACAGATTTCTTGTCTTGAAAAGTGATGTACTTGATATTAATACTATAATTGAGACAAAGAATGTTGAATTCTTTGAACATATTTTTTCACTATGTGATAAAAACTCTCATGCACCTGTTGAAACAAAAAATGAATCGACCTCTAATATTGAGGAACTGAAAAAGAGTAAAAGGACTAGAAAAGAATATTTCTCTTATGAAAATGATTTTCATACTTTTCTTGTTGATAATGAACCTTCAAATGATATTGGTGTGCTTCATCAATTTAAGGCTCTCTCTCTCCTCTTTCTCTCTCCTCCTTCTACCGCCCAAACCCTAGATCTGTCGCCGGAATTACTCATTGGATTCCAAATTCCCTTCTGGGTTTCCCTCAAAATTCAATTTTGGTACTTGGATTTTTCTCAAAATTCAAAATTTGTATACAGACTGTGTCGTCTCCGTCGAAGCAGACGCCGGTGACAGGTAAGTACGTTGATCCATCTCTCTCCCTTAGTCTCTCCCTTCCCCTGCGTTCTCTTTGATGTGACTGGTCAGTCTCTGTGAAGTAGACGCCGATGGCGAAATAACACCAGCGACAGGTAGGCACACTTTTCTCTCCCTCTCTTTCTTGGTCTCCCTCTCTTCCCCCTCTCTCCCTTTCCCCCTCCCTCCCTCTCTCCCCTCTCCATTGTCAGTAGATTTGCGAAGGAAGCAACTTGTTGGTTACTGGTCCGCGATCGAATTCGGTGAACTGGTTCGACAGTTCGACTGGTTCAACGGACGTCGGTGGTGAAGACGGCGGAGCCATAAAATCCAGGTGGGGGTTGCTACCGGATATTGCAACTACTGTCCAAATTTGAGCCGACGACTTTCCGGTGAAGTGATTTCGGTGACCCAATTTTCTGGGTTCTAGCAAAACAAGCAAGAGCAGATTACATGATATACGTATTTTGGTGACTTCTAACCTTTGAAATTTATTTTATCACGCGATTTTTTGATATTTTTGTTGCCTGTAATTTGCGTGGGATTTCCTATCTGTGATTTGGATTTCTAGTAGTTGTTGTTCTTAAAATTTGGATATAGTATGTACTTTGAGGGTGTCTTTATTGTCTTGCTGTTTTTGAACCTCTTATGTTGCTTTATATTATTTATCGTACTATCTCTTGTATCTTGACTTGTGTGTCTGTTGTAGTATATTCGTGACTTGCACCGCTCCTTATTATATGTTTGGTTGTCCTTGGTGCCAGGCCATTAGTGTGCTCTATTTTTCTTACTGTTAGTTTTGTCCTTACCTTGGTTTTGTTTTTTCTCCCTATTTGAGTTTAGTTTTGTTTCTTGATTATTTCTTCTAATTTGTGTGAGCCTTGTATTTCCTGTTGCTTCTTTGTTACTACCATTGTTTATATTTTTTTATATTTTCTTGTAGTAGTGGTTATGGGCGTTGATGGTTGGATAGGGTCATGTCCGAGGGGGTTGAGGCGGAGGCTGTTGTGGGGGTGGGGGAAGAGGAAAGGGCGGGGGTGAGAGAGAGGCCAAGGTTTGGCCTCAGGGGCAGTAGAGGAAGACGTGTTGATAGAGTTGGTAGGCTGAGGGTTGGGTCTTGGAATATAGGGACTCTTCAGGGTAAGTCCATAGAGCTTGTGAAGATTCTTAGAAAGAGGAGGATTAATATTGTGTGTGTTCAAGAGACCAAGTGGGTAGGGTCTAAGGCTAGGGATGTGGATGGTTACAAGCTTTGGTACTCTGGGAGCAAGAGGCGTAGGAATGGATTTGGCATCTTAGTAGATGAAGAGCTTAGAGGTCAGGTAGTAGAGGTAAAGAGGATCAGCGATAGGTTGATGACTATTAAGTTGGTCATTGGGGGTTTACCCTGAACGTGTGTAGTGCTTATGCACCGCAAGTGGGCTTGGATGGGGAGGAGAAGATACAGTTTTGGGAGGCTTTGGATGAGGTGGTGAGAGGCGTGCCTAGCTCGGAGAAGATTGTTATAGCAGGAGATTTCAATGGGCACATCAGGGCGTTACCGGGAGGCTTTGGTGATGTGCATGGTGGTTTTGGTTTTGGGGAAAAAAATGAAGAGGGGGCTACTCTATTGGATTTTGCGAGGTCCTTTGGGCTGGTGGTGGTGAACTCGGGCTTCCCGAAGAAGGATGATCACCTGATCACCTTCCGAAGCGCGATAGCCAAGAGCCAGATTAACTTTTTATTGCTTAGGAAAGGGGATAGGGTGTTGTGTAGGGACTGTAAGGTCATCCTAAGTGAGAATCTTTCGACCCAACATAGGCTCTTGGTTATGGATTTGGGTATAAAGAAGGATAGGAAGAGAAGGGGTGAGGAATGTAGACCTAGAATTAAGTGGGGTGGCTTGACGCCAGTGAATGCGTGGGAGATAGGGGAGAAGTTGGCGGGAATGGGGGTGTGGAAGTGTAGGGGGGACGTGGATAATATGTGGGATAAGGTGGCTAGGTGCATCAGGGAGAATTCTAGTGAGGTGTTGGGTGTTTCTAGGGGCCGGGCCGGGCATCATCGGGGGGATTGGTGGTGGAATGAAGAGGTTAAGAAGAAAGTGGAGACCAAGAAAGGGGCGTATGCTAAGTTGGTTGAGAGTAAGGACGAAGAAGAGAAGCGGGTAAATAGGAAAGAGTACAAGTTAGCTAGGAAGGAGGCTAAGATAGGAGTTATGGCGGCTAAGACGGCAGCATTTGAGAGCTTGTATGCGGGGTTACAGGAAAAAGGAGGGGAAAAAAGGTTTTTTAGACTCGCTAAGGCTAGGGAGAGGAAGGGTCGTGACCTCGATCAGGTGAAGTGCATTAAGGGGGAGGATGGTACAGTGTTGGTGGAGGACGGCCACATTAAGAATAGATGGCAGTCGTATTTTCATATGCTCTTGAATGAGGAAGGGGATAGAGCTATTGTGTTAGGAGAGATAGAGCACTTAGAGGAGTGTCAGGATTTTAGTTATTGTAGGCATTTTAAGGTAGAGAAGGTTAGAGAGGTTGTTCGAAGGATGCGAAGGGGTAGGGCGACCGGTCCTGATGAGATACCTGTGGATTTTTGGAAGTTTTCTGGTGAGGCTGGTTTAAGGTGGTTGACTGGATTGGTTAACGGAATTTTCAAGACGGCGGAAATGCGTGAGGCTTGGAGGTGGAGTACTATGATCCCTCTTTATAAGAAAAAGGGTGACATTCAGAGTTGCAATAACTATAACGGTATTAAGTTATTGAGTCACTCTATGAAGATTTGGGAGAGCGTGGTCAAGGTGAGGCTGAGACGGATAGTGTCTATTTCGGAGAACCAGTTTGGATTTATGCCTGGCCGCTAGACGACGGAGGCAATTCACCTAGTATGGAGGCTGGTGGAACAGTATAGGGAAAGGAAGAAGGACCTGCACATGGTGTTTATCGACTTGGAGAAGGCATACGACAAAGTCCCCAGGGAGGTGCTTTGGAGATACTTGGAGGTGAGTGAAGTCTCGGTGGCATATATCAGAGCAATTAAGGACATGTATGATGGAGCTAAAACTCAAGTGAGGACGGCGGGAGGAGACTCAGAGCATTTCACTGTCTTGACAGGATTGCATCAGGGATCTACTCTTAGTCCCTTTTTGTTTGCTTTGGTGATGGATGTGTTGACGCGGCGTATTCAAGGAGAGGTTCCTTGGTGTATTCTTTTTTTAGATGATGTAGTTTTGATTGATGAGACGCGGGGGGGTGTGAATGATAAATTAGAGGTGTGGAGACAAACTCTTGAGTCTAAAGGGTTCAGGTTGAGTAGGAGCAAGACAGAGTATTTGGAATGCAAGTTTAATGACGTGAGGCTAGAGAATGAGGTGGTAGTAAAGTTGGAATCACAGGTGGTATGTAAGAGGAATGGTTTCAAATATCTCGGGCCCGTGATTCAGGGTAACGGTGAGATTGACGAGGATGTCTCGCACCGTATTGGGGCGGGATGGATGAAGTGGAAGCTCGCTTCGGGGGTGTTGTGTGATAAGAAGGTGCCGCCCAAGCTTAAAGACAAATTCTACAGGGTGGCAGTCCGTCCGTCCATGTTGTATGGAGCGGAGTGTTGGCCAGTTAAGAACTCCCACATTCAAAAAATGAAGGTGGCCAAAATACAGATATTGCGTTGGATGTGTAGGATGACTAGGGGAGATAGAGTTTGGAATGAGACTATCAGGGAGAATGTTGGTGTGACTCCAGTGGAGATTAAGATGCGGGAAGTCCGATTGAGATGGTTTGGACACACGATGAGGAGGGGTATGGATGCCCCGGTTCGTAGGTGTGAGTGGCTAGCTTTGAATAATTTTACGCGGGGTAGGGATAGGCCAAAGAAGTACTGGGGAGAGGTGATTAGGCGGGACATGGAGCAGTTACAGCTCACTGAGGACATGACCCTAGATAGGAAGATCTAGAGGACGCGAATTAGGGCAAAAGGCTAGGGTCAGTTTGGGTCGCTAGGGTAGGGAATTACTTGGTGGGGGTATTATTCTTTTTATGATACCTTGTTTCATGCTTTATTACGAATCTGTTTACTTTTCTCTGTTTACTATTACTTGTGGGTGTCGTATTTATGTTATGCCATCTTGTTCCATACTTTACTATGAATTTGTTTAGTATTTCGTATCTCGAGTTGGGGGTCTATCAGAAACAGCTTTTCTACTTCTTTAGAGGTAGAGGTATGGACTGCGTACATCTTACCCTCCCCAGACCTCACTATGTGGGAATACACTGGGTTTGTTGTTGTTGTTGTTGTTGTATCTTCATCTGATGCTAAATTTTGAAAAGAGCCAATAAAAATTGAACTTGAATAAATTATGAAAAATAATACATGAATTTTAACTGATTTACCTCCTGGTCCAAAACCAATTGATTGTAAATGGATTTTTAAAAAGAAACTTAATCTGGATGGATCTATAGATAAATAGAAAGCTCGGTTAGTAGCTAAAGAATTTTCTCAAAAGAAAAATATTGATTATTTTGATACGTTTGCACCAGTAACAAGAATTGATTCTATTCGTTTATTAATTGCTTTATTCAATTCATAAGTTTTTTATCCATCAAATGGATGTAAAAACAACTTTATTAAATGGTGATTTAGAAGAAGAAATTTATATGGTTCAACTTGAAGGATGTGTAATTTCTGGACAAGAAAATAAAGTTTGTAAATTAATTAAATCTCCTTATGGCCTTAAACAAGTTCCTAAATAGTGGCATGATAAATTTGATCAAGTGTTAATAAAAGACGGTTTTTCTTCTGTTGGGGTGGATAAATGTGTTCATACAAAAGTGGTAGACAATAATTATGTGATAATTTATTTATATGTTAATGACATGCTTATATTTGGTACATAATTATATATTGTGGAACGTACCAAATTATTTTTGTCTACTAACTTGTGAAGATGATATAATGTTGTCACAGGAACATTATGTGGAAAGACTTCTTAAAAATTTGAATGTTGGGAGGTAACTCCTGCAGCCACTCCTTATGATGCTAATTCCAAATTAAAAAATAATAATAGTGACCCAGTTGCTCAGTCTAAGTATGCACAGATCATTGGGAGTTTGATGCATTTAATGAATTTTACTAGGCCTGATATAGCCTATGCCGTATGTAGACTGAGTAGATATACTCATAATCCTAATAATGAGCATTGGTCTGCATTAATGAGGCTGATGAAATATTTGAAAGGAACCGTGAATTATGGTATTTTGTATAGTGGATTTTCTTCAACCTTAGAAGGATATTGTGATGCAAATTGGATCTTTGATTCAGATGAAACAAAATTCACTAGTGGTTATGTGTTTACCCTTGGTGGTGGTGCAGTATTATGGAGATCAGCTAAGAAGACGATTATTTCTAGATCAACTATGGAATCAGAATTTGTTGCTCTAGAGTTAGCTGGTACTGAGGCTGAATGGCTAAGAAATTTCTTAGTGAATATCCCTTTTAAAAAGGATGATCTGTTGCCTTATAGCCTTTGAAAAAGGATGAACTGTTGCCTAATATCCCTTTGAAAAAGGATGATCTATTGCCTAATACCCCTTTGAAAAATGATGATCTGTTGTCAAATATCCCTTTAAACAAGGATGATCTAGTGCCTCCTGTGTATATACATTATGATTGTCAAGCCGCAATTGCTATTGCGAAGAATAAATCTTACAGTTGTAAAAGTAGACATATGAAACTGAGGCATGATGTTATTAAGAAATTGCTAAGAGATGAAATAATTTTCATTGATTATGTGAAGTCAGAACTGAATTCGGCCGATTCACTGACTAAACCCGTGGAAAGAAAATTAATTCTTCAAACATCAAAAGAGATGGGGTTAAGGCCAATACGATTGTCAATAGAGATGGTAACCCAACCTATGTGATTGGAGATCTCATGAAGTAGGTTCATATGGGTAATAACAAGTCAATATTGACTCTGCGCACTTATTGAGAGTGCTTGAACTGCTATTAAAATTGAGAGATGAGTTACTAAGTCTTAATGAATTCATAGTCCTTACGGATGGTGTATTTAAAGCAGTGTATGAGACTGTTGGACTTAGTCTCTAGAGCTCACATGAATACCAGGCACGCGCATGGCCTAGTGGCGCAAAACCGCTTTGAACAACAAAATTACGGTCAAAATGTGATTGATAAAATCTCTGGCTTACAACTAGAATTATTCAGTTCATAGAAATATTATATTTCATCGATAATTCTATATGTTAAATTTTATTGGTCTAAATTTGGTTCATAGTTCAGAAGACACCAAACCTACTGCATTTTGTCCATGCAAATCCAACAAGTTAAAATATTTTTTATAAATTCTTTTGAAATAATGTAGGTATTGTAGGTGAAAGATTTTATTTCAAAAGAATTAGTTAGTAAGAGTTTTGAACTAGCTTAAAGAGAAAGGAAAATTTTCTTGGAGAGAAAGGAAAAAAGGGAAAAAAGAAGGAAAAAAACATTTTGCCGCCTCTGCTGACCACCTCAACGATTGCTATAAATAACATTTCTCTCCTTTGCAAATATATCAACTAATATAGCACTTACTGTCAACCCTTTCAAAATCTATCCTCATTTTCTTTAGTTACATTTTATATTACCTTATGTTTTAATATTAGAACTTATTGGTATTTGTATTAATAATTTTGTTGATTCTTGTATCTTTTAATTAAATAGGAAAGTAATTAAATAATTTTGAGAAAACATTTCACACTGGTGAAATAGTTTCTTAGAACAGTGCCTAGCACGACTCAAGTATAATAAATATATTACTTGAAATAATATCGTTATAATTTTTCATATACTGTTGTACTACTGATATTATTATTATATTATAATTTTGTTAACAGTTGAATAATTTGTTATTATTATTTTTCGTTGTTCCCAACAAAAATTACATTAAAAAATAAATTAAACCCTCTATCTATCAAATCCAACAACAGATCAAATTACTTCAAAAATATTACGTTACATAATACAAAAAAAATACCAATACCAATAAGAAAAGTACCAAAAAAACTCAAACCAACATCTGCCTCTTTATCAAGAACCAATGGAGAAAAAGCAATAGAACAAAAAGTGATCACAATTTTAATAAACATAAACATGAACCCTACTTACCTTGGAAGTTATAAATTATACATTACAGTATAACAATTTGAAAAATAAAAAGAATTAAACAATACTCTTCGACATTGTTGAGTCCCGGATGAATAGACATGCACATTCACATGTCATATTGTTGGTTATCTACATTTAAGCAATTGCTTTTCAATTACTTAGGATTAGCGAGCACGATATTAGAGAGTCGATAGTTTCCCCAATTTTATTTCATCTATGTCCCCCTATTTTATTTCACCTATTTTAAAGAAAATAAAATAGGAAATTATTAAAGAAAAAGTTTTAAAAAAAAGGCAATAAAAAAATTAATTTAGAATACGAGAGTCGAATATTTCTTTCATTTTCTTCCTATTTTATTTCACATTTTTTAAAGAAACTAAAATATCTATTTTTTAAGAAAAAGTTCCAAAAAGGTAATAAAAGATTAATCTAAAATAGAAAGACTGATTATTTCTCCTACTTTATTTCACCTATTTAAAAAAAAAAAATAGCTAATTGTTAAAGAAAAAGTTCCAATAAAAACAGATAATAAAAAAATTAATTCACAAAGAAATTAAAAGATGAAATTATTGCGTAGGAAAAGAAAGTAGGAAGAGAAAACTTTTTGTTGCTTTATTTATGGACATGTTGCTAAGATTGTGGGATTACAATTTTTTTTTAAACTAAATATATAATGTATTTGTTATCTGAACTATAGTTAAAAATTTACTTTAGAATAATTAAATCTTACCCATTCAATTTGAACTATGCCATATGTCACCGATCAAGATAGAAACTTAGGAAAAATGAAGAGAGTGGAAATAGGGAAGAGCCAAATCCTATTATTTTGCATGATTTTTGAAAGTTATGCAGCATAATGGTGCGCATTCATGTTAGTAACTCTTGCTCTTACTTTTTCTTTGGTTTAATGTCATTATTTGGCATTCTACGCACGTGAAAAAATATGGATATAAGTTTCATATAACTTTCACTCTTTATTTCTTCATTATTCTATTTTTTATGTTGTATAACTCTTCTAACTCTTGTAACCTTTGTAACTCTTGAAACCTCTAGGCCATTGATCTTTCCTCTTTACTACTATCATCCATTTTGATTCAATACAAAGATGAATATCTTCGCCCATAAATAGAGGTGGTCTTGCATGTTTTTTAAAATACACAAGATTATATAGAGTCCACAAAAGTTAGTAAAAAAGAGAGTTTAATTTATTAGTTGAAGGGAGGTGTTCTTTTTGTGGAGCTTTGAACTCAACTCTTGTCCAGAGTTGTTGAGTTGTTCTTTGTGAGAATCCTATTGTATCCTGGAAGAGACAAGTCAAGAAGATTATTGTTGGACCGGTGAAACTATTTGTTACAGTGGGCTTGAATCTCCTTAAAGAGAGCAAGATATCCACACCTCAGCCGTAGAAGATGATAACTTTTGATTTTTCTTCATTTGTAATTTTTCAGTTGTAATATTTTTTGTAATTTCACCAACAGGTTGTCTGTGCTATAGAACGCCAAATTGATACACTATTAGGAGTTCCTTTTACTGTTAGTTCGCTTTCACTGTTGTCACCCTGAGGTATCAGGGTATAGCAACATATATAGAGCCGTCAATATGGGTCAGGCCCATTGGGTCAGCCTGACCCGGCCTGTAATTTGATGGAGTTGGGCTTCAGTTTTTGCAATTCATTTTAGAACACAACATTTTAGCCCGATCCGGAAAAGTCCGTAGCCTGTGGAGTTTGAGCAATGTGGGTTGGGCTAGCCCGTGGACCAACCCGTAAGTCAAATACATGCAACTATTTAGATTGCTTATTAGTATTTTTATTTGGTTCGAAGGATATCATGTCAAAAGTTATTTAATTTTACTATTAGAAGTATTTTTTGTGGTGTTGGAGACTTGATTCTTGATTAACAAGTATTAACACTATGTAATATTGTCTGATACTATTTATGTTTATTGATATTCTAAAATTAAATTACAAAATATTATTTTTTTAAAAAGTGGGCTGATCCGTGAGGCCTATAGATCACAGAGAGTAATGGTGTTGGCTTGATATTTTTTGGCCCATCATGATGGGCCATCCCGACCTGGCCCCATCAAACTCAACGCCCATGCGGGCTAGCCCATATGGACTGGATCGACCCGTATTGACAGCTCTAGACAAATATGGCACATTTGCTGGTCCATTGCAATTCATCCATCTGATGTCATTGTTCCTTTCCACTATTCTTTTTTCAATGTCTAAATGATTGTGGTGGTTGACTATCTGAAGTCCACTTTGAATTATCTCTCTGTCTTAGATATATCTCATCTGAAGAATGTCTTGCTACACATTGGAATATCCGAATTTGAAAGTTATAGTCAAGTTTCACCAAAGAAAAGTTTAAGAAGATTCAGAAGAACAGATGAAAATAAAGAAGTCACAGAAATGATCAACAACAACAACAACATACTCAGTATATATATATATCCACAACTGGGATCCGGGGGAGGTAGAGTGTACCTAGCTACCCAAACCTTATCCGTATCTCATGAAAATAGAAAGACTGTTACCGAAAGATCCTTCTCTTAAATAAAGCATAACACGAAGCATTTTGAAAAGAAGATTATGATAGTAAATATACAAGACGAAAATAAGTCATAGAAAAATAATAGGGAAAGTATAACATAACATTCATATCAAAAAATAATGAGATAATCCCAGAACGCGAAACATTAGGTAATAACAAAAATTAAAGAACAAGAAATTACTAGAATAATGCTAAATTGGAAACCTTTGAGAGCACTCAAATTCAATAATTGTCATGCAAGTGTCACCTCATTATATCACTTACTATAGTAAATTTATGTGATTTGATGTTGTTGGTGCATTTTATTATTAAAATAAATTAAAGTCATGACATTAGTAAAACATAAAGTGGAGAAAGTGGTGTCATTATTCTTGTAACTCACCACATTATCATTTTGAGTTAGTGGGTACAAATTGTGGTAAAGATGACCATTAATTCTTCTAACTCATATTGCCATTAGTTCTTGTAACTCTCACAGCTAGTATAGTGTATGCACTTTGCGCGTGTATACATGTTAGATTAAATAAATTTTTTAGAATATTCAATTAACAATTCGATGGGGGATTTTAAGTATATAATGAAAAATTTAAATATTTTTTTATGTAAAATAAAGTTCATTTAGTGTAAGATTGTGAGGTAGTTGACATACGCTTCAAATTTCTTAAGTTTGTTAATCAACACACACCATTATTTAGTTAGCTTAGAGATCAAGACCTATTGTGGCAATGAAATTTTATTAAATTAAAATTCGTACGAAATTCAGATTATGTTAAATTCAAAATAGATTAGTCCCATAATATAGCGGATTAATTGTAATGCCCTGAAATCTGATTCCCGGGATGCCACGTGGTGCTCTGAACAACAAGTAGTCCTGAGCTAACCCTGGCTACCTTTTCTAAATCTAAACCTCAAAGTAGGGGAATATATAAAAGAAAAATCATAATATATGCGGAAAACTATCTGAATCATTTGGGTATATCTGAATCATACTAATCTCAAAAGTCTGAGAAAGCAAATATTGAAAATCTGAGTGCTAAAATAAAAATTTAATTGCTAAATCTGGTTGTCCAACAAGCCTCTACTATCTGAATTTAGAGAGTCACTAGGACAGGCCCCAGTTGACTCAACTGTCTGAAATAAAATGAGAAACATGTGCTAATAAACTAAAAGTGTGAATAACTAAGTCCCTGAACTATGAGGACTCACCGACTGCAGGAATGCAGAAGAGATGCTCGGAGATCACTCACGTTGTTGAGATTGATCACCTAAACCTACATTATGAGACAATGTAGCACATAGACATATATGTGGATCAGTACTTTGAGGATGTACTGAGTATATGGAGGTGCATGTAATAAGTAAACAATATCATCACAGTTTATAAAATCATGCATGCTTAATATAAATGACTCACACAGGCTTGAGTAATCTGAATTCTAAAAATTATAAGCATAACTGATAAAGACATATAACATAAATCTTGTGAGCCATTACACTTAGTTCTAAAGTCTGTAAAATAGCTTATCTTAGGGCTTAAAATCTTAAGACCATCACTTCCAAAACATATGCTTTTATCTTAAATCTTTAAATCAATATACTGTTGAAGAGTGGGGGACATATATTGGGAGGTTCTTCAAACCGACATACACCATGTGAGCATCCGTAGAGTCTCACATCTAGCCCCCGTTAGGTAGGGTTGTTCTACCCTTGCCATCGGAATAGAACTTCCATCTTAAGTGATCACAATCTGAGTCATCTACGTAGAAATGGAAATAATCTGAATCCTACATTGACACGTAGTTCTGGGTATAAAATTGTAGTAACCTACCCATATTGGTGCTAAATACTACTCCCATTCTAGGCTCAAAATCTTAAGAAATCAACTTCAAAACTAGCACAAGGGTTTACAAGAAAATCAATTATGCTTTTCTTTCTTTAAATCTCAAGTGATCTGAAAAAAGTGGATTCTTTATCTTAGCTTAGGACCAAAGGTCAAATCTTTGTCAATAATCTGAGAATAAACTTATCTGAGGGTTCTCATAGCACAAATAATCTCAAAGTAACAATCTTAAATTGCGGCTTAGTTGACCCATGCATCAATATCATGTTAAAATATCTTAAAATTCATGCTTGATAATTTAAACACTCATAATTCATCATAAAATTTGGAAATTTCTGCATAATGCATATAAATATGAATGTAGTCATGTAATTCAACTTCTAAATCATGGAAAATCTCATAACCTTGCAAATAATGATAATGGGCATAAACCCTAACTTTAATTTCATGAAAAATCTAATAAATTGCAGTAAATTTGTAATTAAAATAAAGTTTTGGGCACAAGGATGAAAGAATTATCCTTATGCAAAACCTCACATACCTTAAGTTGTGATCTTTGATGGAAAACTTGAATCTTGGATCCCTATTGATGTTTTGGAGATGACTTCTTGGAGTTCTTGAATTGGGGATTCTCAATCTTGTATTATCTTGGAGAATTGATGGAGGATATTTTGGGTATCTTGGAGAGGAAGAATGAGCCTTAGGGTTTTATTTGAGAGAGAATGATGAATAAAGCTTAAAGTACTCTCAAATATGATTAATCTTTTATTTTTGGACGGATTGGGGGTTGGGGATTTACCAAAATACCCTCTTTAAACTTTTATACGAAACTGGAAAATGTATATTTTCCTGATCTAGGTGGCCACCGCGATGCGTCACTATCGCGATGGCTCACTGAAAATCGACAAATGGAAACTGGGCAGACTCCGCGATGCGGAAACATAGCAGTACCCCTTTGGAATGCCATTTTGACACATGGCGCGACGTGGCATTATCGCACTGGACCTATGAAAATTGATAAATGGGAAATTGACTCTCTCCGCAATGCGCCAATATCTGGAGGGACACTGGAATGGGACAATTGGAAATTTACACTAATCCGCGACGCGCTAAGGGTCCAAAGAATGTTGTTTTACGACTAAAACTTAAGATAGCCATAACTTCTTACTCAAGTATCGGATTTAGGTGAATCTTATATCGTTGGAAAGCTAATTCAATTTTCTACGCAATGGAAAGTCTAAATCTAAGGATTTCTACACGAAATAAATAGTATTCATTTTGGAAGCTATCCCTTAACATTATAGGGATGAATTTAAACTAGAAAAAAGTATGGGGTATTACAATATCTCCCTCTTGGTTACATTTGTCCTCAAATGTGGCTATAAGTTGAAATTTCTGAAGGATCTAAGAATATAAGATAGCATGCACAACAGAAATAAATTGCAAGCCTGAATCTAAATCATTCTGAGCTTTTGAGTAATCTGTGAGTGCATGAACTTACACGAGGACAACTATATAGCTGAATATATGAGTAGAAAAGAACTGAATCAAGGAAGAGTATTACCTTCGGCTACATCTGAGTTTACGGAGAAAAGGTGAGGGTGCTTGGCTCACATATCTTCTTCTGTTTCCCAAGTGGCACCCTCAATAGACTGATTCCGCCAAAGAACTTTGACCAAGGGAACTTCTTTGTTCCTTAGTCTATGGATCTGATAATCTAATATCTTGACTGGAATCTCATCATAAGAAAGATTGTTCTAAATATCTGAGCTTTCTAAAGGAACTACAACAGTGGAGTCACCGATACTCTTCTTAAGCATAGAGACATGGAATACAAAATGAACGGCTCACAAGTCTGCATGCAACTCAAGCTCATAAGCTACTCTCCCAGCACGACTCAGAATTCTGAAAGGGCCAACATACCGGGGACTGAGTTTCCCCTTCTTACCAAATCTCTTCACCTCTTTCATGGGTGAAATCTTCAAATACACTAAATCACCAACCTTAAACTTAAGGTCATTTCTTCTCACATCTGCATAGGATTTCTGATAAGTCTTGGCTATTTTCAATCTTTCTCTAATCAACTTAACTTTTTCTATAGCTTCAAACACCGCATCAGGCCCAATCAAAGCGGCCTTACCACCTCGAACCAACCTATGGGTGGCTTACATATCCTCCCATAAATAGCCTCAAATGGAGCCATCTGAATGCTAAAATGATAACTGTTATTATAAGCGAACTCAATCAATGGCAAATGCTCATCCTAACTACTTTTGAAATCAAGAGAAGATGCCCTCAACACATCTTCTAGAGTTTGGATGGTCCTCTCTTCTTGACCATCTGTCTAAGGGTGGAAAGCTTAACTAAGGTGGACTTAGGTACTAAGAACCCTCTGAAAAGATCTCCAAAATTGGGAAGTAAACTGAGTACCCCTATCTGAGATAGACAAGGTAACCCTATGTAGTCTGACTAACTCTCTGATATACAACTTAGCATAATCCTTAGTTGTATAGGATGTATGAGCTAGCAAGAAATGCACTGACTTAGTCAATCGGTCTATAATAACCCAAATCAAATCATGATGACGACGCAAATG
Organism: Capsicum pubescens; assembly: GCA_030864215.1. Taxonomy (NCBI): domain Eukaryota; kingdom Viridiplantae; phylum Streptophyta; class Magnoliopsida; order Solanales; family Solanaceae; genus Capsicum; species Capsicum pubescens. The sequence continues at coordinate 82,054,911 of CM061543.1, read as the reverse complement.
CGGTAAACCAGTCACAAAATCCATGTTTACCTCTTCCCATTTCCAAGTGGGGATACCAAACTCTTGCAACATACCACCAGGTCTTTGGTGTTCCACCTTAACCTGTTGACAAATTGCACACTTTGCTACAAATTTTTGCTATATCTTTCTTCATTCCACTCCACCAATAGATTTCCCGTAAGTCGCGGTACATTTTAATAGATCCTGGATGAATAGAATAACACGCACCATATGCTTCAACCATAATTCTCTGTCTTAACTCATCAACAAAGGCACACACAATCTATTCTGATATCTTAACACACCATCTCCCCCTTGGGCAAAAATCTCTACCTTTTGGTCTTTAACAGACTCCTTCAGTTTGACCAAACTATAATCCATATCTTGCTCCTTCTTCACTTCCGAAACTAGGGAAGATTCAAAACTACTCTGAACCCAAACATTCCCTTTAATTGAATCAATCAACCTAACACCCAATCTAACCAAACAATGAACTTCTCGAGCTAACTCTTTCTTATCACTCTTCACATAAGCAACACTGCCCATAGACAACCTACTAAGGGCGTCTACCACTACATTGTCCTTGCCCGAATGATACAACGCACTCATATCATAATTCTTCAACAACTCCAACCACCTTCTCTAACGAAGATTCAACTCCCCCTGAGTAAACACCTAGTGCAAGCTCTTTTGATTCATGAACACATCAACATACACACCATACAGATAATGTCTCCATATTTTCAAAGAGAACACCACAACAGTTAATTCCAGATCATAGGTTGGGTAATTCTTTTCATGAGGCTTCAACTGTATTGAGGCATAGGCTATGACCTTACCTCTCTGTATCAACACACAACCCAAACCAGCTCTAGAGGCATCACAATAAACAATAAAGTCATAGGTACTATCAGGTAATACTAGAACTAGGGCTGAAGTAAGTCGAGTCTTCAACTCTTGAAAACTCTTCTCACAGGAATCTGACCACAGGAACTTAACTTTTTTTGGGGTCAATTTAGACATAGGAGATGTGATAGAGGAGAAACCTTCAACAAAACGATGGTAATAACCAGCTAGACCCAAGAAACTCCTAATGTCTGATGGAGAGATAGGTCTAGGCCAATTCCTTACGGCTTCTGTCTTTTGAATATTGACTCTAATGCCATCGGCGGAGACAATATGACTGAGAAAGGCTACTGATCTTAGCTAAAATTCATACTTGCTGAATTTGGCGAACAATTGATGGTCTCTAAGAGTTTGCAAAACAATCTTATGATGATCTACATGTCCATCCTCACTACGGGAGTACACAAGGATATCGTCTATGAATACTATGACAAACATGTCTAGATATTGTTTGAACACTCTGTTCATGAGGTCCATGAAAGCTGCAGGGGTATTGGTTAGCCCGAAAGACATGACTAGAAACTCAAAATGACCATAATGGGTTCTAAAAACTGTCTTTGAAATGTCATATTCCCTTACTTTAAGCTGATGATAGACGGATCTAAGGCCTATCTTTGAGAGATAGCTTGCACCTTGGAGTTGATCAAACAAGTCATCAATTCTAGGAAGGGGATACTTGTTCTTGACTGTGACCTTATTTAGCTAACGATAGTCAATGCCCATACGCAAAGAACCATCTTTTTTCACACGAATAGGACGAGAGCGCCCCATAGAGAAACACTAGGCCTTATTAAGACTTTATCTAAAAGATCTTTAAGTTGCTCCTTCAAATCCTTAAGCTCTACGGGAGCCATATGGTAAGGAGGGATAAAAATAGGCTAAGTTTCTGGGAGAAGGTCAATACCAAATTCTATGTCTCTATCGGGAGGTACCCCTGGGAGATCTTTTAAAAAAAATCAGGAAACTCATTGACCACTCAAATGGACTGAAGTGTTGGAGTCTCAGACTTTGTGTCTTTGACTCGAACTAGATGATAAATGCAACCTTTGGATGTCAAATTTCTGGCCTTAAGGTAAGATATGAAATGACTCTTGGGAGACACTGAATTACCTGACCACTCAAAGACTGGCTCATCTGGGAACTGAAATTTCACCACACGGGTGTGACAGTCTATAGAAATATAACAAGAATGGTGCCAATCCATACCAAGGATAAGATCAAAGTCAACCATAACTAACTCTATTAGGTCTGCTAACATGACTTTATGAAGGACAATGATATGACACTTTTTATAAATATGTTTGGCAATAACTGACTCACCTACTGGAGTAGACACCAAGAAGGATTCAGGGATTTTTTCTGAATTTATCTCAAAATTTACTGCAACTAATGGGGTCACATAAGAGAAACTTGACCCAGGGTCTAACAACATAAATATCTAAATGAAATACATGAAGCATACCAGTCACAACATCGGGTGAATCCTCCTGCTCCTGATGGGATGTCAAAGCATAAAAATGATTCTGGCACTAATTACCACCGATACTAGACGATGCGCCCTGAAGAGGAGCTGGTGCACTATTTTCCTGAGTCTGAGGACGAACATCTCTATTCCCCCGCCTAACATGCGGTCACTCTTTGATTTCATGACCCGGCTGGCTACAACCATAACAACCTTTCTGACCCCACAAATATTCACCTTCATGATTCTTATCACACTTAGCACATAGGGGATGATTAGTTCTATTACTAACACTATTCTGAGACGTGGACATAGAAGACTTACCCCACTGCTCATGCCTATTTCTGGGTACAGGAGCACTGGCTGAAAAAGGTGCAGACATAGATGAATGATTCTGAAATTGCGAAGAATTTCCCCCTCCAGACCTATTCTGACCATAATCAAACTGCCCTATTCTAGCCCTCTTATTTGCTCTGTCTCTTTCCATCCTCTTTTCTACCTCAATATGCTGAGCGTGCATCATCAATCTAGGAAGATCCATTTCTCCAATAAGCATAGAAGTCCTACACTCCTTAACTACTAACCCAGACACACCGGTCACAAACTTACTCATGCTTGACCTAGGGTGAGCTATCTGTTTAGGGGCATACTTAGACAACTGGTTGAACTTGAGGTAATACTCCTTCACAGTCATTGAGCCCTACCTCAGGCTCATGAACTCTTCTATCTTATCTTCCCTCATCTCATGTGGAAAGAACTTGTCTAAGAACGCATCCTGAAATATCTGCCAAGTTATGGGAGTTGCATTCTCCCCTCTACTTTTCTTCCACATCACCACCTAATCATATGAAACATCCTTCAGCCTATAGGATGCCAATTCTACACTCTCTTCTTCAGAAATATACATAATTCAGGTGATCTTCTTAACTTCAACTAGATACAACTGTGGGTCCTCACCTGCATTTGACCCATAGAATTTTGGCAGATTTATCCTCATAAAATCCTGAATTCTGGCTGTGGCTATGTCCCCATCCTACTGAGGTGGGACTGCATCCTGACGGTTTCCCTGAACATTAGCTGTCTCAGCTTGGGCTAGCACCTGAACGGCAGCCCGAAACTCTGTATCTGACACATTCTTATTCAAAGGATCTTTGAGCTGAGGTGACTGGTTATTATTTCTATGGGCGTTAGCTCAACAAAGAGTTATTTTCTGTCACATGAACGAACAATTTAGAAGAAGATAGAGATAATAAATGCACGATAGATCATGAAAGAAGAGATGATTTCCTAAAATACTCCATAGCCTCTTGCTCAAAGATGTGGCATGCTTCACACCGATGATCAAGACTCTATTTAACGTGGCTTGTAGGACTCCCTAGGACTCTTTAAACTTAGGCTCTGATACCAAGTTTGTAACTCCCCAAAATATTATCCTCGGGATGCCACACGGTGCTCCGAACTACAAGTAGTCCTGAGCTAACCCTGGCTGCCTTTTCTAAATATGAACCTCAAAATTGGGGAAAATATAAATAAAAAATCATAATATATGCAGAAAACTATCTAAATTATCTGGGTAGATCTGAATCATACTAATCTCAAAAGTCTGATAAAGCAAATGCTGAAAATCTGAGTGCTAAAATAAAAATTTGATTGCTAAATCTGGTAGTCCGACAAGACTCCACTACCTGAATCTAGAGAGTCACTGGGACAGGCCCCAGCTGACTTAACTATCTAAAATAAAATGAGAAACATCTGCTAATAAACTGAAAGTGTGAATAACTAAGTCCCCGAACTATGAGGACTCACCAACAGCAGGAATGTAGAAGAGATGCTCGGAGATCACTCACGCTGCTGATATTGAGCACCTGAACCTACATTATGAGACAATGTAGCACATAGATATATATATGTAGATCAGTACTTTGAGGATGTACTGAGTATATGGGGGTGTATGCAATAAGTAAATAATATCATCACAGTTTATAAAATCATGTATGCTAAATATAAATGACTCACACAGGATTGAGTAATCTGAATTTTGAAAATCATAATCATAATTGATAAGACATATAATGTAAATCTTGAGAGCCATTACACTTAGTTCTGAAGTCTGTAAAATAGCTTATCTTAGGGCTTAAAATCTTAAGACCTTAACTTCCAAAACATATGCTTTTATTTAAATCTTTAAATCAATATACTGTTGAAGAGTGGGGGACATCTGTTAGGAGGTTCTTCCAACCGACATACACCATGTGAGCATCCATGGAGTCCCACTTTTGGCCCCCGTTAGGTAGGGTTGTTCTACCATTGCCATCAGAATAAAACTTCTATATTAAGTGATCACAATCTGAGTCATCCACGTAGAAGTGGGAATAATCTGAATCCTTCATTGGCACGTAGTCCTGGGGTATGAAACCGTAGTAACCTACCCATATTGATGCAAAATACTACTCCCATTTTATGCTCAAAATCTTAAGAAATCCACATCAAAACTAGCACAGGGGTTTACAAGAAAACCAATTATGCTTTTCTTTCTTTAAATCTCAAGTGATCTGAACAAAGTGGATTCTTTATCTTAGCTTAGGACCAAAGGCCAAATCTTTATTAATAATCTGAGAATAAACTTATCTGAGGGTGCTCATAGCACAAATAATCTCAAAATAACAATCTTAAATGGGGGATTAACGACCCATGCATCAATCTCATGTTAAAATATCTTAAAATCCATGCTTGATAATTTAAACACTCATAATTCATCATAAAATCTGGAAATTTTTGCATAATGCATAGAAATATGAATATAGTCATGTAATTCAACTTCTAAATCATGGGAAATCTCATAACCTTGCAAATAATGATAATGGGCATAAACCCTAACTTTAATTTCATGGGAAATCTCATAAATTACAGTAAATTTATAATTAAAATAAAGTTTTGGGCACAAGAATGAAAGAATTATCCTTGTCCAAAGCCCCACATACCTTAAGTTGTGATCTTTGATTGAAAACTTGAATCTTGGATCCCTATTGATGTTTGGAGATGACTTCTTGGAGTTCTTGAATTGGGGATTCTCAATCATGTATTATCTTGGAGAATCGATGGAGGAAATTTTGGCTTTCTTGGAGAGGAAGTATGAGCATTAGGGTTTTGTTTGAGAGAAAATGATGAATAAAGAAAAAAGTGCTCTCAAATCTGATTAATCTTTTGTTTTTGGACGAATTGGGAGTTGGGGATTTACCAAAATACCCTCTTTAAACTTCTATACAAAACTAGAAAAAGTACATTTTCCCTATCTGGGTGGCTCACTGAAAATCGATGAATGGAAACTGGGCAGACTCCGCGACGCGGAGACATAGCGGTGCCCCTTTGGAATGCCATTTTAACACATGGCGCGATGCGTCATTATCGCGCTGGACCTCTGGAAGTTGATAAACAGAAAATTGACCCTCTCCGCGAGGTGCCAATATCGTGGAGGGACACTGAAATGGGACAATTAGAAATTTACACTGATCCGCGATGTGCAAAGGGTCCAAACGACGGTGTTTTATGATAGGAACTTTAAATAGCCATAACTTCTTACTCAGTTATCGGATTTAGGCGAATCTTATATCATTAGGAAGCTAATTCAATTTTCTATGAAATAGAAAGTCTAAATATAAGGAATTCTACACGAAATAAATAGTATTCATTTTGAAAGCTATCCGTTAACTTTCTAGGGATAAATTTAAACTAGGAAAAAGTTTGGGGTATTATAGTTATATAATTAGATTAATCATTTAAGTCCAAACATGTATGGATTTAAATAAAGTCTAATCTTTAATGGGCTAGTCTATTAATTTGGTCTACAAATAATGAGTCCATTTTGCTATGCCCAAAATATTATCAAATTCTAGAGGCCCAAATAAGCGCCACATGACAAATGACGCAACATGCCAAGTTAAAGGGAGGAACCAATAGGACCATGCCACATGTCAAAATGATGCAGTGGGCCCAATAAAATCCAAGCCCATAAAAGGTGTCACGTCACTCAAATTTGATTTGTCAAAGGAAGTCCATTGTCATCATGACCTTTCCTTTTCCACAACTATAAATAGTGGTCTCATAATTCAGGAAAGGACCCCAAGAACTCGAACAAGAAGCAAGACAAAGCTCGTGGATCAAATGCCCTAATTTCTCTACAAAGCTTAAGCATTCAAATCAAGTTCGTCAAAATTCTAGATCAAGACCGCAATATTCAAGAACAAGCTAAAAAATCCTTGAATTCAAGCACAGGTCAAGATCTAGTCCCTCAAATCAACAAATCAAGTTCAAATTCAAGATCAAGCTTTAAGCCCTTGAATTTATATTTGAAAAGGCGAATCAGAGGATTCATAGAGATTGTAACACTCACATATTGAAATGAATAAATTAATTGTTGCAATATTTTTCTTGTCACTAATTATTATTTTCAGCCTAAAAAATTTTATTGTCCAACAAATTCTAGCACGCTCAGTGGGACAATCTCTACCTCTCATATCAAATTTTCTAACTGCAAAGTTCACAACACTAAAATAACTTCCAAGAAGGTCTACTCCCAATCAATTGCTTCCAAGGATGCAGACTCAAAGTTCTCTGTTGAAGTAGAAAGAATCCTTGATGTTATTTTTGAAAGCTTAGGAGCTTTCACAAGGAGCAAGGCAGGCTTGCTAGGACAATAAACACATCTAGTGTCGTCCGAACCAACTCCAATTTTTTTATATTTAAACCTAAAAAGAAAGAAGTCCAATACAAGTGCTTCGAAAGGAGGAAGAAGTATGGCAGAATCTCTTAAGAAGACTCTAGCTCTACTTGAGCATTCCGATTCTAAATACTCTGGAGTAAAGAGTGATGGTCGTTCAAGAAATTCATCATCTCCGATTACACCACATAAGTTGAGCACTTCAAAGATCAATTTGTGCGATAATATGTGCTATTCTCCAACATCTCCAATGATTATGCAAGAGATGGTGACTTATTCCATATCTATGGAGGAGCAGCTTGCGAATCTGGCAAAGGCAATTGAGGGTCTGACCAAATATGTTCAGAATCAAGATGCTCGAATTGATAAGATAGTGGAAAGGGTGGAAGGTATGATATACGGAGAGTCTAGCCATGCACCTGAAAAATCTCCAGAGATTCATAAGACAGAAAATCCTGTGAAACAAACACTATCGACTAAAGAGGTGTAAGTTTCTTCTAAAGGAATGATCCCGATTGGGAAAATGAGGGAATTCATTGAAGGGACCCTCAAAAACAAGTATGATGTTTTCACCAAATCTTACCTTGCATATGCCAATCCCTACATTACGAGGATAGATAGACTCAAAATGCCTGCCGGCTATCAACCCCCTAAATTTCAATAATTTGAGGGCAAAGGGAACCCAAAACATCATATCGCACACTTTGTTGAGACATGTAACAATGCTGGAACTTACAACGAATATCTTGTCAAATAATTTGTTCGTTCCCTAAAGGAAAATTCCTTTGATTGGATACGAACCTTGAGCCTAATTTCATCGATAGCTGGGAGCAATTGGAGCACGAGTTCCTAAATCGCTTTTATAGCACAAGGCGTCTAATGAACATGGTAGAGCTCACAAATACTCAGTAAAGAAAGGATGAACCTATCATTGACTTCATCAATCGATGGAGAAATTCTAGCTTAAACTGCAAAGATAGGCTCAGCAAAGCTTTTGCAATAGAAATGTGCATCCAAGGAATGCACTGGGAGCTTTTCTACATCTTGCAAGGCATTAATCCTAAATTCATTGAAGATTTAGCTACACATGCTCATGATATGGAGTTGAGAATGTATTCTACTAGAAAGGGATCAACGTCTATCCATGACCCTCGAAGGTGAAAGGATAAGTAGGAACCCAAAAGATGGGGCAAGTTTGTCCTCAAAAATGACAATAAAGAGTCCATGAATGTTGATGTGTCTCCTGTGAAGGTCACCATAAAGGTGAGCAAGAAGCAAAGTGTCAATATGACTTCTGGAGCACGTTCAAATAAAAAAACTTTAAAGGAGATGCAAGAAAAGGAATATCCCTTCCTTGATTCTGATGTTGCTGAGATTTTCGATGAACTCCTTGAGCAAAAGCTCATCGAAATCCCAGATATGAAGCATCCTAATGAAGCTGTAAGGACCAATGACCCTAATTATTGCAAATATCATAGGCTCGTAAGTCACCCTCTGGAAAAGTGCTTTGTCTTTAAAGATAAAGTCATGTAACTGACAAAAGAGAAGAAGATCTTCTTCGACGATGAGACAGCCAGTTCTCATCAAATCTCTATCACTTTTGGCTTACTCAACCCAGTCCAAATATGTGTCGAAGAGCATAATGAGAAGATATAAGAGCCTGACAGTTCTTTATTTGATGAAGGCGATAATGAAGGTTGGACTCTAGTGACCAGGCGCAGACACAAGAAGATGAGCTTGTGAAAGGAGTCATTCGAGCAACTAACCAGAAGTAGAATGGTGAAGAAACCAAAGAAACAAAATTTGGTTGAACTTCCAAAGAATACGAGGGTGGTGGAGCTTCATCACCAAAAACCACGATGTCCAGTAACTTTGGATGAATTCTTACCAAGTTGATTTATTGCAAAGACTGCTCATGTCAACCTTGATGCGTCTTGTTTTAATACTGCCAAAGAGGGGGCAAAGGGTGAAAAACCACCCGTGGAGGTTTCTCCATCTTCTAAAAAGCCTACGGAGCCACTTAGCCAAGAGGCACATATATGTGATACAAAAATCACATTTATAAATAGTTACCTTCTACTTGGAGAAACCCTTCATAATCGTCCCTTGTACATGGTAGGTCAAGTTCTAGTAAAAAAGATAAATAGAATCTTGATTGAAGAGGGATCTGGTGTTAACATCCAGCCTATCGTACAATGAAGGAACTGGAGCCAAAAGCCATATAATGATCCAAGGCTTCAACCAAGGGGGCCAAAGGGCCATGGGAGCTATCAAGCTGGGGATTTGTATGTATGATTTTCAATCAAATGCATTGTTGCATGGGATTGATGCCAAAATTTCATACAACATATTACTTGGTAGGCCTTGGGTACATCAGAACGAAATTATCTCATCCTCCAACTATCAATGCTTGAAGTACCTCAAAGGCAGAGTAGAAAGAAAGATAGTTACTGATGAATAATCATTCACTAGAGTTGAGTCACACTTTGCCGATGTAAAATTCTACTTAAAGAATTATGTTATGAATGAGAAAAGGGTTGAAGATGTCACCAAGACCAAGTGTGGTAATATTTCATCTAAGAAGGTCGCAGTGACTGTCAAAAAAGTCGCCATCAAGAAGCCCCTCATCACTTCGAATAAAAAAAGTGTTGCACATATGAAAAAGAAGGCAACTCTCGTTCTTCGATATGTACCAAAGGTAAAGAAAGAGAAAAATCACCCATCTGGTGCCCATGATACTATGCTAAAAGGGATAACTTTACCTATCAGGAGGATTGACGCAATAAATCCATCCTTAAGACTACTTGGAGATTTTATGGCTCAAAATATGCCACAAGATGTAACACTCCCTACGAAACGTATGAAGGATGGCTTCGACCCAAATGCATACAAGTTATTTGTAAAGGATGGATACAATACTAATGAGCCATCAAGGTTGGGCAAACTTCCATCAGAGGGTACAACTAGGCAGGCACGTGAAGGCCTAGGCTATATGAAGCCACCTCCAATTCGCATCTCCATAAGAAGGGCAGTCAGTAATTACATCACCGTGGAAGAAGAATATACTGCTTCTAATAAAAGACACTCTGTGTTTGATCGACTTAGAGAATTAACCACAAGGACTTCTATGTTTTAAAGGTTGGGTCCTCTAAATAAGAAGAAAAATAACAAGTGTTGAAGAAATCATCAAAGTACAACAATGCACTCTTCGCCTAAGATCCAAAAGGATTCCCAAAGTTTGATTCCTTCTAGAATGAGGCAACAGATGGAACTGGTAGTTTCATGCAATGAGGTGCTAAAAGCAAAGGCTCATACTGTGGTTTATACCAAGAAATTCAAGGAAGATGAAGAGAGTGTTGTCTTCTCATATCATGTTACGACCCAGAATGAGAAAGATATCTCGTCTCAAATAAAGGTTGATGAAGAGATAGAAGATGTTTTCTGGTGTTATCATTTATCCATCAATGAAGATGATCCACAAGAGGAGAAAGATGCTGGAGATGCTCTATCGTAACTTGAATAAGGAGTAAAGGCCATAATAGATCCTTTGAAAGAAGTTAATCTTTGAACCGATGAAGACCCAAGACCAACTTACCTGAGTGCATTTCTATAAGTGAAGGAGGAAATTGCTTATATGGACATACTCAAAGAATATATGGATGTCTTTGCTTGGATATATAAGTAAATTCCTGGCTTAGATCCAAAAGTAGCAATCCATCAGTTGGCGATCAAGAATGGTGCTCGTCCTGTCAAGCAAACCCAAAGGCGCTTTAGGCCAGAGTTGGTTTCATTGATCAAAAATAAAGTTAACAAACTCATTGAATCTGGATTTATTCATGAAGTCAAATATCCCACATGGATTTCAAGTATTTTTCCAGTACAAAAGAAGAATGGTCAAATTCGATTTTGTGTCGACTTTCTGGATCTCAACAACGCCTGCCCTAAGGATGACTTTCCAATCCCCATACCAGAGTTGATGATTGATGCCACCACTGGTTATGAGGCAATGTCCTTTATGGATGGTTCATCCGGCTACAATCAAATATTTATAGCACCAAAGGATGAAGAACTCACTGCATTCCGTATGCCCAAAGGTATTTATTGCTACAAAGTGATGCCTTTTGGTTTGAAGAACGTTGGCGCCACTTTTCAAAGGGCTATGCAAAACATTTTTGATGGCCTGCTTCATAAGAATGTTGAATGCTACGTGGATGATCTAGTGGTGAAGTCAAGAAAGAGACACGACCACTTAAAAGACCTAAGAATGGTGTTCGAGTTACTTAGAAGATATCAACTTAAGATGAGTCCATTGAAGTGAGCCTTTGGAGTTACTTCCAAAAAGTTTCTTGGCTTCATTGTGAGATACCGAGGAATTGAAATTGACCAAGACAAGGTCGATACAATTTTGAGGATGCCCGAGCCTCGAAACATTCATGAGTTAAAAAGCCTTCAAGGAAGGCTAGCATATTTAAGGAGGTTCATCTTAAACCTGGCTGGAAAATGTCAACCTAAAGTCTTCTCATGAAGAAGACACTCCCTTCGAATGGGACCAAACTTGTAGTAATGCCTTTGAGAGTATCAAATCATACTTAATAAAGCCATTAGTTCTTGCGGCACCCATACCTGGGGAACCATTGATACTCTACATCGTGGAACAAGAGAGGTCAGTTGGAGCACTACTGGCTCAAGAAAATAGTAAAGAAAAATAAAACTCTCATTACTATTTGAGTAGAATGATGATGCCAAATGAGCTAAAGTATTCTCCAATTGAAAAGTTATGTTTGGCATTGGCCTTCTCAATTCAAAAGATGAAACACTACTTTCAAGATCATGTTGTTCGTCTCATATCTAAGGCAAATCCCATCAAGTTTTTAATGTCGAAACCAGTACTTAGTGACCGACTTGCAAGATGGTACCTTCAATTTCAACAGTTTGAGATTGTATATGTTCCCCAAAGGGCCGTAAAGGGAAAAACATTGGCTGACTTCTTTGCAGACCACCCAATACCTGATGATTGAGAACTGAACGATAAACTTCCTGATGAATATGCAATGGTTATTGAAGCCAGAACACCGTGGAAGATGTACTTTGATGGTGTCGTACATCGAGATGGAGCTGGTGCCGGTGTGGTGTTCATCACTCCACAAGAAGAGGTCATCCTATACTCTTTTACCCTAATAAACTATTTCTCTAATAATGTCGTTGAATATCAAGCGTTAATACTTGGACTTGAGATGGTATTCGACATGAAACAATTGTAATTATAAGTCTTTGATGACTCCCAATTGATGATCAAACAACTTTTTGGGAAGCTATGAAGTCAGAAAGTCTGAGCTACGACCATATCATGATTATACATAGAAATTGATGGGGAGGCTTGGAGAAGTAACCCTCCAACATGTTCCAAGGAGAGAAAATAAGCAAGTTGATGCCCTAGCTACTTTGGCCTCAACCCTAACCTTTCCAAATTAGACGAGGGTTACTATCTGCCAAGAATGGGTAGTACCACCATCAAATAAGGATGTAGAAAATAAGGTTGAATACCTTTTTGCCATGTCTGAAGCTATAAAAAAAGATTGGAAACAACGTATCATTGATTACTTATGTTATGGGATACTTCCAAAGGATCCATGGAGAAGGACTGACATTCATCATCATGCACCTCGCTTCCTTTACTATAAAGACACGTTATACAGAAGATCATTTAAAGGAATACTCTTGTGATGTCTAGGATAGGAAGAAACAATTCAAGCTTTGCAAGAAGCACACTCAGGAGTTTGTGGATCGCATCAGTCTGGACTGAATCTCCATTTTCATATTAAAAGTATAGGATACTATTGGCTAATGATGGTGAAAGATTGCTTGGACTATGCTAGAAGATTCAAAGCTTGTCAATCCCATGCGAATTTCATACATCAACCTTCTGAAGTACTACACCCAACTGTAGCATCTTAGCCATTCAATGCTTGGGGAATGGATATTGTTGGTCTACCACCAAAATCTTCTGGTGGACACTTATACATCTTGGCCGCAATAGATTACTTCTCAAAATGGGCCGAAGTCATTTCTCTCAAAAAAGTAAAGAAGGAGAATGTTGCAAATTTCATCTGAGTGAATATTATCTACTGCTTTAGAATCCCTCAATATATAATAACCGACAGTGGCAAGCCATTTGATAACAAGTTGATGAATAAGATTTGTGATCTCTTTGGCTTCAAGTAGCACAAGTCTTCTATGTACCATGCTACTGCCAATTGTCTAGCTGAAGCATTTAATAAGACCTTATACAATAAATTGAAGAAAGTCATCACCAAATCCAAGCGAGATTGGCATGAACGAATGGAAGAAGCTTTATGGGCATATATAACAACTTACCGTACACCAACGCAAGCAACCCCATATTCACTTGCTTTTGGAGTTGAAGCAGTCCTACCACTTGAGCGTCAAATACCTTCTTTGAGACTGGCTATTCAAGAAAGACTTACCGATGAAGATAATGCTAAGTTGCGTCTTGCAGAGTTAGAAGCTCTTGATGAGAAAGGACTAGAGGCTCCGTAAAATATTGAATGTTACCAAGCCCGTCTATCTCGTTCTTTCAATAAAAGAGTTCGCTTGAGGTACTTCCAAGTGAAAGATCAGGTCCTTGCAGTAAGAAGGCCCATTATTACCTCTCGTAAGTCTGGGGCAAATTTACTCCAAAATAGAATGGACCATATGTTGTACAAGAGGCATATTCAAATGGTTCTTATAAGCTTGTCGATGCAGATGAAGTGAAAATCGGCCCTATCAATGCCAAATTCTAGAAGAAGTACTATCCTTGAAGGAAGATGACACTCCTTAAGGCACGATTATAAACTGCATGTCCACTTTTGGCCAATAATGGTATAAACTATGTATGGCTTTAAATGCCCTCTAGGTTGAAAATCTCGAAAGAGGTGGTCTACATAAATGTTAGAAAAAAATAAAAAAAAAACTCCCCCGGAACTATGTTGTGACTTGATCCTCTTAACTGAAGTACATAGGCGCTTGGAATTTCATTCTGAGTTCAGTTGCATGGGTGTTAAAAAAATACGTTCCTACAGTATCTACCATATGGATACCAAGTATGAAAATATTCTAATTAAATTTTGGACTCACTTCAAGTATTGGTGGCTCAATAAGGGCAAACTCCAATGAAATATGAGCTTCATTCACATAAGATGAAGTCTCCAAAATCCTCAAATTTGGAAGTTGAACCACTCAAAATGCCAAATTTAGGAGTGAAAGTTGACAAAATTTCCAAGTCTTTAAATCAAGGCCTCCAAAATTTTCATGCCTTAAGGTGGAAAAAATTTGTCCCTTTGCACCTTAAGTTGGCCTCTTACGGATTTATTCTTAAAAGGATATCAAATCTCCATGCCTTAAGGTGGACAAAATTTATCCCTTTATACCTTAAGCTGGCCTCTTACAGGTTTATTCTTAAAAGGATTCCAAAATTTCCATGCCTTAAGGTGGAAAAAAATTTTCCATTTGCACCTTAAGCTGGCCTCTTATGGGTTTATCCTTAAAAGGATCTCAAAATTTTCATTCATTAAGGTGGACAAAATTTGTCCCTTGCACCTTAAGCTGGCCTCTTATGGGTTTATCCTTAAAAATATTTCAAAATTTCCATGTCTTAAGGTGGACAAAATTTGTTCCTTTGCACCTTAAGCTGGCCTCTTACGGATTTATCCTAAAAAGGATCTCAAAATTTTCATACCTTAAGGTGGATAAAATTTGTCCCTTTGCACCTTAAGCTGGCCTCTCACGGGTTTATCATTAAAAGGATCTTAAAATTTTCACGCCTTAAGGAAGGAAAGATTTGTCCCTTTTCACCTTAAGTTAAACGGTTAAAGGTACCATACTTAAAGAAAACCACTGCATCTTCAAGCAAAATTGATCGGGTCTTGGGAGTGATGAAACCTCGCACCTTAAGCCGACGTCCACCGTCTTTAATCAAAATTGGTCGGGTATTGAGGTGACAAAGCCTCGCACCTTAAGCCGACGGCCACCATCTTCAAGAAAAATTGGTCGGGTTTTGAGGTAATAAAGTCAAATTAAACCCTCGCACCTTAAGCTGACAGCCACCATCTTCAAATAAAATTGGTCGGGTCTCGAGATGACAAAGGCAAAGTTAAACCCTTGAACCTTAAGCCGACTTCCACCATCTTCAATCAGTGGTTGCATATTGTTATTTTCTTTAACTCTAAAAATATAAAAAAAATACAAGGAAAAAAAGGAGAATGAGAGCGAAAAGAAGGAATGCTTACCTAAATATGCGAGTATCTCTATCGGCAAAGATGGATGAAATTACACCCTTGAGTTTTCTTGCCTACCAAAAGTGTTGTAAGTATTAGAGTTTTCTTTTCAATGGAAAAGTACACTCACAATTTCAACGTTCCCACGCCTAGATATGATTTGTCTCGTGAAGCCACGCAAACCTGAAATTGAAAACGTATCAGCATCCAGATGCAACTTCAAAAAATTATCTAGGATAATTCTGAAGGTGTTAAATTATAAATTTTGGATATGTTATATATTTTCGAGTCTATTTTTGAAAAAATTAAGTGGTTCATGATTTCATCGCTCCTACTTTGAGATACGAAAGTTTTAGTAAAGACGTGCAGATCTAAAATTTTCAGCATGATAAAATTTAGGGCTATCTTTAAAAAATTATCAAGAATTATATTGAAGTCTTTTAATGCTAAATTTTGGATATATTGTATATCTTGATGTTTATTTTCTATAATATCAAACGGTTCATAATTTTGATACTCCTACAATTAGATATGAATATTTTACTACTAACATGCTGTTCGGAAAAAAAGTGACGAAAATAAGAGAAAAGTAGGAGGGAAAGAAATTACCTCAATATTATTAATGACTTGGAAACTCCAAGATTGATACTGAAAAAGTGAAGAACCTACATCCTTTTATAGAGTTATAGGATGGTTATTTTCTTCTCCCATACTAATTCAAATTGGAGGTTGTTTCCTTCTCCCATACAAATTCAAATTGAGGGTTGTTTCCTTCTCCAATATAAATTCAAATTGAAAGAGTTTTATCCCTGATTAAGTAAGGTAAAAAGTTTTCTAAAATCTATTTGAAATGGGATGTCATGCCTCACCAACGGGTCTTACATGTAGAAGATTCATGAAAAAAATAAGAGATTTTTTTAAAGGCGATATCAATATATAAATTGCATGGTTCAGCTTTAAGGAAATCATTGAAGCACGTAGAAAGCATGTTTAAATAAATCATACTTCAAGTCTAGTCTAAAAAAGATTAAATATCTCGACAAGTCTTGAAGTAGGGGGGAATTTGTGAGCAACAAAATTTTATAAATTGAAATCCATACGAAATTCAGATTATGTTAAATTCAAAATAGATTAGTCCCAAATAATATTGTGGATTAATATAATTAGATTAATCATTTAAGTCCAAACATGTATGGATTTAAATAAAGTTCAATCTTTATTGGGTTAGTTCATTAATTTGGGCTACAAATAATGAGCCCACTTTGCTAAGCCCAAGATATTGTCATATTCTAGAGGCCCAAATAAGCGTCACATGTCAAATGACGTGGCATGCCAAGTCTAGGGGAGGAGCCTATAGGACCATGCCACATGTCAAAATGATGCAGTAGGCCCAATGAAATCAAAGCCCATAAAAGGTGTCATGTTACTCAAATCTGATTGGTCAAAGGAAGTTCATCGTCATCATAACTCTTCCCTTTTCCACAACTATAAATAGGGGTCTCATAATTCAGAAAAGGACCCCAAGAACTCGAATCTCGAACAAAAAGCAAAAGAAAGCTCGTGGATCAAATGCCGCAATTTCTCTACAAAGCTCAAGCATTCAAATCAAGTTCATCAAGATTCAAAATCAAGACCACAATATTCAAGAACAAGTTAAAAAGCCCTTGAATTCAAGCACAAGTCAAGATCAAGTCCCTCAAATCAACAAATCAAGTTCAAATTCAAGATCAAGCTTTAATCCCTCGAATTTATATTTGAAAAGGCGAATCAGAGGATTCATAGAGATTGTAACACTCACATATTGAAATCAATAAATTGAATGTTGCAATATTTTTCTTGTCTCGAATTATTATTTTCAGCCTCGAAAATTTTATAGTCCAACACCTATAATTTTATTGTATTAGAAATTCAATATCATTCATAACATAGGAATATATTTAAGTAAGCAAAGACTTTAACAATAATTTATCAAACACACACTCTCTACCTCGAAGATAGGTTAAGATGTGTACACTCTATTATCCTCAGATGTTGTTTGTTGGAGCTTGAACTGGATGATCTTCATAAAGAAAATTTAAAAGTAGGAAAAATTGGAGAGAAAATAAAATTCTCTTCTTCTTTTTTTGATATTTTCTTGCTCGTCTAAACAAACTCTTCATGCCACAAAGTTTTGGGAACTATAAGCGCATCAAACCAAATATCACAAGTTTTACTTCTAAAATTAAAGTTATCATTAAAGTCTAGACAAACATGAGAGAAATAGGGATGTACTATATCTGCCAAGGGAACCCAACCTGGAAAATAAAGTTTTAATGGTTAATTGATGCAAAGGTCACCGTTTTATTTTGAATGGGTAGGCCTTCCTTTGCTTCCACTTCTTGGTGAAGCTCGTTACTGCAACGTCTGAAATTAAAATTAAATTGATTGTATATGTATATAACCGCCAATCTTCAGAATGACAAATACTAGATGACCTTGAAAAGCAAGTATGAAGGTTAGAGGAAAACATAAGTCTGCGGTATTGCAAATGTTAAACGATCTATTGATATGAGAATTAGATGTGCTAAGATGGACAATTGTTCATGCAATGGTAAGAAGCAAGTAAAATCATGTGACTTCAATACATGTTGATAAAGGACCTAGCTAAATCTTTCCCACCTTTGAGAAATTCACTTGGTAAAATATGTAACTGGCACAAGTTTTAATGTAATACATCATCTTAAAAGGAGCTGTAATAATTGATTAAAGTTCAAAAGAAACCAAAAACAAAAACACAACACATGAATGTTCATACCATCAACCTAAATTCAGTTTCAATGTAAGTTTACCACTGCAACAATATATCAATATGATACTATATTCCCATCTCCTATGACGTAATCTATTATATAATGGATGATATCAGAAATTACAACAAAATAATATGATTGAACCTAATCTTTACATAAAAATTTCTCAAAATCTTATCGAACATTCATCTACCACCTTCAAACTATAATAAAATAATACGATAATTTAGATATCTAAACAATGCAATTAAATCTAACGTTTACACAAAAAATTATCAAACCTCGATCAAACGATTATCTAGCACCTATGCTAAGCAGAATAAGCAAAAAAATAACAATTATAACAAAACAAAACTATAATAATAGAGATATTAGAATAATATGATTAGACCTAACTTTTACACACAAAAAAATTTAGAGTCCGATCGAGCATTCAACTGCAACATAAAACCTGAACAGAATATAAATTACAACAAAATAATATAAACTATAATAATCAGGATATTAGAACAATATAATTAGATCTAATCATTATAAAAAAAAAATCCAACATCACATTAGCAACACTATAAAGTTAAGAACTTAGAGTAAATACAATGCAATTTAATAGATTGGTATTAGTAAGCAAATTACATTTTATTACCAAGAGGAAAGCAAACTACACCCAAAGCAAAATCCAACATCACATTAGCATTAATTTATTGAACGTCAAATAATCCTAATTTAAAACGAAAACCTAGAGTACATATTTATTTTACAAATAAATTAGAAACTCAATATCTATCATATCTCTAAATCAAAAAATATACATATTAGACTATAAAATATTAAGTTAAAGTGTAAAAAAAGAATTTACTTAAGAAGAAAATATAAGGATGCAAAACTCAAATCATATGTTATATGTCGATAATTTCATTGGATAATTTAAATATTATGATTGCGTATAATAGGCCTTTGTGGCCGGGTCTTTCCCCGATTCTAAAGTTGAGACTCTAATTGTATTTATCTAATTAGTATCTGCTAGGTGATTGTAGAAAAATTAACATATGTAAATCTCATAACACAATCAAAGTACAAAAATGTAAACAAAATATATATGCACATCGCGAACCAAAAGTAAATATATTAAAATAAAACAATTTAACAACCAAGAAGAGAAAATTTACTATAATACTATCTTCAAGTATTGTCAACGACTTGACTAATTATGGGATTTAGTAAAAAGACAATTTTGTCTAAAGCAGATACATTTAATGAAAGACAAAAAAGTTTGAATCACTTTTCTAAAGGTTTTCACACTTTTAATATATTATAGATTATAGATATAGATTATAGATATAGATAAATTAAGTGTAGTAATATAAACATTAGTATTATTTAAATAGTTTGAACCACGGGTATGATTCAAACGAAACTTGTCATTAATTTGTTTAATGTGTATATGATACACGATACATCATATAGCATCTCACTAAGGCAGAAAGCAGCTCCTTAATATGTAATGATCCTGCAAATTCATTTTATAAACTTATCCTGTTTTAACCCACCTTGTATTTTTAAACATTGTTTTTTTTAGTAATGGACCAAACTGATATTTTCTATAACTCTTGAGACCTATGTATAAGAATAAATTTTAATAGGAAGGGTTTACCAAATTTATTAAAAATAAGGTTAGATATATTGAGAGATGGGATACAGAAGTTAGCTTAGGATTTCTCTCATCAGCATAGAAGGAAAAGAAGAAAAAAAGGCGACGGATTCAGGTTAGATAAGAAAAATTTTGTAAAGAAATTATTTCTGCAACTTTGTTCATAATAATAATTAAGAGTAACGTTATAGTGTAATGATTTGGCCAAAATGGATTGCTTCTTTTGGTCCTTATTAGCAGTTATAGGAAACAGTGATGCAATGGTTGAATTTGATGGATTGTTTTTCTTTGAAATTTTAAGACAAAACAAATAATTAGGTTGTGATGAATCATTGGCACTGCGGAAGAGATTGTTGGTGTTTAAAGTGTTAATTGGTCAATGATTGCAACTGCCAATGGGATCGTCCGTCAGTGGCATGATATTACTGCCAATGCTTCTTGATTAACATTTAGTTAGTGGAAATTTAATATATTAATTACGTTTGGGTAATTATGAGCCAACCATTGGCATCTTACATAAAGATGAAAAATGTCATGTTTTTATGTAGATCCTAGGTTACAGTTTACTACATATTTTATTCGTAATCTGCTCCATAATCTAGAATTAGTGAAATTGATGTTTAGATTTAGAACTTTTAGAGTAAGAATTTATAACTGAGTGTCTTTAGATTCGTACTCTTATGTAGATTATATATTTGAACAGATTTTGACCGTACAGAGACTTTACGAAAGGGGACGTTTGTAATTGACGTTTGGCTTCGGTTTGAGGCAAGTTGAAACTTTCCTTACACTCTTTTTCAAAGTGCTTATTTGAATATTTGTTAGTTATGTGTAATGGGAGCAATGGGAATTAGAGGTCCCGTATAGGTGATTGTGACGAGCATCTATGCGGATACCGGTGTTGTTTGAGGGGATAAAATAAGTTAATTATATGTTTGAACTGTTTTGAGAATACTCTTGATAAGTTGAGTTGACTTTGAAATTGATGTCTGATCTGACTTGAGACACGAACTGCTTTGCTCGACTTTATTGTTGATTTGGGATCGTAGTTGCACGCCTGCACATCATGCATTGCATTTCATATGGGATCGGAGTTCACGCCTGCACAGTATTATATATATTTATTGGGATCAGACTGCATGCCTGCACAGTATTATATATATTTATTGGGATCGGAGTGCACTCCTGCACAGTATTATATATATTTATTGCGATCAGAGTGCACACCTGCATAATATATATATATATATATATATATATATATATATATATATATATATATATATTGGGATCGGAGAGCAAGCCTGCACAATATATTTATTGGGATCGAAGTGCACGCCTGCACAATATATTGATTGGGATCGAAGTACGCGCCTGCACAGTACATGGACCTTGTGAGTCCCCCATGGGTCCTGGCCTTGAAGCCATTGCTCGGTAGGTGTGTACACAGCATATGCATTGCATCGCATTGCATGGATTTGTTTGGTTCAGATTGATTAAAGTGGATTTGTTGACCTTGTACTTACTGTATATGTGTTATTAATTTCACTTGATTGAGAATTTCTTGGATTGTGTATGATATCTTTATGACTGTTAAACTTGACTATTAAATTGGATTTGGATGGTTTTCCTGAGTGCAGGTTGCATGTTTGTTTTTAGATGATTTACGTGGTGTCACTCGTCACCACTTTGAATTAGGGTCAGTCGACGATGCTTGCTGAGCACACGTGATTCCGTACTTACTCTTGCTTTTTATGCACCCTACGTGCAGGTACAGATCCGACGACCTTCGGATATTGATTTATGTGATTCCTTCTTTGCTAGCATTATTGGAGATTCGAGGTAGCTGCTACTGGCTTTAGAGACTACTGAGATCTCCTTCAGCCTTATTCTTATGCATTTTCCGTATTTTGAAAGACTCAAACTTTCTTTTGATTCTGTATTTAGTGTCTTTTATTAGTGACTTCCAGACCTAAGATTATGTATTATTTGATTTTACTAGCCTGTTAATCTATTTATGAGATTATTCGGGATTGGTTATGTTCTTATTTTTCTTCCGTTTCTATGAGTTTGAGATGGTCTTGGATTTGAGTATTTGGCTTACCTATCACGGGGGATGGAATAGGTGTCATTATGGTCCCAAATTTGGGCCGTAACATAATATTATGCTAAAGAATTAAGCGTGAATATATTTAGTGGGAGTGATAAATAAAATAGATATATGTTAAAGAGCTTAATTTTCTTAACACACATTATATAAGCTATATATCCTGGAGAATACTATCTTTCTTATATTTTAACTCAAGTTTGCATGTATATTGACTAGTTGTAATGCATATAATTGCTATTATAAAGAAGAGTTTGAAAATTCAATAAGCATATAACTAATGGCCACTAATTTTTAAGAACATGAAATGTTACCAGAAAGAATGTTCAAAACTTTAAAAATCTAACAAAATAATAATCAATAATTATAAATTTTTTAAAGTGCATGCCTTTGTTATCATAAAGAAGATGCAGAAGTTGAAAATTAAAAAATAATTTTTTTTTATTTTTTGAAGTGCTTGCCTTTCTTAGTGTCTTATTTTTTTCTTTTAATTTACTAAAATAATGAAAGTATTAGAAATTTTCAATTAGATGTGAAAAGAGAAAGTCGTTAATTCATTGTCATTGAAGAGTATGATAAGATGAATAAAATCTCCCAACTCTTCACCTAAGGTCTCAAATTTGAGTCATAAGAATTGAGAAAACTTTAATAAGAAATGTTTTCTCTATCAAAAATCCTACACAATGCAATCCTTTATTTTTCATTTCAGTGTAAGATGGGAAATAAAATATATGAACTTAAAATTATTACAATTCAATCAAACATATATAGCCAAAACTCCAACAAGTTAGCCCTTTATTCACCCCCAAAGAATTAAAAGCGCTACATGACTAATCTAGGATTTATAGAACCCAAACAAATCTAACATCATTACCCCAAAGAACATTCCTCAGTTCATTTATTTGCCGCATCTTTATTTAACATATGCAGAATAAGTTCGCAAATAACCGTTGACTAGGGTATGAACCTGCTGATGTAATTCAATCTTCCTAAGAAACTCATGACTTCCTTCTTTATCTTCGGAGGAGGCAGTTCTTGGATCGCCTTAATTTTTAAGGGATCGAGCTCAGTATCCCTTCTACTAATTATGAAACCCGCTACCTTCCCGGTTGGTACCCCAAAAGCGCACTTGGCATGATTCAACTTCAAATTGTATTTCTGCAACCGATCATAGAACTTTTCCAAAAGGATCAAGTAGTTCAAACACTTATGGGATTTAATGATCACATAGGCCACGTACACTTCAGTCTTCTTATGGATCGTATCATAAAATATGGTTGTCATGACTCTCATATACGTAGCATCGGCATTCTTAAGATCACAGGGCATCACCCTACGTGATAAACACCCCAAGTGTAATGAAAGTCATTTTCTCTGCATCTTCTTCATCATTTAATATTTGATGATACCCGGCAAAGCAATCCACGAATGACTGTATTGTACGCATTTCATATGGGATCAGAGTGCATGCCTGCACAGTATTATATATATTTATTGGGATTAGAGTGCATGCCTGTACAGTATTATATATATTTATTGGGATCGAAATGCACACCTGCACAGTATTATATATATTTATTGGGATCGGAGTGTATACCTGCACAATATATATATATATATATATATATATAGGGTGCACGCCAGCAAAGTATATCTATAGAGATCGGAGTGCACACCTACACAATATATTGATTGGGATCGGAGTGCACGCCTGCACAGTACATGAACCTTGTGAGTCCCCCATGGGTCCTGACCTTGAAGCCATTGCGCGGTAGGTGTGTACACATATGCATTGCATTGTATTGCATCGCATTACATAGATTCATTTAGTTCAGATTGGTTAAAGTGGATTTGTTGACCTTGTACTTACTATATATGTTTTATTTATTTCACTTGATTGAGAATTTCTTGGATTGTGTATAATATCCTTATGACTATTAAACTTGACTATTAAGTTGGATTAGGATGGTTTTTCCTGAGTGCAGGTTGAATGTTTATTTTTAGATGATTTACGTGGTGTCACTCGTCACTACTTTGAATTAGGGTTGGTCGACGATGCTTGCTGAGTACACATGGTTCTGTACTTACTCTTACTTTTTCCGCACCCTACGTGCAGGTACAGATCCAACGACCTCTGAATATTGATTACTGTGGTTCCTTCTTTGCTATCATTATTGGAGAATCGAGGTAGCTGCTACTGGCTTTAAAGACTACTGAAATCTCCTTCAGCCTTGTTCTTATGCATTTTTTGCATTTTGAAAGACTCAAACTTTCTTTTGATTCTGTATTTAGTGGCTTGTATTAGTGACTTCCAGACCAGAGATTATTTATTATTTGATTCTACTAGCCTGTAAATCTATTTATGAGATTATTCGGGATTGGTTATGTTCTTATTTTTCTTCCGCTTCTATGAATTTGAGATATTGTTTTTAGATTTGGGTATTTGACTTACCTATCACGGAGGATGAAATAGATACCATCACAATCCCGAATTTGGGTCGTGACATAATCATATGCTAAAGAATTAATCATGAATACATTTAGTGGGAGTGATAAATAAAATAGATATATATTAAAAAGCGCAAATTTTTTAACACACATTTTATATGCTATATATCATGGAAAAATACTATCCGTCTTATATTTTAACTCAAGTTTGCATGTATATTGACTAGTAGTAATGCATATAATTGCTATTATAAAGAAGAGTTTGAAAATTCAATAAGCATATAACTAATGGCTACTAATTTTTTAGAAGAACATGAAATGTTATCACAAAGAATGTTCAAAACTTTGAAAATCTAACAAAATAATAAGCAATAATTACAAATTTTTTAAAGTGCATGCCTTTGTTATCACAACGAAGATGCAAAAGTTGAAAATTAAATAATAAAATTTTTTAATTTTTTGAAGTGCTTGTCTTTCTTAGTGTTTTTTTTTTCTTTTAATTTACTACAATACTGAAAGTATTAAAAATTTCCAATTAGATGTGAAAAGAGAAGGTCGTTAATACATTGTCATTGAAGAGTATGATAAGATGAATAAAATTTCCCAAGTCTTCACATAAGGTATCAAATTCGTGTCTTCAAAATTGAGAAAAGTTCAATAAGAAATGTTTTCTCTATCAAAAATCCTACACAATGCAATCCTTTATTTTTCATTTCAATGTAAGATGGAAAATAAAACATATGAACTCAAAATTATTACAATTCAATCAAACTTATATAGCCAAAACTCCAACAAGTTAGCCATTTATTCACCCCCAAAGAATTAAAAGCACTGCATGACTAATCTAGGATTTATAGAACCCCAACTATGCAAAACAAACATAAAGGAGTGTCTAAGTGACAAAACCAATCAAAAACTGATCTATTTCACTTTCAGAAAATCAAATAGTCTTCCAACAATAAAGAATAAAATTTTGAGTCAAGAACTTATACAAAGCTGACAATCTGTTAAAAGCCCTCTTAGAGCTTCCAACACTTAAATCAAATACAAATAATTTGGACAAGACATTTTCATACTCAAAGATAAG
The DNA here is from genome assembly GCA_030864215.1 of Capsicum pubescens. NCBI lineage: Eukaryota > Viridiplantae > Streptophyta > Magnoliopsida > Solanales > Solanaceae > Capsicum > Capsicum pubescens. Next base: position 82,029,471 of record CM061543.1, on the reverse strand, counting down.
ACAAGACACACACAACTGATGTCATGAAACACGTGTTCAATTGCTCGTACCTCTTTTTTAAGAAACACAACATTTTAGACATAAATAAAAGTAAATTAATGTAGCCATATTTCATATTGATTAAGAAATTTAGCACTTACATTATTTATTTATATTCATAGAGGTGAAAATTCACCTTCACTTGCACGACTCTGAAGTTAGTCTTGGAGGCTAAGTGACATGTTGATTCATTGAGTCTTTCTTTAGTATCATTTCATATTTATATTCACTAGTTTAGGATACACACTTCGTGCATGTATTCATGTTAGAGTATATGATTTTTTTTAAAACAACTCTATCAATATTTTGATTTGGGGTTTAACTATAATAGACCATTCAAACAATTTCATATTAAATAAAATTCATTTAATGCAAAGTGATGGACATATTCTCTAAATTCCTTAAGTTTGTCAATTAATATCTTATGTTAGTTTATGATCTTGTTTGTTGACATGAGTAGTTGTAATAATGCCACAGACTAAACAATACACATACTATTATAAAACAATAAAGAATAAGAAAAAGAGTAGAGAGAATAGAGAGAGTGATTCTTATTTCTTCTCTTGGGGGATGATTTACAATGAAGGAAGCCCTTCTATTTACAGGGGAATTTGCCCCTAGTTTCACACTAAAAGACAAATACATCAAATTCTGATAGACATCAAATAGATCTTGATAGATCTTGATAGACATTCATTATAATTGATATATATCATAACACTCCCCCTTGAATGTCTAACAATACGCATATAGGCTGCCTCATTAAAAACCTTACAAGAAAAACCCAGTGGGACAAAACCTCATAAGGAAAAAAGAGTACAGCACGTATTAACTCCCCCTAATAAGAACATCCTTGAATATTTGCATTTCGATCTTGTGCACCATCTGTTGAGGCGGATCCAAAATTTCAAATTTGTGGGTTCCCAACAAAATAAATAAGGCTGAAAAAAATTAAACAAAAAAATTTAACCTCCACAGAGGTCCAAACTCATGACCAAGAGCAACACGGCATGCATCTCAAGTATTCCCTCTTACTACTAAACTATCCTATTATTTTTTTATAGGTTCCTACCTGTTAATATTTAAACCTATTGATAATTTTTCTAATATAATTATAAGTCTTATGGTAGCGGGTAGGGGTTCCCGGGAACCCCCACCGGATACCGTAGATTCGCCCCTGACCATCTCCTTGAAAGTTGTAGTTGGAAGAGACTTGGTGAATAAATCATCCACATTGTGACTTGAACGAATCTGTTGTACGTCAATATCACCATTCTTTTAGAGCTCATGTGTATAGAATAGCTTTGGCGAAATATGTTTCGTTCTATCTCCTTTTATGAATTCATCTTTTAGTTGTGCTATGCATACTGCATTATCTTCATATAAAATTGTGGATACTTTGTCACATTTCAAGCCACATTTTTCTCGAATGAGATGTATTATGGACCTCAACCACACACACTCTCGGCTTGCTTCATGAATATCTATAATCTCAGCATGATTCGATGAAGTGGCTACGATAGATTGCTTTGTTGATCTTTAAGATATGGAAGTACCCCCACATATGAATACATATCCTATTTGAGACTGAGCTTTATGCGGGTCAGATAAGTACCCAGCATGAGCATAACCAATAAGATCAGAACTGCAATCTTTAGAATAAAATAAGCCCATATCCGTAGTCCCCTTTAGATACCGTAATATGTATTTGATCCCATTCCAATGTCTCCTACTAGGAGAAGAACTATACCTTGCTAGCAAATTTACTGAAAATGCAATTCAGGCCTTGTAGTATTTGCAAGATACATTAGTGCACCAATTGCTCTAAGATATGGTATTTCAGGACCAAGGAATTCCTCATTCTTTTCTTGAGGTCGGAATGGATCCTTATTCACATCAAGTGATCAAACAACCATCGGAGGACTTAATGGATATGCTTCATCCATATAGAATCATTTCAACACCTTTTCTGTGTAGGCAGATTGATGGACAAAGGTACCGCTTGTCAAATGCTAAATTTGCAAACCAAGGCATAACTTTGTCTTTTCGAGATCTTTCATTTCAAATTCTTTCTTTAGGTAATCAATTTCCTTTTGAAGCTCTATTGGCATTCCAATAAGTCTTATGTCATCGACATAGACAGGAAGTATAACAAACTCTGATGTTGTTTTCTTTATGAAAACACATGGGTAAATTTTATTATTCGTATAACCTTCTTTAGATAAATATTCACTAAGACAGTTATACCACATGCGTCCAGATTTCTTTAAACCATACAATGATCTTTGCAATCTAATGGAATACATTTCCCGAGGCTTTGAACTATATGCTTTCAGCATTTTAAATTCTTCGAGAATTTTCATGTATATCTCATTATCAAGTGATCCATATAGATAGGCTGTTACCACATCCATCAAATATATTTCAAGTCTCTTATGGAGAGTGAAACTAATAAGATAACACAATGTTATTGCATCCATAACTGGTGAATATGTCTCATCATAATCGACACCAGGTTGTTGTGAAAATCCTTGTGCAACAAGGCATGATTTATACCTTTGTATTTCATTTTTCTCATTTATTTTTCACACAAAGACCCATTTATAGCCAGCAAGCTTAACACCATTAGGTGTTTGAGTTATAGGTCCAAAAACTTCACGTTTGACAAGTGAATTCAATTCAGATTGAATTGCTTCTTGCCGTTTTGGCCAGTCATTTCTTTGTTGACATTCTGTGATAGATCGAGGTTCAAGATCCTCTCTATCTTGCATGATTTTCATTACAACATTGTATGCAAATACATGATCCTCTACTATTTCAGATCGATTCAAATTAGTTTCAACATCACTTGAACTTATGGATAGTTCCTCATTTTCTTGAGTCTCAGGCTTATTGATTCCTTCAGGAATATCAACATTGCTCAAATATTGAGCCTCCATATGAGTATCTTTCGTAGTGTCATCTTGACCATTTGTTTTTCTTTTTCTAGGATTTCGATTCTTAGAACCTAATGGTCTGCTACGCTTCAAGCGTGCTTTAGATTCATTAGCTATGACACTAGTGGATGGTCCTTTAGAGACATCAATTCAAATTGGGACATTCTCTGCAGGAATATGTGATTTAGTGATCCTTTTCAAATCTGAAAATGCGCCCAACTTTTGATTTGCAATTCTCTGCAGATGAATAATCTTTTGTACTTCTTGCTCACAAATAGAAGCACGTGGATCAAGATGAGATAGTGATGAATTTTTTCGCAAAATTTCTCTTTTGATGTCACTATTTTCTCTCCCTAATTTTGGAAAAACTATCTCATCAAACCGACAATCTACAAATTGAGCGGTGAACATATCTCTCGTTAATGGTTTAAGACAGCGAATAATGGAGGGTGATTCAAACCCAACATAAATTTCTAACCTTTTTTGGGGGCCCATCTTGGTGCAGTTTTGTGGTACTATAGGCACATATACACCGCACCCAAAAATTCTCAAATAAGATATACTAGGCTCTTGACCCAAAATCAATTGCAACGAAGAAAATTTATGATAATTTATCGGTCTAAGACGAACAAGTGTTGCAGCATGCAAAAATGCATGACCCCAAATAGAAGTGGGAAACTTAGTTTTCATAAGAAATATTCTTGCTATCAACTGCAGACGTTTAATTAATAACTCAGCAAGGCCATTTTGAGTGTGAACATGGGGTACAGTATGTTCCACTCTTATACCAATCGATAAGCAATAGTCATTAAATTCTTGGGATGAAAACTCTGCAGCATTATCAAGGCGAATAGACTTAATTTGATTATCGAGAAATTGTGCCTGTAATTGTATTATTTGTGCCAACAATTTTGCAAATGCTAAGTTGTGAGATGACAAAAGGCATACATGATCATCTAGAAGAAGTATCTATTGGGACCATGAAGTATCTAAATGACCCACTAGGTAGGTGAATGGGTCCACAAATATCTCCATGTATGTGTTCCAAGAACGCGGGGGACCCAATCCCAACTTTTATTGGCGATGGCCTCACAATCAGCTTGCCTTGATAACAAGCATTGCATGAAAATTCACCATTTGAAAGAACCTTCAAGTTCTTTAATGGATGCCCATTTGAATTTTCTATGATTTGTCTCATCATTATTGATCCTGGGTGTCCCAAACGATCATGCCAAAGTACGAAAGTATTGGAATCAGTAAACTTTCGGTTTTCTATAGAATGTGTCTCAATTGCACAAATCTTTGTCCAATACAGGCCAGAAGATAAAGCAGGGAACTTTTCAATAACACATGTCTGCCCAGAGACATTCTTGGTGATACCAAGATATTCAAGATTCATCTCATCAATTGTCTTGATATGATAACCATTTTCACGGATATCTTTAAAACTCATCAAGTTTCTCCAAGACTTAGGAGAAAACATGGCATTATTTATGATGAGTTTAGTTCCCTTGGACAAGATTATAATGGCTTTTTCAAAGCCTTCAATCAAATTAGCACTATCAGAAATTGTAGTGACATTAATCTTGCCCATGTTTAGATAGAAAAAATATTTCTCGTCTTTGAATATCGTATGTGTAGTGCCAGAATCAATCAAACAAATATCTTCATAATTGGACAACTTACTTTGAAAATTATCCATATCTTCAAATAAAAAAAATATACACAAAATAAAATATATATTAAATTTTTGTACAAAGTGAAAGCTTATACTATAAAATATTGTTAATCCGACATTACTAAGCAATTAAAAAAAATATGTCCAAAAACTATTGAATCAATATAATATTTGATAAGGAATCTAATACGTAATATATTATTTATAATTACTAGTACGGAACAGTATCATGCAATACATACAATAATAATATAATATTATTATATTATATTTTATCCAGTACATTAATATGCAAATATAATATTATTATATTATATTTTCTAAACGCATATGGATAAGTAATGACTATATGTGAATATTATATTAAAAATATTAACATGCAAAACTAATATTAATATTAACATGCAAAACTAAAAATATTAACATGCAAAATATTAATATGAAATAATGAACACAACAGAAGTTCGTGCAAATTACACGTATTTAATAATGACGAAATTAAAATTTCATTCACTTCAATAATAAATTACAATAATATAATTGAACTAATCAATACGAATTAAAAATCAATACTCATGCAAACAACTACTTTTAAATGATTTTTATTCTCTAACTCTTATCAACAATAAATAAAATTTAAAAGCATTCATTCTTCCATGTTTACGGAACCATCACCAATCAAGTGATCAATCTTTCCTTCAGGGTGCTCGTAAAAGTCTGCTACATCCAAGCATGTGATGTCAACATTATTTTTAGAGAGAAAGTTAGCCTCGGAATTTCTCTTTTTCTTCTTTAGTGATGCTTGATAAAGGTTCACTAAGTGCTTGAGAGAACGACAGTCACGTGAATAGTGTCCTTTTCCACCATATCGAAAATAAGTAATTGTTTCACGTTTCTCATCTTATTTTTTGTTAGATGAATGATTAACACCCATAACAGGGTTTCTTTCTTGGTCATCACGACCATGACCACGACCACGTCCACGACTAGGGTCGTGACCTTTTTCATGCCTAGCATGGTGATCATGCACATCATTAACCTCAAGGAATGGTGCAGATCCAGTTGGTCGGTTCTCGTGATTTTTCATCAACAAATCATTATTTTGTTCAGCCACAAGAAGATGAGACCTCAGTTCAATATACTTCTTGAAACTTTTTTCTCGATATTGCTGTTGTAATAGCACATTCGAGGCATGAAAAGTGGAGAGTGTATTTTCCATCATATCATCATCATTGACCATCTCTCCACATAGTTTCAATTGAGAAAAAATTTTGAACATGACAGAATTGTATTCATGAACAGACTTGTAGTCTTGAAATCTTAGATACATCCACTCATATCGTTCTTTCGAGAGGATGACCATATTTAAGTGGTCAAACCTTTCTTTTAGGCTATTCCACAATATGAGTCGATCCTTAGTAGTAAGGTACTCAATTTTCAAAACTTCATCAAGATGATGATGCAAGAAAATCATAGCCTTAGCACGATTTTGACTAGATGTTGTATTTTCATTCTTTATGGCATCTCCAAGACCCATAGAGAAATATAGTTCTTGCCCAAACTTTTAAGGACAACGAGCTCACATTTTGTAAGATTGTTAGCCATAAAAAAAGGAAAAAAAATAATAATACCTTAGCCTTAGCCTTCAAATTTGAGACGGTGGAGTTTCATGCTGATAACGTGTTATAAAACAATAAAGAACAAGAAGAAGAGTAGAGAGAATAGAGAGAGTGATTCTTATTTCTTCTCTTGAGGTATGATTTACAATGAAGGAAGCTTTTCTATTTATAGGGAGAATTTGCCCCTAGTTTCACACTAAAAGACAAATACATCAAATGCTGATATACATCAAATAGATCTTGATAGACATTCACTATAATTGATATATATCATAACACATACTATTTTGTTGATGAAAATAATTTTCTTGATTAACTGTTAGCACAGAATCACAAAATATTGAGCCATGTGGAGTCTAAAAAGTTCTTACACATAGGGATATATGGTTATGCAACTATACTCCTAATTACTCTTGTTTTGTCTCATTTTTTATGATTATTAACGTTAATCAGTGAAAGTATAACTTCACGAATTCTAACAGACCTTACACTTTCGAAGATAGATATTGGACTTGTCTAGCTCCATTTGGTCATAAAAATTATAATTTTTCGAAGCTGAAGTTGGATTTGAAATTGAAGTTGGAGTTGGAGTTGTGTTTGACCATGAATATAAATTAAAGTTATTTTTAAAATTTTGTGAGAGAAGTATGAGTGAAAAAAGTGAAAACAAGTAAAACTTGTTTTCACTTTTCCAAATACAATTTCAAAATTGTATTTAAAATTTTCATGGACAAACGTATCTTGTTTTCACTTTTTTCACTAAAGTGAAATAATTTTTCGAAAAAATGTAAATAATTTTCATGGTCGAACGGCTGCATATAGAACCCTATTTCAAATTTTTAAAAATTTTGATCTTTGTGTCAGTGCAATTTTTTAAAGTGACATAAATATGTTTATACAATTTGTTTGAACTACCAAACAGAAATTGAAAAGTGCAGGTTACAAAAAGATAAATAAGTTTTGATTGCGTTAAACGGCTTGAAAATGCTCAATTAATTTTTTTTAAGATCGAATGCTTACTTTAAGTATTGCCAACTCAGTAATAAGAATCAACAATTTTATCTTTGATCCACATTTGAAGATGTACATATCATCATATTGAAATATTGACATGAGATAAATTATAGTTTATAGCCTTCCAACTATTGACAATTTAGGATTTTGTTGGATGAACCGACTACCATATGTATGTCTTCTCCACTTCCTTGTCGTGTATATCTCAATCTAATTGAATTAAGTGATTACATTACACTTGCTCAATTTTTTTTTAATTTTTTTTTCATTTTATTGAATGTGCAAAAGTATTGGGACATGATCCTAAGAGACGATGACTTAAAAGAAAACAATGAATTAACATCCAAATGAAGTTTTTTTAATCAGAGTTACTTTGATAGGACATTTTCCTTCTCCTTTTTTTACTAATTTGATTTCTAGCTGTATTTTTTATGCTATATAATCTATTGCGATATTATAGTATACTTGAATTATCCTGTATTTGGATTAAACATAGCTTATTGGGTTGTGTACATGCGATAATAAAAGATATAATATATTTTTAAGATTTATTAGTAATACTATAATGTTGATAATCAATTCGTCTGTGTACATTCTTTCCTCCCCATATTTCACTTGATTAGTTGTTAGTTATGCTGATAACCTAAGAGCTAAACTTAGTACAGTAAATGAAACAAGCAACTTTGCTGAGGTGATCTTTTATTGTAGCTTTTTCTTTTATTCTCTATTGCCAATATTGTAATTGGACATGCTTGGAGATGCTTTGACCTGTTTTGGTTGATATACTTATAGTTTTCAATCAACTAATCCTCTAACATGCCTATATTTTCTAAAGATTGATGTTTTTGTACTCTTAAGTGTAGTCTCACATGTCAAGTTTGGAGAGGCTAAAATGTATGCAGATTTTACATCCTAATGGTCTAAAAAATATGGCAACGTTGTTGAGGGTATCTGTTATTGTTGATTCCCTTTTTTTACTATTACCAGTATTTAAATTAGGCAAAGCTTGGATTAATTTTGGTTAATAAGTACCATGGTATGATGATACCAGCCATTTCCAGTTTGATCACATTCTTTTACAATAGAATATGTTATCTTATTCTTTTTATTTTTTTCTAGATTTTCCTTGTTCCTTAGGTGTATTCATCTAAAGTTTTCTCTGCTATGGACTTACATCTTATTAAGCTAAAAAAAAAAGTAATTAAGCATATATATCTCTTAACCTGTTTTGTGCTTTTTTTTTGTATTTTAGGATGGCATTTTCGAAGATTACTAGTATGTAAACGTTGATTTGTTAGAAGATAGCTATCTCTCCTTGCAAGAAAATGTGTTCAAATGTTCCTTGTAGAATTTGAAGAATGCAAAGGTTATTTTCAATTGTTATACTTGTCGTGATAGAGTTGACACAAATCTTAAATTGTTGAAGTCTTTTCTTGAGCATGCAATAAATCTAGAGAAGCTAGTTATAGAGCCAATGGGTTGGAGATGACATTTGTTCAGCTATTAATATTGCAAGAATAATAGACAATTTGTTAGCTTTTTCAAGAGCGTGTAATACTACACACATTTCTTTTGGATAAGTCAATCTCCAATGTTTAACTTTCATAGGGAGTAAAAACTTTAATATTGACCTTATTTATTCCCCAAAGTATGTTTAAAGGGTTTTATGTTCTCCTTACTGTTAGTATTGTCTGTTAAAGATATTGCTAAACCATCAAATTACTTGAAGATAATTTTTTTATAATATTGGTTACTTGAAATGTTTTAATATTGATCACCTCAAAAATAATAAACAATGTCGTATATTGGCCAAACCCATAATGCTTGGGTATGTGAAATACTGTGTGTCTCATAAGGTCAAAATATTTTTCCAAAGCAATTCCTTTCAGACTTGTAAGTCAAAAGTTGTTATATACAACTCTTGTTGTATAAGTATACGTTGTTTCTATTAAATCTTATTATTGGTAAAAAAATTCTCAAATAGTATTGTCACATTGAGTAGTTATCACTTATTCGGCTCCTTTGTAATTTACTTCTATATTCAATTTTATGCCATACTATCCATCACTGATTGTAGATGATATTAAATATCTTATTTTCTATTTGGTCATGAAAATAATAATATTTCGAAGTTGGAGTTGGAGTTGGAGTTGAAGTTGGAGTTGGCGTTGTGTTTGGTCATCAATATAAATTGGAGTTGTTTTTTAAATTTTGTAAGAGAAATAGGAGTGAGGAAAGTGAAAAAAAATAAAACTTGTTTTCACTTTTTCAAAAATAATTTTCATTAAAGTGAAATAATTTTTATGGACAAACACCACTATTTTCACTTTTTTCACTAGAGTGAAATAATTTTTCAAAAAAAATGAAAAAATTTCCATGGCCAAACGCCTACTTAGAATCAATTCCAGTTAACTTATTAATAAGTATGAGCAGTTCATTTTTTAGAAAAAGAATTGCACGACGCTACACATAAATCTTCCATCACCTGCACGAGATTATATAAATACATACCTGACCAATAGCGGGATAAGATTCGGGGAGAAATCTAGCGAAAATTGCCTCATCCATCAACATTATTCCTACAAAACATTAAGCCCAAATAACCGATCAACGGATACGAAATAAAAATGTTGAAGTGAATATTTATAGAACTCAAACACAAAAAAATTAGATAAGATTCATTGATCAAAATAAATTATATAAACATATACCTAAACTATTGAGATGCCACATGAGCATGAATCCTTGTGCGAAAAATTTTAAGCTTGTAGACCTTTTTTTTTTTGTTAAAAATTGTAGGTGAAATATTTTGTTTCAAAAGAATTAGTTAGTAAGAGTTTTGAACTAACTTAGAGAGAAAGGAAAATTTTCTTGGAGAGAAAGGAAAAAAAGAAAAATAAAAGAAAATATTTTGCTGCCTCTGCTGACTGCCTCAACGAATCCTATAAATAGCATTTCTCTCCTTTTGCAAATATATCAACCAATATAGCACTTACTGCCAACCCTTTCAAAATCTTTCCTCCTTTTCTTTAGTTACATTTTATATTACCTTATGCTTTAATATTAGAACTTGTTGGTATTTGTATTAATAATTTTGTTGATTCTTATATCCTTTAATTAATTAGAAAAGTGCTTGTTTAATTCTGAAAAATATTTCACACTGCTGAAATAGTTTCTTAGGACAGTGCCTAGCAAGACTCAAGTATAATAAATATATTACTTAAAATAATATCGTTATAATTGTTCATATGTTGTTGTACTACTGATATTTTTATTATATTATAATTTTGTTTATAGTTGAATAATATTGTTATTATTATTTTTCGTTGTTCCCCAACAATCTAAGAAACTATGGCAAATAATTCTACTTCTGGTACTTCTGCTACTGAAGCAACTCGTAATACTTCTGTTTCGGTTGTTCTACCATATGCTAAGCCATTTTCTGATGTTTCAAATATTAAAATATTTTCTAATGAAAACTTTAAAAGGTGGAAAGAATGAATTTTTTCACTACTTGATGTTCACGGTGTTGCATATGCTTTGTCACAAACACAACCTGGTGCTGACGTTGATAGAAAAATTTTGAAATCACGGAAATACGCCAATAAGGTATGTCGCCATACTATTTTACAAACAATTTCTAATGAACTATTTGATGTGCATTGCAGTTACAAAGAAGCAAAAGTCATTTGGAAAGCTTTAATCAAGAAGTTTACGGCTGAAGATGCAAACAAACAAAAGTTTGTGGTTGAGAAATTTTACAACTAGCAAATGAGTGATGTGAAAGAAATGAAAATTCAAATAAATAAATATAAAAAATTGTTAGAAGATTTGAAGGCTCGGGACATTGTTTTACCAGAAAAATTTGTTACTGAAGTGTTGATTGAAAAATTATCCGAATCATGGAATGACTATAGAAATAACTTGAAACATAAGAAGATAAATTTTACTATTGAGAAAATAATAACTCATATTCTAATTGAAGATACCAACAGGAAGGAGACATTCAAAGATAAGCAGGTTGTGCTTAAACAAAATTTAGTACGAGGTCAACACAACAACAACAAAAGGTATGATAATAAGTTTCAAGGTTACAAGCCTAATAATCCCAATTTTTTTTTTTTTAAAAAGACACTTGTTTTATTTGTGGAAAACTAGGTCATTATGCCGCTCAATGTAGGCACAGAATAAAAAATAATAAAGAAATGAGAAATTCTCCCAAAACTAATTTAGATGAAGGATATGAAATAGTTGCAGTTGTAATTTCTCAAGTAAATATGGTGGCACCTGTAAAATAATGGGCGGTAGACTCTGGGACTACTCGACGCATTTGTGTAAATCAAGAAGCATTTGTCTCCTATACATCAATAGGAGATGACAGTAAAATGGTCTACCTTTGAGACTCAAGAACTGCTATAGTCTTGAGCAAGGGTAAAGTTCTCCTAAAACTCACTTTGAAAAAAACTTTAGCCCTCATGGATGTGCTACATGTTCCTACAATGCGAGCAAACCTGATTTTTGTCGCTTTACTGTATAAAGCTGGAATGAAAGTGTCTGTTGAATCTAATAAGATTATTTTGACAAAAAATAATGTATTTGTGGGAAAAGGCTATTGTAACCATGGACTTTATGTACTTAATATTATCAATAATAATGCATCAACTTCTGCTTATATGATTGAGTCTATTTCTTTATGGCATGCTAGATTAGGACATGTTAATATTAAATATATAAAGAATATGCAATCACTTGGTTTAATATCTGGTTTGGATTCAAGTAATTTCGATAAATGTAAAATATGTGCTGAAGCCAAAATTACTAAAAAGTCATGTTTTTCAGTTAATAGAGAAACTGAATTGTTATCTTTGATTCACACTAATTTCGGTGATTTAAAACAAACTATGATTAGAGGTGGTAAAAGATATTGTCACTTTTATTGATGATTTCTCTAAATATACTAAGTTGTATTTGCTTAGAAATAAAGACGATGCATTTGATGCTTTTGTGTCTTATAAATTTGAAGTTGAAAATTAGCTTAGTAGAAAAATCAAGAGAATTAGATCTGATAGAGATGGAAAATATGTATCTTTAAATATTTTTTGTGAAAAAAAAGGTATTATTCATGAAGTAACTCCGCCTTATTCTTCTGAGTCTAATGGTGTAGCTAAGAGAAAAAATAGGACACTGAAAGAAATGATGAATTTTATGTTAATTAGCTCTCATGCACCTGATAATTTGTGGGGTGAAGCTATTTTATTTGCATGTCATTTACAGAATAGAATTCCTCATAAAAGAACTGGCAAAACCCCTACTAAATTGTGGAAATGTTATAAACCTAATTTGAAATATTTAAAAGTGTGGGGTTGCCTTGCTAAAGTTCTTCTTCCTGAACCTAAAAAGAGAAAAATTGGTTCTAAAACTATTGATTGTATGTTTATTAGATATGTTGAACATAGTGTTGCATATGGATTTCTTGTCTTGAAAAGTGATGTACTTGATATTAATACTATAATTGAGACAAAGAATGCTGAATTCTTTGAACATATTTTTCACTATGTGATAAAATCTCTCATGCACCTACTGAAACAGAAAATGAATCGACCTCTAATATTGAGGAACTGAGAAGGAGTAAAAGGCCTAGAAAAGAATATTTCTCTTATGAAAATGATTTTCAAACTTTTCTTGTTGATAATGAACCATCAAATTATTTTGAAGTTGTATCTTCATCTGATGCTAAATTTTGAAAAGAGGCAATAAAAATTGAACTTGATTCAATTGTGAAAAATAATACATGAATTTTAACCGATTTACCTCCTGGTGCAAAACCAACTGATTGTAAATGAATTTTCAAAAAGAAACTTAATCCGGATGGATCTATAGATAAATATAAAGCTCGGTTAGTAGCTAAAGGATTTTCTCAAAAGCAAAATATTAATTATTTTGATACATTTGCACCAATAACAAGAATTGTTTCTATTCAATTATTAATTGTTTTAGCATCAATTCATAAATTTTTTATCCATCAAATGGATGTAAAAACAACTTTCTTAAATGGCGATTTAGAAGAAGAAATTTATATGGTTCAACTTGAAGGATGTGTAATTTTTGGACAAGAAAATAAAGTTTGTAAATTAATTAAATCTCTTTATGGCCTTAAACAAGCTCCTAAACAGTGGCATGAGAAATTTGATCAAGTGTTAATAAAAGACGGTTTTTCTTCTGTTGAGGTGGATAAATATGTTTATACAAAAGTGGTAGACAATGATTATGTGATAATTTGTTTATATGTTGATGACATGCTTATATTTGGTACATATTTAAATATTGTGGAACGTACCAAATTATTTTTGTCTACTAACTTTGATATGAAAGATCTGGGTCAAATGAATATGATATTGGAAATTAAAGTGATAAGGAGCGAAGATGATATAATGTTGTCACAGGAACATTATGTGGAAAGACTTCCTAAAAAATTAAATGTTGGGAGGTAACTCCTGTAGCCACTCCTTATGATGTTAATTCTAAATTTAAAAAGAATAATAGTGACCCAGTTGCTCAGTCTAAGTATGCACAGATCATTGGAAGTTTGATGCATTTAATGAATTTTGCTAGGCCTTAAATAGCCTATGTCGTGTGTAAACTGAGTAGATATATTCATAATCCTAATAATGAGCATTGGTCTGCATTAATGAGGCTGATGAAATATTTGAAAGGAACCATGAATTATGGTATTTTGTATAGTGGATTTCCTTCAACCTTAGAAGGATATTGTGATTCAAATTGGATCTCTGATTCAGATGAGACAAAATCCACTAGTGGTTATGTGTTCATCCTTGGTGATAGTGCAGTATCATGGAGATCAACTAAGCAGACGATTATTTCTAGATCAACTTTGGAATCAAAATTTGTTGCTCTGGAGTTAGCTGCTACTGAAGCTGAATGGCTAAGAAATTTTTTAGCGAATATCCCTTTTAAAAAAGATGATTTGTTCCCTCATAGCCTTTTGAAAAGGGATGATCTGTTGCCTAATATCCCTTTGAAAAAGGATGATCTAATGCCTAATATCCCTTTGAAAAGGGATGATCTGTTGTCTAATATTCCTTTAAATAAGGATGATCTAGTGCCTCTTGTGTATATACACTGTGATTGCCAAGCCGTAATTGTTATTGCGAAGAATAAATCTTACAGTTGTAAAAGTAGACATATTAAATTAAGGCATGATGTTATTAAGAAATTGTTGAGAGATGGAATAATTTTCATTGATTATGTGAAGTCAGAACTGAATTCGGCCGATTCCCTGACTAAACTCGTGGGAAGAAAATTAATTCTTCAAACATCAAAGGAGATGGGGTTAAGGCCAATATGATTGTCAATAGAAATGGTAACCCAACCTATGTGATTGGAGATCCCATGAAGTAGGTTCATATGGGTAATAACAAGTCGATATTGACTCTGCGCACTTATTGAGAGTGCTTGAACTGCTATTAAAATTGAGGAATGAATTATTAACTCTTAATGAATTCATAGTCCTTACGGATGGTGTATTTAAAACAGTGTATGAGACTTTTGGCCTTAGTCTCTAAATCTCACATGAATACCAGGCACGCGCATGGCCTATTGGCGCAAAATCGCTTTGAACAACAAAATTACGATCAAAATGTGATTGATAAAATCTCTGGCTTACAACTAGAATTATTCGGTTCATAGAAATATTATATTTCATCGATAATTCTGTAAGTTAAATTTTATTGATCTAAGTTTGGTTCATAGTTCAGAAGACACCAAACCTACTGCATTTTGTCCATGCAAATCCAACAAGTTAAAACATTTTTCTATAAATTCTTTTGAAATAATGTGGAGATTGTAGGTGAAATATTTTATTTCAAAAGAATTAGTTAGTAAGAGTTTTGAACTAGCTTAGAGAGAAAGGAAAATTTTCTTGGAGAGAAAGGAAAAAAAAAAGAAAAAAAAAAAGAAAACATTTTGCTGCCTCTGCTGACCGCCTCAACGAATGCTATAAATAACATTTCTCTCCTTTTGCAAATATATCAACCAATATATCACTTACAGTCAACCCTTTCAAAATCTTTCCTCCTTTTCTTTAGTTACATTTTATATTACCTTATGCTTTAATATTAGAACTTGTTGGTATTTATATTAATAATTTTGTTGATTCATGTATCCTTTAATTAATTAGGAAAGTGTTTATTTAATCCTGGGGAACCATTTCACACTGCTGAAATAATATCTTAGGACAGTGCGGGTTAAAATTGTTTACACCCCCCAACTTTACTGTAAAAATCAAACACTCCCTTCAACTTTGAACAATAATCATTCTCCCTCCTTTTTTCTATTTAATTTTTTAAAATACCTATTTTACCCTTATATTTATATCAACATTTGGTGGGGGGGGGGGGGGTCATTTTTATAGTAAAGTTCGGGGGTGTAAACGATTTTAACCCGGACAGTGCCTAGCACGACTCAAGTATAAAAAATATATTACTTAAAATAATATCGTTATAATTTTTCATATACTGTTGTACTACTGATATTATTATTATATTATAATTTTATTAACAGTTGAATAATATTGTTATTATTATTTTTTGTTGTTCCCCAACTAAAATTACATTAAAAAATAAATTAAACCCTCTATCTATCAAATCCAACAACAGATCAAATTACTTCAAAAATACGGGGAAAGAATAAAAATAACACCTAAAGCTAAAATAATTTTACAAAACTAGCACCTAAATTTAAAAACCAAGTAAATAGCCATTAAGGGATGCGTACATCACAATTCTGCCCTTCTGTTTTATGTACAGAGCCGATTTTTTATTCTTAATGGGCCCGTATTTTTTTGCCTTCTTTTTTCCATTCTTTGTTTGCTTTGAGAAAGTGAGGAAACTGACAACTCTTTCCACTCTATGGATTGGAGGAACTTATGTTCATCCAAGACTTTGACTTTTCAGTACTCAACTTGCTGACAATTAAATTTCAATTAAAGTACTCCAACTTCGTGACTTTGATAAAATATTACGAGTCCGTCTATCATATTTATATATAATAATTATAGAGTTTCTATATGTATACATATTCTATATGATAATTATAGTATTTTTATACACATTTTATACAATTTTTAACTACAGTTATTATTTAGATACATATTTATACGACTCTATATAGTTTTTATATGCATTCTAAAAAATATATCAATCTAGTATAAGAGAGTATCAATTAAGTATATGGACACTACAAGTGTATCAATATAGTATAAAAGTGTATTAATATGGTATAAAAGAGTATCAA
This sequence comes from Capsicum pubescens, assembly GCA_030864215.1. NCBI lineage: Eukaryota > Viridiplantae > Streptophyta > Magnoliopsida > Solanales > Solanaceae > Capsicum > Capsicum pubescens. The sequence goes on along the minus strand of CM061543.1, from coordinate 82,012,873 downwards.
TTGGGTATAGGGACTGCATGTACTTGCATAGAATTTCCTTTCTCTTTTTTAAAAAGTGTATCAATATAGTAAAAAAGTGTATCAATGTGGTATATAAGTGTATCAATTGAGTATGGAGACTACATATTGGGCCAAATGGCTAAAAAGTGGTATTACTTTAGTCGACTGGCTAAGCATGTCCACCTTTTTAAATATGGGCTATTTTTTTTTTTAAATGAAGATCGCATGTCCTTTCCCCCAAAAATATTACGTTACATAATACAAAAAAAATACCAATACCAATAAGAAAAGTACCAAAAAAAACTCAAACCAACATCTGTCTCTTTACCAAGAACCAATGGAGAAAAAGCAATAGAAGAAAAAGTGATCACAATTTTAAATAAACATGAACCCTACTTACCTTGGAAGTTATAAATTATACATTACAGTATAACAATTTGAAAAATAAAAAGAATTAAACAATGAAAAAAATACATAAAGTAGCATACTTAAGTATTAAATTACAAAAAAAATAGCAACACTTTTATCAAATTACATTTTGTAGCATATATGTTTGTATGTATTTGTATTTTTGTAGCAACAGTTTGCAAAAATACAAAATACATATCGATCATAAGGATAGTAAAAATCATATGTATTTATATTTTTGTAGCAACAGTTTGCAAAAATACAAAATACAACTTGCTATATTATGTAATTATGAAACTGTTGCTATGAAACTCATAATTAAGGGAATAAGTATGTTATTTCTGAATTTTGCCCAACAATACTCTTCGACATTGTTGAGGCCCGGACGAATAGACATGTCATATTACTGGTTATCTACATTTAAGCAATTGTTTTTCAATTACTTAGGATTAGGGAGCACGATATTAGAGAGTCGATAGTTTCCCCAATTTTATTTCATCTATGTCCCCCCTATTTTATTTCACCTATTTTAAAGAAAATAAAATAGACAATTGTTAAAGAACATTTTTTTTAAAAAGGCAATAAAAAAATTAATTTAGAATACGAGAGCAGAATATTTCTTTCATTTTCTCCCTATTTTATTTCACCTATTTTAAAGAAACTAAAATATCTAATTTTTAAGAAAAAGTTTCAAAAAGGTGATAAAAGATTAATCTAAAATAGAAAGGCTGATTATTTCTCCTACTTTATTTCACCTATTTAAAAAAAAAAAAATAGCTAATTTTTAAAGAAAAAGTTCCAATAAAAACAGATAATAAAAATATTAATTCACAAAGAAATTAAAAGATGAAATTATTGCGTAGGAAAAGAAAGTAGGAAGAGAAAATCTTTTGTTGCTTTATTTATGGACATGTTGCTAAGATTGTGGGATTACAGTATTTTTTTAAACTAAATATATAATGTATTTATTATCTGAACTATAGTTAGAAATTTACTTTAGAATAATTAAATCTTACACATTCAATTTGAACTATGCCATATGTCACCAATCAAGATAGAAACGTGGAAAAAATAAAGAGAGTGGAAAGAGGGAGGAGCCGAATCCTATTATTTTGCATGGTCTTTGAAAGTTATGCAGTATAATGGTGCGCATTCATGCTAGTAACTCTTGCTGGGTTTTTATTCTTTGGTTTAGTGTCATTATTTGGCATTCTACACACGTTTGCATGGCTGCAATTTTCAGCCTCAAAACCTTCATTTCATTTGTGATTTATAAGCTATTAAACATAATGGTTAGTAGTGGAAAAATATGGATATAAGTTTCATATAACTTTCACTCTTTATTCCTTCATTATTCTATTTTTTTTATGTTGTATAACTTTTGTAACCTTTGTAACTCTTGAAACCTCTAGGCCATTGACTTTACTACCATCATTCATTCTTATTCAATACAAAGATGAATATCTTCACCTATAAATAGAGGTGGTCTTGCATGTTTTTCAAAATACACAAGATTATATAGAGTTCACAAAAGTTAGTAAAAAAGAGAGTTTAATTTATTAGTTGAAAGGAGATGTTCTTTTTGTGGAGCTTTGAACTTAACTTTTATCTAGAGTTGTTGAGTTATTCTTTGTGAAAAGGTTGTTGTATCCTGGAAGAGACAAGTCAAGAAGATTATTGCTGGACCAGTAAAACTATTTGTTGCAGTGGACTTGAATTTCCTTAAAGAGAGCAAGATATCCACACCTCAGCTGTAGAAGAAGATAACTTTTGATTTTTCTTCATTTGTAATTTTTCAGTTGTAATATTTTTTGTAATTTCACCAACAGGATGTCTGTGCTATAGAACATCAAATTGAGACACTATTAGGAATTTCTTTTACTGTAAGTTCGCTTTCACTGTTGTCATCCTAAGGCATCAGGGTATAGCAACATATATAGAGTCGTCAATATGGGACAGGCTTGTTGGGTCAACCTGACCCGGCCAGTAATTTGATGGAGTTGAGCTTTAGTTTTTGCAGTTCATTTAAGAACATAGCTTTTTAGTCCGATCCGAATAAGCCCGTAGTCCATGGAGCTTAAGCAATGTGGGTTGGGTTAGCCCGTGGGCCGACCCATAAGTCAAATACATGCAACTAATTAGATTGCTTATTAGTATTTTTATTTGGTTCGAAGGATATCATGTCAAAAGTTATTTAATTTCACTATTAGGCGTATTTTTTATGGTATTGGAGACTTGATTCTTGATTAACAAGTATTAACACTATGTAATATTATCTGATAATATTTATATTTATTGACATTCTAAAATTAAATTATAAAATATTATTTTTTAAAAAGTGGGCTGGCCCCTGAGGCCCGTAGCCCACAAAGAGTAATGATGTGGGCTTGGTATTTTTTGGTCGATCATTTTGATGGGCCATCTCGGCCTGGCCCCATCAAACTCAAAGCCCATGCGGGCTAGCCCATATGGGTTGGACCGACCCGTATTAACAGCTCTAAACATATATGACACCTTTGCTGGTCCATTGTGATTCGTTCATCTGTTGTCATTGTTCATTTCCACTATTCTTTTTTCAATTTCTAAATGATTGTGGTGGTTCAATATCTGAAGTCCACTTTGAATTATCTCTCTATCCACTTCAACATAATGTATCTGTTGCTACGAACTCTAAGCTATGAATTGAAAAATCATAGCTATTACTTAGTAATAGCCACAAAAATTTGAATTCAGTAGCTATTTACAAATTTGTAAAATTTCATAGCCACGAAAATTAATCCGACAAAGCTAATTTCTTATTTTTGCTACAATTACTAACAATCATAGTAATAGTTGCTTAAATAGCTACAACTTTACTTCTACGATAAAATTTGATAGTTGATCATAGGTTTTGTCATGCGATAAAAATTATTATAGCAATAGTGACCTTTTAGCCATAATAACTATTTGAAACAAGATATTATAGTTAACTATATATTTTTTTGCTTCAAATTATAAAAATTATGGCAATAGTTAAATAATATAGCCACGTCCTTATTGCTATAGAAAATTTTTATAGCTAATCACTAATTTTTGCCACGAGTTATAACTTAGTAGTAATAATAACCTTTTAGCCACAATAAATTAGTTAAAATATAATTTTGTGGCTATTTTTTTTGTTTGTTTCATGTTAGTAAAGATTGTTGCAATAGTTAAATGATATAGCCATAGATTTTTTGCTATAATAAAATTTCGTAGAGAATATTTAATATTTGACATGTGCTGAAACTTGTTGTTGCAATAGCGACCTTTTAGCCATAAAAAGATTATTTAAAATAAATTATTGAAGTTATAGATATTTTTGCTTTGAGTACTAAAAATTCATGACAATAGTTGACTTAATAATAACTAATTATTTTTTCATGACAAAATAGTTAAGTCACAAATTTATTATTATGAATAAATTTTACAGCTAATAATTTTTTTAATCACGAGCTGAAATTTGTTGTAGTACTTATAATATAGAGGAACTGGATAGGTTAATCATTTGGTTTGATTCAATACTATATGTCTACTTGTGAATTTCAAATATAATTACAGTAAATATGTGATTATATCCAATTAATTTTGATTATCTAATTATATTGAACTTAAATATAACTTCGCAGTCTCACTGAAGCTTAAAGAAATATTATATTTATCAATATAATATGATCAGAGGTGTTAATCGTTTGATTTAATTAAATTTTATATTCTATAAATCTTAAATATAATTTAAATAAATAGTTGATTATATTTCTTTCGATTAACTAATCATGTCAAATTTGCTAAACTTCAATAAATTCATTCATACTTCTTCACGACTAATTGTTTTCATAATTATTATTTGTATAGAATATATTTATCAATTCAGTATAATTAGAGGTGTTTATTATTCTACCGATCCCTTCAAATTCAATTTTATAAGATCCAATTTATAAGTTTCAAATATAATTAAAATAAAAAGGTGTTAATATATATATATATATATATATATATATATATATATATATATATACACACACACATATATAATAGAGAGAGAGAGAGAGAGAGAAAGCAGGTAATCTTCAACCATAGACAATTTCTATAAAAATTTATAATTTCAAACTTATCAACTAAATTCGTAAACTTATACGACGTTGTATTTTATCTTGTTGCAACATGTTGTTTTTGAAAGTTAATTGTACAAAAATGTATAACTATTTTTTTCATTGAAAATTGTAAAGTTATTTTTGTATATTTGATACTTTATTACTTTAAAATTAGCACTTATTTTTTCTTATATGTAATCACTTATTTCCTTCAAAAGTATTCATAAAAAACTTTACTAATTGTCGAGGTAGTATGTATACTATTATTTGTATTCGTGGGATATACAAAAATTATTAAATAACATAACAATTAAATCTTTTATAACTTATTTAACAAAGTAAATTATATGTTTATTTTGTTTTATTCAACAAAAGTTAATTCAAATTATAATCTCTACATTATTTATCTCCATTGTAATTTCTACACATGATATCTAAATGAGTTTTCTAATTTATTTTTTAACCTTTAATTATTAATTATCATACTTTATTCAAAGATGCAATACAAATTAGTCTAGATTTTTTTTTTTTAATAAATGACACCTTGGTGAAAATAATTAATATGCATATTCTAATAAAGATAGAGATATTAACAATTTTAACATTTTTTTTAATTTTCTATTATAACCAATTTTTTTTTTTGAATTTTTTATTTTAAAATTGATATATTAAGTCATACAGTTCAACTAATTTTCATATTTTTAATTCAAATTAAAAAATCAAAATTTAAAATTCATATTTCTATTTAAATTCAAATAGAGATAATCGAACGTTGTAGAAGTATGAACCCCCCCACCCCCTCGGACCCCGATAAGACACTTTAATTTGGATTTAAATTTTACGTTGTTGATATAAAAAATCTGATTTAATATTTTATTTTATAATTTTAATCATAAAATAATTTTCAAACGTAAGATTTTATGGTGATGATATTGTCATCACAATATTGTATCTTTTCTCCTAGTCCATATAAATAGGTTAATAACCTTATTTTATTTTTAAAATTTTCATAAAAATAAATAAATTGGATATTGAAGTCATATAATTCATTTAAAATTTATATAAGTTTGATATTTTCACTTAAAAAATGTTAGTTAAAATTCATATGTATTTTAGATTTAAATTGGAGTAATCGAATATTGTAGTAGTATAATTTCACCAATAGAAATTAGGATACTTTAATATAAATTTAAATTCACATGATAGATATTAATAAACTAAATTGACATTTAATATTTTAAAATTCCTACCTTAATATAATTTTCAAACAAAAATTATATGGTAATTGACACTTGTCATTACAATATTATTTTGTTTCTCATATTATGTATAGATAGATTATATAGATTTTGTAATATCTGAAATTTCAATCTATATAAGTCATTTTAAATTTGCATTTTAAAAAAAAAAAAATCAATTTCAATTAAAAAATAATAATTTAACTTAAGAATAATCATAAATTCAATTATACACTATAAATTAATATTATTTTTAAAATATGAAGTATATAACTAAACTAATAACAATATTATAGGGACGAAAAAAAAGTTGAAAAGTAATATATTAAATATTTATTTCATATAAATACTTGACTTTACCCATTAACTTAACAGTAAAGTATACATAATTTTATTACTATTTTCATTTGATAATTTTGTTCTTTATATTTTTAAATTAAATAATACAATTGACATTTTTTTAATTTAATTCAATTTTTTATATGTTATGTTTGTCTAATTAATTTAATTATTTTTTGTAGGTTTCAAACAAGAAATTCTTCAAGTAAAAAAGATAAGTTTTACTATATGGATATTGCATTAAATTGTTTAGATTTTTTTTCAATGTAAAGGTGATTTTTGTGTGGGAATTAGAATTGATACTGAAATTTGAGATTTATATTTACAGATTTTGAAGAAGCTTACAGGTTTGTTTACTTATTTTGGTTGTTTTATATTTTCTTACTTGTTTTTTATTAGTTAAATTTTTGTAAAAAATTATCTAAGATGTATTTTTCTCCTTGAATTCTTTCTATACAGACACTTGAATGTAATGGTACTTATTTTCTTGGTGTTAAAATACTTTATCATTATCAACAGGTGTAGTAATGAAATAAAAGCAAATAAATAACAAATTAAGACGGATGTTGATCAAACTAAGGTGCTATTAAAGACCGTGGAAGCAGAGACTATGTAGCATAGACTCAAGCAAGATGGTGTTTTCAAAAAAATGTAAAATGTAATTATATGTAACTTTTGATACTAACAAAACTTGTGGAAGATTCTTTAAATTATAATAATATAATTATTGAAGCTATTTTGGATTTTTCTTTTAGTCTTAATTATATTATAGAGATTTTTGTGGTTAATAATTCTTATGTCAGTATTCTTTAATGACTATTTGTAATTATGACTAAATCTAAATATAATAATGATAAAAAATTAATTAATATTCACTTTCCATTTCTAATTCAAATGAGCTATAACCTATGCATTTTGTAGCAAAAAGAATATATTCTTAGCCACGTCACAAAATATTTGTGGCAAATACGTCAATGTATAGCTATATATTTTTTATTTGGTAGCTATAAATACAAGTATTGTTAACACGATATTGAAATCAAATCTTTTGCCACAATAGAAGACATTGTGGCTATAATATAAAAATTACTACAAGTTTTATTTGTCGTGACAAAAAAATAAAACTATTTGTCACAAGTATATATTTCGAATTTTTTTATCATCACAGCGACAACATAATATTTTTTGTAGCTGTAAGTATTAGCAGTTAGCCGCGGGCTATGTAAACTTCGTAGCTAACTTTAGTTACGCCAATTCTTGCTACGGATGCTACGGAAAAAAAATGATGGCTAAAGTGTTTAGCCATGAAATTTTTCACAATTAGCTACGATGTATTCTAAAGCTATATATGCATTTTGTTGTAGTGATCTTAGATATATCTCGTCTGAAGAATGTCTTGCTACACATTGGAATATCCTAATGTGAAAGTTATATTCAAGTTTCACCAAAGAAAAGTTTAAAAAGATTCAGAAGAACATATGAAAAAAAAGAAGTCACAGAAATGATCAACAACAACGACAACATACTCAGTATATATATATATTTTCGCAACTGGGATCCGGGGGAGGTAGAGTGTACCTAACTACCCAAACCTTACCCGTATCTCGTGAAAATAGAAAGACTGTTACCGAAAGATCCTTTGCTTAAATAAAGCATAACACAAAGCATTTTGAAAAGAAGATTACGATAGTAAATATATAAGACGAAAATAAGTCATAGCAAAATAATAGAAAAAGCGTAACATAACATTCATATCAAAATAATGAGATAATCAAAGCATGCGAAACATTAGGTAATAAAAAAAATTAAAGAACAAGAAATTACGAGAATAATGCTAAATCTGACATCTTTGAGAGCCCTCAAATTCAATAAATGACATGCAAGTGTCACCTCATTATATCACTTAACTATAGTAAATTTACGTGATTTGATGTTGTTGGTGCATTTTATTATTAAAATAAATTTAAGTGCATGACATTAGTAAACATAAAGTGGAGAAAGTGGTGTCATTATTCTTGTAACTCACCACATTATTATTTTGAGTTAGTGGGTACAAATGGTGGTAAAGATGACCATTAGTTCTTGTAACTCATATTGCCATTAGTTCTTGTAACTCTCACGGCTAGTATAGTGTACGCGCTTTGCGCATGTATCCATGTTAGATTAAATATATTTTTTAGAATACTAAATTAACAATTCGATGGGGGATTTTAAGTATATAATAAAAAAATTAAATATTTTTTTATATAAAATAAAGTTCATTTAGTGTAAGATTGTGAGGTAGTTGACATACACTTCAAATTTCTTAAGTTTGTCAATCAACATCATACCATTATTTAGTTAGCTTAGAGATCAAGACCTATAATTTTATTGCATTAGAAATTCAATATCATTTACAACATAAGAATATATTTAAGTAAGCAAAGACTTTAACAATAATTTATCAAACACACACTCTCTACCACAAAGATAGGATAAGATGTGTACACTCTATTATCCTCAAATGTTGTTTGTTGGAGCTTGCACTTGATGATCTTCATAAAGAAAATTTAAAAGTGGGCAAAATTGAAGAGAAAATAAAATTCTCTTTTTTTTTTATATTTTCTTGCTCGTCTAAACCAATTCTTCATGCCACAAAGCTTTGGGAACTATAAGCGCATCAAACCTAATATCATAAGTTTTACTTCTGAAATTAAAGTTATCATTAAAGCCTAGACAAACGTGAGAGTAATGGGGATGTACTATATCTGCCAAGGGAACCCAACCTGAAAAATGAAGTTTTAATGGTTAATTGATGCAAAGGTCACCATTTTATTTTAAATGGGTAGGCCTTCCTTTGCTTCCACTTCTTGGTGAAGCCCGTCACTGCAACGTCTGGAATTGAAATTAAATTGATCGTATATGTATATATAACCGCCAACCTTCAGATTGACAAATGCTAGATGACCTTGAAAAGCAAGTATGAAAGTTAGAGGAAAACATATGTATAAATAACATAAATACCAACCTTTTTGGAAGTAATTATACTCTCTCCCACTTTTTAAATACTTTACTCTCTCTTCTTATTAATATATATAACATAGCCAACATATACATAGCATTCTGTGTATATGTTGAAATTTTTGTAATATGTTTAGGGAGTTGGAATTTTTTATAATATTGGAAACATAAGTTGTGTATTTGTGTAATTTTTAGAAAACATAAGCCTATAGTATTGCAAATGTTAAACGATCCATTGATATGAGAATTATATGTGCTAAGATGGACAATTTTACATGCAATGGTAAGAAACAAGTAAAATCATGTGACTTCAATATATGTTGATAAAGGACCTAGCTAAATCTTTCCCACCTTTGAGAAATTCACTTGGTAAAATATGTAACTGACACAAGTTTTAATGTAATACATCATCTTAAAAGGAGTTGTAATAATTGATTAAAGTTCAAAAGAAACCAAAAATAAAAATACAACACATGAATAATGTTCATAGCATCAATCCAAATTCAGTTTCAATGTAAGTTTACCACTGCAACAATATATCAATATGATACTATAATCCCATCTCCTATGACGTAATCTATTACATAATGGATGATATCAGAAATTACAACAAAATAATATGATTGAACCTAATCTTTACATAAAAATTTCTCAAAATCCTATCGAACATTCATCTACCACCTGCAAACTACAATAAAATAATACGATAATTGAGATATCTAAACAATGCAATTAAATCTAACGTTTACACAAAAAATTATCAAACCTCAATCAAACGTTCATCTAGCACCTATGCTAAGCAGAATAAACAGAAAAATAACAATTATAACAAAACAAAAACTATAATAATAGAGATATCAGAATAATATGATTAGACCTAACTTTTACACAAAAAAATTTTAAGAGTCCGACCGAGCATTCATCTACAATATAAACTTGAACAGAATATAAATTACAATAAAACAATATAAACTATAATAATCGGGATATTAGAACAATGTAATTAGATCTAATCATTATAAAAAAAAGAAGAAGCCAACATCACATTAGCAATACTATAAAGTTATGAACTTAGAGTAAATACAATTCAATTTAATAGATTGGTATTAGTAAGCAAATCACATTTTATTACCGAGAGGAAAGCAAACTACACCCAAAGCAAAATCCAACATTACATTAGCATTAATTTATTGAACGTCAAATTATCCTAATTTAAAATGAAAACCTAGAGTACATATTTATTTTACAAATAAATTGAAAACTCATTATCTATGATATCTCTAAATCATAAAATATACATATCATGCTATAAAATATTAAGTTAAAGTGTAAAATAAGAATTTACTCAAGAAGAAAATCTAAGGACGCAAAACAGAAACCATATGTTAGATGTCAATAATTTCATTGGATAATTTAAATATTATGATTGCGTATAATAGGCCTTTGTGGTCGGATCTTTCCCCGATTCTCAAATTGAGACTTTAATTGTATTTATCTAATTAGTATTTGCACTAGGTGATTGAAGAAAAATTAACATATGTAAATCTCATAACACAATCAAAGTACAAAAATGTATACAAAATATATATACACATCGCGAACCAAAAGTAAATATATTAAAATAAAATAATTTAACAACCAAGAAGAGAAAATTTACTATAATGTTATCTTCAAGTATTGCGAACGACTTGACTAATTTTAGAATTTAGTAAAAATATAATTTTGTCTAAAGCAGATACATTTAATGAAGGACAAAAAGTTTGAATCACTTTTCTAAAGGTCTTTATACTTTTAATATGTTATAGATTATAGATATAGATTATAAATATAGATATAGATAAATTAAGTGTAGTAATATAAACATTAGTATTATTTTAAATAGTTTGAACCACTGGTATGATTCAAACGAAACTTGTCATTAATGTGTTTAATGTGTATACGATACATGGTACATCATATAGCAACTCACTAAGGCAGAAGGCAGCTCCTTAATATGTAATGACCCTGCAAATTCATTTTATAAATTGGTGTTGTTTTAACCCACCTTGTAATTTTTAAATATTTTTTTTTTAGTAATGGGTCAAACTGATATTTTCTTTAACTCTTGAGACCTATGTATAAGAATAAATTTTAATAGGAAGGATTTACCATATTTATTAAAAATAAAGTCAGATATATTGAGAGATGGGATACAAAAGTTACGCTTAGGATTTCTCTCATCAGCGTAGAAGGAAAAGAAGAAAAAAAAAAGACGACGACTTCAAGTTAGATAAGAATTTCTTTTTTTAGTGAAATTATTTTTGTAACTTTGTTCATAATAATAATTAAGAGTAACGTTATAGTCTAATGATTTGGCCAAAATGGATTGCTTCTTTTGGTCCTTATTAGCAGTTATAGGAAACAGTGATGCAATGGTTGAATTTGATGGATTGTTTTTCTTTGAAATTTTAAGAAAGTTTAGGCAGTGAACTCGTTCATTAATAAAAGACAAAACAAATAATTAGGTTGTGATAAATCATTGGCACTGAGATTGTTGGTGTTTAAAGTGTTAATTGGACAATGATTCCAACTGCTAATAGGATCATCCGTCAGTGGCATGATGTTACTGCCAATGCTTCTTGATTAACATTTAGTTAGTGGAAATTTAATATATTAATTATGTTTGTGTAATTATGAGCCAACCATTGGCATCTTACATAAATATGAAAAATGTCATGTTTTTATGTAGATGCTAGGTTACAGTTTACTACATATTTTTTTTTTTTATTCGTAATCTGCTCTATAATCTAGAATTAGTGAAATTGATGTTTAGGTTTAGGACTTTTAGAGTAAGAATTTATAAATGAGTGTCTTTAAATTCATACTCTTAGGTAGATTATATATTTGAACAGATTTTGACCGTTCAGAGACTTTACGATAGAGAAAGTTTGTAAATTGACGTTTGACTTCGGTTTGAGGCAAGTTGAGACTTTCCTTAGACTCTTTTTCAAAGTTCTTATTTGAATATTTGTCAGTTATGTGTAATGGGAGTAATGAAAATTGGGGGTCCGTATAGGTGATTGTGACGAGCATCTATGCGTGTACTAGTGTTGTTTGAGGGAATAAAATAAGTTAATTATATGTTTGAACTGTTTTGAGAATACTCTTGATAAGTTGAGTTGACTTTGAAATTGATGTCTGATCTGACTTGAGACACGAATTGCTTTGCTTGACTTTATTGTTGATTTGTGATCGGAGTTGCATGCCTGCACATCATGCATTGCATTTCATATGGGATCGGAGTGCATGCCTGCATAGTATTATATATATTTATTGGGATCAGAGTGCACGTCTACACAGTATTATATATATTTATTGGGATCGGAGTGCATGCCTGCACAATATTATATATATTTATTAGGATCGGAGTGCACGCCTGCACAATATATATATATATTGGGATCGGAGTGCACGCCCGCACAGTATATTTATTGGGATCGGAGTGCACGCCTGCACAATATATTAATTGGGATTGGAGTGCACACCTGCACAGTATATAGATCTTGTGAGTCCCCCATGGGTCCTGACCTTGAAGCCATTGCTCGGTAGGTGTGTACACAACATATGCATTGCATGGATTCATTTGGTTCTGATTGGTTAAAGTGTATTTATTGATCTTGTACTTACTGTATATGTGTTATTTATTTCACCGGATTGAGAATTTCTTGGATTGTGTATGATATCCTTATGACTGTTAAACTTGACTATTAAGTTGGATTAGGATGTTTTTTCCTAAGTGCAGGTTGTATGTTTGTTTTTAGATGATTTACGTGGTGTCACTCGTCACCACTTTGAATTAGGGTCAGTCGATGATGCTTGCTGAGTACACGTGGTTCCGTACTTACTCTTGCTTTTTCTGCACCCTACGTGCAGGTACAGATCCAATGACCTCCGTATATTGATTCCCGTGATTCCTTCTTTGCTAGCATTATTGGTGATTCGAGGTAGCTGCTACTGGCTTTAGAGACTACTGAAATCTCCTTCAACCTTGTTCTTATGCATTTTCCACATTTTGAAAGACTCAAAGTTTCTTTTGGTTCTGTATTTAGTGGCTTGTATTAGTGACTTCCAGACCAGGAATTATGTATTATTTGATTTTACAAGCCTATTAATCTATTTATGAGATTATTCGGGATTGGTTATGTTATTATTTTTCTTCCGCTTCTATGAGTTTGAGATGTTATTCTTGGATTTAGGTATTTGACTTACCTACCACGGAGGATGAAATAAGTGCCATCACGATCCCGAATTTGGGCCGTGACATAATATTATGCTAAAGAATTAAGCATGAATACATTTAGTGGGAGTGATAAATAAAATAGATATATGTTAAAGAGCTCAAATTTTTTAACACACATATATATGCTATATATCCTGGAGAATACTATCCGTCTTATATTTTAACTCAAGTTTGCATGTATATTGACCAGTAATAATGCATATAATTGCTATTATAAAGAAGAGTTTGAAAATTCAATAAGCATATAACTAATGGCCACTAATTTTTAGAAGAACATGAAATGTTATCACAAAGAATGTGTAAAACTTTGAAAATCTAACAAAACAATAACCAATAATTACAAAAAATTTAAAGTGCATGCCTTTGTTATCCCAACGAAGATGCAGAAGTTAAAAATTAAAAAATAATTTTTTTAAATTTTTTGAAGTGCTTGTCTTTCTTAGTGTCTTTTTTTTTTTTTATTTACTAAAATAATGAAAGTATTAAATTTTTTTAATTAAATGTGAAATGAGAAGGTCGTTAATATATTGTCATTGAAGAGTATGATAAGATGAATAAAATCTCCCAACTCTTCACCTAAGGTCTCAAATTCGAGTCTTAAGAATTGAGAAAACTTCAATAAGAAATGTTTTCTCTATCAAAAATCCTACACAATGCAATCCTTTATTTTTTATTTCAATGTAAGATGGAAAATAAAACATATGAACTCAAAATTATTATAATTCAATCAAACTTATATAACCAAAACTCCAACAAGTTAGCCCTTTATTCACCACCAAAGAATTAAAAGCACCACATGACTAATGTAGGATTTATAGAACCCCAACAAATCTAACATCATTACCCCAAAACACATCCTCCATTGACTATTCCACAGACACTGATAGCAATAATTACAAATAATACTAATGATCCATGGTCTAACTCATGATTGAGATAGTCATAATTAGTGATCTCCAATGAATAATTCACGTGATGAGAGAAAGTTAAATTACCTACAATCTAAAATACAGAAACGTGCATATTAACATTACATGTTAATACCTCAATCAGGTATAACAATTTCTCTCTCAAGTTTATTCTTGATTTCCAAAGTTCCTCTCCCAATCATATTGTTGAAGTTCTCACTACGATCCTTAATAGCGCCAATGTCTTTCTCTTGGTGGAATTTTGTCCTCCAACTAAAGTGATTGGTGCTTCTCGCCCTGACCTTGAGCTTCTTCAATATCCTCCTTGTCTTGTCCTCTTATGATATTAGTGCTAATAAATTTTCCTACGGAGAGACAACAACACAATGCAAAAAGTACATATTTCTCTAATATATGTTCTAGGACTCTTCAGTTTTCAACTACACAATTCAGAATTTTGATCTATGAATTCAATCTTTAAAATCCTTAACAATAAATTTATTAAATTTAAAGTTATGAATTCCTATATACTACTTTTATAATTTTAATGAATTTTTTATATAAATTTATACTCCACATAAAACATAAATGTATCACCACTATAATTAGTTACTCATGAAAGAGACGGATTTTGAATTAGAGTAAGGGGACAATAAGATGTTACTTTTGTATTTGATTACTTTGAATAAAGAGAAAAATAGAATAAATAGTCCGAAAGACTTTACACGAAATAACTTAGAAAGACAAAAAGAGAGACCTCGGCAAAATAGCAAGGTACGGAACAAATAAACAATTGATAAATACTACGCAAATATGGTCGAGTAGAGAGTGCAATGGAACATTGAAAAGCTTAATATGAGATAACACTACTATCTTATGAGAGTAGGGTAAAAGTAATTACTTTGAACCTAATAGATTTTTGCATGCACACACACAAAAAAAGCATCGATGGTAGTAGTTTGCAAAAAATTCAACGGCCATTACTTTGTTTTAATCAAAGTATTTTGATTAACTTGATTCAGCCGTAGTATGGTGATGTTAACTTGTTAGTCCTTATATGAACCTAAACATTTACATGATTTAATACACAACCCAATAAAGAACACCCTGTAACTTTAGGCAAATATATTGCCCAATTAATAATTAGAATCTATGAAGCAACATATAACAACTATATAATTCTCAAGAACAAAATCATAAATACCCAAAAATATATATGAAGAAAATAAACATGGATTAACAGATAAACTCAGATGGTATATAATAAAAGTTTCAACATTATTAATGAGAACAAAAATTAAAACGACATATACCGTCACCCTAAATTCTAATCTAGTTTAAACATCTTCAACTAACTTCTTTTTTCAATTCATAATTTGTTCAAACACATACTAAAAGTTCATGTGATACTGTAGTTCTATTGTCGATTATTTATTTTTAATCTGAAAAATCTAATTAGATACAGTTTTATGAGGATCGCCTCAAATTAATTAGTACTCCCTCTGTTTCATGGCTCATGTAGTTGAATTATTATTTTATTTATTGCTTTTTGAAGGATATGTCAAGTTAAATATTGATAAGTAAAGATGAACGGAAGAAGGTAGTATCTCTCACCATCATAAGTATTGAATAATTTTATTCATTAAAGCTCCAAGTAGAAAGGAAGATGATGATTTACCTGGAAGTCTTGAGTAATGATATTATTAAAGATGTTTGGAGAAGTGAATTGAAAAATTTGAGAATTGGTGAAAAAGAATTCAAAGCTCCACAATCACATGTTTTTAGCCTAAACCATGCATGTTGCTAATACTGCGCAGCCACAAGAATAGAAAAAAGACACGGATAAATATAAAAACATTAACAACCACATCACAAAAAGTTGATCATTATTGCTTCTCCGTTTGCAAACAATATATATATATATATATATATATATATATATAAATCATGCATGAAATACATCAAAAAAACTATAGTTGGTCATGCTAAAGTGAGCCACCATTAACGTTTTTCTCATATGTTGAAAGTTCATATGAGGACATACACAAATGGTCAAAATATGAAATCATAACAAATAAACAAAAAAGATTGAATCAGTAAACATTACATTGCAGAAAGAAATTAAAGATGACAATTCTCCAACCTTCAAGTTTCTTGAATTCATGCAATATTTTGTTCCCTCAATATCACGTAAAAGAGGACTGATAAGAGAAATTTATTATTCGAGGAATTAGAACAAGCGAAATATCTCTTCCAATTATTCAAACAAATGGGAATAAGCCGTCGTGTGGGTTTCCAGTAAAATTTGATAATTTTTTCTCTTAGATCAATCTTATTTTAGTTGTAAAAGGTTTACCTATTTTTTAAATTATAGGTAATATTTAATATCATAAAAATAATAAAAAGAGGTGAAAAAACGATTTTGTAAAAAGTGGAGTCTTTTAATGAAGGGCAAAAAGTTCAAATCACATTTGTAAGAGTCTTCACACTTATATATATATATATATATATATATATATATTCCTCTAAATCTTATCACATATTTTAACATCCTATTTTACATAGATTCGAAAAATGTTACTCCACATCCCATATATTTTAGATGCCAATATTATAAAGAAAGTTAAATAATAATCTATAATCTATATCTTTAATCTATAGTCTATAATCTATAATCTATAATCTATAATCTATATCTATATCTATATCTATATCTATAATCTATAATCTATATCTATAACTATAATATATTAAAAGTGTGAAAACCCTTAGAAAAGTGATTTGAACTTTTTACCCTTCATTAAAAGACTCTTCTTTAGACAAAATTGTATTTTCACTATTTTTTAATTTATTATTTAATTATTTTTTATTATATTAACTAGACTTTCTAAAATATATGGGACTCCTAAAATATATGGCAGGAGAATTAATTAATGTTTTTCTTTCTGCTAGACTTTCTAAAATATATGAGACTCCTAAAATATATGGTAGGGGAATTAATTAATATTTTTCTTTCTACTGTTCAATTAGAAAAATACTCCTAAAATAGGAATATATTAAGGAAATACTTCTATAAATATTGAGATGTACGTTAAACAAGAGAACAAATCGGTTTGCCTATTGGGAGAATATGATTGATGCTCATCTAACTTGATTCGATTGCATGTCTAGATGCTGAATGCTTGATTTTCTAACCCTTAACTTCTTCACTGTTTTTGTCAGCATAATAGAATTCAACATGTGTGTATATATATCTTCTTTGTTTTCATTCAAAATCATTCTTTAAGTCAAAATTTTTGCTTAGACAATAATTAGTTGGATCAAAATTGAACCCTTGTGATCACTATTTTTTTTTTATATAGTTTACAGGTTGTAGATGAATGTCGGTTGACTCTGAAGAATTTCTTGTGTAAACGTTAGGTTTAATTATATTGTTTTGATAGATTTATTATCTTATTCTCTTATTTTAATTTACAGATGCTAGATGAATGTGAGTCGGCTTTGATTTTTTTTAGGTAAAGGTTAGGTTTAATTGTATTATCGTAATATCTCTATTAATTTGTTATTTTGCGGTACTTTACAGTTCGTAGATGAATCTTGATCGGCTTTGAGAAATTTTTATGTGTAAAATTTAAGTTTAATTGTATTATTTTGATATCACTTTAATCGTATTATTTTTTTGCAGTTTACAGGTGATAGATAAATATTGGTCGACTTTGAGGAATTTTTTTATGCAAAGGTTAGGTTTAGTTGTGTTATTTTGATATCTCTATTATCGTATTATTTTGTTATTGTTTATAGGTGGTAGATGAGTGTCGGACGACTTTGAGAAAATTTTTGTGTGTAAAGATTAGATTTAATTGTATCATTTTGATGTCTCTATTTTTATTGTTTTGTTGCAATTTACAGATGGTAGATGAATGTCTGATCGATTTTTAAAAATATTTTTGGTAAAGATTAGGTTTAATAAATAAATTCTCCATCGTTACATACTCAAAACATATTAAATTTAATTATTATATTTAGCTTTATTATTTAAACAAATATCCTATTTAATGTAATGTTTGAACTCATTAAAATGAGGTACACGCGCAAGGCGCGTACACCTAAACTAGTTTAGAAAAAATAGTAAATGACAGTTTTGTCTATTACTAAATCTTTTAATGAAGGGCGAAAAATTCAAATAGTATTTCTAAGACCGTTCACACTTTTAATATATTAAAGTTTAGAGATAGAGATTAGAGATTTGAAATTAGAAATTAGAGATTAGAGATTAAAGAAAGAGATAGAGATAGAGTGCAAATTTACCTTCACTTTCATGACTCTGAAGTTAGTCTTGAAGGTGTGTGTGGCATGTTGATCCATTGAGTCTTTCTTCTACTGTCATTTCATATTTATATTCATAGAAGTGCAAATTTACTTTCACTTTCACGACTCTGAAATTAGTCTTTTGAGGTTTTGGTGACATGTTGATTCATTGAGTCTTTCTTCTAGTGTCATTTTCATTAATTAGCCCTAACATGATGACAATATAAAAACTCAACTATATAACAATTTTTTTTTAAAAACCCAACATGTTTACATTATGCAAAAATAGAGCAAGAAAACATGAATAGGCATATGCATCAAGTATGTATAACGTAAAGAGTTTTGGATCTATCATCTATTGTTATACAATACGCTTTAATTAACATAACATAAAAATAAATAGTAAAGATGGATAATCAGTTTGAGAACAAAAGGAGAGATGACCCAACACGAGCACTTGGCCTACTCCTTTGTCTCTTAGGCCAAGTGTTAGACAAAAAATTCATCCTTAATGAAAATAGTTGGGTCTAGTAAACAATTAAAAAGGACATAAAAGTAACAAATTGGATCCATCATTAATCATTATTCGACAATAATTACTTTTAATGGTTGGAGAAATCAACCAAATCCCTTACTCATTAGTCATGCCAATACTCCATCAAGACTAATAATTTATCTTCGCTTGCTAAAATGAACAACTAAAATGAAAATTTTACTTTTAGTATAAGTGCTAAGTAAAATAAAATGAAAGAATACTCTCTATAATATATTTTACTTGTATTTTGTTTTTCAAGCCCCAAGAGATTAATAGCTTGTTCGGTCAAGCTTTTGATTTGGCTTGTCTTATGTGTTAAGAAAGTGTTATCGAGACCTTGTTTAAAATAACTTAGCGTATGTGTTATCATCGAGATTTAAAGGTAAATTCTACAAAATGGTTGTTAGGTATGTTACTTTCGTGTTAAATAAAATATACATTTAACACATAAACTTCAACAACAAGTTCAAGAACAACTTCAGAACAACAAAGAAGTTCAAACTATATTTTGAAAAATAGAAAAACAACAAGAAAGAGATGAAGATTAGAAGATTCAAGTCCATCAAATTCACAGTGTGTCCTTAAGAAAATTATTTTCCTCAAGTACCCGAGGTTATGAAATATATCCTCACAGGATAAAATAAATCACTTTAGTAGAGTGAAGGTACCTCAAATTCTGTCGAACAACAAACTCACTCAACGGTAGAAAATACACTTGAGTTTTGTACGAAAGAGAAGTATTTTAACTTCAAATTTTTTATTAATATCTGAGAAAAAAATTAGATATTTATAGCCCAAAAATGTTTCTACATAAAAGAAGTAATGATTAGTGAAAAATTGCACTATTGCAAAACGTTGGGTCCATATATGGTCCATGTGCGTACGCACATGACAAGATGCGGTCGCATGTCACTTGTCAAAATAAAAAGTTGAGTGATGACATGCAAACCAAAATGCATTAGCATCTGTGTCCGCAGATAACCAAATGTGGCCACATTACGCCTATTTTTATTCATACAGTAAACTAAAGGATCAGGTCCCTTCAATGTGCATTTTGACATGCATTTGCACATGCTAGTGTGCGTTCACACATGAAGAAAAAATTTAGAGTAGATTTTTAGATTAAAAAGTCTTTAAAACTTAAGTTTCAAATGTATTTTGTCCAAAAATATAGTCTCTTGATCGATCATTATACAAATTCAAATTCAAAACTGAAGTCGAGCTGAGTTGATTAAGCGATGATGATGGCGATGCGAGGCTTGTCTTCTTCTTACC